>CP136061.1:184143868-185343868 GCA_032622095.1 Siphonodentalium dalli | reverse complement strand
ATTATGATGAATGACACTCGTAATAGCCTCGACAGGTTCCACGCTGTATGTATAAATTCCCCTCCCAGATGCCCATGAGATGGAATCAATAAGATTAATGGATGCGTACAGAAGCTTCTAACTCCAATATGGTGGTCCAAAAGCGTTAGCAGGTCTCCCGTAAGCCCATGGTCGATTCTCTATACTCCGCAAATCGATGTTGGTTATCCCATGATTTTGAATTCCCTGGCTCAGCAAACAACACGCGCGTGTTTCTATAGCTAGGACATAGATTTGGTTGGTTCCCTTTGGAATAGTTGCTATAGTTTTGGGGAGTGAATACACTGGTCATTTATGTGGACCGCTTGATCGAGTGGTTCGCGGAAGTTATCACTCATTTTGCGTCTATAGCTAAACGTTCGGCTAACACGCATCACTACCTCGACCACGTTCAAACTACCAGCGTAGTTTAATGGTCCGCGGCGGTTTGAAATCTGAAGTTATTATTATGTCAATAAATACAAGAATACGGATATGACATAGACACACCTATTCGAGTCAGAATATATAAATGTCGAGCTCCGATTTATAGTCAACTTGGAACAGTAGAGAGCTGCCGTTATCTTATTTTTTCTGGTGTGGTAAGCGTTTTCCCAACTTCTGTTCGAATAATTGAAGAAAGCTGGAAAATTTCTTTGACTTTGGAAACTTTTTCCCCAGAGTATATATATTAATCGTGTATGTCGGTATTGTTGCGTATTTATCGACATATCTTATTTGTATACTTCCAGATTATATACGAAGACATTTTTTGATGTTCAATTGGGCCATATCAGTATCAGTTCAAATGTGTATCCACCAAAGTTCCATTTGCCCAGAACATACCGATTGGTTAGTTTTTTTTACGTTTTTCTTTTACGAAAATAACTTGAAAGTTCATTGAGTTTGCGTTGCAATTTGCTCCACATAAATTATTCGAATGGGCAATTTCATATTTCTAAATCGAAGTTGCATCTGGTGTTTATGCATGCAGAGATACATACAAGCTTTCATCCACAGATCATTATACCAGTCTATAATATTGGTTTGTCTCGCGTACTCGATATCAAATATATATGAACGCCCGATGGCAATACACGTCAAGCAGGAAAGAACAGGAAATTTGATTCGCGCAATAAATGGCCACAATTTTGCCCTTTGGCAACATTATATATATGCAACAGTATATATAATGATTCGTTGCTGGATTTGTGAAGGCTGGTAACAGATTAAATATTAAAATGTGTAATCGATAGAAAAAGGTGGTGTGAATAATGAATGATTCTATAGAGAAATCTTGATACTGTTAATTATTCGATGTTCTTATTTGGCTTGATATCGCATTCTGATTACTTGAGAAGACAAATTGAGTTTGCTCGAGGCATCGTGATCTCGGCGTGCGGTTATTTGCGGAAGCACCGGGGAATATCATTGGCGTCGCTACCTGGCCTGGAAACTGACTTTTTCGGTTGACACTCTCAGGGTGTCTACGAAGGACTCGGGAACATCCATCTAACATTCCCTCATATCCATAATAATCGTAGGTTTACCTCTCGGAAAAATATTTTAAAAGGGAACTGTTAATAAAACTTTTTGTTCAGTAAAATAAACTATACCAGTGTCATAATGTAGAATTAAGGTTACTAAAAACGAATCATATTCGAAAACACCAACTTATAGCGTAAAAATCGAGATTTTAATGCCTTTTTGACGTCGAAAATAATAAGGAAAAACTAAAAAGCCACTCGCCAGTTTTATGTGCACAAAGAAGCGTGACGTCAATGTGGGAACGCAGCTTTTTTTCGGATGATGGAATAAGACGTAAACATGTCCACGTGTTTTCTCATTTGTTTTGTTAATGGCGACTTACGATACAAATCTACTATTTTCAACAATTTGGACATTTAGAAAGTATTGATGACTGAAGTGTGTAATCATATAATATCACGGAGTTGTGCTTGGACTATACGTTGGACGCTGTTTTGAGAATTTTCGGTGAATATTGTGAATTGGATTTTCGATTCTGGACAGTCACAGTGGAGGTTGACGTTTCGCAATTGAAACAAATTGAAACTTTTATTGACAGATTTATGTTTTAGAGGAATGTTTATCAACCAAGAATCAAATTATTGGACTGTAATGTGCATAGAACAGTTGTCTGCAGTTTTCAACACATTCTTGGTGGAAAAAGATTCTAAAACTACGATGGCAATTTGGGAAGTAAATCACCTATTTTCGATGTTTTTTCCGCTGGTTATCCGACGTGGGCCGTATTCAACAATGCCAGCAAGGAGCTGATGCTTAACTCTTCCAATTTGATGATTATTTATTATAATTAATAAATATTTGTTTTAACCATTTCGCTTGTATATATTCTCCAAAATCAGTTGGACAAGTGTATGTGAACAACTGATATACATTGTACATACAATAATAGCCTGATCGAGTTAAAATAGATTCATTGATCGGTCTTCCTGGCACATTGCTCACTGTTGTACATATTGTAAGAGGGGAGACCTCTAAATTTCTTGAACATTGTTTAAGAATTTGTAGATGTTTATATTGAATATTCTCAGTAAATAATTATTCTGTTTGTTTCAAAAGAAATCAGAATAATTGTTATTGTTTGCAAGTACTAGTATTGGTTGAAAGATAATTATAGAACAGTTTAGATTGACTCCCCTCTTACCAGATGCATGCTGACTGAAAGACCGATCGGTCTATTTAAGCACTTCCGGGCTATTATAGATCACTCGGTGATTCACCCAGGTTCGTTGGATGGCTCAAACGATGTTTCTTAAGAAATTTATATATACCCTTAATTTGAACCACACAGTTGATTGTTTCGTACCATATTTTTTGTCATTTCACACCATATACATTTGTATGTTTCGTTGGTTCCCACAAATGGTAATTGGTCATGCATATGCAGCGTACCATGTGAAAAATTATTTTAATTTTGTTAACTTAATGAAAGCGAACATGTTTACGATTTAAAGTTACGTGGTGATGACAACCCGACAATTACATGTAAACATATTTCTTTCTTTTTTTTGCGAAAAAAAATTTAACAAATTGAAATTGTGGCAACAAAGTTAAAGATACATAATCCGAATTAACGCTTGCATATTACTATTTCCTTGGCTTCGGGTGTTAACATATTTGATTCGAGTCGAGGAACCCACCCGTGTTGAACAAAATGTTGATAAATAACAGGTTTTGGGCAATTGTTTACTATTGTTGACTGGTTACAGGGGAGGGGGGGGGGGGGAACTGCAGACACAGGGTCTTCTTCGGTTTGGGTACCCCCCCCCCCCCAAAAACAGCAAAAACTGCAGTTTTTTTCCACTGACCATCTTCCCCCCCCCCCCCCCCCCGAAAAATCAAAACTACCCCAGCCGGACAACAACTCGGTTTGACCGGAAACCGAAAAAAACACTGGAGCATATATACAATTCACGAGAAGGTGCTAGGTAACTTAGTTTAGATTATTATGACTAAAATGGTAATTGTCTACCAGTAGAAGACAGATTTGTACCTCGTGATGTCATGACATGTACAAACATATATATTGGTGATCGCAACGCTATGTATGCACTTTAAAAAATGACAACTAGTCATTACCTCGACTTTGAAAAAGATGCAAATGAGATGAGTGAGATACCAGCATAAAACTGTTTTCTGATACCATTGGAGGAGAAATTGTTTAATACATGGGATAGTTCTGCAGTAAAAATTTGCCAGATAAGCGATCGCAGGGTAGAATTATGCATTCGACTGGTAGACACTGACATAGTCGGCATTATTAAGAGGGTTAATGGGGTCAATATCACATGTAAACCAAGACAGTGGTTATCCAAAATTGTTTTATGTGGATTGTACTACTCATTTATATATGATTTGGATATTAAGGTTAATCCATATTCTATAAAATGAGAGAAAATTGAAGTTGTGAGTCTGAAAATACATATTTGGAAAAAAATTACATGCAAATTTTTTCCGACAACCCTCCCCCCTAAATGAATAAGGAAAAAAAATACGTGTAAATCTATTACGCCTAGGTACCCCCCCCCCCCCCCCCCTCCACCACCACCCCCCGGTACGTTGTGTCCCGCAGTTTCCCCCCCTGCTGGTTAGCATATTTTTTTTTTGGGCCATTAATCGATTCTGATAACCGAAGCGGCATTTCAAAAAAATGTTTGTTGTTGGAATCTAATAACATGGGAACCATCGAATCGGTTTGAGTACCTTTAATGTTATTTCAAAAAAATCATACGGTATACTCAATAGTACAAATTGTCGAAATGATACATGTACTGGTACGAAATGTCCAGAACCCTGGTGCGAAACATCTCTATGTCAAACTTCTATGGCACAAAATGTCCAGCAACCTATTGGCTGTTCAGTCCATTGCACATTATAATTTATTTCCAAATAAAGGTAATACTAAATATTAAAGCAGCGTTTAGTGTTAAGTTCAATCTTGAACTAATTGTACATGTGATATAGTCACAGGGGCTTGTTGTAAAGAAAACAAGTAAAATTGAGGGTGCCACTTTATCAAACATTATAAATGCATCAATATTCTATTGATATACATGTACATGTAAAGCTTTAGAAACCCATGTTTTTGTATATATATTTTTACTTGTTTTCTTAACAAGCCCCTGTGGCCTCAGTTTAAGTATAGGAAGCCATCATGACTTATCTGCAAAAGAGCTCTGGATCTCTTGTTCACTCATTGTGTGACCACTGAAATCAGAGACGTGGCTAGATAGTCTCCCCATTGGGGAGGGGGGGTCCACCTTGATACCTGTATGTTACGACAGCACCCCTTGGAAGGAAGTTTCCTGTTCGAATTTTTGCCCGGTACGGCTTGTTATCAAACTACATTTGTACATGTACTTACCGTAGGTTAATATCACTTCAATTTGCCTTAAATTGAGTAATATAGTTTTAGGACATCACCAAACAGAGTAATATGATTTCATGACATCACGGATCCGAGTAATATGGCTTTACAACATGGCATAATTCTATTTCACTGTTAAATAATGCATAGACAATAATTTTTTGTGATGTCACTCATTTGAAAGAGTTGTCCATACATGTAGTACACTGTTACTAAGAGGCAAACTAATTAATGTTATGGATAGGGTATTACTCGGTTGGTTTGATATTATAGGCCTGATTTCAGCCCTCGGTAACCTCATTTCAGCCTTCGACCTTCGATGTCAGGCTGATAGTGATATGAGGTTACCTTAGGCTGATATCAGGCCTAATATCAAACCAACCAAGAAATGTCCTCTAATTATTATATAACTAGCAGGGTGACCAGTCGTTGTTGCCCAGGTTAATGCTCCCACTTTTTTACTCTGACCCCAATACCATCACTGTAGACATTTCTAATCTGCACCATTATGATGATTATCTTTCTCATAAGAAATAACAAATTAATAGATACATGTATGTGTAGGGTATTACATGTACTTGGTTGGTTTGAATATATAGGCCTGATTTCAGACCCATCGGTAACCTCATGTCAGCCTTCGATGTCAGGCTGATTGCGATATGAGGTTACCTCAGGCCGATATTTGGTCTAATATCAAACCAACAATGTAATATCCTCTAAATATTATGTAACTAGCAGGGTCGTTACCCATGTTAATGCAGTGTGGTATTGTTTTGCCCCTCCCACTTTTTGTCCCTTACCCCAATACCGTCAAGTGCTGTATACATTTCTAATCTGCACAATTATGTTGATTATCTTTCTCGTTAGAAATTGCCCCTGTTAGACCCCCTTTGGAGCCATCTAGAAGTTCCCTCGTGAATTAATATAGAATAGACATTCACAAATATAGGTATAGATAAAGATTTTTTAAGAAGTTCCCGGACCCCTGTTGTTGTAATTAGAATGCACTCAGAGATTCTGACTTCAAACTTGTGCCACCTTCTAATTTACATGTACCGGTATTCTACCGGTAGTATTGCTTGATAAGTTGATAGACATGTGTTGATTTGATTTGGGTTGAAAGATTAGAAAATCAGTGCCCCCCCCCCTCTCAAAATTATCATTTAAGGAATAATCTTGGTTTTTAATGTAATTACAGTTTAAAGATGGTCTATCTCTCCCTAAACCAAGTTTTATATGCAGCAGTTTCCTGAAATATGTATGAAATATCAAAAATAATAAATTTGAATTGAAAACCCCTGTCCGGAAATGCTTCTATCTGACAATATTGATTTTATTTTATATTTTCTGGTATATTAGATACATACACATGTACAACTAATTTGGGACATTTTACAGCTCGCAAAAATGTTTGGAGTGTAGCAAGTGGGAGAACTCTATCTCAGATCGCCTGAAAGTTTTATGACATGACGGTTTGTTTGAATGCCTCATAGTGGTGAACATCTACATGTATACCAAATTTCATTGAGATCCAAGCAGTTATTAGCACTACTGTTCAAGTTATGCCCTGAACAGACATCAGACAGGTGGACAGACAGGTGCAAAACAGTATACCCCCTTTTTTTTAAAAGGGGGTATGAATATCGATAATTGATATAAGCATTTCCTGACATGTGTCTTCGACTCGATTTTATTATTTTATACCCTGACAATTATAGAAAACATATTTAGGAAGCTATAGATATAAACCCATCTTCAAATGCTGATCACAAACTGATATTAAATCAGTGTTTGTGATTCGGTATAACGCCTTTAGACTCTACTGTTCAGACTTTTCTGTTTACAGCTACCGGTATAATCTTGTGTGCCAAATACAACTGCAGGGTGGAATATTGCGGATGAAGATGGATAATTCTAAAATCAAGTGGTAATAATAACTTGATTTTAGAGTTATCTATCTTCATCCGCAATTCTGACCGAGACCACCTTTTTGACGACGTGTTTTTGGGCCACAAACAATAGAAATAATAATCTTAAAAAATTGATATCTGATCACTCGGAGTGTTGATGAGTAGGTTCCTCGACTCGAATCAATATTTTTTACCCCCGAAGCCAAAGAAATAGTCATTTGGGAGCATCTGATCGGATTGAGTACCGTTAAACAATTATTTTTGTGTCTAGACTTGATTATAAAGCAAGTTTTCGCAATTGACATGCTTAAAATTGATATATGCATGGGGAAATGTAACCATCGTTGTCTACATGCCCCGTGTGCGCAACATCTCAAATGAAAAATCCAGTCTCTTGTACTAGTATTTGTAATTAAACTATTTGTATAGCATTTGTTATTTAAATTTAGAACCGAGCCAAAATTTTGTTTAAATGTGCAGATCTACATGTATGATAATAAGGCTTAAGCATCGTGCAGGGTGGATTTTTCTCATAAAATTAATAAACATATCTAGGTACAATTATTTGGCACACAAGAGTAGGCACTTTGCTGGAGTCTGATGATGTTAGATGCTGATAGTCTAAAGGGTCAGTGTCTGGTTGTTCCCCTTGCAGAGGAGATATAAATGGTTACACGACATTTTGGATCGTCTTAAGTCGTTTCGTACCATATTTTTTGTAGTTTCGCACCATATTTTTTGTAGTTTCGTACCTTATTGTTTGGTCGTTTCGCACCATGGTGGAAATCAATTCGTCTTTTGATACCAATGATACCATATCACTATACATGTACATGTATGTCACACCATAGGGAAACAAATAAATGATTTTCTGCAAAGTACGAAATAAAAAAAAGTAACCAAAAAATATGGTATGAAACGACAATGGTATCGGATAGTGAAATAATGAAGAAGTCACTATAGTTGTATATCATTTATATGGTCACAATATATATAATGCAACGTGAAAGTTGATATGACATCTGTTCTGTTCGACTTCAGGTGTACTCAATTTCTACTCCGGCAATGTTCAGAATCCTATCCATTGATAATCCAACGACACTGGTATGAAGCGTCTAGAACTTAGAATCCATATTTAATATAAATTATAAATCCTTCAGACTTTCAGTGTTACCGATCTCCATTCTCCAGAATCAACAACTGACTGTTCAAGGCGGTTCCACTCAATGGTTGTTTTTAATAAGTCATCGTAATGAGTAATGTACAGTGCTACTGCTAGTACGCAGTAATTGAACGATTCTCTGATGGTGCTGTTAGCACTTGTTGAACACCTCCCAAGTTCTCCACCAGATTTTGACAGACACTCCCTGCCACACTGAGGACAGTAACAGTACTAACACTCACACTGACAGTGAATAGGCCTACTGGTAGTCGAAAATCTACGGGATACTAAATATATAGTCAATTTTGGACCAGCCTACTGTAGTACTGACTACTGGTACTGGTACAGTGGTAGTGATGCAGTCCTCAAATTTGGTTGCTTTATTTTCCTTGTCTTCTTCGAATTTTTTGTTTAGAGTTACCCGATAGATGTAGATTATTCATTTGTAGAATAACAATCAATTATCACGACAATCGTCGTCAACAACGAATGACATTGATAATTTGATCGATTCAATGATTGTTGACACTGTGACTTGGTGAATTTAAATTTTAAGTCTCGCTGTCCTTGCTATCTTCGTCGGCTGGTTCGTGTAAAATGGGCCAATATTCAAACGCAAGCCATCAAAGGCATCTTCAGTATCTGCCATAGATGAAGTATCCTCCGCAACACGTAACTCGTCGTCATTTTCGTGATTAGAGTCACTTTCAGACGCGGAAATACTGTGTGCAGAAGCCATTTTTCGTAAACAGTTCGTCTGCAGGGGCAATTCCCACTTTGACGTCACGGGTTTTGCGGTCACGTGACTCGAGCAAAATCAGCTAAGAAATAATAATCGATTTTTAAAAGTCGCTAAAAACACGTTTATCGATAAAATTATATCTAATTTTTTATTGGATGTTATATTTGAACCTTATTCACACCAAACTAGCGATATAACATTGAAATGATAAACATTTAACAGTTCCCATTTAAAAATATTGATTTATTCGAATAATGCAATTTAAAATGACGCGGATCAGCGATGGTTTGAGTGGAGAATATTATTTGGGAATTCGTACACCGAAAAAAAATGGTTAGTTAATATTATTAACTTAGGTTAGTCAAATGTTTGTCCACATGATGACTAACTTTGGTTAATTTTAGTGACTAAGTTGGAAAGTTAGTCATAATGACAATAATTGTGTTAGCCATGGCGACTAGGGTCAGCTTAGTTAAAGTGACCAGGATCGAGTCATAATGGGACTAATACATCTTAGTCACTAAAAAGTGACAAATGTAATCGGTAGAAATTTTATGAAAGTAAACCAAAGACGAAACCGTATGATCTATCCAGACACAGATTCCAATACTGGTATGTTAGGAGGTGGTATAGGTTTATTTAGTTGGTTCACTGTCGGGATATGTGTGGTGTCCATGACGTTATAACCCTTTTCTCCAAATGTTTATTGACTTTGATGTGGGCGTAAAGTATCGATATATGCCATTATTTCACATGAATTTCCCTATTATATCATCAAAACAGCCATTACATATCTCATTATCTGCCACCGTGATGAATATGCGTCTTGGCATCGCTCCAAGAATATTACCGCGTGACGATTGATTCAATCGGGTTAATACTATTTCGAAAAGCCGCGCATAACACGAACACCAGACAATGCAAAATGATTGCTTTATTCGTTGAAGTTAAATTCTTGCCCAAGTTCGTTAAACTAACGAAAATAGACACACAAAAAAGAGGCAAATTGAGGGACTATATTTTTCGTCGCCAGCCCGAGCGCGCAATACTGTCGTATAGGGTTGTGAAGCGTCTCAGCCAACGCTGTAAATGTATAAATTTTGCGGATTCTTTGAAGGTTTTGATTTGTTAAAAAGGCATAAAGCTCGAGTTTTTTTCATGTGATATACAAGATCTTCAACTCGTTATGTTGGGATTTAAGATCATATGAAACTCGTTTGATAAATTTGATTCACAAGTCGTCTACGACTCGTGAATTAAATTTATCAAACTCTTTTCATAAAATCTCATATCCCAACATAACGAGTTGGAGATCCTCTATATCTCCTTCCATAACATTCGTGCCATTATAGATACAACAAGAATAGCGATGTAATGGATATTAAGCATCTAGCAATTAATATTAATAATCAATTGAGACAGTGTTGTAAATATGGTTATTATTCGTGTAACTATGTCACTATGACTAATGCAAATTGTAGTCACCATAACTAAGGTCAAATCTTAATCAATAAAACAAAATACATGACCACTACTATAGCGATTTCGTAATCTTGTCTCACTGAGGTCCAGAATTATTTTTGGAACTCATGCCTTATCAACATGACATTGTAACCGTCATGATATCCTCATTTCATCCTACACTAATGAAAAACGTTATATTCAGAATCAAGTTGACTAATCCCAGAGTTAGTCGAATTGACTTGTGGACAGAATGACTAACCCTATGTTAGTCATCTTGACCCGAATTTTATCTCAGCGTTGCTAATACTGTTATTGTTTTGTTGTTGTTGGTGTTGTTGTTGTTGGTATTGTTGTTGGTGTTGTTGTTGGACCTGTTGGTGTTGTTGGACCTGTTGGTGTTGTTGGTGGTGTTGGACCTGTTGGTGTTGTAGGTGTTGTTGTTGTTGTTGTTGGTGTTGTTGATGTTGGTTTTGGTGTTGTTGTTGTTGGTGGTGTTGTTATTGTTAGTGTTGTTGTTGATGTTGATGTTGGCGTTGTTGTTATTGGCGTTGTTATTTTGTTTCTATTGTTTGTTTTGTTTGTTTATTTGTTTGTAGTTCTTGTTCTGGTTCTTGTTATTGTTGTTGTTGTTGATGATGATGATGACGATGGTGATTCTGTTGTTGTTAGTGATTGAGTATGCTAGCACGTTTGTTCCCATGTATAAATAAACGATACGATAAACGATATAAACATAATATTGGGATATATTAATCTTAAATATACACATAAAATGCATGGCATCGGCATCTCTCTGCACCAGTATGTCACAAGAGCTACGCGGGAAATGCATTGGATAATCTTCCAGAATGATAGCATAGGCATATATCACGAATCCTACAGCAATCTCAACTGGTATGATTGCATAATCTCGGTGAAGTTCCAAGATTGCCTGTCCAGAATTTGACAGGATATCGAAAATTATTTGCGTTTTGAATATTTTAGCATCAATCTATCTTCATTATACATCGTTATTTGCACGATGTTCAATAATTGGTATTCCAGACAAACGAGTTGGGCGAATGTCTCAGGCGGAGTGGAAAATTACATATTGTAGCTGTGGGTGGATAGGGGATAAAACCCACTATAAATTCCATATCGTCCCGGAGATCCGTGAGTGGATAAATTTGTTTGACTTATGTGCTCAATCATTATTTTATTCTCTCGAATAAAATCTTTTGTATTAGCAATTTATACAATATAAAAAAAGCAACAAAACAGTGAGTCTGATGTTATAGATTATAGACTGTGGACGTTGTATAATGTATATATAGACTGTGGACGTTGTATAATGTATATATAGGCGTAATTTCGTGTGACAAGTGCACTTGATTTAACTTTTTCAGGAGGTTTACGAAAGCGCATTAGCGTCATCCGAAACACCACCGCGCCCCCTAATATACAAATACACAACGTCGTTATATCGACTTTCAACAATTCGTTATAACGACTTACATCTCGTTGGAAAGACTTACAAATCGTTATAACGACTTTCAACAACTCGCTATAACGACTTCCAAGTAGTTATAACGAGTTGTTAGAAGTCGTTATAATGACTCGTAGAAATAAAAACAAATCATTATAACGACTTCCAACAACTCGTTATGTATAACGAGATGTAACTGGTTATACACGCAAAAAACTCAAGTGCTGTATTCTTACACTTGGCAAGTGTTACACTGATTTCGGCAGTACAGGTGCCATTTTCACACCTGAAGTGTACTCAAAAGAGCCTTACGTCAGGTGTAATGCGTTTTCGGTAGCACCTCGCAAAGTGCTGAATTTCCAACACTTCTACGGACTCATCGTTTCGGACAAGGACCATTTTGATTGGACGTCACTAGATTCGACGTCACTAGTCTGAGACTCAATCACAGATAAAGTGTTTTCCACGCGGTCAACTGGTCGCCATTTTGATCAACTGAAGTGAAAGTGACTGTGACGACCAGCTTCTTTCAACAAAAACAACATTATTTCACTTTGGATCACTTTGGTGAGTATTGAATGTTGAATGCAGTGAGTATTGGACTAAGAAGTGTTTTAAGAAAGAGGTAAAGTGTGCTTCAGACATTTCCAAATCGGGACCAAGGTAGTCATAAGGTGTTATTTCTACACTTGTAAGTGCATCTCTACATATCCCCAGGTGCAGTAGTATTACACTTCGGGTGCTGCAATGTAAAACTTGGTAAGTGCTATATGTTTAGCACCTGAATAAGTGTTGTCCGCGCACTTCGGGTGCTGTCCCTATTCGAGCACTTGTTAAGTGTGATATACAGCACTCTAAAGGATAGGTTTAGCACTTCGGTTTTTTTGTGTGTAGCTAGTTGTTGGAAGTCCTTAACCGACTTACAAATCGTTATAATGAGTTGTAAGTCGTTCTAACGAGTTGTTGTAAGTCGTTATAACGGTGGTGTTTATGATGGCCCTAATTGATGCGCTGTCGTACGAGGTTACATTCCATAATCGTATTACATAACATAACATAACACAACATTTATTCGCATAAAACACCATATGTAAGGCAGTATGCATTATAAAACAATAAGTGTAATGAGTAATATGACATTATACATTGATATGGATGGTTATTTCTTTAAATGTGAGAGGTATATGCATGGTGCTCAAGTCGTTTAGTGTATCCATGCGATAATATAATATCGATATGCACGAATACTACTATTAGCACAGTTACTCAGAATCAGAATTTAATTAATCTCAAGTCGTTGTGATATGCTGTCAAAATATTACCTAACCAAATTGTATATTTTATAAAAACATGATTCTGTTTTTTTTATTTTTGTGAATCAATTTAAATTGTTAAAGCTCTGTCATAACGCTGATCCATTGTTATCGGGATTCCGTTGGCCATGCATTTCTGCATACGTATAATAGTAAGTGTGCGAAATGTCTGGTTCCGAGTAACTTTTGACACACAGAGTGTATGAATGTCTATCAATAAATATATACAAATTTCATCAATCCTTCCTTCTTTAATTTACAACGGGAAATGACCTACATCCCGGAGTTGATTTGTGCGTATTATATATATGACTCCCATATAAATATGATGTAGAGTTTTACGACAGACTCGACGGTGACCCAAAGGGAGTCGGCCTATAATACAGAGGGAAACTACTGGTGACAATCGATCGCGCCTTCAATCGTGTCGACAAGATTACTAAATCGGCGAGTCGGAACTATAGGGATAAATGTATTCATTAAATCCATACTTATATCCGTTATTCGTTGTAGCTCCCGTCGGTATACGTGTCGTACACGAGAACTCATGTTTCATATTATGCTGGCGGATTTGTTCAAATTGTTCAAATAGTCGCCTTAGGTTTGTTTAGAAAATATTCTCTTGGTAACAGGAATTATAGAGCGACGGACCACCTGCATACATAACACATCGCCCGTATTGCCAATTGTACATTTTACTAACATCTGCCTATTACTATTACTATATTAGTCAAATCTGGAATAGAACTAATTAATATTCATAAATTCATTCCGTCATCTTTTCTATTTGTATTTTTATATCATGCTATATAGTCCATAATATATTGGTCGATATGTGCACCCCCCCCCCCCCCACCAGGACTCAACTTCACCCCACTAATTTTCTTCCTTAATGTCTCCTCTAATTTGTTGCTGTTGTTTTAACAGCTGTTGTTACCAAGAAAAAAAGTGGCCGCAGAGACTCCAGACATGATGGCGTCCATCATGGCGGCCATTTTTCTTGATATGCACCAAGTCTCTTTGATAACCATAACAGTAAATATAATATCACTTGCGTTTTAATTTTCAACTCGATTCGTTAAATATTTGTAAAAATCCGACATAAAATCCAATATGCGGCCGAAATGTGAACAAATTCTAAATTTTATACATTTCACCACCTGTCGTTTGTTTCTGTGGGGAAAATATGGCCATCTTTGCGTGATTTTATACATTTAGCATATATAAGAGTCATTTGCATACACAATGAGACCATCATTTGCATTCCTGGCCGGATATTTTTGTGCGATATCACGTTTTTCCAAATGCCAGTGATTGTTTACCAATTTGTAAGCGTGGTATATTAGCATAACGAATCGAGTTGAAAATAAAACCGTATGTGATATTATCTCCAGGGGGGGGGGCGGAAAAAACTGCGGGACACAACGTACCGGGGGTGGGGGGTACCTAGGCGTAAACAATTTACACGTAAAAAATTTCCTTATTCATTTAGGGGGGGGGGGTTGTCGGAAAAAATTTGCATGTAATTTTTTTCCAAATATGTATTTTCAGACTCACAACTTCAATTTTCTCTCATTTTATAGAATATCGATTAACCTTAATATCCAAATCATATATACATGAGTAGTACAATCCACATAAAACAATTTTGGATAACCACTGTCTTGGTTTACATGTGATACTGACCCCATTAACCCTCTTAATACTGCCGACTATGTCAGTATCTATACCAGTCGAATGCAGAATTCTACCCTGCGATCGCTTATCTGGCAAATTTTTACTGCAGAACTATCCATGTATTAAACAATTTCTCCTCCAAAGGTATCAGAAAACAGTTATATGCTGGTATCTCACTCGTCTCATTTGCATCTTTTTTCAAAGTCGAGGTAATGACTAGTTGTCTTTTTTAAAGTGCATACATAGCGTTGCGATCACCAATATACATGTTTGTACATGGCATGACATCACGAGGTACAAATCTGCGTTCTACTGGTAGACAATGACCATTTTAGTCATAATAATCTAAACTAAGTTACCAAGCACCTTCTCGTGAATTGTATGCTCCGGTGTTTTTTTCGGTTTCCGATCAAACCGAGTTGTTGTCCGGCTGGGGTAGTGGAAAAAAACTGCAGTTTTTGCTGTTTGGGGGGGGGGGGGGGTACCCAAACCGAAGAAAACAGTTTTTTCCACCCTGTGTCTGCAGTTTTTTTCCGCCCCCCCCCCCTGTTATCTCCTGAACTAATGGGCAGCAGAAAGACGACCAACTATGGGTTGTTGCACCTCATGTTATTGTGCAAATAATAATAAAATCAATAAAAAAAAATCCAAGGCCATATAACTCTGTCGAGTCTGCAAGCCCGACGTTCAGAGTATCCACTATAGTAAAGTATAGTACACCCCCCCCCCCACAAGCACTCGTCTTCACCCCACCCATTTTATTACTTTGGGTCTCCAATACAAACGTTGGCAGCATACGCATAGACTTCAGGCAAGATGGCGCCCATCATGGATGGCGGCCATTGTGCTTGATATGCACTTGGTCTATTTGTATCGCCATTATATATATTGGCTTTACAGTCCTTCCCACGAGGAAAACACAGCGAGAGCATTTATTTGCTCCCGTAATTCAGAAGACGGGTGTAATATTGCACCCATACTATAATTGTAAGTTGGGTTTTTCTCAAACAAAAAGTCATTACAAGTGGACTAGACCTATGTCTAGTTACACTTTAATATGCCATAGTTGAACTGAGATGGTAAAGGATCTAAATAAACCTTCAAATAGTTCACTATTGAACCAACAATTACAGTCTCCATTAGTATTTTGAGATGAGGAACGGGTGCGAATTTTAGCACCCGTGATTTTAAAATTACGAGTGCGTACAGGTGCGAGAGCAATCACTCCCGTCTCCTGGGAAGGACTGGCTTTATATGAGAGAAAGAGAGCGTTATAATAGCTTCATGTGTGATGTTTTAATTTTAATTACAGGATATAACATCATACCCCCATATTTATTCCGATGAGGAATAAATAAGCCATAATTAGTTCAGCTCAAGTGACAATCAATGTTTATACGCAGTCTGATCCACTCAAACAGATCAATCATGTGGAAATAGGACAGCATATCGTGGTCAGATGTGTTTTGAATACGGACATATATTATGATCCAGATGTTATCGCAGCCCATTGTTTTTGTTGATCAACAGGCATGAAATATAAATTATTGATGAATGGTTGTCCTTTTAAATGAAAATACTCATGAAATTTCTCGAATCAAGAAAAACTAAGTTCCCTCTCATGATCTTCAGACAGAATGTCAGGATATCAGGCAGACCAAGTCTACTCGGTCCACAACAGCTAGGTATATCGGTTGGGTTGACGCTGACAAACTGTTGTGCATCGGGAAGACTTGGTCTTGATATCAGGAAAAGGTTCTTGGTACCTGAAGACAGTAAATTTTACAGATTTTTCATGTATACAAGTCTAAAACTTGGGCTAATATTTTCCAACTGATTTGTGGTTCTTAAAAGTCTGTGTTACATTAATCACATGTATAAAATTCCAAAAAGAAATTCCAGACAGATTTTGAGAAAATCCATTTTAAATATCAGGAAATTATTGGCAAAACGCGCGTCTAGGTCCGATGTGCACTATATAACACTACCATTGGCATATTTTGTATAAACCAGAAAATAATTGGATTGTGCCAATGGGCCCATTAATATGAGGTTTTGATAATTGTTTATTCTTACACCATGTGTACATGGGTTTAAAGAATTACATATCAGAAAAACACAAATAATCAACAAGATCACAGTGTGGACATGACACGTGTTCAAATGTATATAAATGATGGATGTGACAAATCGATATATATATAATAATATATGTATACCATAACATTATATTGTCGACGTTCGGTCTGTGGTCATTGAAAACTGAGGAGAACGGCTAGTTTTCGGTTGACAACACTGATAAACATGCAGAGCCTCTTCATGAAACTGGGCTTACTATTTGACAAAAGGATGCGGAATTTAGCTTCATTGGGAAAGTTATAATATGCACGCGGTATGTATCGTTTTCTTTCATCTACAAAAGCATTTTCTTTGGAAACGCGGCGCCAATACCACAAGCTTGAAGTGATTTACAAAATAGTGAAAAATGAATCGCCAAATTACCTATCTACCATCCTCCCACCCAGAGCTAGCCAGGTCTCAAGTTATAATTTCAGACGCCCGGGAAAATTCTATTCTTACCGATGCCACACTGAGCACTACAAAAAGTCCTTTTTGCCCTCGGCGATAGCTGATTGGAACAAAATCCCAACTGAAATGAGCGACGTTGTCCCTTTCTCTGACTTCAAATTCAATTTACGACTCGTATACCAACCCCCAAACCCCGTGAGCCCTCATTTCTATTCAGGTCTCAGACGATATAATATGATACATTCCCGAATTCGAAACGGGTGCAGTGATCTTCGTGCTGATATGTATCAAAACTACATAGCCGAAAGTCCTGTTTGCAGTTGTGGGAACCCTTTGGAAGATGCATACCATTTCTTTTTTATGTGCCCTTTGTATCAAAATGAACGGTTGGAACTTGACGATAAGTTAAACCGCGAACGCTTCATTATAACCGACATCGATCAGTTTCTTTTCGGGATATCGTACATCTCAATTCCGGAAAATATAAGGTTTTTCCAAATAGTGCAACAGTATATTGCTGCGACAAAACGCTTCGATTCATGAACGTCTGGCTGCGTTGACATATAGCCACAATCCAATGTCAACCACAAATCGCTCAATATACACCAATTACAAACATTGCTAGACACCCCTCCCTCATTCGGATTGCCACATCCATGTACCATTTGTATTCACATCGATAATTTCTTCCAGCGTAACTGTCAAGGGCGTCATCTGGCGAATCGCCAAATTCACTACTATACAAATTTAGCTTAACATTACAGTCAAATGTTTGATACATACATAGCCTTGCAATCTATATTTACATCTTCCTTAAATATCACAATAGATATAGATATGCACATATTTATGCTCGTTCTAATTGGTAATCCATAAACATACGCTGAAAGATGTTATTCGACATAATGCAAATTCAAATTGTTTTCTCACCATGTACAAACGTTTCTGTTATCGCCTTTTGTCATCTTATAACAATGTATTGTCAATTTTGTACGGGAGAGGGACTACCTAAGTTGAAATAACTTGTGCCCCGATCCCTTTTGTATATTTATATACGAATAAAATATGTTTAAAGTAACTAAGAAGCGTGTGGTATTCATCACCGATTACGTTACGGGTACAAAGTTCACATGTACGTTGAATATACGGGATTTTGTTCCAACGACCGCGTTCTACCGGGAGTACATGATTTGCTGTTCTGAATCTCGCGAGAATCTGCACATCTTTAAGGCTCCAATTATGTATGTATTTTTCGATTCCAAAGTTTGCTTTGATTGCCTTATACGTCAACCCCTTAGTAGAGGCCTCCATTGATGAGGCCCATTCTTGCTTAAATTGATCTTGCATGCGGGATTTTACTGCCTTAATAATTATATCGTCTTCTATGTGGTGTTGGCATAACCATGCATATGACATTCCACATTTGTCAAGCATGTTTTGAATATACCTTATCCATGGTAGTTTGTAAGTTTCGTCCTCTGAAAGCTGATAACAAAGTTTATAAATTTGAGAGGTTAGTTTATTTCCAGAGGCATTTATTAGTTTGGTCCAGAAGTTCAATATTCTAATTTTAATGTTCATGTGGAGAGGAAATCTACCTAGTTCTCCATAGACCATATAACTTGGTGTTGATGATTTCAAACCCAATAGCATCTTACAAAATTTAAGGTGAACACGTTCGATAATTGAGTTATCGCCCGTACCCCAAGTTTCGCAACCGTATAGAAGAACGGGGGTGACCATAGTGTCAAATAGTTGTAAATGAGCTTGTATAGAAAGCTTGTTTTTACGACCGATTCTCAGTACATCATACATAGCTCTTAGTCCTTTGTTTGTAGCATATCGTTTCATTTCAAGGAAAGATCCACTCTTACTAAAAATTATTCCTAAATAAGTAAATGATTTAACTACGTCCAAAATTTTATTATTGTATCTAAATGCCAGGTGCTTTGGTTTACGTCTAGCGAAACAGACCACTTTAGATTTGGCGATATTGACTTTTAACATCCACGTGGTACAATAGTCCTCAAAATAGTCCAATTGTAGCTGTAGGTCATCTTGGTCGTCTGAAAATAAGACCGTGTCGTCTGCATATAATAACATGAATAATTTCAAATAACTGTCTAGTTTCTCTTCGCATTCCTGCGAAATACATGTTAGACCTCTGATATCAGTCGACGCTAAGAAGTCAGTTAAATCATTTATGTACAGACAAAATAAAAAAGGTGAGAGATTGTCGCCTTGTTTTAGGCCAATGAATGAAGGAAAACTATTGGATGATTGACCATTATGAATAACTTTAGCCGTTATGTCCGTATACATGTCGATGATGATATTATACATTTTACCATCGATACCATTTAAAGGTACGGTTGGCCTTGGCGGTGGGTATCCTGTGAAAATATTTCCACCCGTCAAAAACCGCCACAAACAGAAAGAACAACACAATGTAGACAGACTTTGTCCGTATACAAATAAGAAATATCGCATAAACAGTATGTTATTGTCATATATTTGACCATTGTTATGTAAACAAAAGCATAAAAAGTTACTTTTCTGGTGTTTGTTTATATTATGATAGTAAACATAAAGAGCGTTCTTTGTTGTTGAATTCCTGATATGGAACGAATAAAGAGCGTTTATGCCATTTGTGTGTGATTATCCAGCAGCATTGTGCTGTCTTCTGTAACACAATCAGGCTCTTGCTTAGGTAAAATATAGTAAATATTTATGATAACATGCTGTTTACGCGATGGTCATGGTATATATGAACGAAACTGTATGCGTTTTAATGTTTTTCTGTTTACGGTGATTGGAACAAATATGAATATTTTCGACAACTAAGGCCTCACGTGCCTTTAATAATAATTTGTACCAAAGCGCATCACGACAAACGGCATCGAAAGCTTTTTCAAAGTCTATAAATGCGCAATATAACTTTTTCTTTTTAAATTTTGTCAATTCAATCAAAGTATGCAAAAGAAATACGTTGTCATTTGTGGAATGGTGTTTCCGAAATCCACTTTGGTTATCATGGATTAAGTTTTGTTGGTCAGAGAATTGATTTAAACGTTTGTTTATGATGGCAGTGAATAGCTTGCCCAGGCAGCTCAATATAGTAATACCGCGGTAATTATTCGGATCACTAAGCGATCCTTTCTTCTTGTAAATTGGGATAATTGAACCTACTCTCCAAGATTCGGGAATAGTGCCAGATTCAAAGATAAGATTGAATATGTCAACATAAAGTGGCATAAGCCTTTCTACCGTGGCCTTCAAATACTCGTTAATAATTCCATCTTCGGACGATGCTTTGTTGTGTTTTAGATTTTTGATGCAAGACACTATTTCATCTCCAGTTATCGGATCGTTAAAACTATATTCTATAGGCTCACCCGGTTGGTGAATGTGTCCATTTGGCGAAAATGACGTTCTTCTAGAATTTAGCTCTTTAAAATGTGTGGCAAAATCATCTATGGATACCCCAGCTTTTTGAGAACGTGGTTTCCCTTTAAGTTCGGCCAAAAATGCCTTGATATCTGTTCTGAAAAGATTATCCATTTTTATTTTGATCTCTACGTCATAAGATTTAATTGCATTATTTAGGGTCAGATGGGAAGCTTTAACACGTTTTGAATTTTTGTCAGGCTATCAAAAATTCCAATGAACGTCTATAACCGCTGCATTGAGTCTTCGTAAGTGTAACACAAATTAAGATACGACTGGAATTGATTTAATAACGATATTTTGTCAATTCTGACGGCTTTCATCGAGTGACGTGATACAAGGGCCACAAGCACGACAGAAAGTAATACAAGTGGGGAATTTGTATAACTTCTAGTTCCGCTCGTCAGTGTGTCCCGGAATGGTCGCTCCATCCCAGTCGATATTCTTTTCGATGCACCACGGACCGTAGCGAAACTTTTCATGGCTACTGTTGCAATAACCTTGACCTCAGGCGTTAATGGGTTTTAGATGCCGATGAATTGATTACCCAGACTAACCATAATGGGATTTGAATCTTCCGGGAATGGGTTTGGAAACATAAACTCGTTTATGTGCAAGCCGTTCCTCTCGTGACTTTCACGTGGTAGAGTGTATTCGATCTAATCACTCTGGTAAGAGCACGAGTAATTCCAATTTATGGTGGTTATATGCCTCGTGGGACCTCGTTCCACTTCTCTTAAACTAATAGAAGACAACCAATACCCGCAACTGGCTAGAAATTTCACACCCCGGCATTGCATTTAACACTATGTTCAGTTACTCTGCTATTTCACCATCGGATGGTTGGCTCGTGTACAGAAAGAAACAGGAATACACGTAGGTCATATCAGATTGATCTGCGTGTACTGAGGTGTAGCGTTTTGATAGTGTCTTGATTAGAGGTTTTTATGTTTCCACCTTCGAGTTTCCAACTACAAGGCATCTGACCAAATCAAATTCGAACTTTGAAAAGCACGCCTAATTATACTGCTGACCGTTTTTAGCGATTAGATCAACAATTTATGACGTCGTGTTCTTGTTACGGTCCGTGTGTTATTGGGGTATGAAACTGGTGACCCAATTGGCAGTTGACCAATACCGAACAGGATTTAGTGTAACACAGACGGGATATGTAAATATTATATTATGTATTTATGAGTTTTGTTAAAAATCCAAAATCGTAATCGTAACAACGGATATGTAAAAACTGCAACGAATAGAAAGAACACAAATTCTGGTGACGTAGTACCCTAATCGTAGTCATTATCTGTTGTCGTTCAACGTAGTTCAGACCTTCAGTTATACAAAATGTAAATAGGTATAACGTCGATGAGGTGGAGTTTTCTGCATTCTTCCTTGTGATTTTGATGCAATGAACCACAAGCCCAAAATATCACTTTATCTTCGAAAACTATATGCGTGTTCGTTACACACGCCACAAAACACCACATCAGTGTCACTTGACGCATAATATGATTATATATAGGGAAGAACATGACTAAGTCCTGATAGAACCCTTGTCCATATACGGGGGACGTGGCTAGAGGGTCTCCGTTGGGGGTGTCCACTTTGGGGAATTCAAACTGCACCCCCTTGAATCAGACCAAACGCAAGTTTTGCATAATTCCATTTGCTTTGCACCCCACCCCTTGCACCTCAGTGCTCAGGCCTAATAGCCTATATATTCATAAACCGTGGTTCTATATACCCGGTATGAGAACATTCAGATATTTGCATAAATCCTAACATCTAGCGGTCCAACTCCAGACAAATGCTACGGACAAGAGACCATGGTTGTTCGGCCCGGTGTGAGAAAATTTTGAAAACTAAACAAGAAAATCGCAAAATCCTAGCATCTAGAATGGCCTCAAGCTTTCTTAGTGTTGGAAATTTCAAACCTCATACTCACCCTTAGGTTGGAAAATTATCCAACTGATGACCATTTCAGTCCACAATTTTGACCAAATGTAGTAAAATATTGTTTTCTTAAACTAATTAGCAGTTTTTTACTGGCCACGGGGGAGGGACCATGGTTCGGGCCGGTGTGTGAACATTTTGAAATCTGAACAAGAAAACCGCAAAATCCTAGCATCTAGACTAGCCTCAATCCTTCCTAGAGTTGGAAATTTCAAAGTTGATACCTCCACTTAGGTTGGAAAATTTCCAACTGATGACAATTCCAATGACAATGTTGACCAAATGTAGGATATTATTGTTTTCTTAAATTAACTAGCAGTTTTTTACTGGCCACGGGGGAGGGACCAGGACACAAGCTTTCCAAGTTTTGGAAAAACTGATCGCCATTTCAGTCCAAAATTTTGACAAAAAGTAGGAAAATATGCAAATATTGGTCCAAAAACAATAAATCCCCCCCCAATAAATTGTTTGAAAATCTAACTACAAGAACATTTTCAACCTATTGTTGGTGTGAAATTTCCAACTAATGTTGTGTCAGGTATGAAATTTCCAACTGTTGAAAATTTTGACCAAAGTTGGGGGGGGGGGGGTGAGACACACGCCCCCAACCCCCGAACCCCTGTCGCCACGTCTCTGTCCATATATACATCATTACACATGATTTGATTCACTTTGAAAATTTCGTGGCCGAACACACCGACACCTCGTGATTCACAGATGACGGAAATCTATAAGAAGGAATTAATTCTAATAGTGATGGCTAATATAAGACAAGAGATAAAACTCCCATCCACGCGGAGAATGGGTTCAGTGGGGGATGTTTTTGTGGTTCTATAGTCTATATATGTCCACTACATGGGTGTAATGTAAGGTCGGGTTTATCAATATTTACCGCTCAGTTCAGCTGAACTTTCGTGTGTAAAGTCACTTCATAAAGGAACATGGTCGATGCTCGGTTTCGAATTCTCCCGAGGAAATCGATTGACCAAACTATCTATTATGGATGTACTGCGATATGTATTATTACTCATTATTGAGCGGTGTACATTAATCTATGGGGCGGGCCGCGATGAGTAAGTGACACCGGGAGTAAATCGAATGCATGCACATGCAATGCGCCCACATGCATGTCATATAGATGACTCGTGGATGCTTTGTGATTCTTTGTAGACCAAAGAGTTCGGGTCCCTCAGTGTAGCACCATGCGGTCCTGAATTATGTTGAACTCGGAAACGCCCGACATGGAATTTTCCAATTGTTGGAAACTTGAGTTACCAGATTGAAATTTCTAACTCATGCATATTTTGGGTGACCCGTGGATGCGAAATAAATCTCCGGTCGACCGCATCTGTAATTACAGCTTTCCAACATGCATACCAACATTTTGTTATAATTCGACGGAAACTACGCAAGGCTGCTTTCACACACACTGGCAAATATGCCTGGTAACATTTCAGTGCCCCAGATTAATCTATATGCATGGCTTACTGTTCATTTGTCCGTGTTCACTACTGTTGGTGACATGGATGTCACATGATGAATACAGGTATTTGCCGGAAATTTTTAGGCCAACTTTGGGCATATATCTGTTGTACATATGTATATACAACCACTTGAAGAATTCCAGAGGTGTATATATAGTTATGTTGTAAATGGTGGGCCTTTTATAAGCAGCATAACAACATACTAATGTCTGACGAATTCCCAGAGTTTTCTACGTGGTCTTCATTTGTCCATCGCTTGATACGGGTGGACTGATTCAACGCGGCATGACCTACATCACACAAGCCAATATAATAAGTTGAAACTAATATATTTTGAACGATTTAAACTGCTCTTCCTATATTTGACAATAATTTCTTCCACATGAAAGTGGAAAATAATATATATATATCACAAAATAAAAAAAATTCGAATTCAGAGATTTATTCTGTATTTTGGTATACCTCGGAAATGCATCACTCTGTTTATCTGGCTAAGAGACTGCTGATTACAAATATTATATGATGCAAGCAAAGTAGTATCGGTTCATTGGAGATGTAGAAATAGTAAATGGAAACTGCAGTGGGAACAGATATATTTTCTATATACTAAAATGGTGGTCCGCATGGTTCACGCCGTCATCGGCCAATGGTATTATTTTTTATTTTTTTTCTAAAATGGCAACAAAAAAATCATCTGGCCAAACTTTTTTTACCCCAAAATCGGAAATTCAATTCAAAAACCCAAATTGATTTTGTAAGGGAGCGACATGGGAATCAAATTTACAGTTTGAGTACATGCTAACTGATTAGGGGATAGAGCTTAATGTCTAACAAATGGCACTCATGTCAGTACACTATCAAACATGTGCAATGGGCAACAAAATGCAATAATACAGTAATGAGGATTAACACTAATGAATCCTTAGAATGTCACAAGGATGAATGACGATGGTGGGTAGTGGTATATTGTCAAGTAACAACGGTGGATTTACAGAAGTCTAGACACGGTATTAGAAGATATTATGGACAAAATTATATAGAATGTTAGATTTTAAACCAAAAAATTGGCCAAGAAATTGGCCAAAATATTTCACGGCCCAGCTTGAACACTGGTGGTCCGTTTGTTTGTATGTCTGTGTTGTATAGAAATTCACGGAGACCATCTAGATGGCACAAAATGGGTCTAACAGGGGTAACATTTTACGAGGAAGATAATGGCGCGGGTTAGAATTTTCTGAAGTGACGCTTCAGAACAGGAGCAGGGGCAGCAAATTATTTTTGTCGCCGATTTCCACCAGACTTATACATACTCATCTCCATAACATGAGGAGTGAGTCTAATGGTGTGATTTAAAGATGTAAAAAGTGGCGCCGTTCGAGTCAGGGGTGCACGGAAAGAGAGAGGGACACCAAAATTGATACAAATATTTTTAGCGCACATTTCCACCAAATTTACATACATTCTTCTCCATGATAAAATGAATCTAATCGTGTGATTCAAAGACACCGAATTGGTGCCGTTGTGAGAGAAAATATGATAAGAATGTGTTTAGTCACCGATTACCACCAAATTTATAATCATCTCCATGATATCAGGAGTCTAATTGTGTGGTTTAAAGATGTCAAAAGTTCGAGTCAGGGGGCCAAATTTATAACAAATATTTTTAGACGCGATTTCCACCAAATTGATACATATTCTTCTTCGTGATACGAGAAATCTAATGTGTGGATTAAATACGCCAAATTGGTGCTGTTTGTGTGAGAGATGGGGCATTAAATCTGATACGAATTTGTTTAGTCGCCGATTTCCACCAATTTGATATATATTCATCCCCATTGTGAGTCTTAAGTGTGTGTTTTAAAGATTTCAAAAGTGGCACCGCTTGAGTCAGGGATAGGGAGGGATGGTCACCAAAACTGATAAAGATATGTTTAGATAATCTCCATGATATGGCACAATTCGAGTCAGGGGTGCACCAATATTGATTAAAAAATTCTATTTTTAGCGCCGAGTTCCACCAAGTTGTTACATATTCTTCTCCATAATACGAGTAATCTAATCTTGTGATTTAAAGACGCCAATGTGGTGCCGCGTGTGTGAGAGATGGGGGCACACAATTTGATAAGAATTGGATTAGTTGCTGATTACCACCAAACTTATACATAATCATCTCAATGATATCAGAAGTATAATGGACGTGGTTTAGATATGTCAAAAGTGGCGCCGTTTGAGTCATGAATGTGGAGGGGCACTAAAACTGATACAAATATGTTTAGCACTAATTTCAACCAAATTCATACACGTTCTTCTCAAATGATGCCATGAAACAAATAATGTGGGTTAAAGACGACACATTTGGTGCTGATTGGGACAGATATGGAGAGAGAAGGGACACTAGCATTGATAAGATTTTTTTATTCGCCGATATCCACCAAAGTTATACACATAATTCGTTTTAAGGAGTTTTTGGCGTTCACATTTCACAACCTCGACAAATGGTGACCGAATTAAGTCACTTGAACAATTATATCTTCTGAACTGTCATATTTATATGGGGACTGAAATCAGGGCATTCATATAGCGAGCTAGAAAATCAGATATATTGAAGAAAGCATTGATATCATATTCATGATTCTATTTAAGAGATACCAAAATTCACGCAAAATGAGGGACCTTGAACCATCAGAGGATTTGTTTCATTTTGTTTTCATTCAACATACTCAAAGCCTAACATAAGCAACATAAACTCTCGCTCTGTGTCTGGCACTTGTGGCTGATATATAGTAACATTTCGTTTAAACTGAGAATAATTAGCCAGTATATATAGCACCTGGACATATCTTATAACCAGGGGCCTGTTTCATGAAGCAAGGTCATAAGATTATCTTAAGATGGACTTAATCTAAGATATAAGGTGGATCTTATGATGTAACTTTTCCGTTTCAAGAACGCGTTTCACAAAACAAGATTAAGTCCTACTTAAGTAGTAAGTTAAGTTCCCGCTCATTTAGACTGGTTATCGACAATTTTCTACAGTCCGGAACGAAAAAATGTGGGCTTGTGCAATCTTTATGTACGGCATTGAGAGGTTATCGAGAAAGAGCCGAGTCCGAGTTGACATTATTGTGTGACAGGGATGCTGGATAGCGGCTGGGTGGGGTGGGCGAATCAGCGCATGTATCTTAATGTCTATAGTCAATGCATGGCCTTATAATCGCATATGGATCTTAGACTTGTATGAGTTCCACGATGTGAATTCGAACATGAGTACATCGCAGGCTCTTAAAATGACGAGCTTTGCGTTTACTGACGAGTGGCGGTGTCAGAAATAAGACAATATAATTATATGGATCGATGCATGACTGCGACCATGCATTCACGCCGAGTTAATCAACTGAGAGCAATGATCAGGCGGCGATTTTTTGTATGTGAGCCGACATAACTCGTATATTATCGACCACCGCTCTCTACGTGTAGCAATAATCAAAATAAATCGGCGATGTGATCAGGACACACATAGGTCATTTTTCGATTCAAAGGGAAATGAAAAATATTTGTTAGAGTAACTTTTTTATTAATTTTTATGCAGATATTTTATGCGGTTGTCATACCATGGATATATATATATAAAACTACGTTTTCGTTAGCACATTCGTATTAAGGGGTGTCATCGTTACGGGTGTGTACATCATATATACAGTATGCTGTACAACGGTCATCCCACCCCTGCAAAAAAAAACATGACAAAAATTTGGACAGCCTTGAAAATCACGACATAATTATGGGCGTGGGCATAAACTCAATACAAATAATATTCTCTATAGAAAATTGTCACTATTTCTAAAACATATTTTGATAAAGAGCGTTTGTGTTATCTTTCCTATATGACATATCTGCTTTGTAAACAGCCGACGGAAATTTGGAAAGAGGAAAGAATCAATACATTAATTGATCTCATTTTACCCCGTCTCCCACACACACATGGAATAACATAAAGGAGATTGTGAGCTTTGAGCTAGGCCATAATTCCTATCAAAAGGTTAATTCGTGGGTAATACAATTTTATAATATATATTATCTATATGTCACATACACAGCTGATAATTGACTATATCCTACATTCGACGAAGCTCGGTGGCTAGTTGGTCTCTGTGGGGGGGGGGGGGGGGGGTACATCGTGCAATTTCCAACTGCACCCCCCCCCCCCCTTAATTGAACCGGGCCAAACTTCCATGTTCGCGAAATGCCATGTCCACCCACCCGTTGGATTTAAACTTTCCAATTCACATATTCCAACAGTTCGAAATGTCTAACCTGACGCCCCTAAAGTTTGTGATTTTCGGTTGCTGCTGCTTGTCTAAAACAACATATTCAAACAATTGAAACCTATATATAGTGTACGATTAATGTTCTTGTCAGTCATGAAATTTCCAATTGCTAAACATTTTGACCAAAGTGTGTTTGTGTGTGTTGGGGGGGGGGGGGGGGGGGGTGGTGGGGGGGGGGGGGGGTAGACAACACACAAACCCCATTCGCCACGTCCCTGATGATAAGTCTGTACTCTGAATTGATTTTACCAAATTAACCCTATGGTTATACGGTGGGGGGGGGGGGGGTTGCCCTCTCCAAACTTTGGTTTTTGGTTTTGGAATGTTTGAGGTACCAGTTGGAATGTTTAGACCCAAAGATAATTTGGTGTTGTTTAAGGGGGTGTAGTTGGACATTTCGAGGCGAACACCCCTTCTCACTCTGTAGCCACGACCCTGTATACCAGACGACGAATTGCCCACCCAGTCAATGTACAGATATCTCCGTAATTGCAAAATAACATAGGCCGCCATACTTGTGATCGATATGCCACTTATCACGTGGGTCTTAACTTTAAGATTATCTTATGACACCTCACAGCAGTCTTAAAGTTAAGACCAAAGTTAAGACCATCTTAAGTTAAGACCTTGTTCGTGAAACACACTTATGACTGAAGTTTGAACTTATGACCATCTTAAGTCCCAACTATGTCATAAGTTGCTTTCATGAAACAGGGCCCAGGTGTCCCCAAAAATCTTAGTCTAATCCATTAGATTGATTTATACATCTCTGTGTAAAACACAATTGTCGTCTTTTATTGTTGGGAACTATATGTGTTTATGATCTCATGTTTTGATCTCAATAAAAAATATTTAAAAACAAATAAACGCCAATTCCAACACGTGAACTGTACGATTAAAAAAATTTATAACGTCTGAAGTATGCGCAGTTGTAAATAAATAAATACGTCTTTATTGGTGGGACGAATTAATCGCGATGAACACAATGACAATCACTCCGACAAGGTGCACCACTGCTTATAATCCACGTATAAGAGTGACATTTTGTGACGCCATTTGGATATACAATTCATGAGAATACGTTAACACTTTGACTAAGAGTATTTTCTATTCCCACCAAATGTCCCGCATCATACGGTTTCACATCACTATAACATAGGCAACGCTGGATAAGGCTACATTCATATATCACGTATAGAATGGCTACCTACGCTGTTAAAATTACCTCACGTTGCAAGAGCAAGTTATTGCAAGACGCAGTTATTGAACAACTTAACGGAAAAACTGGTAGTTCAATCTTCAAAAGTTTAGAATCGGATGGGTTTACTCTAAATAGCGATGAGAGTAGTAGCGCACTTCTGAGTAGTCTGATTTCGTTCAAACGACAGCTTAAGAAAAACCATGTTATAGATTTTCGAGTCAGTATGCTTGATAGCGCTTCTAAATCAGGCAAAAACAAGCTAAGAACATATAGGCGTTTCAAAAGAAATTTTGAGTTAGAACCCTACCTTATTCACACAGCTTCCCAAACTGATCGTACAATGTTTACGCGACTGAGAATAAGTAATCATTCTCTTGCTATTGAAAAAGGTAGGCATACGCAACCGAAAAAGACACCGTTACCATTACGGCTGTGTGTTTTTTGTGAAGACAAAATCGTCGAAGACGAAAGACACTTCTTAGTGAATTACTAAAACTAATGGAGGGAAATTTTATTAATTTTCGACTGATGAGTAGATGGGACCAACTGAAGCATATATTAGACAAGAAAACTAAGATGCATGCATCAGGTCGGCCGTGAACTATCTACCATAGAATTGTTGTAGCTATCGATTATACATTTTGAAACACCTGTCTGTATGTATGTATGTGTGTATGCGTGAATGCATGTGTGTATGTGTTATAGACTCTAACACTGCTCGAATTTGGTATTTAACGTGTCAACTTGACCTCGCTCATAGGCATGTTTCTGGACCTTGACCGATCCGACTAAAAATTTGTGTGTAGGACTACTTCGATCCCGGGAGCAATATGGACGGGTCCAATTTCACGTGGGACCATGTTCTCGAACGTGCTGATATAGGCATGTTTCTGGACCAATTGAACAATAGTTTGGCCAGACGCTGTATATACTGGGTACTGTCCAGATGGAGGCGATCACCAAAAAAAATCCTTAAATAGCCCGAACGAAGTCGAGTACATCAGCTAGTTTAATATATATTTTGGACATTTGTCTGTCTGTTTGTCGGTTAGCTATGGCCGGGAAAACTGCCGGACAGATTTGACGAAATTTGATACCTAGGGGCAATTATTTCCAGGGAGTATTTTGGACGGGTCAAATCTTGATCCCGACCTGACTTTGACATTCAAAAAGATCAATTCAAGGTCAAATCTGGTAAAACGGAAGTATTTCAACGAAATTTGATACCTACTGTTACTTTTGTCCCAGGAGTGTTTCGGGTGGGTCAAATCATGACCCTGACCTGATCTTGACATTCAAAATTGTCAATTCAAGGTCAAATCGGGTATAAAGCCGGGCGGATTTCGACGGGTACTTTTGTCGTGACTTTTGTCCGGGAAGTGTTTTGGACGGGTCAAATCGTGACCCCGACATGACCTTCACCTTTAAAATAGTCAATTCAAGGTTAAATCGCGCATTTCTCCGAAAATCAGAGGGGAACACCCCGGACGAAGTGGGGTCCACGAGCTACTATTATATATTTCTAGATTTAGTTACAAACTAAATACCTGTATATTGTACAAAGAAATGTTTGACAAATATATCTGTATCAATATTACCATACGGGTCATTAAAATAGATACGACGAAACAAATTTTGAAGGGTGCATGTATCAGGTAAATTTTTATATTTCAAATGATGACAGGAATGCAGAAAGTTGAAGTACCTACGTAATACTGGCTATCCGCATGAAGAGATATACATGTATATAAAAACCAGATGAGGGATATGTCTGTACAGTTGCTAAACAATTCAGTCATGCAAAAGAGGATCAAAGAGTAAGATACCAAATTGCTGCCTGTGGTAATGTTTTTTAACGAAATTCGGGAAAATTAGATTACTCTCACCCTGGTTATCCAGAAGATAATTGTGGAATCTGATGACGATCGGACAAGGATCGTCTGTAGGATCAACCAAATTATTTAGCCATAAAAATAGTAAAATTGAAGATCACCGCTGGCAGTGATGTCTTCACAAGGACAGTTTGAGAACAAAATATGGCTCACATCTAGCGGTGACCCAAAATATCCACATAAGAAAAAGTTCTCCAATAAAAGCTGGCTGCAGGGTGCGCCAATTGATTCAAATTCGAAATTTAGCAGGGTGTACTGCTTGTGGCCATGTTTTCCCCGCAAATTTGATAGACTGATGGACAAAACCACTGAATCCGTTGAATCAATATACATGTATACATGGATTAATTTATATGCATTGTTATACACAGTACTGGTATATAAAGGTACTGAAAATAACTATATTACTAGTATACACAAAATAAACCATATATCATGGCTATGGGTTCTAATATCCGAACATGACAGCTGAGAACTTGGTGTGAATTAAAGAGTGGTGGTTTCTCAAGCATATCTAACCCTCCACGTTAGTACATGCCATTAAATGTCATAAGTATAATCTAGCTTGAGGACAGAAGTGATCCATAAAACCCCCCTTAATTCAACCAGGTCCTCGCGCGATGTATGATCGATCACATGATGATCTAGGGGGATTAGAATTGATGTATAAAAACAGCACTGCATGTAAATATAAAATAAAATAGTGCTACATCTTATTACAGATTATTGCCATATATAATCAGTGATTATACAGACAGTCTGACAAAATAAAGTTTCAGTGACAATCTATCCGAAGAGGGGAATAATTTCATCTGTTACAGTCAATGGAGCAATTATGAATCTGGAAAGGTGAAATTTCTAAGTAATACTAGATATCGACATGACGCGATAAAATATAACGTAAATGCAATATGGCCGCTGGCGACCATTTTTTCCTATGAAATTAAAAAAATATTTGATAGCTCTCATCTGATAGATCAATATCAAGATAAATATGAAGTTTGGTGATGATCGGATGAGTGAAGTGGTCTGTGCTAAACGGTTTAGTAATGCTTAAAAAGATTCTTACCTTAATATTTTTATGTTCACTTTATAAACTTCACTGAGTCATCTTTGTCATGTATTGAGTTTGATATCTTTTGTTAACAGTTTATAAATCATGTATGTCTCATGTTTGTTATTTTAATTTATGTGTTTATTATCATTAAATAAAGTTGCATTCCTTAAAAAGATTCTTACCTCAATGTTTTTATGTTCACTTTATAAACTCCACTGAGTCATCTTTGTCATGTATTGAATTTGATATCTTTTGTTAACAGTTTATAAATTATGTATGTCTCGTGTTCGTTATTATATTATATACACTTTATAGTGTGTTTTCAGAACGAAAAAAAAATGAATAAAATCAACAAATTTGTAAATTTAAAAACAATTCAAACGTTGTTGTATTCCATGTCCCAGCCCGGACATATACACCAAATTTCAATAATATTAATTGAGAAACAACGGACCAAACGCTATATAACACCCGTATACATCTTTTATTCCGAATCGGACTCGGGTACATGTTATAGTAGGTACCGAATTGACACACGTCGACTGGGCGAGTTGGCCATGGGGCGATTAGGCCGATTCCGGCACATTCTATAATTTACCGTATGTATCCGTTTACGCGTAGTTTACTTTAGAACGTTCCGCAATTAATACCGTAAATAGAGCGACCTTATTTGACAGAGAATGCCTCTGTTATTGATTATCAAGTTGCTGTACATTAAAAACGACAAATTCACATGCTCGTTCAAGCCCAGTAGTCTATTTTCTCCATGTTAAAGGACATCCACAAATACTAAATAACGCTAACCTACTGCCGAATGTTTGACACGACAACTGTTAACATATTTGGGCTGAATTCATCTGACGCGGTATTATTCCTCAAAATAAACAACAAAACCATCGTTACTTGGAAATGTAGTTTGGGCTAACATTTACATAAATCCTCCAGATCAATTATCCGACACACACGTCAGATGAAAAAGTCACATGAAGTAACCGGTTTACTTTAGAACGTTCCGCAATTAATACCGTAAATAGAGCGACCTTATTTGACAGAGAATGCCTCTGTTATTGATTATCAAGTTGCTGTACATTAAAAACGACAAATTCACATGCTCGTTCAAGCGCAGTAGTCTATTTTCTCCATGTTAAAGGACATCCACAAATACTAAATAACGCTAACCTACTGCCGAATGTTTGACACGACAACTGTTAACATATTTGGGCTGAATTCATCTGACGCGGTATTATTCCTCAAAATAAACAACAAAACCATCGTTACTTGGAAATGTAGTTTGGGCTAACATTTACATAAATCCTCCAGATCAATTATCCGACACACACGTCAGATGAAAAAGTCACATGAAGTAACCGGCCAAATTGGCCGAAATAATGACCTTACACAACATTGTGCGAAAGTTTGCAACATAGTCAGCAGGTTTTTCGAGTGCAGATTGAACAATACATAAATATTATTATATAATGTATATTAAGTTACTTGACTGAGTGATGTTATTATTATACAGTTTATATATGTTCATGTACCATATTAATATTATGTATATGTATATGTATGGTAACCTGTCCCAACCCAGGGACGTATTTTGCTTAATAAATTATATTCTATTCTATACGCTGACAAGTTTGCACGGTATGTTTCTGAGGGCTTTTCGTCATAGAAAACCACATGGTGCCAGAATATGCATCTTTACCAAAGTGAAAGACATGGGAAGTAATATTTATCTAATTTCACTTGTAACAGTGCTATTGGAATTTGCCTTCAAATACCTGCATGCTTGATTCTTGCGAGATAATTGCATGATATTTACAGGCAAATTCCGGTAGCATCGTTACTAGTGGAACTACAGAGATTTTACTTCGCAATTAGTTAGCTGTGGCACAGATGCACTTTATGTGCTTGTTTCCGTTAATATTATGGCACAATATCGTTTTCTACCATACTGTGCAAACTTGCCAGTGTATGAACGTACCCTAAACATGCTAGTATAATAATATGCGCCAAGTTATTGAAGTCCTGACTGTAGTTTGAGTGTGTTTTATTGGAGAGTATGGCGCTGTGGATGTACGTTGGCCAAATTGTGCGAAAAGTGAAGCGGTTACACTGAATGTGTTCCAGTGGCCTCAGCGACATACCTCTCAACATAACACTCAAACTACACTTGTTTCTTATTTTGATATAACTTTTTCCTTATTAATTTCTAGAAATTCAGCTGAATTTTTGTTTTATGAAATCGATCTGCGTTTTGGCTATTATACTATGCGGCACTGTAAGTTAGCCCAATATTCTCTCCGTGAATTATAGAATGATTATCCAGTAATTTTATCTACCGTTTTTTTGGTCATTATATCTAACTTCAGTTCGTGATTTGGTGTGTTTTACTGGGATATGACATGAAAAATTGCCATTGACCAATCACCAAACATGATCTAGTATAACACACAGGCTATGGAAATATTCTTGTTTGAACTTTACTCATCTATACCGCAGCTATGTCCAGCGATGAATTTGTCATCCCTGAACATGAATAAGTGAGACTCGGCATTCCAAAAATTAAATTAAATTCTTCCCAATGCCTCAATTCACAAACAGATAAATTACATTAAAATCAAATTGAAAGAATTATAGAGAATTATAAAACTCATATTTTCAACGATGACAAATGTTCGGGCGCGAACAACTTAAGGACGTATAACGTGTAGTCAAACAACAGTACACACAAGAACCATATCTTAATATTGTCCAGAATATCGACACAAAGATTATGTTTTGTAAACTATAAGAATTAGTAATCATAACTTGGAAATTGAAAAGGGTCGCCATAAACAGCCAAAAGTGTCACTTGATGAAAGAATTTGTAGGAAATGTAAGATGGAGGTTGAGAATGAAGAAACTTCCTTATGCGCTGCAACATATATGATGAGATGCGTGAACACCTCTTATATGAGATAGGGATGACGAGTGATACATTTATTGGATTGAATGATGGCCAAAAATTCCAATACATAATGCAAAACAACGAGCCTCATACATGCAACATAATCTGCCACATGGTCCGGACATTTTTCAAAGAAAGGTCAAATTCTACTGATATAATTATGAAATAGTTACTATAGTTATAGTATATAGATTATGTTGAATCATTGTTGACATTGTTATATATATTTGTTTATTTTGACTTCGGTCTCGTGTGGATGTTTTATGTCATTAAACTATCTATCTACTACCTATCTATAATGACGCATATGCACGAGATTGCACACAAGTATGTGCCTTTCCTGGCCTTTCGGCATCTTTTGATAATTACAACTATATTAAAGCGAATTTAAACCATGTGCACTAAATATTAGTATTCGCAATATCCCGTGTGGCGTGGTGCCTGAAAATAACATGTGTATGGCTGAAGTTCGTGGTAAACATGGACAAATTGATGAGAGTGTTACGATGAAAGATATCGATTATGCTAAAGATTTAATTTAAATGTGATAAAAGTGAAGAGCGTTTGTTTTTTAGCTTATTTACATTGCATTAATTATTTTAAATATTTGGAGTGGGATATTCGCGACGCCTTTGCGCTATGAACGATCGGAATTTATTTTCAGGGTTTAGTTTCTTAGTTTAACCGAAACATATAGCTCATTAAGGTTTGACCAGCTTTGTGTGAAATCGGATGGAGGATCATTGGTGGTGTTGTATGTAGGATATAGATTCTTACTACTTTGTTTACTTGGTCGCGTTCTGATTTCCCCATAGACATACGCCGCACTCAGTGAGTTTTGTTCAACATCGATTAATATCATCGATAAAATGGCTTCGTCGTTTGTAAATTCATACTGTGACCGGGTATCCAGATTCAGAGACGACAGATGGAAGCTGGTGCATTGTACTGCGATCGAACACATGATATTGTGTGTGGGGGTATATGATCGAACACATAATATTGTGCGTGGGTATATGACCGTCAAGTTATGTGGAACATTACGCTGGGTGACCAAATGGGAAATATAAAATAATCTTGATAAAAGTAATTATTTTCATAAATGTTATATCTTAATTGGCAACAAGCAACGTCGCTTCCATAAAGGTACTCAATCCGACCAGACGGTCCCCATATCATCAAGATACAACAACAACAACATTTCTTTAAAATAACGCTTTAAATAGTTATCAGAATTGATTAATTGCAACAAAATAATGCTAATCACTGTCAACTAGGGTTTCAAATTTCCCAAAAAAATGTGTTATTTATCAACATTTTGTTCGACGAAATTTGGCCGTATTACCTCTTGATTTTAGAGTTATTCATCTTCATCCGCAATTGTGTCCGAGACCGTCCGCTTGACGATGTTTTTCTGAGCCACAAATAATTGCACATCTCGAGAAATAATAAACTTCAAAAATCGATATCTGATCACTCTGAGATTTGATGGGTGGGTTCATCGACTCGAATCAAATACTTTTTAGCACCGAAGCCAAATAAGCAGTAATTTATCGGAGCGTTAATTCGGATAATGAATCTTTAAAGGCACGTGAGGCCTTAGTTGTCGAAAATATTCATATTTGTTCCAATCACCGTAAACAGAAAAACATTAAAACGCATACAGTTTCGTTCATATATACCATGACCATCGCGTAAACAGCATGTTATCATAAATATTTACTATATTTTACCTAAGCAAGAGCCTGATTGTGTTACAGAAGACAGCACAATGCTGCTGGATAATCACACACAAATGGCATAAACGCTCTTTATTCGTTCCATATCAGGAATTCAACAACAAAGAACGCTCTTTATGTTTACTATCATAATATAAACAAACACCAGAAAAGTAACTTTTTATGCTTTTGTTTACATAACAATGGTCAAATATATGACAATAACATACTGTTTATGCGATATTTCTTATTTGTATACGGACAAAGTCTGTCTACATTGTGTTGTTCTTTCTGTTTGTGGCGGTTTTTGACGGGTGGAAACATTTTCACAGGATACCCACCGCCAAGGCCAACCGTACCTTTAATCATTATACACGAATTACGTATAGCGATTCTCATTGGCAGAATCTTTGCCGTTTGTTCGTCAGCGATAAATTCCTCCCGATGTTTGGTTTGATTTGCTGAAATAAAAGCACTTTTTAGTAAATATTCGTCAGACAGAAAGGAGTTAAAAAAATTCAGTTTAGATACGAACCCAGATGCACGAGACAATACAATAACATCAATAAGGGGACGGGGAATGAACTTCTGTTTAAAGGTAAGTGAATAAATCCAACATTTTGAACCAGTTCTTTTCTGATTTGCTTCTCCAATTCAGTTTAAAAAATATACATCGGAATGGTCTGTGGGCGTTTGTTGAGTTATTTTCTGAACATGTCCCAAGTGAACTACTCTTGAATGAGTATTCATACAGTAACGAAAGCTTTAATGTAGCCTGTGAACATTCGCTTTAGACGCTTTTTTTTCAAGAATGAAACACCATCAATACGTTATGACCGGTCGACGTGTAGGTGCTTTTGCAAACAGGTGTATATACTAATAAAACACAATTCTGTGTGTTCGTTTGTTTATTTTTTCGCTTATAGGCGCCAAAACGGCTGGACCATCGGAGCTGAACATTTGTATATAGGGGTATTTTGACTATTATATAGGTCCCGTTCACCTCAGATGTCTTAAAATGGATATACTAATTATATATATATATATATATATATTTGTTTTGGCTAGAGGCGACCACATGGTTGGATCATCGGAGCTGAAAATGTGTGCATATGGGTAATTTGACCCGGGGTACTTATTAGATATGTCCTGTTGACCTCAGATGTCTTAAAATGGCACTAATGATTAATCTAACTAAATCATTAATTATATACCCAATATGGTTGAAATCTGGTAGGCGATAATTCAAACACTGGGATAAATTGACACGTAACGTGTCGTGAGATAGATGCAGTTTACCTCAGACAATTAAAGGGAAAATTTGAGCAATAAAGACAGTTTCTTATCAGTTTAGAAGATATGTAAGGAAATTGGTACGGTGGGTCACCTGACCTGACCAAGGGATTGTAATGGGATAGGCTCCTTTGATATCAGATGACTTAAAGGGGCACTAATATCACAGCTATTAACCTATAAAGACGACCGCTAACTACTGTTACATCCAACACATTACATGGATGGTGCTTTTGCATAAATTCAATGGGTGGAGGATCTGGCCGTAAAGTCCACGAATGTCTAATTTTAGTGGTAATTTCAGCTGTTTTTCGCCTTCCCATTTGGAAAACTTTGAAGGTTGAATTTAATCACCTCTTTATTTCCTTATTTAAACAATATACTATTAATCCTGATCTGATAACTGGATACTTTATCAGTGACTAGCTACTTGATGCACATTTTTTCATTTGTAAGCATCTAAACTCGCATTGCAATGTGCCCTATATAGAGGCCAGTATGCATGTACCCCGGCGTACAAATAAATGTTTTCACGCGTACACTGTCTAAAGTGCCCTTCTGAATTAGATATAATACACACATCATTGACCCCCGGTGATTGTTGTGGACCCCCTCCCCGCCACAAAACCCAAACGTCACCCACCATGTAGAGTAACCAGCTGGATGTTGGACATCTTATATGAATATATATATATCCACGGATAATTGTCAGAAATATATAATTTGATTATAACAATTAAATATTTATAGTTGATATTTATAAATATTATATAAGGAATGTATATAATAGAGATTAGTGATATGCTTTATATGTATTGATGTAATTGTGTCATATATATATTATCTCTGTAATGTCTTATGATGACCAGAGTTATTATGAAATTGAATTGAATTGAATATAAGAACCAGTTGATGTCCCTAATACAGCCATATACTCTCTCAACCCAATAATATTTTCTACTTTATAGTCAATCCAAGCCAATGTGTACTAATGGATTCATGTTGAGCAGATGACGTCCAGCGTTTTCAGCACCACTTCTTAACTGACGATGAACTCAATCACCTCAAGTTCACTCAGAAGAGTTTAAACTCATATATAAAACATCATCAATCATTCCTGAACCAGCCGGTTCAATTATTTTAAAGAATTTTAAAGACAGGAAAACATTTACAGGGCCCGGGGGGGGGGGTCTGGGAAAAAATTGCACAAATAGGGCCCAAAAAGGTTTTTTCCTACCCCGAGGACCCACCACCCCATTTGTGCAAAATTTTTTTAGCCGTTCTTCAATAACTGTGTTAACTGCTACAGGGCCCGGAAAAAAATTGTGTTTTCCAAGCTGCTGGTCCATCCACCAACCACGTCTGGTGTTCGGAAAAATGCAGACACCCCCACCCGGGTTATATATGTTGTAGCCTTCGGGTGTTATGCCATTATATATCTAAACATGGCTACAAGTATTATATAAATTATAAGGTGATGCAGAGATGGTTCTTTCAGCATTGATATACATGCGTTTTTTTCCAAAACTACCCTTTCCTATATATAAAGGTACATCTTCAAACTAGTGCACAGCATTGGTTTATCATGGGGTATGTAACGGAACGCGTAATTAGAAATGAGAACTGTAACAGTTGCCTGCGTGAAGGGGGAATGTCGCTTGCCACGTTGTAAACGCGCGGTCGGTGAATAGAGCAACAGTTCTCAGCAACTCTTGTCTACAAAAACTACATTTATATCCGAATACGTGTAACTTGTTTCGGAAAATCACTGAAAGTCCCGAATAACCTGGGGATTACGCCAATGTCGCATGACCGGTCGTGTGTGAGTGTGTGACCCGATTACCAAACAACAACAAAATAGTAATGTGAAATGTTCATCAGCCAAACGACAAGTGCCCGGGTGATCTCTTATTTATTAACATGGCACCACGTGACGCATGTGTATAGCGTGAAGCCGTGAACCTCATTTTATTTCAGTCATCATTCTGGTTGTTTTATTTATATTTGTGAAATATGGTATATTTATTGTTCTGGGCCCCATCGACTGAAAATATTGTAGGACATACCTGAACCTTTAACTATACTTTAATGGATGGTCTCGACGCCAATAAGTGGGAATCACGTAATTATTTAGAGTATTTGGTATACTGTATAATTATGCTAATTGTAAATAATTATAGAAGGGGCAGTTCAACTCCAGTGGAATAATAGTACATGTGATGGAATTGTCATTTAACTATACTCTAATGGCCAACGAGAATAGTATTCTTAGAGTTGATTATTCTTGATAATTGCACTGGCATGGTTTTGTTTTATTGTGAAACTCAATATCCATGTATATGTGAACCTGTCGGTGATTCCCATATACTATAAATGTAACTCAAAGTGGCTTCTTGGAGCGCGGGGATTACAGAGAAGTGAAAAATGGAAATGTAAAATCAGAATTCAGCGAAAATAATCTATGTCTATAGCTTCACCTTTTAAGACAGAGGTATCGGTAGCTAGATACTTCAAGACTCGAAATGGTATTTTCACAGCCCTACAACATCCACCCATTATAACTGACTCCAAACGGAATTGGCGCAGCCTATATAATTATCCAGAATGTATGAAAACATACATCACCACCGACCAGACAATGAATGTCTGACCATGCATGTTCTCACACAGAAGAGGAATTGTTCAAATGTGTTTCAAATGTCCAGTTAGCAGCTATGCAGTAATTGTTGCTTGTGTATTTACATTGCATGGTTAATATATCATACTGCATGGTATGATTCTTGATACAAAATAAATTAATTTGAAAAAGACCCAAGACCGATAGTGTTTTCCAAAGAGCGAGTTCACAATCATCCAATATATCAACATGCTGGGTCCTTTATCCGGACCTTTTATATACGGTACTATAAGTTGTCTTGTGACATGTTGCACACCGTCTCATATTCGTAGGTTGATTGGTTGAATATACAAATAATTGCAAAAATGAAATATGTTTACAATAACGAATCTGCACTAACCTGACTTGTTCCCGCTCGTTTTCTTGTAGTTCCCGGGCACGACTTATCACAGATTGAATCTGGGCCACTTCATCAGCAGTTAAATGGCTCAAGTCTGGATCGTCACCTTCCACAGGCGTGGACATCCTAGTGGATGCCGATGAAACCATGCCGCGCGAACTCGGAACTGATTGTACTGACATGATTTCCGAACTCGCTGGGGTCAGAGACCCGTCCGAATTAGAGAGACTGCTTCCTTCATTACCCATGCTGAAAAAATCAGGCGTTTCGCCTTTCCAAATCTTGTTAAACCCTTTAAATGCAAAATTCATCTAATGTATCTTGATCATGTCTTGAATTACTTTCTTTTGGTGAAGTGAAAAATTCCTAAATCTACAGTACAAAACATGGCTAACATCAACACAGTTTACATCACGAAAGTGGCACCACGGTGTCGATCCTTCGCAAGGTGATAGTCAAGTGAGTACTCCGCGATCCAATAGAAATCTCGGTCCTTTTATTATCGTACATTTTAAAAGCACCATTAGTTTCAATAAAACAGATAAAACAAAAAGATCCACATGAATTACATATATATGTGATGGTTCGGTAGGTTGTATCGGTAGGTTTACAATCCCTGTTGTCTATAGGAGTCACATGAAGTCGACGTCACTGAAGGAAAACACTGTTCTGTACATGGCGCTGTCCAATCTAGAAGTAATCACGAATATATGAATGCATAAAATGGGAGTATCCCCGTATCAGCCTCTTACGACCTTACCATCGGGGGGTATTCCATGATAAATAATATCCACTGTGCTTCCCCAGAGAGATCGGAATCCATTTCCAATGACTGCAGTTACCCAACGGCAGACAGCTGCATGACTTTATTCTGTCCACTTCGATCGATAAATAGCCATGTTACGACCGATAATCACATCGCAAATCAACACACTTAAATTCCATCCAGCAGAAACAGGGGGAATAATAGCAACGGCAGAATAATGCGTAATGTGGTGTTCTTTATCGCATGCAATTGTGACGTACTTGTTAGCTGCATCTGTCCATTATATCACCAAGAGTAAATTATCTACCAGCACATATGTAGACATACGAAACGATCCCTCCATACACTGCGAACAAACAGCGCCACCATCATTTGCTGCGGTGCAGTTCCAACTTCCGGTTGTGTGGTTGTGTTTTATATTTTATTCCGCGATTTCTCACAGACAAATCCTCCAACAAACACGGACTTGGAACTCACGAGCAAACCCAACTCAGATGAATATTAATCAAGCAATTGAAGTGGTCGATATTTCCGACCTTTCTCTTGTCTCATTTTATCGACGTCAGGAGAAACCAATTTAGAGATGCTGTACATGGGAAGAAATCAATACGGTTCTTTAGGTAACACCGAATGGCATTCTAGCGCTTCGTGGAGACAAGCCGACTGTGGACTAAATATGGCAGATTTGGCACATATATATATAGTCTGGGACAAGCTTCCGGGGCTTCAAAAATATCCGGGAGCCGTGACTACAATGGCTACAAAGATTGTTCAATCTGTAATATATCATCAAGACGTATATAACTAGTAAACTTTAGCACCTCATGTCCACTGAGTGGGTCCCAGATCTCGAAAACTCTAAAACTTGTACGAAAAAAAAATGAGTATGGTTTAATATTCAGTATAAGGTCAAAAATATAATGGATACATGCAAGTTCCCGGTAACCCGCCCGCCCAAAATCAAATGCAGCGCCAAAAAAACTGTCATTATTTATTTTGGCCTTTTCCGTCGCTAAACATTGTTATCTTTGTTGACCGTTGTTGTTCACTGTATATATATATACTATCACGTGATTTGTGTTATTGGTCGGATACTTCAAGATTCGAGGTAAACAAATAAATTTGGTATCAATAAGCTTCAATATTTCCAAAATAATCGGAAATTACAATAATATTTAAGGAGGCGATATATTTATATCGAACAAGTCACTGAATTAGTTCTCCGGATGCTAGGCATTTGGACATAAGGCATTGTTAATTTATACAATTGCGATTTTAAATCAGCTATACTATATATGTATTATTATGTTGTAAGTATCCACACACTCTGTAATATCCAACATGATGAAGAGCAATTAAATTGAGAAAAAACATGAATTGACAATTGTTACCACATTTGGGGTTAATTCACACGCCTCGTTGCTTGCGCTCGATGGTATAGTTTATTCTCATGATTTTGTCACGAAAATTTGACAAAATGAAGGGATTTGAAGAAAGGCCGTGGTGATTGTTTTTTTGGTTTGTATACGTGTTATTATTAAGTGGAGTGTACAGGTCAGAGTAAAGGTTTCGCGATATTGGTGTGGAATAATTTAGCTGCAAAACTGTCGTGTTCGGGTTTTCATCAATAAACTAAAACTGAGGTTGGGGCAAAAGCTATTTTAACTTCCCATCTGACAATTAGAGATGGCCTATATCTTTTTCTGTAAAAACTCCAGCTACAAAAACACACATTTCCATGATATTCTGTTTTGAAGACACGTTTGCAGAACTATTCCCCAAAACCACTGTTTAGGAACTGTTACTTCGGAAGTTGTTCTATCGCCAGTGTGTGATGGTTCGGTAATTATTTGTTATTGTTCCTTATGATCCAAATTATATATCATAGTTTTTGACAGTTAAATGTACTCAATCCGATTCGATGGTCTCCATATAATCAGATTCCAACAACAACAAGCGCCGCATCAGTTATCAGAATCGATTAATTGCCCAAAAAATAATGCTAACAACTGTCAACTATAGTATAGAATTGCTAGAATCGTGTTATTTATCAATTTGTTGTTCGATGAAATTTGGCCTTATTACCAACAGAAAGCCTCTTGATTTTAGAGTTATCCATCTTCATCCGCAATTTGGCCTGAGACCGTATACTCGTCGACTGTTTACTGGGCCACTGTATTCTCGATGGTGAAAAATAATAGATGTCAAACATCGATATCTAATAACTCTGAGCATTGATAGGTGGGTTCCTCGAATCGAACCAAATATGTTTTACCACCGAATCCAAATAAATAGTAATTAAGGGGCGCTTAATCGGATTATGCATCTTTAATAAAACACAATTTTTAAGCCATCTATATGTGATAATTCGATTAAATTTTCCAATCCCCTCACAATATATGGTCCCAAACAACGTAACGATAATGAAAATGCCATTTTGGGAGTCCTATAACAACGACGTTGAAAACCACGAATTGTGATCTCTCGATCGGTTCTCTCTCGACCGAGTCCGGTTCTCTCCCGAATTGTGATATCTCGATCGGTTCTCTCTCGAATTGTGATATCTCGATCGGTTCTCTCTCGACCGAGTCGGGTTCTCTCCCAATTTAATCGATTCTATACGGGAAATGCGATGACTATTATTTGGAAGGATACGTGAAAATAACCAAGTAAACATAACGAAATATGCATTGTTTCTTCCTGTTTAATTAAAAAAAAAGAATTGCAAATTTAAGTGCGCAAGGCCATACAAATAAAAAGGTCGCTGTTCGAAAATTAGTGCTCTAACTCGGCGTGCATCATTAAGCATATCTGAGGATATCTGAGTATATGCAATTATATGTTTATCATCTGGGACGACATTCCCCAATTAATACAAAAGCTTCAATGCCACTACTGCTTTCTTAACTCATTAATGACGCAGAACAATAAAATGGAGTCTATATATAATACTTCTGTTGTGCCGGCCAGCTATAGTTGTTTTATATTAAAAAAACAAAACAAGAGACTGAACAAGGTTTAGAAGAACTCTAATAGCTGCTATGAATATCAATTCTTGGAATAATGTTCGCAAATTTGGAGCATATCTCGACAAAAAGCATGTCAACGAACAGACACGTCAGTAATATATGCAAGAAAGCATTCTATGGATTGTATACAATAAGAAAGATGCCATCATTCCTTACACACGATTCCACCAAACTCGTCGTCATGCCTTTGTTTCATCTCATCTTGCAACTCTCTGTTATGTGGTGTACCTCATTGTCAATACGAACACTTGTAGAAAGTGCTAAACGCTTCAGATCGAGTTGTGTGCTTCACCTCACGGTCTGAGCATAGAATTTACACTGGCTGCCAGTCTCGTACCGTGTCATCTTCAATATTCTTCTTCTGGTATATAAATCCAGAAACAATAGGGCATCATCTTATATTAATGATCTTGTTGCGGGGAAAACGGTAAATGTGAATTATTGCCTAAGATCTAATAAACAAAATTATTTTACAGGAATACCATTCAACAAATGTAAGACATTTGGTGACAGGGCGTTTTCATCTGCTGGTCTTCACCTCTGGAACTCACTTCCAGATTCCTTGAAAAAGGTCTCAAATGTCAATTCATTCAAGGGGCGCCTTAAAACATTCCTGTTTCAAAAGGCATAATTATACCACAACTTCTAACAAGTAGTAGATTGTTCTCATCAAATTAATAATGTTTATGCACTGTATTTTATTTTACATTTTTATCAGAGCTCATTTGTTAAGCGCATTAGAATAGTTTTCTCATAATTTTTGCGCTAAACAAATTCATATATTATATTATGATACAAAATGGCTGGTCTTTCGTGTTCTTTTGATATGATTAACAATTTTGATCAACCTAATTATTTCTATAAATATACAAGCTACACTCTTGTCCTGACATAATCTTACAACAGCACCGAATGTTGAAGTTACTGTTTCAAATTTCGAGAAAATTGGTTACCTTTGGGTTTCCATTGCTTTTGCGTGCTTAAGTTAAGGGATCTTGTCCAAACCCATCACCACACAGCATGAAAGAGTAACTGTCAACTGGCCGTCTGTCTGTGCTATTGCAACATTATACCCTTGTCCATCCAGTTGTATCGGTCTGATATATGCACTGATGTATGCAGATATATGCATATTAAAGAAATTTGTTTCACTGTTGACGTGTAAAGAAACGGAATGCCATTGAATGTTATACAGGAAATGTTTTTTCGCGTCTACCAGAATCTAGTCGAATAACCATGTTTGCGAGCATAATAGCTGATAGTTATGAGAAAAATAACCAGAAAATAACCATATTTTGTGTACATATCTTGACCAAAGATAACTATTACATTTTTTCCGTTCACAGAAAGCTACCTATCTACCCCCTTCCAACATCAGGGGGTGAAAACTACTTTAAGTGCTTCATTTCTAGTCAACAGAGAAGACAAGAACACATTCGAGCTGTTTTAAACTAAAAACAAAGTAAAATATTGTATTTGGATAAAAATTGCATGATCTAGGAGAAAACTCACCCACCCAGGGGTCAATATGTATCGCACTTTTTACCCCCCCCCCGACTTATATGACCAATTTCGGTGAGTTACACTGCCTTCCTATATATCACCCTGGTCAAGTGGTCCTGCTAATGTGCTATAATGCTGTTGGCCGGGTCCTGCTGAATTGCTATGATGATGTTTGGGCAAACTGATGCTGTTAGCAAAATGTTCCCTGATATTTTTTTAATTTATCTTTTTCGCGGTGTTCCGATAATCTGAACATATCCAGAAAAAGACATTATGGGTATCAAACATTAAAAAACATATTTATTGCGACATATTTTTAATACTGGTTGTATTAGTTGTTGAAATGGACAATAATCAAGATGGTTATTCACGTCGTTTTAGAAACACCACCGCAGGCATTATTATATTTTTCAAAAATAAATATGTTCTTGAATGTTTCATACACACACAGTTTTTTTCTTCTAAAATCGCTCGGATTAGCCAAACAGCGAAAATGACAACTTTAGAAAAATTAACGGTACTGTTTCATAACGGCATCAGTTTGCCCTACCCGCATCATAGCAATTCAGCAGGACCGCCAGTATCATAGCATATTAGCAGGACCACGTGTCCAGTAGTGTATATATACAATTATGTGTCAGTATATAGTAACAGAATCGTTCACTGTATTGTGACGCAGAGCATGCAATTTGGCATGAATAGTCAGTGACTGAATTCATTTCAGAAAGGTCCACTGATGGCCGCAACTGTTTTCAAAATGGCCGCCACTTTTTTCAAAGCAGGCCGTTTTCAGCTTGAACTCAGCGTATATATACGACGAACGTGACTTCTATTCCTTACCACCACCAGAGGGGTTCAAATATGTGGCCCATGCCATTCCTTGGTTCCTTTATATAGTTAGGTCAACTAACACCCTAAATATTCACCACAAAACCCATCCGATCCAAAATGGCCGCCGTTCAACGGGCCCAATTTGGGGACCCATGGCGGCTACTTTGGATCGGGGGTATGTTTAGAGTGTCTTGGCTTACTTGTGCAATTGGGTTATTTATGCATCATCTATAAATAGACAGATAAGCATACATGTACGAGCGCATTAACATTTGACTCGATGATATTTTGGCTGGCACTAGCATCGAACAAATATCCCACCTGGAACTTTCAACAACGGATATGGATGTATCAATTAAAGTCAATTGGCGGTTTGCGCTCCAAAATACACGTAATAATATTGGCTTTTTAAGTTTTCCCGATATAGAAATAGGTCGACAAACACTTTAACTACCTTTCTACGGGCAGTATAGTTATTTATTTGGAGTAATGAAAAATACAACTTTGAACACGATGTTTGAATCCCAATTTGCACGGCATATGGAGCAAGAAAGAGCTTTCCTTGTTAGTCTATTCTTGGTGTATATAAAGAGCGTTTAATCACTTCGACGGCCGAAAGTTCTGAGTACTACAGGTCCATCAACACAGCTATTCAGTGTTTATCAGTACTACATGTATAACACAGCTATTCAGTGTTTATCAGTACTACAATTTTAGTAATGACAAATAACGAAATTGAAATTTGCAACTACACCTTTTACCGAGCTCGGGCTCGAACTACAACTTTCTACTACGTTCTACTACGCCAACATCGCTGAACGTGTAGTTCCTTGGTAAACGTATCGGAAAACTAGGTAGACACCAGTAGGATTATGACTATGTCAGCATGTAAATAATATATATATATTAAAAAAAACATTTTAAAATAATTCCACGTTTTATTTCAGGTGCTATTAATGTTTTTTAAGTTTATTATTATAATTTTTGGGCAAAACATTGGGGAATGAGGTTTAATGTAAAAAAAAAAAAAAAAAAAAAATACTACCGGTACGTATATTGAGCATTAAATTAAATTAAATTAAAGCTTAAATACCTAAAATTCAAGTTGGCTGCAGCAACCCTTGCTGTGATTAAAAAGGTACTAGCAATTTCCGTACGACTTTTTCAGGATGTATGTATTCGCCGATGTATGTTTGTATTGTTGCAGTATGTCAATTTTATGACGGCGTAATTGCTTTCGATATTTTGTTGTGAACAATGGCTGGACGACTCTTGAAGAGTTTACTGCGGGAATACAATGCATAACATAATGCTCAGGTAATTTTGCTGTACCGTAACTGGGGTGACTTTGGACATTGAGGTTACTTCGGACAGTATGAATCTCTAAGGGTAAAAACATCTAACGCTTTCTTATGACACATGCTTTTATAAATCCACTTGTGTTTTACTTGTCAGCCAACACTGACCTTCATTTTAAATGTTGTTTGAGTCCGAATACGTTCCAGATATTACCAAGAACGGTCTGTAACGCGGTTGAAAGTTTTGTTTTTGTTTTGTTTTTTATTGTACGTCAAAACTTGACGCCCTGATAATTGCATTAATTGAATGACATATAATATATAATGAATGATGAAGCTGTTGATTTTTTCGACCAATTACTCTGTCGCAATACACCTGAAACAAATTTTCAATATCTCGCCGAACGTCAGAGTGAATTACTGATAGATCTTAATAATAGTGACATAACTGCCACGGAAGTACTTGAGGCATTAAGGCAATTGAAAAACAGGAAAGCGACAGGCTTAGATAATATTCCGAATGAGTTACTAAAGACAATAATTCCGTTGGTAATAGATGACGTGACAAGACTTTTCAACCATGTCTTGAAGTCAGGACATTATCCATTATGCTGGAGTCATTCATTCATCAAAACATTATATAAGAAAGGAAACAGACATGATCCAAACAATTACAGGCCAATTGCCCTGAGTAGTAATGTTGGAAAACTGTTCAATAAAATTATTAACTCTAGAATCGACAACTTTTTAGAAACAAACAAACTTATAAGCGATAATCAATTCGGATTTAGAAAAAATCGCAGTACAATCGACAGTGCGTTCGTCTTGCGTACGTTAGTGAATAAGAAAAAAGAGCAGAAACGACCTCTATATACTGCTTTTGTAGACTTCAAGAAAGCATTCGATTCCGTTGATAGATCTATTTTATTTACTAAACTTCAAGGTATTGGTGTTAACGGGTCGGTATTCTCGATTCTACAGTCCATTTATAAGTCGAGTTTTTATTCCGTTAAAACGTCAGCAGGATTTGGTCCCCCTTTGTTATCGAAAATAGGAGTACGGCAAGGATTTTCGTTGTCGCCCACCCTTTTCAAAATATTCATTGACGATATTGGCATACAATTCAATAACATGGGTCATCCGTGCTACATAAACAATCGCCCGATTAGTCACTTACTTTTTGCTGATGATCTCGTTTTACTGTCTGAAACAGCCGAGGGTTTGCAAAATTCTTTGAATGAATTGCAAAAATATACTTATAATAATAAGCTAACGGTTAATTTAGTCAAAACAAAATGCATGATATTTAAGCCAAATAAACGGAAGTTGCATATGAATAATAAGTTTTATATAAATGGTGAGTCGTTAGAAGTAGTTGAAGAATATAAATACTTGGGTCTCATTTTCAGTTTTGACGGTAAAATGGAGAGAGCTTGTGAAAACTTGAGCGGGCGAACTTCAAAGTCTATGTATTTCATGACGAATTCATTGAATTCACAGACAGAATTGTCTCTCAGTACTAAATGTAAATTGTTTGACAAATTAATAATTCCTATTCTGTTGTATGCTTGCGAAATATGGGCTGCTGAATTGAAATTTCCGTTTGTTGATAACTACCCTCTTGAGCAGACACATTTAAAGTTCTGTAAAAATATACTACAACTCAATAGAAAAGCGCCAAAACATGCTTCGAGGGCTGAACTAGGTCGATACCCCATAGCAGTTAATGCCATCGGGAATATGTTCAAATATCTAAATAAACTTCGTTTTGCACAACCGGGAAATATAATAAATGATTCGTTCACAGAATCTCTATTATGTAATCTTCCAACGTGGGACACACATCTTGCAAAAAGAGGTATCAATATATCACAGTCTAATAAAACGATAGGATTCACCGACAAACTTATAATTGAGAGACTAAAATCAGAACATGTAAATAATTTCAAAAAAGATATATTCGATGACGACAAAAAGAATGGTGCTAATAAACTACGAACATATAGAACGTTCAAAGACAAATATGAAATAGAACCATACCTCAAACACGTCCGATCACCAAGGACAAGAGAAATGTTCACCGACTCCGTGTTAACAATCATATATTAGCTATAGAAAAAGGCCGACACACACAACCAAAGACGTGATTTAAAAGACAGAATTTGTCTCATGTGTGATGGGGAAAAAGTTGAAACTGAAAAACATTTTATAATGGAATGCAGTGCGTACACTGACTTCAGGAAAGAATTATTTGATGTTGCTAACACTAATAACATGCATTTTACAAACATGAACGATGATGATAAATTCATTTTTATAATGAAAAATGAAGACAAAGTAATTATGAATTCCGTGTGCAACATTATCCGGTTATTCTTCCAAAGGAGAACAGATATAAATATGGGGGAAAACAAATTGTGGGAAATTTATATTTCATTAAAGGTACGGTTGGCCTTGGCGGTGGGTATCCTGTGAAAATATTTCCACCCGTCAAAAACCGCCACAAACAGAAAGAACAACACAATGTAGACAGACTTTGTCCGTATACAAATAAGAAATATCGCATAAACAGTATGTTATTGTCATATATTTGACCATTGTTATGTAAACAAAAGCATAAAAAGTTACTTTTCTGGTGTTTGTTTATATTATGATAGTAAACATAAAGAGCGTTCTTTGTTGTTGAATTCCTGATATGGAACGAATAAAGAGCGTTTATGCCATTTGTGTGTGATTATCCAGCAGCATTGTGCTGTCTTCTGTAACACAATCAGGCTCTTGCTTAGGTAAAATATAGTAAATATTTATGATAACATGCTGTTTACGCGATGGTCATGGTATATATGAACGAAACTGTATGCGTTTTAATGTTTTTCTGTTTACGGTGATTGGAACAAATATGAATATTTTCGACAACTAGGCCTCACGTGCCTTTAAGAATCGTATGTAGGATATAGTTATAGGTTTGTTTACTGTTATATGCACATATATTATGTATTATGTTTAATTTACTTGTACTTTATGTTATTTGCAACTGCCTGCACTGGTGTATTGTAATAAACTATCTTATCTTGTCTTATCTTATCTTATCTTATTGATACGAAATTATGACCGATAAACATGCATGTTCAATTATGTGGTCTAAACAAAGACAAAAAATTAAACTCAACCTTTTGGATTTTAAAACATTGGAAACACCCTTTTGAGCCTATATATTCTATTTCACTATAAATGAAATGTGTCCAGAATTTAATTATGTCTACAGAAGGTACTTTTTTATTATTCACAAAGCCAACAAAGCGATGTTGTGATGTTTGTTTTTATTACCCCTTGGTGGTGTTCGAAAGAACCACGACAACTCAATACTGTGAACATATTTCTTCGTTGGGATGTAGACCAAAGGTCTTATTGCGAAGTATCCGGGGTGTATTTAATCCGATTAGTAATTTTTTGGTCCGCATAAGAGGTTTTGTATTTCATAATGACTCTCGATATTGTTTGTAAATCATGCAGTGTTCAGCCGCCGTATAATGGCTTCTGTCAATCAATTGCAGACCTCTATTTCGATAGAAATTAGAAAAATAACAAAGAAAAGATACATGCCAGTCGAAAAGAATTCTAATGTCGTATAAGAGAACCGTGAAAATAACAGTTTAGTGCATTTTCCGCGAGCTGGAAACACGTCAACATAATAAAATGTCAATCGTCAAGGCGTTTGTCATTTTGCTGCAAATAGGTGTTTGAATGTAACCAATAATATATTGGTCTATCAATGTAATGGCCGTTGCATGTTTGGCGATGAACCTTTCAACCAATCGGAACGTATGCGCCCTTTGTGGACAAATCATACATGAGTGCATATTTCATAATTATCATAACTTTAGTTTGGCACGTCCGATTTTCAACATGTGTTCATATGCTTTCTCACCAAGCACATACTATACACATATACACAAAAATTGCATATAATCAACTATATATACATAGCCATTACCTATATATACATTTTTCACAATCACTACATTAAAGCTCCAATATATTTTATATATGCCTAATAAAATGATCTAGATGGCGTTACCATTTCTGACTATAGTTTTCTTGTACGTTATACTATGCGGATAATTAGTTATCAGACATCTCTCGTAAATCGATTCGACGTCCGAAAGGTTTAGAATAAAAACTGCTTTAAAGAGAAACTAGTGTGTGCTCCCAAAATATAATTAATGGGGCATTCACCCTGAAAACTGAGATGTCCACACGACGACGAATATAACCATCGTGGGAAATGTGGAGATAGAAGAAAAAAACAGATGAACATTAGATACTGAATTAACCAAGTTTAGCTCTGAGTAGCTTATCTTTAAAGGCACGTGAGGCCTTAGTTGTCGAAAATATTCATATTTGTTCCAATCACCGTAAACAGAAAAACATTAAAACGCATACAGTTTCGTTCATATATACCATGACCATCGCGTAAACAGCATGTTATCATAAATATTTACTATATTTTACCTAAGCAAGAGCCTGATTGTGTTACAGAAGACAGCACAATGCTGCTGGCTAATCACACACAAATGGCATAAACGCTCTTTATTCGTTCCATATCAGGAATTCAACAACAAAGAACGCTCTTTATGTTTACTATCATAATATAAACAAACACCAGAAAAGTAACTTTGTATGCTTTTGTTTACATAACAATGGTCAAATATATGACAATAACATACTGTTTATGCGATATTTCTTATTTGTATACGGACAAAGTCTGTCTACATTGTGTTGTTCTTTCTGTTTGTGGCGGTTTTTGACGGGTGGAAATATTTTCACAGGATACCCACCGCCAAGGCCAACCGTACCTTTAAGATTCTGATTCTTCTGAAATGCAATTATCACTTTTTTGTTGAGTGGTTCAGTCTGTTCTCCTTCCAACTTGATCGCCTTCTCCTTGTATATTCGCGCAATTTCTTGGTTGCGGCGACTATATACAAGAGGAAGACACATCAAGCTGTTGGGTGGAGCTGGTTAATACACATTCATTACGCCACATGTGGTGTATCTAGCTTCTGTGATTTTGATATTGTGTGGTGGACAGGGCGAATGTATTCTTGGAGATTGTTTGTACCTTACTCAATCGTACAGATAGAATCACGAAGATGCCGAAATTGTAAAGTTAACGCCACCGGTGTATAATATGTTTATGAAAATATGATAAATCATATCGATAGAGTCGGGACAGGCTGAAATTGTAAACTTAAAGTCACCGGTGTAATAATATGTTGTTGAAAATATAAATAATTTGATAGACTGAAAATAATATATAACCCATTGTGAGCCCCTGGCGTATTCTTGGACATTTTGTTTTGTACCATTACTCAATCGTACCGATAGAATCACGTAGATGCCGAAATTGTAAAGTTAACGCCACCGGTGTATAATATGTTTATGAAAATATGATAAATCGTATCGATAGAGTCAGGATAGGCTGAAATTGTAAACTTAAAGTAACTTGTTTTTGAAAATATAAATAATTTGTTAGACTGAAAATAATGTGTAACCCATTGGGAACCCCTTGAAGTGAATTGTGGATAGTTTCATTGTGATATTCTCCGCCATCTTTATTTTCTGGAATTATCACCAAGATTTCTCCATTCGATTCTCTTAAAATGCACCCGAATCGGTCAAATTCTTTTGATAATTCTATCTAAATACATCTTAGCTACTATTTGGATCTGCTGTCCCAGTCGAAAGGGGTTTAGTTTGACCAAAATGGCAGTTGACAAAAGCCTGTTTATAAAATGCGTCTACTCAGTACTCGATGACCCGTCCACGGTCTGTAGACAAGTGTAGTGTAAATTTATTATCGAAAACAAATTCAATTTCTTCCATCTAAAACATAAGTACGCGCTGAACTCTGTCATTTTAAGAATATATAAGTATTACACACATACACACCAAATTTCAGCTGAAAATTTTGAAAAATGACAGTTTTATAGACATAAATCGATTTTAATGGGAAATCGAGTGTTAAATTTTATCATCGAAAAAAAAATCATTTCTTCGATCTAAAAAATAATTACGTGCTGTACCCTGTCATTTTAGGAATATATAAGTATCCCACTCACACACACCAAGTGCGAGCTAAAAAAATTGAAAAATAAGAGATTTATCGACATAAATCGATTTGTATATGGCAGATGCCAATTGCCTTGTTAAATAAATTTTAGGGCCGTGCAAATGTTTTCTGAGCTGTTCCATATTGGGCACTAGAGTCCATATTTGACCGTTATATCTGATAATTGTGCGACAGTACAGTCGCGTTAATTTATACGTCAACATTGGTCATTATCACCCGACAAATTTATTTCGGCCTATCGTATCAACCCCTATTTTCTCCCGCGTAGCCTGACTAAGTGTCAACATTGGTCTTTATCGCTCCACTAATTTGTATCGTTTCATCTCAAGACACGTAAGACCCAATAACTTAATATACAGAATAGATACATCTATTGCCAGAGTGACTAATATTTATATGTGTTACAATGAGGTCAAATAGTTGCGAAGCTAGCACCACAATTCTTTCCCTCCATAGTAAATCTTAAAACAATTTCTAAAGAATTATTAATTTACCTTATATTTGGTATGGAGCGTCCTTGGTTTACTGGAGTTCAGATTTGTTAACATCACGTCACCAAGTTAATTACTTGCGAAGCCACAGTGATAACTATTTCCCTCCATAGTAATTCTCAAAACAACTTCTTAAGAACAATTGACCAGGTCAGTCGCGCAATTATTGGAAGAGCCACGGTCAATCATTTTTTTTAAACCAAATGTTACATTTAAATTATTGCTTTATTTAACCAAAAAAAAAAATTAAATGAGAAAATTAACTTTTACTACTTGCTAAATTTTATCTTTTAATTATTTCATTTAAATTTTAGTATTTACAGTATACTAAGTCCAAATCATTATAATCTGTTGAGTGACCCCACAGTCGTTTACTTGCTTTGTTAGTAATAATTTGAAGGATTACTTGTTTAAACGCAATTGTTATCAAAATATTTTATGTATTTTTTATAATTTCTATTTATATGTAATACTATAATCTTGGTGGCGTTACCATTTCTGACTATGGTTTTCTTGTTCCATAAGTAGTTGTGGTTTTAAGTGTCGATATCCAAACTGTCGAGGTGGAGCGGACACCATGTCAAACGAGCTAAAAATAACAGCCGGTCTGCGTCAGACCTGTGCTCATTACCGGAGATCTTCTGAACCAATTTTTACACGGGATACATATAAATTGAAGAGTAATATATATGTAATCTCTGTAAATGTCGTGTATTTGTCGTTTTACATGGATCATACAGACCATGTAATATGTGTCCGCTGACAACCCAATCATTGCGGCTATGTTTAACCACAGTGAGCCAAGCTCTGATCCCCAACATGGGGGGCTATATTATCTCTGAAGCTACCGGACTGACCATTGCATATTTCCTCGACGGGTGGGGTGGGGGCATGCAGCACCCTGAGTCCTGACCCCCCCCCCCACACACACATGAAGCCACGAAGCCACTCCTGACTTATACATATTGTAGTTGACAGTAATTTCTGTTGTGTCTGTTTGCAACGAGTGCAATCTAATATTCAGCAATTTATGCTATTCATATAATTATGACATACATGTAGTATTACAGCTTTAAATTTGAGAGTACAGAAGGTGGTGTTGTTGTGCCTTCATTCTGGTAAAAGGGTTGTCCAGTTCTACGAGTTCCCATCTATATACATGTATACGTCACCTTCCATCTCTTGTGTTATATATGTATACGCAAAATTTACAACTTTGGAATATTTAAGTTAAACATATTGTACATTCATGCCCAGATAATCCCGGCTGATACATTCAACTAAATCCCTTAGTTATTCGAAGCTTTCGGGAACTCTCCCCCTCCCGAATCATGGATTATGGTCCAAAATGTTATAATTCAAGCGTGTACAAGCTAAAATTGTGACAGTTAGGAACTTGTTCAACCTTTGGTTTGGGAAACATATACTGTTATGTAAAGTCTGGGTGGGGGTGTCACTCTTTTTACTTTCAACGCTGTACCTGCATTAATTTTTTGGCGCTGTAATTGATATTTGCATGGAAATCCCAATTGAATGTTATCACATGAGCTCGCTCTGAAACTATCCGAGAAATCTCAACGTACTGGTATTGTCTGTCTTAATTTTCCAATGCCTGTTATTCAAGAGCACCATATCGGATTGTTAATGGGACATTAAACACTCGTGTATCACAATCGCCCTAAAAGAGCTTCAAATTCTGCACATTTCATTTTTATTTTGGATGACCCTGAAATGACGAGAAACAAATCAAGTATAAAATCGACGGACTCAAATCCACTTTTCGAATTGAATTAAAACGCGTGAAAAACAGCAACAGATATCAGACAGGATTTATTCATTTCGGCATCCATGAAATAACGTATGACTGGCCTGAAATTTCTTGATATCAGTTAGTTTGATAATGGCTTATAACTGCTCACTTGAATATGAATATGTATATGTACGTGAATATGCATATATTATCTATTTCAATGTATACCCCGCCTGTTATATTATGTATTATATCTCAAACACTGTTTTTACAGTTTAATGGGAAATAAACATATTGTATTGTATTGTACTTGTATTGTATTGTGCTATCAATGCTTGGTGTGACCATGTAAAATACATGGATTTTACATGCAGAAATTACATGCATGTGTGTATCCACCCTAATCTCTGTAATGATCGTGTATTTGGCGTTTTACATGGATCATACAGACAATGTAATATGTGTCCACTGACAACCCAATCATTACCGACGTGTTGACCGCACTGAGTTCTAGTTCAAATTAATTCGGAATGTAGAGAAGCCGCTATCTTGGGCCGATACGCTTGGCCACTTAAAATAATTGTTTGTGGGATAACCCATATGGTGGACGTTCTATTTAAATAGTTACCAGTCCTCTCTTGATATCTATAGCAGTAGTGGATCAGGATTTCCCCGACGCAGGGGAAATATATAAATATATAAATCTATGGTTCTACCCGCCGTGCTATATGGATCTGAACTTCTAAATAGCCTGTCACAAAGCGACAAGTTAAAACTTGAGAAAGTACATCGCAGGAGTCTTAAAAACATGCAGGGCCTACCTATATGAGATGTCGCACTGCTGTCGCCCAAGGAATGTTGGGAGTAGGCCCTCTGGAGTCGGCTATTGAAAAAAGGAAACTTACCCTATTCGAATCACTCTGCAGATTGGCACATGACAAAACTGTTAAACATATATTTCTTATCAGACTTTTTCAAATCATTCTAGGGCAACACTGCATGCTCCAAATCTATCTTTTTAGAAATATATGACATACTTATTAAATATGATTTACTTGATGTCCTTACAACATATTTTACCAATGGTATCTTCCCTTCTAAATATGCATGGAAAACTCTGGTTCGCAATAAAATTCTTGCTTATGACAATGCCATATGGAAATCAACCATGTTATCTGATCAAGAATTGGCAATATGTTCTCATTTCCACATTTCTCTAGATATGTCTCCACTTTGGCATGCATGCGTGTAAATCTCAACCATCAGAGAAATATATCTTCCTGCTTATTGCCTGTTTGGTGGTTCACATCGTTTAACAAAGGTAAATGCCGCAAATGTGGACTGGTGTGTGAATGTACTGTACAACATGTATTTTGTGACTATGTAGCTCTTACTGATGTAAGGAATATCGTATGGTTTGATGTTATTGACCAATTCGGCATCGAAACATTCGTATTTCTTGATAACCTATATCCGTATCAACTATTGGTACAGTCAACTTCCTTATGTAAAAAAAATGGCCTAACCTCGCTTTGTAAGGTAAAAGCGATATGAGAGCGGTTTATATATGTAAAATATGTCTACTTTAATAATCTGCTTGTTTCCAGTCTCAATTTTGTTTGGAAACAGGTTTTTTATGGGGTTTTATGGGGCTACCCTCTAAAATAACCCAACATTACGAATTGACCTCAAGATTTCTGTTTGCCGCTTTTCAACTGTATTTTCTTCATAATTTGTGTTAACAAAGATAAGTGCATCTCATTTCATAAGAAAAACGCATCCGTGACGTGTATTCAGACATTTATTGCCAAATAAGTCTCATTTGTATCACATTTTCACGATTCATCTGTGAATATATAACTTTAATATTGTTTCAAAATAAGTACGCAACGTTCTGTTTATATTAATACATACCCTGTAACAGTATATCAATATGTCGAAAGAATTGGCAAAATACAGCCTTTATTAGCGTGGTCATCTAGAGTTTACTAGCCCTACCCCAAACGCAAGAAATGCCGACGATGTGCAGTACGCGTTTTGTTGGTACAATTTTGCATACCCGCCTATTTCCGGCTTTTTCGTCTTGTTTTGAGCAATTTAAACCTTTAAACTAGATCCTGATTCCTGAGTACCTTTAAAAATGACTGGAACAGGTTATGGAGGGTGAGTGCGGGAGTAGCAGAGCTGCCCTATTTTCTTGGGTCAGGGAATGGGTGGGACAAGTTTCCTGGTCAGCACCTAGGGAGGGGGTGCTGACAAAATTTAATATTTATCAAGCAGTGCGTGACGTACATTATCAGGTCAACGTGGAGATCATCACACGAAGTTTGCCCAAATTTTCATGGTTTTAGAATTTGAATCGGGCAATTTTAAGTTGTAACAGGTAGCTTAGATACCATATTTATTATTTTCATTCCATTTTTTTCAGATGGAGCTACTAGTCCATGCTACATTCAAGTCTCCCAAGCAGAAAAAATACTGTTTGTGACATGACCATGATGAGGCTGATACAATGATTATAGCTCACTCAGTTCACTTCTCATTGTCAGCGTCTTTGAGTGACGTTCTATACATTTGGAGCTCTGGTACTGATGTTATACTGCTGTTATTGTACTATCGTACATATTTGTCAGTGAATACTTTCCTTTTTTGGAAGGACAGTACTTTTGATATATCAGGAGTCCATCACAGCGGGAATATAGTGAAAGGTATTATTGCTATGCGGGAGTGACACAACATGACGACTGGTGGGTAAAGGAAAGAAGACTTGGTGGAATTTGTTTGTCGCCTTGGACCCGATAAAGGATAGAGATATCATTGAGGTGATTGGAGTGTTTGGAGTCAATGGGAATTTGAGTGATATGACGGTTGAGTTAACAGAGAAATTCATATAGTGTCTTGTTATCGAAGGAATGCAATACCTTAGCTTCGGCAAGATGGTTCCTGTTTTTGAAAAAAATGATCGACGGTGAAAAGCTACCACCAACACCCGGTGCACCATTTCGTCTGAAGTCATATATTTGTCGACATTCTCATCTGCCGGAGACGCCACTTCTTGATGTGATGTCTGGGAATTATGGGTGGAAATGGGATGGTTAGTGCTGGATGGCTATACCTCTTACATTAAAACCAGCCCCAGCTGCAGTGTTAGCATTAGTAAAATGCAATAAGTATGTGAGGAACTCGTGTACATGTTTCCGACAGAAGTTCCAATGCACTGAAATGTGTCATATGTCAGGAGATGACAATTGTGAGAACACCTTGGATATATTGATGGAGCTGATTCTGATGAGGACCCCAGCGAAGTGGACGAGGAAGAATGTTTTGAGTGACCTGATTCATATCAGCATCATTTAATATTTCAGTATTTGTAATGCACTTTTAAAGATGTATTCAGATTTCCAAGCCTCTATTCCCAACAGAAATATAAAATAAATATATATAATCTAACTTTATACTATTACTTTGGCTTTGTCTTGCAGACGAAACTGTGGGAATTCATATGGGCCATATATAAACTAGGTTTATAAATGCAAGAAACATTCTAGTTATGTGAAACTTACTGCTACTGGTATATGCATGTAATTATTAATGTCCCTCTGATAAACTAAATGGATCAGAATGATAGCAAAGAAGATAGACGTTTTGTGTTGCACTCCTTTATACAAAATGATAATTTATATTAAAAAAGACGATTATAAGCGCAATATAGGCTTCTCAAATTTAACCTGGACCCCTGAATACATCTTATTCTAGAACTGATTGAATTGTAGTACACACATATTCACAAGCCAAAGTTAAATCCAGTTTCTGCCAGGGCTGTTTCTATTAAATTTTATTTAAATAATACTAATTTCAAGAACTTGCTCTTGTATTTGCTTTGATGGGTCTATTCAAATCCACTTCTTGTGTCTTCGTGAATGCCAAGATTACTAAGACAGACCAGCATTCGAGGATTTGAACACCTAGATTTGGATCCAAATCAACACACCTGGTATCACTAGCTACTGTATGTTGTATTTTTTTGCCAGTTCTCAGAGTTCGAATTATCTAGTGTAGATCACGTCTTAATGATCTGCCGTTCATTAATGACCAAGAATGTGAATTCAAATTCAGCCGATCATGGATTCAATAACTCATTCCAGCACCTGAAATATTTGTTTGCATTTCTTTGAGAACCTGGGACAAATGTACTGGATTCCTTGTCAATTTAAAAAGAATTGGCCTGAAAGTTACTGGTATCGGTATTTACCATTGTTCTAACTGGTATGCATTCGATTCAGGGTTTTAAAAATTCGCTCAAATGTCTGATATAGTATTTCCTTTTGTAACTTTTGATATGCTATTGATGGGAAGCATTTTAATCATATACGTCATTTTGCATGACAAATAGTTGAAAAAGATCACCAGTGACCAAGTATAGAACAACGCAGTTTATTCCCATAGAGTTCAGTGTTAATTATTGACATCTTCAAATAGCAATTATCTTGATACATGTGCACCATATGTGGAATATTTTAGGAAGATAATGTCATTTAATACAAGTACACCAAATTTCAGATGAATCTGGTGAAAAACATCCTTAAATGAGCAATTTTTATAATTTGTAATAAAGCGAAACGCTCTTTAAATTGGAAAATCCTCTTTATTATCAGATTCCGGAAAATTTTAAGCTGGAAACAAGTCAATCCTAAAATAATACATGGACCCCAATACAAATCCACTTTAATATTGCTTTTACCTCACAAAGCCAGGTTAATTACATAAGGAAGTTCGTTCTGAGTATATACGACCAGCCATACAATTGAGACTATATATATATGTGTGTGCTTATCTCATAAACTACTGTGTTTTCTCTTTCAGATATTCTTTGTAAATATGTTATACATGTATGTAGTATTTTTGTTAATCTTCGATCTCGGAGGATAATTAAAGAATATATTATATTGTACCTTCTTGTCCAGATTATTCAACTAAGTCCCTTAGCGATTTGAAGCTTTCGAGACCCCACGCCAAACAAGCATCATGGTCGAAATTGTTTTATATCAAGCCGGTATATGCCAGACGTGTCGCTTCTGGTGTTCGTGCATTAATAAAATGCCAGATATCACACAGACTTGACTAATTCCCGCATCCGTAAAAGAAGACATGTTTTGGACTGGCCTTAAATGTCCTGACAGCAGACATAGTTTGACTTCGCTTATCACTACTCGCTTGTCTGGCCTGTTAACAATGAACCGCTCGCGCGCAGGTGATTAACGTTGTCAATTATTGGTGTGACCATATAAAATACATGTATTTTGTGACTGTGCATACATGTATTTTACATACAGAAATTACATGCATGTGTGTATCCACCCTAAATCATGCTGTATTACGATGATTACATATAACACATTAACCATCATGGGAGCTTATGTAAACCAGCAATTTTGAGATTGGTTGGACTCAACCTTGCATATATAGTTGTTTCCGTTTTGCAATTAAATATACAAAAACCCAACCCACCTAAATTATTGTCCCTGGTTGAAATTCGATTTGTTTGATCGGTAGTGTAAGTCTAACCTCCTACAAGGACAACATGCCAGACTTTAGTCAAGAAAGAACTAAGATTCATACTACCATTCCCCTTATATCACTTGTACATTATTGTATGGCTTTACCTCACCTCATTCTAAATCAAATAATGCTTGTTATTAGCTGCCACATAACATTAAAACTGGAGAATGTAGAACTCAGTTATTCACAAAATCCATCTCTGACTAGAATCAAACCATATAAAAAACACCATGATTGTATAGCGCCACGTTTTGAAGTAACTGGCGACTTTTGAAGTAGACTTTTTTAATAGAGCGCTTTTTTTCCTCGAAGAATTCTGTACTGACTAAATAACGGATGTATTCAGAAATGAAAAAATAATACAAACATTTAAAGAGCGTTTCTCCATAAGAAGTGATTTATTAATGTTTGTTCTGGTTTACATGATTTTTACCCATGAATGTCCCGTTTGACCAGCATTTTACGAGAGTTTGCAAGAGTATGCCTTTTTTTAACAAGGTGTAGATGGCTTTTACCATAGTTTATCATTGTTAACCCGACTTTACCATGATCTACTTGGAATTTACAAGGGTATGTCCCTTTTACATTGCTTTTACGTAGCGTTTATCGGACCATATCATTGTTAGTCTGACCAGACCATGATTTACTTGGAATTTACAATGGTATGTCCGTTTTACATGGCTTTGTGTGACTTTTACCAGAGTATATCATTGTTAACCTGACTTTACCATGGTTTACTTAGAATTTACAAGGGTATGTCCATTTTACATTGCTCTTATCGGAGTATATCATTGTAAACTTGACTTTACCATGCCTGTACTTGAAGGGTATGTCATTTTTACATGGTTTTTACTTGGCTTTTACCATAGTATATCATTGTAAACCTGACTTTACAAGAGTAGAGCCTGATAAACCATGGTTTACCGGGCTTTTACCAGAGTGTTTATTGTAAACCTGACTTTACCACATTTTACCAGAGTAGAGCCTGGTTGAACCATGGTTTACCTGGCTTTTACCAGAGTGTTTTTATTGTAAACCTGACTTTACCACATATTACCAGAGTAGAGCCTGGTAAACCATGGTTTACCGGATTTTACCAGAGTGTTTTATAGGAAACCTGACTTTACCACATTTTACCAAAGTATAGCCTGGTAAAACATGGTCTATCGGGATTTTATCATCGTATATCATTGTAAACTTGACTTTACCAGAGTAGAGCCTGGTAAACCATGGTTTAACGTGCTTTTACCAGAGTGTTTATTGTAAACCTGACTGTACCAGAGTAGGGCCTGGCGAACTATGGTTTACCGGGCTTTTACCAGAGTGTTTATTGTAAACCTGACTTCACCAGAATAGAACCTGGTAAACCATGGTTTACCTGGTTTTTACCACCGTATATCATTGTAAACCTGACTTTACCAGAGTAGAGCCTGGCAAACCATGGTTTACCGGGCTTTTACCAGAGTGTTTATTGTAAACCTGACTTTACCAGAGTAGAGCATGGTAAACCATGGTGTACCGGGCTTTACCATCGCATATCATTGTAAACCGGACTTTACCAGAGTAGAGCCTGGCAAACCATGGTTTACCTGGCTTTTACCAGAGTGTTTATTGTAAACCTGACTTTATCAGAGTAGAGCCTGGTAAACCATGGTTTACCGGGCTTTTACCAGCGTGTTTTTATTGTAAACCTGACTTTACCACATTTTACCAGAGTAGAGCCTGGTAAACCATGGTTTACCGGATTTTACCAGAGTGTTTTATAGTAAACCTGAATTTACCACATTTTACCAAAGTAGAGCCTGGTAAAACATGGTCTATCAGGCTTTTACCATCGTATACCATTGTAAACCTGACTTTACCACAGTAGAGCCTGGTAAACCATGGTTTACCGGGCTTTTACCGGAGTGTTTATTGTAAACCTGACTTTACCAGAGTAGAGCCTGGTAAACCATGGTTTACCTGACTTTTACCACCGTATATCATTGTAAACCTGACTTTACCAGAGTAGAGCCTGGTAAACCATGGTGTACCGGGCTTTACCATCGTATATCATTGTAAACCTGACGTTACCAGAGAAGAGCCTGGTAAACCATGGTTTACCGTGCTTTTACCAGAGTGTTTATTGTAAACCTGACTTTACCAGAGTAGAACCTGGTAAACCATGGTTTACCTGGCTTTTACCACCGTATTTCATTGTAAACCTGACTGTACCAGAGTAGGGCCTGGCGAACCATGGTTTACCGGGCTTTTACCAGAGTGTTTATTGTAAACCTGACTTCACCAGAGTAGAACCTGGTAAACCATGGTTTACCTGGTTTTTACCACCGTATATCATTGTAAACCTGACTTTACCAGAGTAGAGCCTGGCAAACCATAGTTTACCGGGCTTTTACCAGAGTGTTTATTGTAAACCTGACTTTACCAGAGTAGAGCATGGTAAACCATGGTTTACCGGGCTTTTACCAGAGTGTTTTTATTGTAAACCTGACTTTATCACATTTTACCAGAGTAGAGCCTGGTAAACCATGGTTTACCGGATTTTACCAGAGTGTTTTATAGTAAACCTGAATTTACCACATTTTACCAAAGTAGAGCCTGGTAAAACATGGTCTATCGGGCTTTTACCATCGTATACCATTGTAAACCTGACTTTACCACAGTAGAGCCTGGTAAACCATGGTTTACCGGGCTTTTACCAGAGTGTTTATTGTAAACCTGACTTTACCAGAGTAGAGCCTGGTAAACCATGGTTTACCTGACTTTTACCACCGTATATCATTGTAAACCTGACTTTACCAGAGTAGAGCCTGGTAAACCATGGTGTACCGGGCTTTACCATCGTATATCATTGTAAGCGGGACTTTAACATAGTAGAGCCTGGCAAACCATGGTTTACCTGGCTTTTACCAGAGTGTTTATTGTAAACCTGACTTTAACAGAGTAGAGCCTGGTAAACCATGGTTTACCGGATTTTACCAGAGTGTTTCATAGTAAACCTGACTTTACCACATTTGACCAAAGTAGAGCCTGGTAAAACATGGTCTATCGGGCTTTTACCATCGTATATCATTGTAAACCTGACTTTACCAGAGTAGAGCCTGGTAAACCATGGTTTACCGTGCTTTTACCAGAGTGTTTATTGTAAACCTGACTTTACCAGAGTAGAACCTGGTAAACCATGGTTTACCGGGGTTTTACCAGAGTGTTTATTGTAAACCTGACTTTACCAGAGTAGAACCTGGTAAACCATGGTTTACCTGGCTTTTACCACCGTATATCATTGTAAACCTGACTTTACCAGAGTAGAACCTGGTAAACCATGGTTTACCTGGCTTTTACTACCGTATATCATTGTAAACCTGACTTTACCAGAGTAGAGCCTGGTAAACCATGGTGTACCGGGCTTTACCATCGTATATCATTGTAAACCGGACTTTACCAGAGTAGAGCCTGGCAAACCATGGTTTACCTGGCTTTTACCAGAGTGTTTATTGTCAACCTGACTTTATCAGAGTAGAGCCTGGTTGAACCATGGTTTACCGGGCTTTTACCAGAGTGTTTTATTGTAAAACTGACTTTACCACATTTTACCAGAGTAGAGTCTGGTAAACAACGGTTTACCTGGCTTTTACCAGAGTGTTTTGTTATAAGGGTTCGGCCAAACTTTTTGGGCCAAAATGTTTTCGAGTCGATTTTGAAAAAGTGAGTCGAAATTAATCCTAGCTCGGGCCGAAAATGTCGGTATACTATTGGGCCGAAAATGTTTGTGTCGTGTTTGAAAAAGTGGATCCAAAAGTGGTCGGACTGCTGCTGGGGCCTCTCGTTCTATTCTTCCGCGTTGCCACTCGATCGTGCCTTATTATAAACCCATTCACACATTCGTCTCGTTCTTGTGTATAAACGATATATGCATATATACTCCGCGTAGTGCAAAAACTCCCTCAAATTCTAAAAGCTTTGTTGTCACATCGTGTGATGCATATCGCGGCGAAGTACATCGATACTATATAGGATTGAATCATTCTGCAGACTAGCTCGACCTAACGAGAGAGTAATTCGCTGTATAAATACGAGGAACGTATATCGATTTGAATATGCAGCCTTTTGTTTTATGGATGGCTAAATAGCCTATGTATATTCCGAACAATCCTCCCAGCACGGACTATAAATAAGTCGCAATAATATCCGCGCTAAACGTTTCATGTCCTATCCGATATTTATTGACATTCTGGAACTATAGTATAAAGTAGATTTTTCGCGCAAGCTTGAGACCCGCCATCTCGATTGACCAACAGGTCGATATGCGAATCTCACAAAGTAAATGTGTAGGTAGAATATTTTTTTATGAATTTATTTTCGAATTGTTCTATCTCCCATTCAAACATTTCATATATGGTGGCCGACTTAATTCCTAGTCAAAATTTTAGTGATACGAATTTATATTTTCTATTCCGTCTATCATAATAATAACATTCACTTTCTGCTCTATTTAATTTGCTACTCAAATCAGGCGGAAACATTTCAAAGCGCATTTTTCACAAGGTCCCTTGTCCCTTATGAATATGATAAATGAGCCGTGCCGATGCATGTGGATAATTATAAGTAAAACATGTAACCGTGGTTCGTAGATACCTCTATATATTCTCTCGTGATACAACGCTCAAACATATATATCTGCAAGAATATCAATCATGTTCAAGAACATTTTATATCTAGCATTATAGATTAATTTACCCCTTGGACAACACATGCGAGGCAAATAAGGACAACTTAATTAAGTCAACATATCTCGATATTAAGGTAATTTACGACAGTATAGTACGCGGTACTTTTTTTGGAAGTCTTAAAATTTAAGATAACACGTTGGAAGTCATATGAATGTCACATGTGATTGCATAATTTGTTAAACTCTTCTGGATTTACCTGACTTATTTATAAAAATGTTCTTGTCCCATTCTGACTTTCAATATGATTGTCCCCCGACGTTTCCGTCGGAGGACTATAGAAATGACCCTCGTCCGTCCGTCCGTGTGTCCGTCCGTCCGTGCGTCTGTGTGTCCGTGCGTCCGTGCGTCCGAGATCGGGTACCTTCGTGGTGTAATCAACTCCTCCTACAGTTTTAAATGTAGAGATTTGAAACTCTGGGATATTGTTCCTAACATGTTGGTGATTTGCAACATCTATATAGCTAATAAAAAATATAATATTTTCCATATTTTTGGGGGGTTTTCGACTTAGAAAATTTGGAACATTTTTGCCTTTGGATGAGATTGGGTACCTTCATGGTGTAATCAACTCCTCCTATAGTTTTAAATGTAGAGATTTGAAACTTTGGGATATTGTTCCTAACATGTTGGTGATTTGCAACATCTATATAGCTAATATTTTTTTTATGGAGTTATTAACCCTTTTCGACTTTTGTTTTATGGATGGCTAAATAGCCTATGTATATTCCGAACAATCCTCCCAGCACGGACTATAAATAAGTCGCAATAATATCCGCGCTAAACGTTTCATGTCCTATCCGATATTTATTGACATTCTGGAACTATAGTATAAAGTAGATTTTTCGCGCAAGCTTGAGACCCGCCATCTCGATTGACCAACAGGTCGATATGCGAATCTCACAAAGTAAATGTGTAGGTAGAATATTTTTTTATGAAATTATTTTCGAATTGTTCTATCTCCCATTCAAACATTTCATATATGGTGGCCGACTTAATTCCTAGTCAAAATTTTAGTGATACGAATTTATATTTTCTATTCCGTCTATCATAATAATAACATTCACTTTCTGCTCTATTTAATTTGCTACTCAAATCAAGCGGAAACATTTCAAAGCGCATTTTTCACAAGGTCCCTTGTCCCTTATGAATATGATAAATGAGCCGTGTCGATGCATGTGGATAATTATAAGTAAAACATGTAACCGTGGTTCGTAGATACCTCTATATATTCTCTCGTGATACAACGCTCAAACATATATATCTGCAAGAATATCAATCATGTTCAAGAACATTTTATATCTAGCATTATAGATTAATTTACCCCTTGGACAACACATGCGAGGCAAATAAGGACAACTTAATTAAGTCAACATATCTCGATATTAAGGTAATTTACGACAGTATAGTACGGGGTACTTTTTTTGGAAGTCTTAAAATTTAAGATAACACGTTGGAAGTCATATGAATGTCACATGTGATTGCATAATTTGTTAAACTCTTCTGGATTTACCTGACTTATTTATAAAAATGTTCTTGTCCCATTCTGACTTTCAATATGATTGTCCCCCGACGTTTCCGTCGGAGGACTATAGAAATGACCCTCGTCCGTCCGTCCGTCCGTCCGTGTGTCCGTCCGTCCGTGTGTCCGTGCGTCCGAGATCGGGTACCTTCATGGTGTAATCAACTCCTCCTACAGTTTTAAATGTAGAGATTTGAAACTCTCGGATATTGTTCCTAACATGTTGGTGATGTGCAACATCTATATAGCTAATAAAAAATATAATTTTTTCCATATTTTTGGGGGGTTTTCGACTTAGAAAATTTGGAACATTTTTGCCTTTGGATGAGATTGGGTACCTTCATGGTGTAATCAACTCCTCCTACAGTTTTAAATGTAGAGATTTGAAACTTTGGGATATTGTTCCTAACATGTTGGTGATTTGCAACATCTATATAGCTAATATTTTTTTTATGGAGTTATTAACCCTTTTCGACTTAGAAAATTTCAACATTTTTTTTAAATTTCTTTAACAAAGCGGCATCGACTTGCCATGTTGTCGGGGGACACTGTGGTCTGCTGACCTTTTATTTTATTCTAACAAAGATGAATATTGTGAAATAGTGTTATCGCTCATACCCGTGTAACATTACTCTGGTAAAGCCAGGTAAACCATGGTTACAGCCATGTAAAGTCCATGTAAAAAGGACATACCCTTGTAAAATCCAAGTAAATGCATTGTGTGCCCCACTTACCTTATACTCTGATGATCCCTGCTGTATTACCGTTACATACCACATATTAACCAACATGGGAACATATGCACCAGCAATCTTGAGATTGTTGGACCCCACCTTGTAGAGTTGTTTCCGTTCTGGACTTAAATATACAAAAACCCAACCCATCTATAAATTCTTGTCCCTGGTTGCAATACATTTTGTAGGATTGGTAGTGTAAGTCTGAACTGCTACAAGGACAACATACCTTTTAGTTTAGAAATAGGACTAAGATTCATACTATCATAATATCATCCCCCTTGTATCACTTGTATATTATTATATGGCATTGTCTCACCTCATTCTAAATCAAAGGATATGTATTATTAGCTGCCACATAGTATTAATTCTAGATAATGTAGAACTCAGTAATTCACAAAATCCATCTCTGACTGGAACCAAACCACATAAGAAGAAACATGGTTGTATAGCGCCACGTTTTGTAGTAACTGACGACTTGAAGTAAAGCATGTTTAAAGAGCGTTTTTCTTTTCTTCGAAGAAAGGACAGGATAGGATAGGATATTTTATTTCAATATACACATATTAATGCATAGTATATTTGACAAATATTATATTGTATATTCGAGGGGGTGGCATAGTCAGGCTAGAAATCTATATTATACACACAAAAAACGTTTTTTTAAAGAGCGTTTTTTCCAGATGAAATTGGTTTACTACAGCGTGTTCTGATTTACATGAGATTTACCCATGTGTGTCCTATTTCACCAGCATGTTACGAGAGTAAAGTGGTGTACATGGATTTTACCAGAGTTTATCATTGTTAACCTGACTTTATCATGATTTACTTGGCATTTACAAGGGTATGTCCTTGTACATGGCTTTTATGTGGCTTTTACCAGAGTATAGCATTGGTAACTTGACTGTATCACCATGATTTACTTAGATTTTATAAGGGTATATGTCCATTGTACGTGGCTTTTACATGGCGTTTACCAGAGTATATCATTGTAAACCTGACTTTACCATGCCTTTGCTTGGAATTTACAACGATATGTCATTTTTACATGGGATTTAACATGGCTTTTACCAGAGTAAAACCCTGACCGGAGTACATATATGGCAGGGAATGTGAGCAGAATAAAACAGGGTCACCATTTTCGTTTCACGTAGAGGTCCTTGAAACAAGTGGAAACAAGTGGAAACAGACATCCCGCCCAGTGAAATTTTCATTGCAGTCCGTTTCAGAGTCAGTTTAGAAATCATCCTTTTCAACTTTCAGACCATGCTTGGTATTCCGTGCATTTGATGTTCACTCACAGTATACAAAATGGTGGATTTGTTTGTTTAAATTGTTTTTTATTTTTCTGAGATCATGGAAACAGACGAAACAGAGGAAACAAACCATTCCCGAACAATATTAAGACTTGGGAGCAATTTTATTTCAAGTTGATTCAGTGGAAACATCACGAAACAAACTGGGACAGTGGTAACTCTATATATTTTAATTTAATTTATTTTTTTGTTTTTTTTCTGATACGATGGAAACAGATGAAACAGAGGAAACAAACCATTCCCGAACAATACTAAGACTCGGGAGCAATTTTATTTCAAGTTGATTCAGTGGAAACATCACGAAACAAGCTGGGACAGTGGTAACACTATATATTTGTATTTAATTTATTTTTTTGTTTTTTTTTCTGATACGATGGAAACAGATGAAACAGAGGAAACAAACCATTCCCGAACAATATTAAGACTCGGGAACAATTTTATTTCAAGTTGATTCAGTGGAAACATCATGAAACAAGCTGGGACAGTGGTTACACTATATATTTTTATTTAATTTATTTTTTTGTTTTTTTTCTGATACGATGGAAACAGATGAAACAGAGGAAACAAACCATTCCCGAACAATATTAAGACTCGGGAGCAATTTTATTTTAAGTTGATTCAGTGGAAACATCACGAAACAAGCTGGGACAGTGGTAACTCTATATATTTTTATTTAATTTATTTTTTTGTTTTTTTTCTGATACGATGGAAACAGATGAAACAGAGGAAACAAACCATTCCTGAACAATATTAAGACTCGGGAGCAATTTTATTTCAAGTTGATTCAGTGGAAACATCACGAAACAAGCTGGGACAGTGGTTACACTATATATTTTTATTTTTTACTTCTTTTTTTTTCTGATACGATGGAAACAGATGAAACAGAGGAAACAAATCATTCCCGAACAATATTAAGACTCGGGAGTAATTTTATTTCAAGTTGATTCAGTGGAAACATCACGAAACAAGCTGGGACAGTGGTTACACTATATATTTTTATTTAATTTATTGTTTTTTTCTTTTTCTGATACGATGGAAACAGATGAAACAGAGGAAACAAACCATTCCCGAACAATATTAAGACTCGGGAGTAATTTTATTTCAAGTTGATTCAGTGGAAACATCACGAAACAAGCTGGGACAGTGGTAACACTATATATTTTTATTTAATTTATGTTTTTGTTTTTTTTCTGATACGATGGAAACAGATGAAACAGAGGAAACAAACCATTCCCGAACAATATTAAGACTCGGTAACAATTTTATTTCAAGTTGATTCAGTGGAAACATCACGAAACAAGCTGGGACAGTGGTTACACTATATATTTTTATTTAATTGTTTTTTTCTTTTCTTTTTTCTGATACGATGGAAACAGATGAAACAGAGGAAACAAACCATTCCCGAACAATATTAAGACTCGGGAGCAATTTTATTTCAAGTTGATTCAGTGGAAACATCACGAAACAAGCTGGGACAGTGGTTACACTATATATATATATTTTTTTTTTCTTATTTTTTTTCTGATACGATGGAAACAGATGAAACAGAGGAAACAAACCATTCCCGAACAATATTAAGACTCGTGAACAATTTTTTTTTTCAAGTTGATTCAGTGGAAACATCACGAAACAAGCTGGGACAGTGGTTACACTATATATTTTTATTTAATTTTGTGTTTTTTTCTTTTTTCTGATACGATGGAAACAGACGAAACAGAGGAAACAAACCATTCCCGAACAATATTAAGACTCGGGAGCAATTTTATTTCAAGTTGATTCAGTGGAAACATCACGAAACAAGCTGGGACAGTGGTAACACTATATATTTTTATTTAATTTATTTTTTGGTTTTTTTTCTGATACGATGGAAACAGATGAAACAGGGGAAACAAACCATTCCCGAACAATATTAAGACTCGGGAGCAATTTTATTTCAAGTTGATTCAGTGGAAACATCACGAAACAAGCTGGGACAGTGGTTACACTATATATTTTTATTTAATTAATTTTTTTGTTTTTTTTCTGATACGATGGAAACAGATGAAACAGAGGAAACAAACCATTACCGAACAATATTAAGACTCGGGAGTAATTTTATTTCAAGTTGATTCAGTGGAAACATCTCGAAACAAGCTGGGACAGTGGTTACACTATATATTTTTATTTAATTTTTTTTCTTCTTTTTTTTCTGATACGATGGAAACAGATGAAACAGAGGAAACAAACCATTCCCGAACAATATTAAGACTCGGGAGCAATTTTATTTCAAGTTGATTCAGTGGAAACATCACGAAACAAGCTGGGACAGTGGTAACACTATATATTTTTATTTAATTTATTTTTTTGTTTTTTTTTCTGATACGATGGAAACAGATGAAACAGGGGAAACAAACCATGCCCGAACAATATTAAGACTCGGGAGCAATTTTATTTCAAGTTGATTCAGTGGAAACATCACGAAACAAGCTGGGACAGTGGTTACACTATATATTTGTATTTAATTTATTTTTTGTTTGTTTTTTTTCTGATACGATGGAAACAGATGAAACAGAGGAAACAAACCATTCCCGAACAATATTTAGACTCGGGAACAATTTTATTTCAAGTTGATTCAGTGGAAACATCACGAAACAAGCTGGGACAGTGGTTACACTATATATTTTTATTTAATTTATTTTTTTGTTTTTTTTTCTGATACGATGGAAACAGATGAAACAGAGGAAACAAACCATTCCCGAACAATATTAAGACTCGGGAGCAATTTTATTTCAAGGTGATTCAGTGGAAACATCACGAAACAAGCTGGGACAGTGGTTACACTATATATTTGTATTTAATTTATTTTTTTGTTTTTTTTCTGATACGATGGAAACAGTTGAAACAGAGGAAACAAACCATTCCTGAACAATATTAAGACTCGGGAGCAATTTTATTTCGAGTTGATTCATTGGAAACATCACGAAACAAATTGGGACAGTGGTAACACTATATATTTTTATTTATTTTATTTTTATGTTTTTTTTTCTGATACGATGGAAACAGAGGAAACAGAGGAAACAAACCATTCCCGAACAATATTAAGACTCAGGAGCAATTTTATTTCAAGTTGATTCAGTGGAAACATCACGAAACAAGCTGGGACAGTGGTAACACTATATATTTTTATTTAATTTATTTTTTTGTTTTTTTTCTGATACGATGGAAACAGAGGAAACAGAGGAAACAAACCATTCCCAAACAATATTAAGACTCGGAAGCAATTTTATTTCAAGTTGATTCCGTGGAAACATCACAAAACAAACTAGGACAGCTGGTTACAAGTTATATATTTTTATTTAATTAATTGTTTTCTGAAACGATGGAAACGCTGGAAACAAACCATTCCCTATTAAAAATATTGAGACTCAGGAGCAATTTTATTTCAAGTTGATTCTATGGAAACATCACGAAACAAACTGGGACTATGGTTACACTGTGCATGCCAGCAACATGATACAAACACCCTCTCTATGAGTATTGCACATTGGCACACCAACAAGTGGCAGTGACACAAACTGTCCGAAGTGTATACTTTACTTTCTGCTAAGGTAAACAGCAAAAATTATTGTGCTGCGAGACCTTGCCACAAGATGAATTCCCAATTACATCTTGTCCTTGTTTGTCAGAATTTATTCAGAAACATGATTTGTTCAGGTCATTAAATCATTGAAACATGCTACATCGTCAGGTAGAGGTAATATTCTCAGGGCATATCTGACATATCTCATCAATGAAAAATATATTCATTAAAATTTATTTGTACAAATTGTAGTCCCGGAACGAGGTTACAGTGGTATTAATGAAGAAGCCATGTGATGTAGGTCTCTGTTCAATGAATCATGCTATAATTATGGCAAGCCTTAAAATTAGACGAGAATCAGCGAATCAATTCTCATACTGATTTTCTCGAAAATCTTCAGTGTTTTATGACTTAATTTTGTTTAAATGCATTTATTCAAATTCAATGAAGCATGCTACATACATGACTATTATAATTCAGTTATTGTGGTGGATTGACGGTAACATGGTGTGACATTGACGGCTTGGAGTTTAGCCTGTTTAGGTTCAACTGAGTCGCAAAGCGACGAGGTTGAGCATACGCTCCAAGCGTCAATGTCACACCATGTTAGGGTGGATACACACATGCATGTAATCTCTGTATGTAAAATACATGTATTTTACATGGCCACACCAATCATTGACAACATTAATCACCTGCGCGCGAGCGGTTCATTGTTACCAGGCCAGACAAGTGAGTAGTCATAAGCGAAATCAAACTCTCTGCTATCAGGACATTTAAGGCCAGTCCAAAAAAAGTCTTCTCTTACGAATGTGGAAATGAGTTAAGTCTGTGTGATATCTGACATTTTATTAATGCACATCAACAGAAGCGACACATCTGGTGTATACAGGCTTGATATAGAACATTTCCGACCATGATGCTTGCTTGGCGTGGGGTTTCGAAAGCTTCAAATCGCTAAGTGACTTAGTTGAATGTATCGGTCGGAATAATCTGGGCAAGAATGTACAATATATGTTTTACTTAAATAGCTCAGAGTTAGCCACCCCGTCTGGTAGCTTTCGGGATCATATACAGCCCCAAGTCGGGTGTCATATTTAGCCCCTGCGTCAGGAAATCCTGATAATATTGCCCCCCATGTCGGGAATCATAGCCCCTGGGTTGGGGAACTCCTGGGGCCATCATCGGTATAAAAATCAAGAGAAGACTGACAATGATTTAAACAGAAAGTCCAACATTTGGGTTATCGCGCGAACAATTATTCTAAGCGGCCTGACGACTTCGTTCAGTCAACGGTTCTCTGCACGCTCAGAGCTTGGCTCACTGTGGTCAAACATAGCCGCAATGGTTGGGTTGTCAACGGACACATATTACATGGTATGTATGATCCATGTAAAACGCCAAATACACGATAATTACAGAGATTACATGCATGTGTGTATCCACCCTTACCGTCAATCCACCACAATAACGTATATGTTCTGCGCACAGTCCTGGTCATTCTTAGAAATTTAACATTTAGTCCGAAGAATGATCACCAGAAAATGTCAAAATCTCCTATCGCTCGCGCCATAACGTTGTTCAACGTAAATGATGTCATGAAAAAAGCAGGCCAGCGAGAGACGATGAAACGGTTGTCTTGGTTTCCCTTATGTTGACGGCTCGAGGCGTAAACATGGGATATGTTGCACGGCTCCCTGACCAATCAACGACGCGGTTTCTTACTGGAGGCGGAACATATAAAATTTAATTGGACAAATAATCGTTAATACATGTAATTGTAGTGGCCATTAAGGTCTTATTTTTTCTCAGTATTTCTTCTAGTCAATATTGAAGTCAATAAGCATATACCAGCAGTCCCGTACATGGCTACATACAAAAACATAAAACATTTGCATGTCAGCAGTACTGGTATAGAATTATCTATCATTGCGCCCACAATTTGACCATGTCCTGGGACAGATCTTAAAATACGACAGGCAGCATCTCAGGCCAATCGGTAGAAGACGACCTGTGATATACAACATATTTGCCAAAGGTTATCAAGGCGCTATTTTTACTGATACAATGTGTAGAATTATTATAAGACAAATATAGTTTCAATGGCATCCGTACCAAAGCTAAATTCCACCATTTGCCGGCTTTCTTTATATCGTTATCAGTGTCAGATGATGATATTTTCCTGCATAAGTTTGTCACCCGCAATTTTGTACCAGCTCAGTCGACTCTAAAGGGGCATGGCATAACCAATACAGAGCATTCCATATACTGGTATGCTTAGTTCAGATATGTATGAAAATTGGTACATATATGTTCACATGACCAGGGGAATATCATGGGATAGGCACCTCTGACCTCAGATGACTACTTAAATGGGGACTAATAAATTGCATGATCAATAAAGAGCAATTGGCAGTGACGCGTTAGATTAGATTTCAAATTTTCCTTTAATATTAATATTAATAACCAGGTTTTATATTATTAACCAATTACTTGCTCTAACACGCTTGGTATAATATTACCCCAGTCATTTGTACAAACCAACCAATGAACTGGCTGGCTGCAGCCATTGCAGGCACTGCTCTAGTTTGATCAGAACATGCTCTGATACTCATCAGCATGACAAGCTGACTGGTACTCTTTTAATGCATGAGTGATGCGAAGCTGATACAGTACGGGCGACTTTTCTCAAGGGTCACAATTTTGCGCGGGTTTTGAAATAGCGAGCAAGCCGACAATTGCATGTCGCTCAAAGCCGCCAAGCCATTGCTAAAAGGGAGAAAACTTAACAAAAGCTCTTGGGCTTGTTGTTTAATCCCTTTTCCAATCCATCAATCATTTATCCTATTCTATTTTTATTGTCAACACTTTGTCAAATGTATATATGTTATTATGATTGGAATAAATATGTTTACACTAAGTGGAGACCCAATGACCAGCAACAGCCTGCGAACCTATATCAATGTGTTTACAGCGTATACAAGTTTGATGCGCTAACCAACGGAGCTCTTTGTTAGTAAATAGTATGGTTATAAATACCGAAGCTGTGTAAATAAAAATATATATGGTACTTCGCTTCACTCCTCTCTTTCATTTTGGCTAATGTATACGTAATACATGTACACAGAACGACACAATGTGTAAATGGGTTTTTAGCTCACCTGAGACGAAGTCTCCGGTGGAGCTATAGTCATCACTCCTCGTCCGTCGTCCGTCCGTCCGTCTGTCAAGAATGAACTTCTCCGCCAAAACTGTAAGACGGAATGGGTTCATATTTGGTATGGATGTTCCCTAGGTGAATCATATTCAGATTTGTTCAAATGAGGTCATCAGGTCAATTATTTGAGAAAGCCGGGCCACAACTCTTTCCCTCCATAGTAATTCTTTTAAACATCTTCTCAAATACCATCAGGCCAAATGGGTTCATATTTGGTATGAAGGATCCTTGGTTGACTGGGGTTCAGATTTGTTCAAATGAGGTCACTGGGTCAAATGTGGGTGGAGCCAGGGACATAACTAAAAAAAAAAATTCAGATTAAACTCTTTAACCAAAACAGAAAAGAATAGAAAAGAAATGATATATTAAAAAATAAAAGAATATTTAAAAAAACTGGAATTGTTTATTTTATTAAAATATTTAAAAAAAAATAAAAAAATTGTATTTAACTCCCAATTATATATATATATTGTTTAACATTTTTTGAAAATTGAAAAACTAATGCCATTACATTTCTGAAGGTTGTGACCCCTGGCCCTTCACTCAAGTGCACTGCTTCTGCCACCCTGGCCTGGTCCCAAAAATGAAATTTACTCAAATTCTTGACAGAATCATTAATCAGAAGCAGTTACTTTGGCTGTAACTGTATGTGCTGGGTATGCCTACACAATCATGTCAAATGAAATCTTGACATTTTTATAAACATTCCTTGCAGATCTGCTAGAAGTCATTAATTCCCAATCTATCATATCATGTATTGTTCAAATCAGGACAAATAATAGCATGTCTGTCATTTGCAGAATGAGGTCCCCAGAGGGTGAATTTAGTGATACTATCCCGCACAGCGGCCTAGCATCACCAAATTCACCCTCTGGAGACCTCATTATGCTTAGGCCTCATCTTCTCGGAAGTATCAACGTTGTTAGTTTCATTTCCCTTCTAGGAAGTTTCCATATCCCCTAATTTGCAGAAGATAAATTCATAATTGAGGTGCCCAATGGGTGAACACCACCGACTTCAACTGGGTTTTATTGATTGATTGATTGGGGTTTTATGTCGCTTTAGCCACTAAGGCCATATCACGACATTGCCAGTTTTAATGGTGGAGGAAATCCGCACACTTATGGCTAATATAACAGTGATTTCAATGGCTGATAAACTCGTCGACCATGTGCGGCAAACCACCGGCCATCGGCAAGTAACTGGCAACTTTCCCAGATAACGATTTCGAGTTACAAAGTCCACGATGGAAACATGTGGATTTGAACCCTTATCGCCAGCGCTGGAAGGCGAAACGGCTTGGAGTTGTACCCCTAACCGATTGAGCCAACGAGGCCCCGACTTCAACTGGGGAACTTCAATCTTATCCTAGGTCTGCCATAGCAGTTGAAGGCCTTAGCAGAATGACGTCCCCAGAGGGTGAATTTAGTGATGCTAGCCCACTGTGCGGGATAGCGTCACTAAATTCACACTCTGATGACCTCATTCTGCAAATGACAGACACACTATTACACTATTTCAAGGCATGATTGTATAATACATTGTGTTGCTTGAGGCCAGGCATGCACAATGTAGGAACAGACATGCTTTTAGTGATGCTATCACACACAGTGGGCTAGCATCACCAAATTCACCATCTGAAGACCTCATTCTGCTTAGGCCTCATCTTTTGGGAAGTATCTATAGTAGCAAATTTACATTGTTGTTAGTTAAATTTCCCTTCTAGGAAGTTTCAATATGCCCTAATTTGCAGAAGATAAAATTCATAATTGAGGTGTCCAATGGGTGAACACCACCGACTTCAACTGGGAACTTCAATCTTATCCTAGGTCTGCCATAGCAGTTGAGGGCCTTAGCAGAATGAGGTCCCCAGAGTGTGAATTTAGTGATGCTAGCCCACTGTGCGGGATAGCGTCACTAAATTCACCCTCTGAGGACCTCATTCTGCAAATGACAGACACACTATTACACTATTTCAAGGCTTGATTGTATAATACATTGTGTTGCTTGGGGCCAGGCATGCACAATGTAGGAACAGACATGCTTTTAGTGATGCTATCCCACACAGTGGGCTAGCATCACCAAATTCACCATCTGAAGGCCTCATCTTCTGGGAAGTATCTATAGTAGCAAATTTACATTGTTGTTAGTTAAATTTCCCTTCTAGGAAGTTTCCATATCCCCTAATTTGCAGAAGATAAAATTCATAATTGAAGTGCCCAATGTGTGAACATCACCAACTTCAACTGGGGAACTTCAATCTTATTCTAGGTTCTTAAAACGTCTTCTCAAGAGAGGTTGGACTATTTAGCTTACATATAGTATGGAGGAATCAGGAGGATCCTTTCGTGACTGAGATTCTGATTTGTTAAAATGAGGTCAATCTGTCAATAAATGGCGGGCTATGGGGAGTTAACACTTTTGTGTCTAATAAAATCATTGAAATACCAAATTCATTAAAACATCTACCTTGGAAACACCTGACTGATTAGTCTGACATACATGTATTGTGTTTTGGGTCCATGGATAATTTGGCTTCAAACATGTCTAAATGGTTTTTAGAAAAAGGCGCTTGTGAGATTGGAAATTTCCAACAATTGAGAAAGTTTGAGGTGTCGGTTGTGAAATTCCAACCTAAGACTTGGGAGTCTGGAGCCCGATCAGGAGGGGACTTGTTGAGCTGGAGGAGGGGGGTGATCAGTAGTGTACAGTTGGTAATTTCAAGGTGGATTTTCACCAATCTACATACTTGAAGTCTCTCTAGCCACATATCCTGTTTAAATCTACTTCTTTTAAAGTGATTATGAAAAGTGCTGACTGTTGTGGTATTCAGCGACCCCACAGTCATTGACTGTCTTGTTTGAGTGATGTCGCGGAAGGATAAAACGACAAGCGCCTCGAGTTATATCCTTCCGCGACAGCACGAGTGCCATATCGACAAACCCATTTACACACTGTGTCGTTCTGTGTTTATTACACGCTTGTGTCCTAGAATCCGTGCATTAAAAATACAGGATTAGGTTTACTTAGGCTCATACAGGGCGTGTTTGTCATGTGTGATGATTCTTTTATTGAAATAGTTTCAGTTTGGTTTAAACAATATTTTATTTGAACTTAACAGAACAGAATTACAAACAATAAATACATGACATATAATTTTGGTGTAAACAATATTTATTTCAAAAAATCAAACATAACATAGACACAATATACATGTAGAAATATATAGATTTATGAAGAGGATTGGACAACAAGCAAAATGCTTTTTTAAAGTCCTCTCCTCGTGGAATAAATGTTACCTCAAGTGACAAAAAATATCACTTGGGGTAAAGCAGACGGGATATATAGTTTTGATTGATTGGAATATTATTTAGGATTGAGATATGGTATAACATTGTAATACGGAAGTTAAGGGTGAGAAAGGGAATGAAATAGAATGAGAGAGAGAGAGAGAGAGACAGAGGGAAGGTGTGAAAGAGAGAGAGATTTGACACAACATACATTCGATACAAGAAAACACAAAAAACATCCGTTCAGTGTTCAAAAATGGATTGGGCAACGAGCTTGGGGGCTTTTGTTAAGTCCTATCCTCAGAAAATAAATGTTATTCCAATATATACCATTGGGGTATAGCAGACGGTTTAATTCCGTATGGTCCGAATAATAAAGTTTAGATGAAGGGATAGGAAAGAGAAAGGGAGTGCAGGTAGCGGTTGGAAAGGGATAGGTGAACTTACCATTAACAGCAGGATAAGATATGTCATAGAGAAATAAGAGAGGATTGTATCATGTTAAAATTGATCCCCATTTATTGTCACAAGCCAATGAAGAATCTGAATTCAAAACAAATTTGATCACGCTACGACCCAATTGGAGGGAATTTGAAAACGGCGGGTTATCAGAATTATTTACATTCCATTAATGAGCTGTTTAGTTAATGTATTTAATAAATATTTAATAAGTGACGAAGTGTGTATGTACCATAACTAATTATTCAATTATAGAGGGCGAAGTGCCATGGCTAAAAAAAAAGTATCAGTTTCATGGTTGAGGCCAACGTTATGTACGTCACTTTACGTCAACGAGATGCGTATGTAAAGTACGTTCCATACAGATTCATTAATATTGAACAGCAATAACACTGTACTTCTAGGAATAATCATGTAATAAAAATATATATGGTACTTCGCTTCACTCCCCTCTTTCATTTTGGCTAATGTATGGTATACAATAGCAGCTAACTTGACAAATTGTCTTCCTTCCTGCACTCTTTCCCTCTTCCCTCTTCTGGAACCAGGGGGTGGGGAGAAAATTATTGTTCCGACACATATGCTAGGGGTGGTGGGTGTCAAAATAAGCCCAAAGCAATTTTTTCCATGACACCTTTTATTAGCTCAACTTACTTTGTAAGTTTGAGCTACTGCCAAGGGTTGTCGTCCGTGTGTTTGTGTGTCTGTGTGTCCGTCAACAATTTCCTTTGGCGCGGGCTACAGGTCGTACCTTTGGTCTGATCTTTATGAAATATGTCATGAATGTTGACATTGACATGTAGATGGGAACGAGTCATTTTGGGGTCATTCGGCCAAAAAACATGGCCGCTGGCGGCCATCTTTGATTTCAAATGCGCGGTCTACCGGTCGTACTGTTCGTCTGATCATCATGAAATTTGTTATGGATGTTAATATTTACATGTAGATCGGATCGAGTGATTTTGGGGTCGTTCGGCCAAAAAACATGGCCGCCAGCAGCCATCTCGGATTTTACTCTTTGCGTGACTAAATCCTTTGGCGCGGGCTACAGGTCGTAGCTATGGTCGGAACTTCATGAAATTTGCCATGGATGTTAAGAATGACATGTAGATGGGAACGAGTCATTTTGGGGTCGTTCGACCAAAAAAGATGGCCGCCAGCAGCCATCTTGGATTTTACTCTTTGCATGACTAAATCCTTTGGCGCGGGCTACAGATCGTAGCTTTGGTCGGATCTTCATAAAATTTGTCATGGATGTTAACAATGACATGTAGACGGGAACGAGTCATTTTGGGGTCATTTTGGCCAAAAAACATTGCCCCTTCTGTTTATGTGGGGAATTTGAGACAACTTACCACTATCTCTTTGAATGTACATTTTATCAAGAGCCCAGAAGAGAACTATATGACTCCCTACCAAATGTTGCCTTATCTGAGAATACACTAATGCAGGGGTCAAGGGAGCTTAGTCTTCGCGAAAACAAACAAATATGTAATGCAGTACAGACATATATTATGAAAACAAAAAGATTTCCATCATCTGTATGGGTAACAAATTGCTTTGGATTCCGGCCGCGTTATGCGGCAGCACGATGTTCCCCATTATATATGTAGTACTAAATGTCTTCCGATAACAATTATTTTGTAAGTTACTTACTTGTCACTATCCTGTATATACGTGAAATGATTCTACATGAAGAATGCAGCGATATTCACAGTGAACCCCATTGAAATAGGAATTGGCCATTGCGATTGACCCCCTCCCATGGAGCCTGACGCATGCATATAATTTTCATCACCCCGCACCTAAATTATTGAAAACTCTGCCCCCTCCACTTTCTCACTCTCTCTCATTCTTTCTCTCTCTTTCTCTCTCTCTCTCTCTCTATCTCTCTCTGCCTCCTGCTATCCCTAACACTATCTTCCCGCTGTTTCCATCCCCAACTCAAACTTAGTTACTTCTCCTTTAAAAAACATTATTTATATCCTTTCCCGTCTGATCGATACCCCTCCCTCACTTATTGGGGAAGGGGCATGTCGCCAAAGAGGAGAAGACTTCATATAAGCCCTCGGGCTTGTTGTCTGATCCTCATTTCCATACATTATCTCTTATATGTTATATATTTATGTCATTTGTGTATTATGTGTATTATGTTTGGATTTGGAAATAAAAATATGTTTACACTAAATAAAATCCATTGGTGCGGGCTACAGGTCATACTATTCGACTGATAATCATGAAATTTGTCATGGATGTTAATATTGAAATGTAGATGGGAACGAGTCATTTTGGGGTTGTTCGGCCAAAAAACATGGCCGCCAGCAGCCAACTTGGATTTTACTCTTTACATGACTAAATCCTTTGGCGCGGGCTGCAGGTCGTAGATTGAGTCGGAGCTTCATCAAATTTGTCATGGATGTTAACAATGACATGTAGATGGGAACGAGTCATTTTGAGGTCATTCAGCCAAAAAACATGGCCACCAGCAGCCATCTTGAATTTTACTCTTTGCATGACGAAATCCTTTGGCACAGCTACATGTAGGTTAGACATTTCAATTAGCACCTTTCCTATTCCTCCATTTACTGTCAACCATTAAATTATTCCCTTACCTAAGTTGAGCTACAGTGTCATTGACACTTTCATTGGATTTTTACTAGTTTGTACTGCTTTGTAACACTAAGAAATTAATGAAAGTCAATGACACTGTAGCTCAACTTGGAAAGGGAATAATTTACAGTATTTACAGTATTTACAGTATTACTGTCAATGGAGCGATTAGGAATGTGGAAAGTTGAATGTCTAATACGACCTGTAGCCCGTGCTAAAGGATGTAGTCATACAAAGAGTAAAATCCAAGATGGCTGCTGGCGGCCATGTTTTTTGGCCGAATGACCACAAAATGACTCGTTCCAAATTACATGTCATTAATAACATTCATGACAAATTTTACGATGATCAGACTAAATTAAGGTACGACATGTAGCCCGTGCTAAAGGATTTAGTAATACAAAGAGTAAAATAAAATCATTCTGGTCTAAATGTTGATGTCGACAGCTATGACAAATTTCATAATGATCCGACCAAAGGTACGACCTGTAGCCTGTATTGTTGATGCCTTACGTACACACGGACACACGGACGACAAAGCCATGGCAATAGCTCAAACTTTACAAAGTAAAGTTGAGCTAATAATAAGGAACTGCAGCAACACTAAACATGCCATGGATGTTTGTTGTGCCTCTTCAGGACAAGGGAAAGTATTCTTAATGCAGCTGAATTGCCCATGCAGTATGTCTATGTTATATGTTTGATTTTTTTAAATAAATATTGTTTACACCAAATAAGGATAACATTAAATAAATAAATTTAATGCAAAATCTGGTCAAACGTGAACATTAAACACTGATGTATACACTGATGTATAAAGAAAAAAACATGTAACATACCTAGACTTGTGAGTGGATAACACAAGTATCTCATATGTGACAAAAGAGATAGAAAATGGTAATAATTCACAATCTCATGATTCAATTGGAATCGATTGTAACATTAACTTTCTTTGATTTCCCATTGTGCTTCTGGGTGCTCTAATGCATTGCTATACGTGCGATAAACATTTTTTAGTAATATCTAATGAGTCTGGGTGGCACATAGCATATAATAATTTAACCTAACTGATATAATACAATCACCTATCTGGTGTAAACAATATCACCTATTTTGTGTAAAACAAAATCTCCTATATGATATAGAGCAATATCACCTACATGGTGTATAGACATACTATCTTGATAAATTTCCATAACAAAGTAACAAAACTAGAAAGGTCTCTAAAAAGGACTACCACACACATTTTGGCACTAAAACAGTGACTATTAATTATGATTAACCGTGCATGCTGTGTCAGTGACCGGTTACCCACTCAGACATAGCTGGTATTTTTTCGTATCTCACATGTTATCCCCATCTGCTAAATTTACCATATATCGTATTTATTCCAGTAACTTTCTTATTCCAAGGAAAAGACTTAATAAAAGCCTTGTTTGGATCATGCTACTAACTGTCCACTGTTTTGGACTTATATAATTTTGTTGCATATTATTCTGGTTTATTGTTCCCGAGTCTTAATATTGTTCGGGAATGGTTTGTTTCCTCTGTTTCATCTGTTTCCATCGTATCAGAAAAAAAACTAAAAAATAAATAAAATAAAAATATATAGTGTAACCACTGTCCCAGCTTGTTTCGTGATGTTTCCACTGAATCAACTTGAAATAAAATTGTTCCCGAGTCTTAATATTGTTCGGGAATGGTTTGTTTCCTCTGTTTCATCTGTTTCCATCGTATCAGAAAAAAAAATAAATAAATAAATAAAATAAAAATATATAGTGTAACCACTGTCCCAGCTTGTTTCGTGATGTTTCCACTGAATCAACTTGAAATAAAATTGTTCCCGAGTCTTAATATTGTTCGGGAATGGTTTGTTTCCTCTGTTTCATCTGTTTCCATCGTATCAGAACAAAAACAAAAAAATAAATAAAATAAAAATATATAGTGTTACCACTGTCCCACTTGTTTCGTGATGTTTCCACTGAATCAACTTGAAATAAAATTGCTCCCGAGTCTTAATATTGTTCGGGAATGGTTTGCTTCCTCTGTTTCATCTGTTTCCATCGTATCAGAAAATAAAACAAAAAAATAAATAAAATAAAAATATATAGTGTAACCGCTGTCCCAGCTTGTTTCGTGATGTTTCCACTGAATCAACTTGAAATAAAATTGCTCCCGAGTCTTAATATTGTTCGGGAATGGTTTGTTTCCTCTGTTTCATCTGATTCCATCGTATCAGAAAAAAAACAAAAAAATAAATTAAATAAAAATATATAGTGTAACCACTGTCCCAGCTTGTGTCGTGATGTTTCCACTGAATCAACTTGAAATAAAATTGTTCCCGAGTCTTAATATTGTTCGGGAATGGTTTGTTTCCTCTGTTTCCATCGTATCAGAAAAAAACATAAATTAAATAAAAATATATAGTGTTACCACTGTCCCAGCTTGTTTCATGATGTTTCCACTGAATCAACTTGAAATAAAATTGCTCCCGAGTCTTAATATTGTTCGGGAATGGTTTGTTTCCTCTGTTTCATCTGTTTCAATCGTATCAGAAAAAAAAAATTAAAAAAAATTAAATAAAAATATATAGTGTAACCACTGTCCCAGCTTGTTTCGTGATGTTTCCACTGAATCAACTTGAAATAAAATTGTTCCCGAGTCTTAATATTGTTCGGGAATGGTTTGTTTCCTCTGTTTCATCTGTTTCCATCGTATCAGAAAAAAAAACAAAAAATAAATTAAATAAAAATATATAGTGTAACCACTGTCCCAGCTTGTTTCGTGATGTTTCCACTGAATCAACTTGAAATAAAATTGTTCCCGAGTCTTAATATTGTTCGGGAATGGTTTGTTTCCTCTGTTTCATCTGTTTCCATCGTATCAGAAAAAAAACAAAAACATTAATTAACTAAAAAATATATAGTGTTACCACTGTCCCAGCTTGTTTCGTGATGTTTCCACTGAATCAACTTGAAATAAAATTGTTCCAGAGTCTTAATATTGTTCGGGAATGGTTTGTTTCCTCTGTTTCATCTGTTTCCATCGTATCAGAAAAAAAAACAAAACAAAAATTAAATAAAAATATATAGTGTAACCACTGTCCCAGCTTGTTTCGTGATGTTTCCACTGAATCAACTTGAAATAAAATTGTTCCCGAGTCTTATTATTGTTCGGGAATGGTTTGTTTCCTCTGTTTCATCTGTTTCCATCGTATCAGAAGAAAAAAACAAAAACATAAATTAAATAAAAATATATAGTGTAACCACTGTCCCAGCTTGTTTCCAATGAATCAACTTGAAATAAAATTGTTCCCGAGTCTTAATATTGTTCGGGAATGGTTTGTTTCCTCTGTTTCATCTGTTTCCATCGTATCAGAAAAAAGGAAAAAAACATAAATTAAATAAAAATATATAGTGTTACCACTGTCAAAGCTTGTTTCGTGATGTTTCCACTGAATCAACTTGAAATAAAATTGTTCCCGAGTCTTAATATTGTTCGGGAATGGTTTGTTTCCTCTGTTTCATCTGTTTCCATCGTATCAGGATAAAAAACAAAAAAAATAAATTAAATAAAAATATATAGTGTAACCACTGTCCCAGCTTGTTTCGTGATGTTTCCACTGAATCAACTTGAAATAAAATTGTTCCCGAGTCTTAATATTGTTCGGGAATGGTTTGTTTCCTCTGTTTCATCTGTTTCCATCGTATCAGAAAAAAAAAAATTAATTAAATAAAAATATATAGTGTAACCACTGTCCCAGCTTGTTTCATGATGTTTCCACTGAATCAACTTGAAATAAAATTGTTCCCGAGTCTTAATATTGTTCGGGAATGGTTTGTTTCCTCTGTTTCATCTGTTTCCATCGTATCAGAAAAAAAACAAAAACATAAATTAAATAAAAATATATAGTGTTACCACTGTCCCAGCTTGTTTCATGATGTTTCCACTGAATCAACTTGAAATAAAATTGTTCCCGAGTCTTACTATTGTTCGGGAATGGTTTTTTTCCTCTGTTTCATCTGTTTCCATCGTTTCAGAAAAAAAAACAAAAAAATGAATTAAATAAAAATATATAGTGTAACCACTGTCCCAGCTTGTTTCCACTGAATCAACTTGAAATAAAATTGTTCCCGAGTCTTAATATTGTTCGGGAATGGTTTGTTTCCTCTGTTTCATCTGTTTCCATCGTATCAGAAAAAAAACAAAAACATAAATTAAATAAAAATATATAGTGTTACCACTGTCCCAGCTTGTTTCGTGATGTTTCCACTGAATCAACTTGAAATAAAATTGTTCCCGAGTCTTAATATTGTTCGGGAATGGTTTGTTTCCTCTGTTTCATCTGTTTCCATCGTATCAGAAGAAAAAAACAAAAAAATAAATTAAATAAAAATATATAGTGTAACCACTGTCCCAGCTTGTTTCCACTGAATCAACTTGAAATAAAATTGTTCCCGAGTCTTAATATTGTTCGGGAATGGTTTGTTTCCTCTGTTTCATCTGTTTCCATCGTATCAGAAAAAAAACAAAAACATAAATTAAATAAAAATATATAGTGTTACCACTGTCCCAGCTTGTTTCGTGATGTTTCCACTGAATCAACTTGAAATAAAATTGTTCCCGAGTCTTAATATTGTTCGGGAATGGTTTGTTTCCTCTGCTTCATCTGTTTCCATCGTATCAGGAAAAAAAACAAAAAAATAAATTAAATAAAAATATATAGTGTAACCACTGTCCCAGCTTGTTTCGTGATGTTTCCACTGAGTCAACTTGAAATAAAATTGTTCCCGAGTCTTAATATTGTTCGGGAATGGTTTGTTTCCTCTGTTTCATCTGTTTCCATCGTGTCAGAAAAAAAAAAGAAAAAAAAAAATTAAATAAAAATATATAGTGTAACCACTGTCTCAGCTTGTTTCGTGATGTTTCCACTGAATCAACTTGAAATAAAATTGTTCCCGAGTCTTAATATTGTTCGGGAATGGTTTGTTTCCTCTGTTTCATCTGTTTCCATCGTATCAGAAAAAAAACAAAAACATAAATTAAATAAAAATATATAGTGTTACCACTGTCCCAGCTTGTTTCATGATGTTTCCACTGAATCAACTTGAAATAAAATTGTTCCCGAGTCTTAATATTGTTCGGGAATGGTTTTTTTCCTCTGTTTCATCTGTTTCCATCGTATCAGAAAAAAAAACAAAAAAAAATTAAATAAAAATATATAGTGTTACCACTGTCCCAGCTTGTTTCGTGATGTTTCCACTGAATCAACTTGAAATAAAATTGCTCCCGAGTCTTAATATTGTTCGGGAATGGTTTGTTTTCTCTGTTTCATCTGTTTCCATCGTATCAGAAAAAAAAAAAGAAGAAAAAAATTAAATAAAAATATATAGTGTAACCGCTGTCCCAGCTTGTTTCGTGATGTTTCCACTGAATCAACTTAAATAAAATTGCTCCCGAGTCTTAATATTGTTCGGGAATGGTTTGTTTCCTCTGTTCCATCTGTTTCCATCGTATCAGAAAAAAAACAAAAAAATAAATTAAATAAAAATATATAGTGTAACCACTGTCCCAGCTTGTTTCGTGATGTTTCCACTGAATCAACTTGAAATAAAATTGCTCCCGAGTCTTAATATCGTCTCAGAAGAACCTAAGAAAAAACATTTAACAACCATATAATCACGGGATGTCTGTTTCCACTTGTTTCCACTTGTTTCAAGGGCCTCTACGTGAAACGAAAATGGTGACCCTATTTTATTCTGCTCACATTCCTTGCCATATCTACCGGAGTAGAGCCTGGTAAACCATGGTTTATCGGGCTTTTACCAGAGTGTTTTTATTGTAAACCTGACTTTACCACATTTTACCAGATTAGGGTCTGAGCTACATTCAGACACGGAACCACGAAGAAAATCGCAATATATAAACAATATTCCAGATTGAACCATGAAAATTTATTTAAAAAAAATAAGAATTCCAGTGAGCATATGGATATCTTTATTACTACATGTATGTATAAATGTGCGGTCAGTTATAATCAAAGAAACATTACATCCAATTATGTCGACTATAGCTAAATTAAACTTGGACGAAATTCAGGAATTGTCACCATATAATCTGAGCGCCAAACTCGGTCAAGAATTTGATGATCAAGATACTCCTCATGTGGACCTTGCCCTTGTAAACCAAAACTGTAAATATTTCTCACCTGAGCGACTTCTTAATTGTGGACTAAATTGTCGGAGCTTAAATGCAAATTTGGATTCATTAACTCAATTTTTGATTGAAGCACTAGAAAAGAAAATGACTTTGATGTAATTGCACTAAGCGAAGTTTTTTAAATAAATGACAAGAACAGAGAACGATGGCGAGGTTGATCGAGTCGGGCTCTTTATTCGGGAAAATCTCTCATATTGTACAAGATCTGATCTATCTATTTTATTCGACATGTGATAGAAACGATTGTTGTTGAACTCAATCCAGGCAAACCAAATCAATGCATAATTGGCAGCATATATACTGCTCCGATGGCAGATATTGACAAATTTATGAAAGAAATTGATGGCATTATGGGTAAACTAAATCAAACAAACTGTAAAGCATATCTTATAGGTGACTTCAATATAGATCTCTTGAATTTCGACAATCATGAAAAAAACGCGTATATTTCTCGATAACGTTTTCACTCTCCGTTTCACTCCTAGCATTACGAAATCAACCAGGGTAACTGGAAACTCTGGGACTCTAATATCTTCACTAAAAACTTGTCTGAAAGAACATCAGGCATTACCATTACAGACGTCTCGGATCATTTGGCGACATTTTATATCGAACGTTCAAAAAAAAATTAATCTAGCAATGGAACATCTGTCTTGGAACCATTCAGCCTGATAATTTTTAGTGAAAGCAACATAAACAAATTCAAGGATACATTGTCAAAATCAAGCTACGAAGACGTGTTAAACTGCGAATCAGCAAATGTGCTATGTGAGTGGTTGGACTACTTTGTTGAATACCATCATCCAGATTTCAGAACCTGGTATACACACTATACCACTTTAAGCTTGATATGGGACACTACCCCTTATAATGATATATTCCCCACATATGGGGTCTATTCTATTTCAATCTGACGTTGTTATCAATGCGATTGAAACCTGCTAAGATCAACTAAACGAGGTACAAATTGTGAAAGTAGCTGATTAACCTCATTCCCCATGACGGACTGTCAGGGCGATATTTGGTGGTATAACGAACACTTACTTTTGTATTTATACTGCCATTTTGGTAGCCATCTTGGTGAAATTGAACAGTTCTGTTGAAATGTTATAATAGTTCCGTATGTGGCACGAATATTTCGTTCCCATCACTGAATTCCGCTCATTTCTTTAAATCTATTGCTACAATATCGGAGGGTATCACCCCCCCCCCTGAATCCTGAATACGAGTTAATTTTGGGGGGTGAATCCTGAATACATGTTAAGAAATAATACATAGAAGTTACATAGACACACTATGATGCCGGTCGCGTTATGAGGCCGTTATGATACAATTAATGATACTTTATGACCAGGGACGTGGCTAGAGGGTTTCCGTTGGGGGTGTCCACCTTGGGAAATTCCAACTGCACCCCCCTCCTTGAGTCAGAATCAGACCGAACACAAGTTTTGCATAATTCCATTTGCACCCCCCCCCCCCCTCCTTGCACCTCAGTGTTTAGGCCTAATATCCTATATATTCATAAACCATGATTCTATATTCCCGGTATGAGAAAATTCAGATATTTTAACCTGAAACATTGCATAAATCCTAACATATAGTGGTCTAACTCCATACACATGCACACGGCTACGGGCAAGAGACCACGACACACCGAGCTGACCATCGTTGTTCGGCCAGTGTGAGAAAATTTTGAAATTTGAACAAGAAAATCGCAAATCCTAGCATCCAGACTGGCCTCAACAAAAGCTTTCCTATAGTGTTGGAAATTTCAAACCTCATACTCCCCTTCAGGTTGGAAAATTCTCCAACTGATGACCACAAGTTTGACCAAATGTAGTAAAATATTGTTAAACTTATTAGCATTTTTGTATTGGCCACAGGGGAGAGACAATGACACACCGGGCCGACCATGGTTCGGCCCGGTGTGCGAAAATTTTGTAATCTGAACAAGAAAATCATAGCATCTAGACTGGCGTCAAGCATTTTTAGCATGTTTATGATGGCACGGTGGTCGAATATGCCCAAGAAGCTATTATACCCACCCATTCACACAGATAACTAGCACAAAATATTACTTTGCGCCATCAAAACCTGCATCCAAGATTTTTTGCTTGAACCCGAATACCAGTTAATTCGGGGGTATGAATCCCGCGTACGGCTTCAAAACACCCTGAATCCCGCGTACCGAAAAAGGGGGGGGGGGGTGATACCCTCATATCGGAATTGATTTTTGACAAGAAGCTATAATTCGGTTGTCTAAAGTGGATTTTTGACATATCGAGCATGTTTTGTACAGTACACATGGTGCACTACATTACCGAAGCAATATGTAAACACATAAGTGTCACAATTCGCAGTCGCTACCAATCGGAAGGACAGTTACATGATATTCTTGAAAATCTCAAAAAAGATTATTTTCTGGTGCCATTTTGGCAGCCATCTTTGACTGGAATAACATTTCCCCGTAAATTTGGGCACTGTACTTTGAGAACTACTATTACTGAATTGCTCTAACTGAAAAAAAAGTATAACAATTAAGTAATATGCGCAGAATTCGTCAGTTCTCAGGACAACACTACATCTAAATTGAACTGACAATGACGTAATCTTTGTGACGTCATAAATCTCGCCAGTCGCGGACCCATGAAGTCTAACAAACTTTTTCTGACAAAGTAAGTGATACCCTATCATAATATCATAGTCTCTACATTTGTTCAAAAAATTCCCAAGAAAGTACATAAGCGACTCTACTAGGCCAGGCAAATATGGACATAGGTGTCGCCTGGCCTCGGAGAGGGAATTTATGAGACCTACATTTTTGGTTAGCGTGAATACTAAACTTTCGGAATCTGTATGTTGGATTTGTCAGATAGGCGGACTTTTTTCTCACCGCGTGGTTTTCTTGAGGCACCCGATGGAAAAACGGTCATTTTTTAAATAAAGCCGACATTTTTGACAGAGTATTTTCACACATTTTGAGAAGAAATATTCGTCCAATTTTGATACCTGTGAGTGGAGCGATAACCAGAGTAGGGTAATACATGTAACCATTGAATCTCGGAATTGCAGTCATGACGTCATGTGACGTCAAATAATATTTTGGGTGAGACAAATGGTAGGCAGTTGTTACCGGCCGGCTAAGGAAGGTTCGATAGTTGACCTTGACATGACATGACCTTTCGTGACGGAAGTAAAATTTATATTTCGCGCATGCGCTATGTGCAATTTTTCGTACTTTAGTAAAATGAAGCAAACAAAGTTTTTCATCTTGCTGAATTCAAACTTAATTGATTAGAACACGTATTTGAATACGATTATCAGAGTTTACCGAAATTGAATGTGGTATTGAGTGGGAACGTTACATCCTTCCATATGAATTCAACGACTATTGGCTGATGAACTGGTTAAAAATTCGAATTGAATCGAAGTTCGGGTGACAGTGACGATGACCGTGAATCGTGATATTGACATTCACATTGTTGTTGACATTTTTGATTGAATTTTGTTAGCGGCAACACTCGGGTCTCAACGAGAGAAATTGAGCAACCTTGTACATCAGCGAACATTCTCACAAGAAGAAAACCACAGTGTTCACAAGTGATCTACTAATGTTTTCAAATGCAAGTGACTACTAGTACTGGAACACAACAACAGCAACACTCAAGAGTCAAGTCTCAACACTGACAACAGTGTGTATAGCAACGCCAACAGAATGAAAATGTACCAACTACACTGTGGAAGTTGACAATACTATTATAAATAAGATTTGGACTGCATTGGTCTTAAGTTAAGTCAAGCTGGAGTACATATTCAATTGCAATGGAATTATGGGTGTACAAGTGCCGAATTTTCAAAAGACTCAATAGTTTATTTACAGTTACTAGTACTACCAGTACCACTACTGCCTGATGAATAAATCCAGTGATTTTCAGTTCTATTTCATCATTGGAAAAGATGCAACACCATTCACTCAGCTTCAACAAATACGAGTTCCACTGTTGAGAATGACCGTCACCATGGACTGTCAAAATGAAACATCAGACTGACCAAATTCTTCAATTGTTGAATAAATCATGTACTACATGTTATATGATATGATGTAGTAGATATCCATATAAATGAATAATTTCTTCTTTGACTGCCACCCCATAAAATCAATCCAGCATAACCTTGGAGACCTACACGAAGCATACATATTACATATATAAATTCAAAAGAGAAGGTTTAAACATGTATATTATATTGAGAGTCCCAACACACTAACCAGTAACCAGTAACCAGATATGTTTTTATACTATAATTACTACAGTCAAAGTAAAACAATTTTGGGAAACAAATTTACAATTTCTTCTGTACTTTAATTTGAAGCATTTCACTGTTCAGGCTCTAACTAGAACCTGGTAATTGTTTGCTTATATCATGTAGCAAGGATTAATTAGACAAATAAATACACAAGGAGTAGATATATATTCCAACTATATATGCATCAGATAAAATGATTTAAGCGTTGCACCGGGTAAAGAATGAGTAATTTATTACGGCCCCTTCAAGTCATTTCAATTAATTATCACATGAGGTAAACATCACCCATTGCTTGACAATAAACAAAGTTACCACTATCTTATAAGGTGATAACAGATGCTCTTTATTGCTATAAATTATATTTGTGCATTTTTAAGTCATCTGATGTTAATGGCACTAATCCCATGACACTCCCCATGTCAAATTACCCACACATTTTCTGAGCTGATAATAAATGCTCTTCATTGATCAGATATGTTAAGATAATTTATTAGTTCCCCTTTAAGTCACCTGAGGTGAAAGCGCCTAGCCCATGGTCAGGTGACCCCTGTGTACCAATTTTCATACATATCGTCAAAGCTGATAATGAACGCTCTTTATTGTTCATCACATATGATAATATAATTTTAAACTTTGCCTTTAGGGTCAATGGCACCTATCCAATGGTAATCCTGGGTCAATTTATCCCTACATACCTTACCAATTTCAAGTGACCAGGGTCCAACTAGTTTGGGTTTGTCATTAATTATTTAATTAAAATTATTTATTGGTGCCCCTTTAAGTTGTCTGAGGTCAATGCCACTTATCCTATGACACTCAATTTGCCCATGTGTACCAATTTTCATCAACTCCTCTAGCCAAAATATATATAAAATATTTGTGTATGTGAATTTTTTTTCCATGGTGGGGGGGGGGGGGAGATATACAGAGTTGGGAAAGATAAACAGGGGCAGATGACGTGGTACGTGTACACCGGTACCAGCCAATCTTGATACAGAGAATATCAGAAGGTATCTTTGTTGAAGACTTATAATCAGTTTTGTCCATATTTTGCCAAGATAAATTATATTAACCCGCTTGCAGCATTAAAGATCCTGTGCCAGTGCATTCTCTTATATATGTGTCTCCCATAGGGAGAATGCACTGGTTTACAAGGTTGAGGTAAATATTGTTAGGTCAAGGTATGCTCTCATATATGTGAGGATCCCTATGGGAGACTCATATATAAGAGAATGCACTGACACAGGATCTTTATATATGTAAAAGAATGCATTGGCACAGGGTTTTTCAAAACATTTCAAGAAGTCCCAATCATGGAATGGTTAATTATAAATGACCATATTGGCTCAATATTGGGAATATAAATTAATAGCAAATTTAAATAGCAAAATTGTTATTTTGTACATACATGTATATGTTTCACTGGTGTCCAAACTAGACTGAATTATAAGGTAAATAATGTGAATGACTTGTTCATTTTCAGTAAATAGTACTTAATACTCCATTGGAATTAACCCTTTTATAACTAAACAATGTGGTGAATTGGTGATAGGGGTGGGGTTTATCCACTAGATACCACAACCCAATTTTTTTAACAGTTGGGAATTTCATACCTGGTATATTTCAAACTAACTATAAGTCGAAATTTTCTGATATTTATTTTTGCATTTATACTATATGGACTAAATGCGGTAAAAAAAAACCATACATGTAGATGATCAATGAAGAGCGCTTGTTATTAGCTCAGAAGATATGTGGGATAATTTGTGCACACAGAGATAAATTGACATAGGGAGTGTCATGGGATAGTTGATATTGACCTCAGATGACTTAAAGAGGCACTAATAATTACAAATAAAGAGCGTTTATTGTCAACTTAAAGAAAGAAACTGTGGGAATGTGCCAAATTCTACATATTCTGGTAAAGTATTTTAAAAGCAAGAGCAAAATTAAATAATTGAAATCCATATGCTCTACTTTTCTCATATTAACATTATATATACTAGATTGAACAAAGTGTTAAAAAATTACACAAAAAATTGAAGAAAATTAATCTCCAGAAAAAGTTTTCTCGAACACTATCTTTTAATTGATAATGAAGTTAATAAACGCTCTTTAGTGCCAATTATTAGTGCATCTAATCTTAGGTCAATGACACCTATACCATGAAACCATGGAGCTGATAACAACAATTCTCCATAGGTCATCTACATGTATGTTAGTATAATTTATTAGTCCCGCTTAAGTCATTTGAGGTCAAAGGTGCCTAATACTGCCTATTCCATTTTATTCCCCTGGTCAGGTGAACCATATGGTGTACCAATTTCCCTACATATCGTCTATACTTATGAGGAATCCTCTGTATTGCTCATATCTGATAATATAATTATTAAATCCCTTTTAGTGTCAATGGCACATATCCATTTGTACAAACTGGGCCAATTTACCCCGGCATAAAATGTACAGCCTTCCACCATTTTGGGTTTTTGAATTTTTTTAGCTCAACTTTACTTTTTAAGCTTGAGCTATTGTCATGGCTTTGTCATCCGTGTGTGCGTGCGTGCGTGTGTATGTGCGTGATACGTCAACAATTTACTTTAGCACGCGCTACAGGTCGTACCTTTGGTCGGATCATTATGAAATTTGTCATGGCTGTTGCCTTTAACATGTAGATGGGAACGAGTCATTTTGGGATCATTTGGTAAAAAAACATGGCCGCCAGCGGCCATATTGGATTTCAAAATCCAATCCATTAGCACAAGCTACAGGTGGTACAGTTCGTCTGATCATCATGAAATTTGGCATGGATGTTAATATTGACATGTAGATGAGAACGAGTCATTTTGGGGTAGTTCGGCCAAAAAACATGGCCACCAGCAGCCATCTTGGATTTTACTCTTTGCATGACTAAATCCTTTGACACGGGCTACAGGTTGTATCTTTGGTCCGATCATCATGAAATTTGTCATGGATGTTAACAATGACATGTAAATGGGACAGAGTCTTTTTATGGTCATTCGGCAAAAAAAAAAACATGACTGCCAGCCGCCATCTTGGATTTTACTCTTTGCATAACTACATGTAGGCCTTTCAACTTTCCACATTCCTAATCACTCCATTGACTGTAACACAAAAATTCTTCCATTGACATTGACACTTTCATTTAATTAAAATTTGATTATTAGTGCCCCTTTAAGTCACATGAGGTCAACAACACCTATCCGATGGCACTCATCGGGTCAATTTACCACAGTGAATAAATGTTCAACTATTCAATTCCAGATGCCAATATATAATTATTTATTTAGTTAAATTAAATATTAGTGTCTTCTTAAAGATATCTGCGCCTTTCTTGTGATACTCCCAGTGTCAACATGAATCCATTTTTTTAAATATTATTTCAGGGCTTTTTTGTGAGACATATTTTAAGGTCACAACCTGTTATTTCTTCAACAAATGCCAAACATTGATTTTGATAATAGACACAAATTTTCACTTTGGCCAAGGGCTTAGGTCCAATCTTATCTGCTGAATCTTAAATACATGGAAATATCTAGTTCTGGGTTAAATAGCCTTGATAATAGTGCAAGGATGGATACCTTAAAGGTATACATTTTTTTTCTGGTTATTGTTCGAATTTTAAAAAGATCAGATTATTTTTCACCATATAATGTATTTCCATGACAAATATTTAGCACAAATGTTAATGCATATGGAATTATGGATTTCTATGTACTTCATCCTTTTTCTCTGCACTATTCCTAATTTCTGGAACATTTATTTGAATCTGTGATAGTGCTAAACCTATATAATATCCATGCACAAGTCAACTGTGTATGGCTTGACTGGAGGCCCAAGTGGCAGTTTTTTCTCTATTGGTGTTGGGGAAACGATGGATGTCCTGTGCATAAATTTAATAATTAGGTGTCACTTGAGTAAATAGGTGGTTGTTATATTATATTATCTTATTGTTCTTTGTCTTGTGAATTGATATGGATAAATCTTCAAAATGAGATCTTAGCCCACCAAATGTGCTTATAGTTGGTACAATGATCCAGCTTAATATCATGAATATCCATGCTTTTGACCAGCAAGGGCCATCATGGTAAACATACAGTTAGATTAGGTGAATAGCCACTGGGTCCATACCTGTATGGGTGATTTTTATAGGATTTTGCCTACTGCAGTGGTAATGTAACAGTATGCTGTAGGGCAGATGTTGGATTAAATCAGCCAAGTTATACACCTTTTTGGTCAGGAAGAAATACTATATACATCTAAAATTCCCTGGATCTGTATTTGTGAAGAAATCTTGAAAGTCTAGTGCATTTATGAGAACAAATGGCAAACCCAGAGCTGGGACTATATACTAGTCCCAGCCCAGAGTAACATGTCATCTCCCCTGGATATTCCCCCACCCTGGACATTTCCCTCCTGGATATCACCCCACCCCACCTATAAATAACAAAATTGACTCCTTTTATATTGTTTGATCCTGAATTGGCCAGAAAAAATACTTTTTGAGATTTAATTATTTTTTTTTTATATATATTTTTTTTTCCAAGTGAGAATTTTTTTTTTTACTCAGTGATTACTGATATTGTTTTATCCTGAAATGTCCAGCAAAATGTTTTTGATATGATTATTGATTTAAGAGTTATCCATCCTCAACCCTGTTTGACCATGTGTTTATGCCAACTTTATGGGCCACATATTATTACACATCTCGAGAAATAACAAACTTAAAATTTTTATATTTGTTCACTCTGAACTTTGATGGGTGGGATCCTCAAATTGAATCAAATATTTATTACCCCCCCCCCCCCCCCCCCAAAGCCAAAGAAATAGTAATTTAGGAGCTACTGATAGGAATGAGTATCAATAAATGCATTCACACTAGCTAGTCAATTTAACAACAGGTAGTGTAAATATTGCATCCTGCATGCATGGATAATCCCCAAGGCCAAACCCAACTACTTGTCCCACTATTGTCCCCAAAGTAGACACCATGAATAATTGATTTAATAACTTGATGTTTTCTATTGTTTTCCCTTAAGTTAATAACAATAACACAACAAAACTTATAAAATGAGTTGTTTCTCACTGAGTCTACAGTAATGTCCTATATAATCAACCTCTAAACCACAGCAGAATTTGGCTGAAGGGGTCACTCTCACCAAAAAAAGTGCTGAAGGGTACACAGGGTTTGAAAATGTGCTGAAGGGTACACAGGATTTGTGATCGGCACGAACACCATTACTTAAATTGTGTTTATGAAAGTCTGGCGCCCATTAGCAGTTTGTTTTCAGTACATTTTAATATTCATTGGAACGTAAACAATTATTCTCTAACAGAAATCATGGCAGATACGCAAACTGAATGCCTTTAGAACGATATTTCAAACCCTGTGTACCCTTCAGCACATTTTGAAAATCCTGTGTACCCTTCAGCACTTTTTTGGTGAGAGTGACCCCTTCACTAAGGCTTCAGCAGGAATTTGTTCAAGATTTAGTTGGAAATATTGCCATATTTCCGACTAAATCCTGAAAAAATTCCCATAATTCTGCTGTGGTTAACGGATCATATACTTAGAGCATTACTGTACTGTACATTGTTGAACTTGGAATGTCCCACAAAATTTCACTCCATTATAAAGTTATTTTTCACAAAAATGTAAGTTTGTCATATTTCTAACAATAATTATGTTATCACTGCTAGACAATTTTTTTGTTGGTGGAATTCACATCATGAAAAAAAAAATGTTTTGAGTGACGGTGAATGATATATAAACACGTCTGGTGAGCTTTAATTAATGCAGGGTGGGATGAAAATCTTCAAGACTGAACTCAACTATTGAACATAGTGAAGATAACCACAACCGACTATTTTCAACAACTGACACTAGACCTATGACTTAAATTTAAATTTTGTGTCAATGCTGAACCTGACCGGATTGACAACATTGGAAAAATAACATTTCTACAGTTAAGTTATTTTTAACAAAACCAACTATGGTACATTGAGAGGGGTGGGGTTGGTGACCGACATTTGGGGCTTCTTATTAATCTTAAAGTAATATCCCCCGCCCCCAAAAAAATGGAATTAATTTGGATTGAAATAAATTTAATCATACTGTTATTAATATTCTATACTAGACCACTAGTAATATTATAATTTCAACAATTAGAGTCTGGATTTGTACTGTTCCTTTCACTGTGTCAGATTAACAATGTCAATGCTGGTTAGCTGCTGCTGGTGTGTACATTCACTTTGTGAATGTGATGACTGATGTTGTGTTGCAGAGTTCTAACTTCTATCTTGTTGGACATTGCGGTAGTCTGGGAGAGAATTGTTGACTCTTAACTTAACTAGTCATGAATTAACAGAATTTCAGAATCCCACACTCAGGACATTGCCAGACTCTGTGAGTGTGACTCACTGACTCGGTGAAATTTGACTGACTGAGACGATCGAGGCACAACACTCTCAGTTGTAAGCACATCGATTCCATCCCGTTTTGCGTAATCATTCTAAATTCATATTGTATTGTATTCTGGATTCCTTTGTTTCCATTACATTTGACCGCGATTATCTAATAATTTGAAAAACATTTCGTAATTCGCGGATGTAAACACTTTCCAAACTGGTTTAACGCTCGATGTATCGTGACTACTAACTGCTTTCATGTTAATGTACTTCCTGTTGAATGTCCGCGCATGCGTACAGCCGACCTTCCTAAGCCGGCCGGTAACAACTGCCTACCGAGACAAATTTGACGATTCACGCAAAGCGTTGTCTTTCGTTTCTTTTAAACCGTAAAGTAAGACGGCTATGCCGCATTGTTTTATACCGTGGGAAACTACTGCCAATTCGCTATATTTTGATATATAACTTATCGCTGCAAGCCGCATTATTTTTTATCACAGGCAGAAAAATCAACCCTCCCCCTAAAGTTAAGATGCGCCATGCTGTGGTATAAGGCACACAGAACTCACGGTTACATGTCAATAGGCTTAATTAACATAACGGTCGTTAAAAGTCTGCTAAAGAATGTAATAATATATAAGTTTCTGTCTACAAACTCGAACATTAAATTAGAAACAATATATAATGTACCCCCAGACCCGAAATTTTAATAATTTTTTGAATTTTTCCTAAAAATTTATATAAAACGTATTTTTTTTAATTTCTGGAAGGCAAAAAAAGACAAGAATTAGTAACGGTGGAGATAATTGGTGTATACGGCAATTTTATTCCGCCTTGGATTAAAAAATGGCATACTAACCTAAAATGGCCGCCAATATGGCAGCCGGTTTAAAGGTGGAAATTGGGAAATATGTAAGAACGCACAATTACTTGCTTAAATGGCTTAACTAACAAAGCGGTCGTCGACGAACTGCTAAACTATAGTTTAAGGTATATATCCCGATCTACAAACTCGAACATTAAAGTGAAAATATTACACAATGCAGCTCCTGGCTCTTTTTTTAAATATCAAATTTAGCTATTTTTCTCCAAAAATAACCTAAAGCCGTTTTTGTCATATTCTCTGAACCATAACGCGCAGAATGTAGCATGGCGGAGATGTTTGGTATGTACGATAATTCAATGTCGTTTTTGGATTGCAAAATGGCTTACTAACCCAAGATGGCTGCCAATACGGTTGTCAGAATAAATGGTGAAATATGTCATGTTTCACTTTTATCGCCATCATATAATGTCTCACACAGCCCAAAGTATAATATTCATTGTATCATGTTACTCCGGGACATCACAATGCGCAATTATATTTAAAATTGCTACCAGAATGGTGCCCATTATTGACGAATCTTGCATTCATGAGCATTCGTGATCAAAAATAATCCGTGTCCATTGAAATAGGTGGCAATTTGGAGCGAGGTATTTACAGATGAACAGGATTGTTTAAAACGAAGAATCGAGTAACAGTAACACATTGAATGCCTGATTGTTATTTATGCCAGTCACCTTTGACATAATCAATATGAAATTACTTAAACCCGACAATAGAATGTCAATCTTTCTCAATGAATATTATTCCAAGTGCTACCAGATATGATGGTACGTATGAAGTGGATATGTCGTGATACCATTATCGAAGTCTAGCCTAGACGAGGTTGATGCGGGTTCACACCCCTGACTTGATTGTGCGAAAATTGGGACCGATGTTAAAACTAGATAAGGAACATTTAATTGTACATATACATGACCACTTCGATAAGAAATGATAATTTGTTTACACTCACTGAAGCAACAAACATTTGAAGCAATGATTTTGATTAATCTGCTATATATACAATGTGCAATTGCTGTACAATAGCCTCGATCAACAGAAGACGGCCGTGATAACACAAAGTGAATTTTTCCAGACCCTAAATCACCATCGCCTCTTTCATTGACTAGTGTCCAATAACGCAAAGAATGTGAGATTCAGAAAAAAGAGAGCTCTCGTCGTACCAAATTAGTTCCGATTTTGCATCTTGTGAAAAATTATCTGATCAGTGATAAACATAAGAATAGTTATGTCCAGAATGAGAATCCCTCCTGTTCGTCTAACTTAATTATGCATTTTCTGTTGAACAAGATCGCCATGGACCGCTTTATTTGCAATATATGAACACGATAACCTTCAGTAATATCAAATGTTGTTTCCAACTTGGTGGAAAAGTAAACTTGTCTACGTTATGTTACATCTGAACGGGTCATATGCAGACCAGGAGACCTGCTGCTGTTGCAAGTACCATTGGTGTTTGAAACGTAAAACCCATGTCATTAATGTATCAATCGGGCTGTATTCAATATTAGTATTTACAGGCAATTACACCGGCGGAAAACAATATGGCGAATAATTCCTCGTCCCCATATCATCCCGCTGGTACAAAGACATATGCATGTGTTCCTCACACGCTGTTCAGTAAATACTAATCTACGGCTATCGTGTCCAGTTACTGATTTCGCTCAGCACATTCGGAGTTGTTATGGATGAGTTATCGTAGATCAGATTCTGGTCTGCACAGAAGTTGTCATTTCTGAGATGCAGCGACAAGTTACACAAAGACTCGTGATCCCATTTTGTTTTAATCATTTGCACATCAAACACTACCACAATATAATATCAGGATACGCACTACACACGGTTCACTCACGTCGCGCATATTGGGATAACTATAGATACATTTGAAATTAACTGTAACACATCTGGCGTTAGACATGACAGGTGGGTGGAATTATAATGCTTTAATCATGAACGGACATGATCAAAATATGGTATGTTTTCAGACATCCGGCCTGCTGGCATCAGCAGGTCCCTAACCGCATTATTTTTGGACTTATCTAGAAAGTTATTATACGATTCCTGGTATCAACCTGTGTATAGCATGTATACACATAATTGCAATTGTCGTCCTTTTGATTTTGCTGTCACAATGAGCTAAAACTTACACTGGGATACCAAAAGTCCAAAATGTGCCAGTCTACATGATAAAACTCGATGCCAATACTCCGATCTATATGCTGTTCCGAATGTACAGCCTTCCAGAAGTAATCCTACCTACCCATCAGCATAGACAGATATGGGTAATATGACTGTTCATCTAGCATTGAATAATTGTCAATATTTGGGGTACCTCGTCTTACAAGCAATTGTTCAGTCACTTCTGGAAATCACGAGTGCACATGTGGTGACACGAGACTCCAGTACCATACTATACAGAGTAACATACAATCGAAATATATAGGAACATAGTTTGATAGTTTTGTGTGATTTACCACATCGCTGGTATTTTCGTTTGTTGGAAGTGTCGCTTAGAGCTTTGACTTTGCAACTTATCTACTGCTAGTACAAGCAAATACTTCCCACCCTTTAAGCAGCTGACAAACTTCAAGTTGAAAATCAACCAGGTTTCCATCTCCTTGTGTGCGAAATATGTGTTATGGTAAATAATCCGGTAAATGTTAGAATGCAAAATTCGTCGAGCCTATTGCGTGATGATGAAACTGAACGAACCTGTATGATGTGACAGTTTTTATAATTTGCTGGGTAGCAATTGCTATTGGTCAATGAGATCCATTTAAACTTACTTTTAGAACGGTATACATGATACACAATGTATCAGTAGCTCCGTTCATGTAACCACGCCTCGTTGATAGGGGTTAATTAACGATTCGTATCAACATGAGCTATTTGATGAGATATATATCCGAATTGGTTAATTGATTAATTTTGTTATTCGCTGTCGCATGTTGTTACAATAGCCATAGAGAGTGCCAAGAATGCTTAAATCTCGTGTTAAATTTAATATAACCTACATAATTCCCTTATTCTGTTCGCAAAGATAGTCAGACAGCCATTTGCCTTAAATCAACCATGTTTATTGTGAAATAATTTGCACGACATGCCACCGATTTCGAAGAACCAATCTTACTTGAGCGCGAATGAATGCAAAATATGTCGATCCTCTCACTCGTTGGTACCAATCTGGTTATCATTTTGATAGAAATGGCCACTGTTACGTCTCAGTGATGCAAAATGATATGAATATAATATGACTATTGGCTTTATAAGACGTTGCATTGCGATACTGGTGTTAATTTCGACATGACACATTTTACAATTTCCAGCCATATACCGGCCACCGTATTGGCAGCCATCTTGGAGTTAATATGTCATGTAGTATCCGCCGACGGCATTAAATGATCGTACATACAAATTATATCCACCCACACTACATTATTGTCTTTATGCATTTCGAGAAGATGACAAAAATAGGTTTTCAATTAGTTTTAGACTAAACTAATTAAATATTTAATCAAAAATTGGGACCAGGAGGTGCTTTGTGTACCGGTTTTACTTAAATATTCTGGTCGATGGATCGGGATATATATATATATTACATAAAATTATTGCAGTTTATCAACGGCCGTTGTTACAATTAAGCCATTTTGGGAAGTAATAGTGCGTTCTTACAAATTGCACAATTCCCACCTATATACCGGCCACCATATTGGCAGCCATCTTGGGTTATTAGGCCAGTTTTTAAACCAAGACGGAACCAAATTACAGTATACACTAATTATCTCCACCCTTAATACATTAGTTTCATTTTTTCCTCCCGAAAGAAGACAAAATGCATTTTAGATTATCTTTTTTGGGGAAAAAAAATAAAATTTGTTAAAAAATTGAGTCAGGAGGTACATTATGTGATATTGTTACTTTAATGCTCGACTGTGTCGATCAAAACATATATAATAGACAATACCTTAGCAGTCCATCAACGGCCGTTGTGTTAATTTCGGAATTTGGCACATAAACGTGCGTTATGTGTGCCTAATTACACCACAGCCTGACGCCTCTCAGCTTTAGGGGGGAGGGTTGGGTTTTATGCCTTTGATAAAAAATAAATAAATGATACATTAGAACATAGCTAATTGGCAGTAGTTTCTCATGGTATAAAACAATTGGCCATAACCATCTTACTTCTGACTTTATAAGAAACGAAAGACAACGCTTTGCGTGAATCGTCATATTCTTCTAACCCTAAAAATTATTTGACGTCACATGACGTCATCATCGTCATGACTGTCATTCTGAGATTCAATGGTTACATGACTGTATTACCTTATTCTGGTTATCGCCCCATTCACAGGTATCAAAATTGGACGAATATTTCTTCTCAAAATGTGTGAATATACTCTGTCAAATATGTCGGTTTATTTAAAAAATGACCGATTTTATCACCAGGTGCCTCAATAAAACCACGCAGTGCGAAAAAAGTCCGCCTATCTGACAAAGCCAACATACGGATTCCGAAAGTTAAGTGCTCATGCTAACCAAAAATGTTGGTCTCATAAATTCCCTCTCCAGGCGACACCTATGTCCATATTTGCCTAGACTATACTGATACCATTGTAAACCCCAAGTAAATCATGGTAAAGTTAGGTTAACAATGATACGTACACTCTGGTCAAAGCACACAGCATGTAAAAAATACACACCCTTGTAATTAAATGCTAAGTAAAGGCATTACGTACCCAACTTTACACTCGTAAAATGATTGTGAAACAGGACATACATGGATAAAAACCCGTGTAAATCAAAACATACTCAGTGCAGTAAATCACTTCTTCTGGAGAAACGCGAAAGAATTTAAAGGTACTCAACCCGATAAAACTCCTCTCAATTACTATTTCAATGGCTTCGGGGGTCAAAAATATTTGATTCGAGTCGAGGAAGTCACCCATCAAAGCTCAGATTTGTTAGATACCGATTTTAGAAATCTATTATTTTTCATTACCGGGAATACCATCTGGCCCAGAACTCAGTCAAAATTGCGTTAAAATTACCACTTGATTTTAGAGTTATTCATCCTTGTCTGTTTGAATAGATTTGAGGTACACATCCAGAGCAGATTACGGCAGTTATTGGTACTCATCTCGAGAACATAACAAATTTGAAAAATCAATATCTAATAACTCTGAGCTTTGATTGATGGGTTCCTCGACTCGAATAAAATATTTTTTACCCCCAAAGCCAAAGAAATAGTAATATAGGACCCTCTGATCGGATTGTTGTTGTTGGAATCTGTTGAGATGGGGACCCTCTTTACGGGTTGAGTACCTTTAAGTGGGTTGGATTTTTATATATTTAAGTCCAAAATGTTGACAACTGGAGTCCATCAAATCTCAAAATTGCGCGTACATAGGCTCCCACGTTGTTGGTGGTGTATGTTGGCCGAATGGTAATACGCCAGGATTTCACAGAGTGGAATGTAATTAAGTGGGGTATATGCATACACCATGCCTTAAAATTCACTTGGAATTTACAAGGGTGTGTCCTTTTAACATGGCTTTTTACCACAGTATATCATTGTTTACCTGACTAAACCACATTTTACCAGAATATCACCATGGTAAACCATGGTGATTTTAACAGGGGCACGAGCGATAACTCTATTACACAATAGCACCATTACATTCTGTCTCTTTTTGTGAGAAAAAAAATAAATTTTGTTAGTTAGTCAGTAGAAAACAATTGTACCCTGTGTCATACTCAAAGGTTAACAGAATGGGGCAAGAACTTTATTAAAAATAAGTCAGCTAAGTCTGACTTATGTCATCACATGTATGTGTGATTCATATATCTCCAATCTATTATATATCTCAAATGTTAAAGCTTCTGAAAGCGTGCCTCGGTCGATACTACCGTGGTAAGTTTACCGTAATATCGAGGTAAATTTCCATGGTATAATTACTCTAGAAGAACTGACACATATGCAATTACACTCCGGTGAAATACCATGGTGAAATACATGCCTGGTGGGAACATTTTACCAGAGTAAAATTACATGGGTGGATCTACATGCGTGCGTATAATATGCATGGTGACGATTCGCCAGATATATTTCTCCAGAGTAACACCCTGATAAAATTAGCTGGTTCCAATCACCCTTGTAGAATACCAGAGTGTTTTACCATGGTTTACCATTTTATAAGGGTTCATTCCCATATGTAGGGGAGACCCGGGCAAAGCCGATCACCTTTATTGTTTCAATACTAGCAAATTATTCCGATTCAATCCGTACTTTGGAATAAGGTCGTTTCATGTTGGGTTAGTTCTTATACATGTTCACAGAAAATCAGGTATACTAAATTTTGTTAGCCCAGTAGAGCATTTTCGTCAACATTTTACGATTTTTACCAACTTTATAAGTATTGAGCGTTTGCGAATTTCTATTGCGTAAGTCGATGATCACATACCCATCTACCCGAATAAATGTTGTCGATGTCTTGGGCAATACATAATTATGTGGAATAAGACAATTTGTCAATTTGCTAAATTTGATAGAACACGTGCGTAATGTGCCGGACTGTAAAAATATGTTCTCTGGGCAAAGCGAATCGGGCAAAACGGATCGTTCATAACATGCGTTTTTTATCAACATTTTGTTCAACGAAATTTGGCCGCATAACCACTTGATTTTAGAGTTATTTTTAGAGATATCCGCAATTTTGTCCAAGACCCCGTTTGGCAATGTTTTTCTGGGCCACAAATAATTGCACATCTCGAGAAATAACAAACTTCAAAAATTTATATCTGATCACTCTGAGCTTTGATGGGTGGGTTCCTTGACTCGAATCAAATATTTTTACCACCGAAGCCAAAGAAATAGTAATTTAGATCTGAGCGTTAATTCGGATAATGCATCTTTACGGGAATTTGGACAATTTTAGTACGATGGGTCAACAAAACGTGTGCCTTGCCGGAGTATGTCCATAATTGAAAAACTTGAACGTTTGAAAACACGCGATTTTAATTAATTGCAATAAATATATATATATAATTGTCATAAATAAAACTATAAAGCATATGAATATATTACATTTTCAGAAGGATTCGTTTACTGATCCGCTTTTCCCGATGTGGTGATCCGATTTGCCCGACGGCAAAAATCACCATATATATATGCAGCAACCAAACCAATATATGCATCTGAATTAATGCATCCTACTTCAAATGTTATGCCATCATAATTTGTATGGGAGCCAATTCACATTTAATAGCTAATTATGCTTTTTAAAGCGTAGGCCTACCGGTAATTCTATTATGCTTAAGCATAATTGCCTTACTGATAACTCCATTACGCTTAATCATAATAGGTTTTCATAGCCTCTCTAGTCTCTACCTTTCATAATTTATAATGGATCATCTAAGGTAAATATATGTCAAATGTTACTAGCATCAGTAATTGGTTGCATCCATTTCAGCTCCAGGGGAGTTTTGAGATATGGAATTTGAATTACGCTTAAGCGTATTGCAATTATAATAAGCGTAATACAAATTCCATTATGCTTAAGCGTAATAGCAATTACGCTTAAGCATAATGGAATTACACTTAAACATAATAACAAAAGCATAATAGCGTTATGCTTTTAAAAGCAATAGCATTAATCTTAAGCATAATTCCAATTATGCTTAAGCATAATTCCATTACGCTTTTAAAAGCGTAATGCATTATGCTTTTAAAAGCGTAATTGGCTATTAAATGTGAATTTGGACTCCCATAGATTTGAAACTGACAGTGCTAATATTTCAGGTTGCCTGTTGCATTTTATACAAGAAAACCTTACGTGATCCGTTTTGCCCGGGTCTCCCTTAAGCGGACCGGACGGATATGGACCGGTCCATGCAAGCATTCCAAGGGTGCCGGACCGATCGCGGAATGGCCTGGACCATACCGGGCCGCCTAGTCAGTGGACCGGTCCGGTCCGTGCCACTATAACAGTTAATGGCGTGTGCGGTTCTCAATATTGGTGAAGAAGGGGGTGGCCGAAAGAGAGCTATACTCTTCGAAAAATACGAAGAAGACAGAGAACTAGAATCTGAACACTCCGATCAGGACACGTCCTCCCGCCCCACCTCAGCAGCAACAGCAATAGCTAACATAAAGAAGAAGAAGCCGAAACTCATTTTCATTTCATTTTCATCCTCTGTCATGCGTTTTGTACCTTCATCTCCATGACCCTTTCCAAAACTTCAAAGTGGGTTGTAGGAGCTAGAGGGGCCCCGCCCCTTTCAAATCATTCCTGGCCTAACCCAAAAGCTCACAATAAAGAAACAGGTTCTCAATATATTAAAATGTAATTCCCCACTCCACGTGCACCCCAGTGCCGTGTGCGGTCAACTGGCGTAATCTATATCTATATTTGCGAATGTCTGTCTGTCTGTCTGTCTGTGTTCTATAGAAATTCACAGGGGACCATCTAGATGGTGCCAAAGCGGTCTACTAGGAGTAGCTTTTTACGAGAAAGATAATGGTCGGGGTTAGAATTTTCTAAAGTGACGCCGTTGTTGTCAGGGGCAGAAAGGGGGGAGGGGCAGAAAAAAAATGTCGCCGATTGCCACCAAACTTATATATAATCATTCCCATAATATGAGGAATCTAATGGCGTGGTTTAAATATGGCAAAAGTCGCGCCGTTCGCGTCAGGGGTGCTTGGAAGGGGCGGGGGGGGGGGGGCAGATTTTTTTTCTGTCGCCGATTGCCACGAAACTTACATATAATCATCCCCATGATATGAAGAATCCAACGGTGTGGTTTAAATATGTCAAAAGTGGCGTCGTTTGAGTCAGGGGTGAACGGAATGGGAGAGGGGCAATAAAATTGATAAGACTAATTTTTTCGCCGATTTCCACCAAATTGATATATATTCTTCTTCATGATACAAGCAATCTAATTGTGCGATTTACTAACGCCAAATTGTTGTTTTTGGATGAGAGATTGGGAGGGGGTGGGCACTAAATTTTATAATAAGTCGCCGATTGCCACCACACTTATACAAAATCGTCCCCATGGTATGAGGAGTCTAATGGTGTGGCTTTTATCTGTCAAATGTGGCATCATTCGAGTCAGGGTTGCATTGAAAGGGACAAGGGCACCAAAATTGATGCACAATTTTTTTTCAGCGCCAATTTCCACCAAATTGATACACGTTCTTATCCATGATACGAGGAATCTAATCGTGATTTAAAGACGCCATAGTGGTGCTGTTTGTGTGAGAGATGGAGAGGGGAGGGATTGGCACCAAATTTGATAAAAAAAATTGTGTAGTCGCCGATTATCACCAAACTTATAAACAATCATCTCCATGATATCAGGAGTATAATCGTGTGGTTTAAGGATGTCACAAGTGGGGCCATTCGAGTCAGTGGTGTATAGAGATGAGAGGGACACAATAAATTATATATATATGTTTAGTGCCGATTTCCACCAGATTGATACATATTCTTCTCCGTGATACGAGGAATCTTATTGTGTGGTTTAGATACACCAAATTGGTGCCTTATGGGTGAGAGATATGGGGACCTTAAATTTGATACGAATTTGTATACTCGCCAATTTTCACCAATTTCATATATATATGCATCTCTAATTTCGTGTGTACAGCTTGAGTCCGAAATAGGGACGGGAGGGTCACCAAAACTGATACAAAATATTTTTAGTACCAATTACCATCAAATTCAGACACGTTGTTCTCAAATGGTACAAGAAATCAAATCGTGCTGTCTGTCTGTCTTTTTGTCTGTCTGTGAGCGTTCTATATATAACTTCACGCGGTAAAATCGAGATGGCACCAAGGCGTTTTAAGAGGGGTAACTGTTTACAAGGAAGATAATGGTTCGGGTTAAAATTTTCTAAAATGACGCTGTTGGTGTCAGGGGAAGAAAGGGGGAGGTCGGCAAAATTAAAAAAAATATGGTGAAATAGTTTTGTCGCTGATTTCCACCAAACGAATACATAATCACCTTCGGCAATATGGCGTTGTTCGAGTCAGCGTTGCATCAACAATTGCTTTAATAAACCAAATTCCACCAAATTCATACACGTTTTTCTCTAATGATATACCATGAATAAAATCACATTTGGCGTCGTTTGCGTCACGGATGGCGAGCGGATGTGCACTATCATTGATAAGATTGCTATTCGCCGATATCCACATATAAGTTATATACAGTCACCAGGCCATCTCCATATCATTTTAAGTAGTTGGGCGTTCACATTTCACAATCCCGACATATGGTGACCCACATAAGTCACTTGAACAATTATATCTTCTTAACAGTCATATTTATATGGGGATGGCAATCAATGCATTCATACAATGCACTAGCAAAAAGAGATAACTAGAAGAAGCATTAAACGTATATTTATCATTCTATTGAAGAGATACATATATTCGTGCAAACTGAGAGACCTCGAACCGTCAGAGGATTACATAAATATAATAATAAAATTTAGTCTGTTCCATTCAATAGTTTCCAAAAAAAGTTACAATTTGTCAAGAGATATGGAAGGCCTGTTCAAAAATAGTGGTCACAGTTTGCAGTCAAATATAGTTTCTTCTGATATACAAGAAAATGCAGTTAGTAGCACAATACTTGTCAGGATCCTACCAATACTGACATCTGACAAGGGTTTTAGTACAGACTCATCGACTGACATAAACAACTCAAAATCTCGCTATGTGCCTGGCACATGTAGCTGATATATGGGCGCAGCAACCTTTCGTTTAAACTGAGAATATTTAGCCAATATATAGCACCATGAACAGAGGAGCACCTGGAAATTTCTTTGAAACATCTGTATCTTCATGGAGATATGATAGCCAGGTGTCCTCGAGATCTTAGTCCAACCCACTAGATTGATTGATACATCTCAATATGTAAAATCCAATTATCATCTTTTATCGAACTAATGTGTTTATGATGTTCATGTATCATATTATAACGCCTAATGTATACGCAGTTGTAAATAAATAAAATACTTCATTATTGGTGGAACGGATTAATAGCGATAAACAGAATGACAATTGACAAGGTGAGCCACTACTTATATTCCATGACTGTAATAATGTAATAATGTTTTGTGGTGCTATTTGAATATACAATTTATGAGAAAACGTATAACACTTTAAGCAAGAGCATGCATTCTCTATTCCCAACAAATATCCACAGCATACATTAACCTGGGCAACGCCGGGTAACCCTGCTAGTTTTATAATATATCAACACACTTTACCGGCGACCTATGGGTTACACTGGTGTAAATACTATAGGCAGATCCCCCTGCGGTTGCGGGAGGAGTATAGAGTTTCACAGTTAAAACACTCTGGGCTGTGATTGGTTGCATGAATTAAATGTAAACTGTTGACAAAAATTCAAGGAATCATTCTCCCACAAACTTCATTTGCCAAGAGGCCCATTCATTAAAGGTGAAGTCTGTTGTGGCTGTTTAGAAATTTTAAGTGTGATTGAAAAAATGACAATATTTTTTTAGTGCGGAACTGACCCTAGTCATGAAAAAACGAAAATTTGAAGTGGATTCCCTGCTAGACGGTGTTGATTTTTTTATTGGGAAAGTTTCCACAGATGTCAAGCTCACATAATCCGAAGGCAGTTTGAACAGTTTCCATTTGACCTCTGATGCAGATCAACAAACGTTAACATTGAAGCCTATGGGAAATATTTACACCAGTGTAACCTATGGCAACGTTACGCTTCGTTTCGCTCTTACATTAATTGCTTTCCATGCTTAATTTTTAGTTTGCCACGAAAAGAAGCTATATGCGTAAAACCGACATCATTCGCTGGCCAAATTGTAACCTATATTTAGATTATGTATGACGTCAGGAAATTCCCAGCTCAAGGTGATCTCTTAAAGTTTTTGGCGCACCGTGAGTAAACTTATTTCATATGTGTTGAAGAATTATCTCGTTTAATCTATTGTATACAAAAGATAAAAACTGTTTTATTTCATAGCAAAGCTCAGTTCTATTTAACTATCCACTAAATAGTATAAAACATATATGTTTCATTCATGAAAATAATGTATTTTGGGAATTTTGACGAAAAATTTATCATTTTTAAATTAAAAGTTTGCTTGTAATGTAAGTAGCATACGAGGCTACGGGCATACGGCTATATACGAAGTTGTAATTTGTGAATAGCATAATTTAATGTTGACTTGATCAGACATGACTGGGATTTTTACCGTATGCATTTGGAGGGTATCACCCCCCCCCCCCTGAATCCTGAATACGAGTTAATTTTGGGGGGTGAATCCTGAATACATGTTAAGAAATAATACATAGAAGTTACATAGACACACTATGATGCCGGTCGCGTTATGAGGCCGTTATGATACAATTAATGATACGTTATGACCAGGGACGTGGCTAGAGGGTTTCCGTTGGGGTGTCCACCTTGGGAAATTCCAACTGCACCCCCCTCCTTGAGTCAGAATCAGACCGAACACAAGTTTTGCATAATTCCATTTGCACCCCCCCCCCCCCCTCCTTGCACCTCAGTGTTTAGGCCTAATATCCTATATCTTCATAAACCATGATTCTATATTCCCGGTATGAGAAAATTCAGATATTTTAACCTGAAACATTGCATAAATCCTAACATCTAGTGGTCTAACTCCATACACATGCACACGGCTACGGGCAAGAGACCACGACACACCGAGCTGACCATCGTTGTTCGGCCAGTGTGAGAAAATTTTGAAATTTGAACAAGAAAATCGCAAATCCTAGCATCCAGACTGGCCTCAACTAAAGCTTTCCTATAGTGTTGGAAATTTCAAACCTCATACTCCCCTTCAGGTTGGAAAATTCTCCAACTGATGACCACAAGTTTGACCAAATGTAGTAAAATATTGTTAAACTTATTAGCATTTTTGTATTGGCCACAGGGGAGAGACAATGACACACCGGGCCGACCATGGTTCGGCCCGGTGTGCGAAAATTTTGTAATCTGAACAAGAAAATCATAGCATCTAGACTGGCGTCAAGCATTTTTAGCATGTTTATGATGGCACGGTGGTCGAATATGCCCAAGAAGCTATTATACCCACCCATTCACACAGATAACTAGCACAAAATATTACTTTGCGCCATCAAAACCTGCATCCAAGATGTTTTGCTTGAACCCGAATACCAGTTAATTCGGGGGTATGAATCCCGCGTACGGCTTCAAAACACCCTGAATCCCGCGTACCGAAAGGGGGGGGGGGGGTGATACCCTCCATTTGAATATACTAGGAATATTCAACATTTTTATTCATGAAATTAAAGTTTCCAAGTTCAAGTTCAAATGATTTTATTGTCATTGTCAATGCCATGAGAAAATATATTATCTGTTTCGACTTCCGACCGATCATAAAAAAATAAGGATGATCATTGATCAGAATATTTAAATTACACCCTCCCAAAAGGAATTGACATAGTGATTGTAAATAATATAAGCTGCTATCATATATTGATATCACTGATCTATTATATATTTTGGGAAATATGTGTGTCTGTCTGTCTGTGTGTTCGCGATGGACTCGAAAACGGCCTGACTCGAAAACGGCCTATCCGATTTCGATGAAACTTGCTATGTGGGGGTACCTTTGGCCGTGGAGTGTCATGGGCCTATTAATTTGCCCGTGCGACTTGACCTTGAAATCGGGTCAATTCAAGGTCAAATCGCGAATTTTTATGGGATTTCCACGAAATTTGATACGTGGGGTTACTTTTGTCCACTGAGTATTTTGGATGGGTCAAGTCGTGACCCCGACCTGACCTTGACCTTCAAAAGCAGTCCACCTGCTAGTTATATATATACACTGATTAATTACCGCCAATACCGATACCTTTGCAAATGATTAAAGGTGCATAATCTGATTAACTCTCCCAAATTACTATTTCTTTGGTGTCGGGGTAAAAAATATTTAATTCGAGTCAAGGAACCCACCCATCGGTATCCAGCTAACTCAGGGACCTTGGCTAACTGGGACCTCAAGTCTGGCTAACTGGCGCCATAGTAGTGTTGTATCTTGGGTATGGGACTGCGTTTGTTAACACGACCAATGACTGTCCTCAATATCAACAACCCGTTTTCTAATCGGACTCGGACTTCTCTCACGGCCACGGATAGTTGCGTGTCACACTTCCGATTTGTTTCACATTAAAGTCTGTTATTCAGTTATCTTCTTGTCTCAATCTTGTAGTTGTATCATATATGGCGTGGTGGCAGCGTCAACGAACCGACACCTGCGCCGCGGCTAACGCTACAATCACATCTCGACTACACGGGGGATTGGTGATGACAGGCATTTCCCGCCAAAGATGACCTTCGTAAAAGCTCGTCGCATGGATTCAGACGCCGCGTGAAATTCATCGAACTGTCCACTCAACTGCACGTGGCAGTGGGGGGAGTCAGTTTGCACCGTAGTTCAGGCTGGACTCACTGACAGCGAAGGTGTTTGTTAAAAAGACAGTGTTCTAAATACTTCACTTGACTTATCGGAATGCGACGTACGTTATATTGATAACTGGTCCGCATTCCGCACATTATATGTTAATCTATTGTTTTAAAATACTGTAAACAGAGCAAATGACGTCTTTAAATAGTGATTTGATTCCACCTAAGCACCACGTAATCGTATTGTCGCTGAAACCCGCTTTAGTGATTCAACTTTAGTGCAATGTAAGCACCATTGAAGACCGCAAGTGAATGTTTACATTCGTTGTTTGTAATGTGTATGGACAACGGATATAATTATGGGTTTCAACATGACGATAATTTCACGGGTGTAAGCTGCACGTCGCAAATCACTAAGTGACCATCACCTAACTTTCCATGTGGACATGGCGGATTGTTTGTTTCAAGTCGTTGCCTAACGAAATAGTGTAGCCTACGATTCCAGAATGTCGCGAGAGCGAACACTCATTCTTTTAATGCCAGAGTTGCTGCTGTTTTCACTAACAGTGATTTGTATTTGCATATCAAGGCTGACATTTCTTGTGATAGGTGATTTCACCTATGTACTTAAGGTTATCGTGTAACTGCTACACAGGCATGGTCTGCGGAAATCCGACAGGAGAGAAAAAAAGTGGTTGCGCCATAGTAGTGTTGTGTCTTGGATATGGGACTGCGTTTGTTAACACGACCAATGACTGTCCTCAATATCAACAACCCGTTTTCTAATCGGACTCGGACTTCTCTCACGGCCACGGATAGTTGCGTGTCACACTTCCGATTTGTTTCACATTAAAGTCTGTTATTCAGTTATCTTCTTGTCTCAATCTTGTAGTTGTATCTTATATGGCATGGGACCTTGGCTAACTGGGACCTTGGCTAACTGGGACCTTCAGATGTATTATTAATCATTTCATTAAAAGACTGTGAGCAACATGGAACCCATCAATAGATTGTTGTGTGCTCTCCAGGGGTTCTCTGTGAGGATGTTGGCTGATATCTTCAGTATGTTGAATAGAACTTATCTCTGGTTGTTGACTAGTAGCATTCTGCAAGAAAGAAAAACACATGATAATGAAACACATGAGTCAATGAGAACATACCATTTAAATTCAACATTTACTTTGGATAATTTAATTTATAATATGATTTTAGGATTTACTTGTGAAAAATGGGTGAAGATCTAAAGAGTACCGGTACTATTTTTATGTAAAAAATCAAAAAGGGTACTATTTTTTATGTAATGACATGAACAATTTTACTGTTTTGGTTGGAAGCTGATGTGGATCTGACATAATTAGTACATACCTGTTGGCTGGCACACTACTGGCAGGATCACTGAATGTCTAGGCTGTCACGGACCGCATGTCTGGTGATGCCAGTCTTACATTTGCGATGCTGCCAGTAAATAGGCCTCTATATATATAGCTGACCATAATTTGTCGTTGGGTATACTGTTAAAGGGGTACTGTACGCCAAATGTTGTTGTTGGTTTCTATAGTCTCCGAGTCGGAGAATAATGTAAAAAAAATTTCAATATTTGAAAGTCTGTTGAGTACGAAGTAGTGTTACGGATGACAAATTTACCGGAATGCAAAAATACAAATTGTCGTTGTCGAGTAATTTTTGTACAGTTTTCAACCAAATGAATCAAATGGAAGTTATATTATAGGCATACTAGTCCCATATAATCATTTAAGTTATTGTATCGTCGCTAGTCAGTGGGTGGCTTGAGTGTTCTCCCCGTATCATCATAATATTTTAAGCGATCGTGTGTGCGATCGGTTTAACAATCCAGTATCCCTCAATTAATTTATTTGATTACGGAAATTCGTAATTTAAGTGACGCCATTTTATGGCTCCAGTCATAAATTCAATTTATATCAAATTATTAACTTTTAAATTATAAAATTTTAGGATAGCCTATTAACCTGAGCGTTTACAGAATACATCTTCGACTCAAATTACTTATGTTTCTATATATTATCGATATTAGATCGTTGTTGTCACCGGAAATTTAATGAAAATGGCGTACAGTACCCCTTTAAACACACTGTCTTTTGGGTATACTGTTAAACAAACTTGTTAAACAAGCTGCCAACGATTAGATCACAAGATCAAATGGACCAACTGATTTAAAACACCATCAGTTATCACACATTCATCGCTTTCAAAACAAACTCACACCTTCACTGTGAATGCCCTGAGTAACAATCACTTTATTGCATCTTAACTGTGAATGTGAATGTTTTAGTTTTATAGAGGTATAAAGATTGACAGAATAATTTTGTAATTTTTTTTTATTATTAATTAAGTCAGGTTAAAACAAAAACATTTTGAAGCATTAACATAAAGCAAACAATAACAATGAATTTAATGTTCTATTCTACTAATATATGTAATAAATATAACCAAGATCCCAGTTAGCCAAAGGTCCCAGTTAGTCAAGGTCCCAGTTGGTCAAGGTCCCAGTTAGCCGAAGATCCCAGTTAGCCAAGGTCACAGATCAGAGTAATCAGATATCTATTGTTGAAATATGTTATTTCTCGAGTAATTTTTTATGACCTGGCAAAGAGTCACCAAACCGACAGTCTTGGACCAAATTGTAGATGAAGATGGATAACTCTAAAATCAAGTGGCTTTGTATGTCATGTTAGATATTTGACAATTCAGCCAGCTTTCATTGAACAAAATGTTGATAGATAACTATGGGAGGCCAAATTCACATTTAATAATGAATTGCGCTTAAGGCATTTACGCTTAAGCGTAATTAATTGCGCTTGAGCGTAATTGTGACTACTATCTAACCTACCCATAAACTATTGGCATGACCTGGTGTATCACCTAACAACACAAGAGGAGCATATATATTGTGCTAATTTTAACCTGTTTGAATTAGCCTGAGTACTCAACAGTCAACTGAGAGTATGTGTTCAAAATTGATAATACCTAATTACATATTATCAGCATCCCTATATCCAAAGAATTGATGTCTCCTTCCCGGAGTAATTTTGTATATGATGTATTTTTGCACAGATTTGGAACAATACTATGGTCATATACTATAGCATGCATGTGATGTCACTGCATGAGGGTTTGCTTACTAGTACCTCATATGGTTTACTTATTGACTTAAATCACATTATCAGGGGAAAAAACCATATTTTCCTATTACATGCATCAGCATCCCTGTCCCAAAAAATTGGTGTCTCATTCCTGGAGCTTTGGTGTCTCAGTCCTCGAGCTCTAGTTTTTTTTTTATTAAATCAGCATCTCTTGCACAAATCTATAGTATTTCTATGGTCATATAGTGTGAATGTGGTGTCACCGAGGGCTTGCTTCCCTCGTATGGTGTGCCTGTATTCTCGAAACTTGAAGAAAATCAAAGTCGCCTTGACTAATACAGAAAGTATTGCTATTGCGAGTAGCCCCAACTAATATATATATACCGAAGATAATATAATGCTATCACGAGTCGCTCCAACTAAAACAGAAGGTGATACTATTGCGAGTCAGCCATTTTGATAAAGAAGTTGGGCTAGCTCCCTACCCATCCAAATCAATGAAAACAAGAGGTGATATGTCAATAGGAGTTAAGGTTAAGTTATGGATAAACCTATTTATTCACCAGGGGTGTTTAGTTACATATAACCATAAATTGCGTTTTAAGCGCAAAATTATTAAATGTGAATTTGGCCTCCCATAGATAACACGTTTTGGGCAAATTGATACTATAGTCGACTGTTGTTAGCAATTGACTTAGCATTATTTTTGGACAATTAATCGATTCTGATAACTGAAGCAGCATGTAAAAAAAAATATGGTTGTTGTTTGAATCTGATTATATGGGGACCATCAAATCAGATTGAGCACCTTTAAATGGTATAACTGAGGTGTTTAAATGAATTTTAACAGGATATCATTGCATCTTTACATATTTTCTTTACAGGAAAATCTTCAGATTTAGTATCTCTTTTATCTGTAAGTTGATATTATATTATTGTCCCCGGACTATTTTGAAGTTTGGGGGACTATAGAATTGATCTCCATCCTTCTGTCCGGACCATAACCTGTGAAAACAAATCCTATAATTTGAATTCGATATACCTAAAACTTCTGGTCATTGTTCAATATTTACACTCATACATGCATTCGTATTGTGGAACATGAATGCAGGACGTTGGTTGGTCGAAATTACGTCACATGACGTCGCGCGCTGACCCCAACTTGCATCCATTTTTGTGTAGACGCAACTTGCACCGAGGCACGATAATAACGTTGGAAATGGGCACTTAAAACTCTTTTAATCTGCCAGTTGACTCGATTAAGTGTAAATATAAGTAATGGATGTTGATTGTGTTGCGTTCCATAGAGTATGGATGCAAGTTGGTCTGACATTTTTAAGTGTGGAACGCTTTCGCGTTCCACACAAAATGTCAGACCAACTTGCATCCATACTCTATGGAACACACGCAAATCAACATCCATTTCTTAAGACGATGTTTTCTATGTAGTAGTATGGACGATTTCTTTGAGATTGTCGCCGATGTTAGTATAATGATATATTCCCCCATTTGGCGTAGTGCCTGCTTACTAACTTATCAGTTTCACTCACCCAAACAAGTCCATAATATGTCTTTAAGATATCCAAAGGAAAAAGTTGATTGTTATTTTGAGTCATTTTAACAACACCACTCTCTAATAAAAAGTCTCTATAAAAATGCAAGAATGATATGGAAATAGAAAATGATTCACAGGTGTGTCCTCATGAATTCATGAAGAAAACAACAAAATTTTCTAGCATTTAGGAAATATAATAAATAACAAAAATTAGTATTTAAAGGGATTGTAGGAGTATTTTCACAAAAATATTATGCACCCATCTTTAAATTCAGTAAGTGTTTGTCAGAAATATATGTTGTGACATCCGTGCATGTTTTCAAATCTGGTTGAAATTTTAGTTTCAGGAGACAACTCAGACAAGCTGTCAAAATGCAAGCTGTCACAGGTGAGGATTTAAATAGAAATTCAACACTGATCTCTTGCCCAATTTTCCTTCTGATTTATATATACCGGTACTTTAAATAATAAAGAGTATTCTGTGATTATGTATCACCTCAGTCCTGTCATACCACAGCAACTGTAAGGTGTATTTAGCATGCACAAACAGTGTAAATAAGATACAGTGCATAGTTATAGGTGATCATATTATTATAGTCATTTTTATTTGGTTGATCTTAGTTTACATGAGTAACCATTGTAACTAAGACACTATACATAGTTATAGATCATATTAGAGTAGTTATGATCAGGTGGGTCTTACTTACTTTACAAGAGTAACCAGTGTAACTAAGAAACAGTGCATAATTATAGGAGATCATATTATTAGACTAATTTTAATCAGGTGGATCTTATTTTACACGAGTAACCAGCAATGTCCAGCATAACTCAGACACAGTGCATAGTTATATAAATAGGCAAGCATTTTTATCTCAACACAACCCAAGTTGTTTTTATTAGGTGGATCTTATTTTACATGAGTAAACCAATGTTACCATTAGTAGTATATTATATGTGAACCATTTTTGTAGGGAACACCATAGTATGGGTAGTAGGGGACTCCTACATTCGTAATCTTGCAAACTATCTGGCTGATGTGGGGAAAGTCGACATGGACATTCCATCAACGACAGTGGTATGGCGGGGGGACGGTGGTCGACGCATAGAAGATGTTGAAGGCCTGTCGGAGACCTGGTTGGCAACAGAGAAGGCCCCAGATGTCATTGTTTTGCAGGTGGGGTCCAACAACATGATGGAAATGAAAGGGCAGGAGCTTGCTGAAAAGTCAGATAAGTTGCTCCGTTTTGTGTCAGGAAAGCTGCCAGATGCGAAAGTGCTCTTTTCTGCAGTTCTTGATCGCAGGAACTGGGACGGCGCTGATTCAGAAGCGGCAATTGTGAGAAAGCGGAAACGCTTTAATCGCGAGGTTGTATCCACAATTTGCCGCTTCTCTAATCAGGGCCGTATCCAGTTCCTGGAACATGGAGCTATAAGCAGAGAGTACTCTGTACTATACAGTGACACCACACATCTTTCTGTAGAAGGGAACTGCATTCTTTTTTATGGCATCAGGGAGGCAATTTTAAATTTAAATTAACTTGAACTTATTTTAAATTTAAACTAACTTGAAACTGATAACCGCTAGCCTTGAAATAGTGTGTCTGTCATTTGCAGAATGAGGTCCCCAGAGGGTGAATTTAGTGGTGATATCCCACACAGTTTGCTAGCATCATCAAATCTTCCTCTGGAAACCTCATTCTGCTTATAGGAGATAATCTTCTGGGAAGTATATCTATATAGTCTAAAATTGACATTTGTTTTTAGTTAATGTTTCCCCGTATGTTCTGATGCAGTTTCTATATTCCATAATGCATAATCAAGGTGACTAATTATGGGGTAATGTACATCACCAACTTCAACTAGCGAAATTCAATCTAATCCTGGTCTCCAATTGCATAGCAGTTAAGGCCAAAGAATAATGAGGTTCCGAGAGGGTGAATTTGATGATGCTAGCACGCCATGCGGGATAGCATCACTAAATTTGCCCCCCCCCCTGGGGACCTCATTCTGCAAATGACAGACAAACTATTTCAAGGCTTGTACAACCGTTACATGTATAGACAGTACAGTACAAGTAGATAATCAGAATCAGAAAAGTAGCATAATGTTAAAGCCACATGCCGGTTTGCGCTTCAAAATACACATAATATTATTCGCTTTTGAATTCTTCTCAGTATCGAAATAGGTCGATAAATATCTGTTTAAACTACCTTTCTATGAGCATTATGTAACACAAAAAGTTTTGAATGAACCATGTCCGTTTAAACAGACACTTAAGACTATGCCTGGTTACGTCAAAAAAAAGGAAAAAGTTTTGGCTATGACAAGAATTAAAATTACACTGCATTGAAGCGGGGAGAAAGATTGGAACACCAAAATATGCTTATCTAACAATATAGCAATTATTAATCTTTAAATTATGACTGTCACTTAGTTGCTTATGTGCATGAAGATATATAGGCTATTTTATCTTATTAATTTACATCATATCATGCAAACAAACTTCTCTTAACTTGAGCATATGTTTACCAGCTCAGAGATAGGCAACTTGAAATTTGACACTAATTTTGGTATAAATTTTTGAAATCTTTTTAAATAAATAACATGCATGGCTCATGACGGCAACTAATTTCAATCTTTTCATTCCAGCTTTTACTGAAATCAACTGGCCCCAATGATATCCTTCCAGATGCAATGCACAAGAGCTAAAATCAGAGGGTTGGTCCTTAAATGGGATGTTTGTCAGAACTGCCTGGTGATGTATAAATCTTCCATACTTGAAAAAAATTTGAATAAATAATTTCCGTATATTAATAAATGACCTGTCATTTTTCCCCAATACCTGAGACCGACTGAGAACCACTGAAATACTTGAGAAATTATTTTCTCTCTCTTCACTAATCATGACAATTGATTAAATTAGGTAACCCTCATAGTTTACTTTCGTAGGCACTGGAAATAAGACTTTAGAACTTAGTACTGAATAGTTATGCAATCAGTGCTAAAGATATTATTAGGTGGAACTTAGTTTACACGTGTAACCAGTGTAACTGAGGCACAGTGCGTAGTTATATGAGATCGTATTAGAGTAATTTTTGTTTGGTGGATCTTAGTTTACACGTGTAACCAGTGTAACTAAGGCACAGTGTTTAGTTATAGGAGATCGTAATAGAGTAGTTTTTATTAGATGGATCTTAGTTTACACGTGTAACCAGTGTAACTAAGGCACAGTGCGTAGTTATAGGAGATCGTAATAGAGTAGTTTTTATTAGGTGGATCTTAGTTTACACGTGTAACCAGTATAACTAAGGCACAGTGCGTAGTTATAAGAGATCGTAATAGAGTAGTTTTTATTAGATGGATCTTAGTTTACACGTGTAACCAGTGTAACTAAGGCACAGTGCGTAGTTAAAGGAGATTGTAATAGAGTAGTTTTTATTAGATGGATCTTAGTTTACACTTGTAACCAGTGTAACTAAGGCACAGTCCATAGATATAAATAGACAAGCACATTATCTCAACACAGCTAGAGTAGTTTTTGATAAGGCCAATATAAATAAATTGCTAGATTTACAGCCATCTTTAACTTTTTTTTAAATTTCAATCTTCCTGACATAAATACATGTCATGGGCATGCAGTTCTAGGTATCAAAGCAGTGTGCCATCTTATATAATACAAGTTAGATTGTCCAATGTGATTAAAAATAGACTAATTAATGGGTAATCGAAAGGTAATTTGACAGTTAAGGCAAGAGAAAAGATTTACATGAATATTATCCAAAAAAATTGAGGAGGTACTAAAAATTTGGGATATAAATCTATCAATTTGTTTATATTGGCCTTAGGTGGACCTAATTTAATACCATCCTTTTCTGGTTACACGAGTTGATGGTTACCTAATCTACCCAAGACCTTCTTTAATAGCATCTTTCTCTGGTTACACGAGTTGGTAGTACCCTAATCTACCCTAGACCTATATTAATACCACCCTTCTCTGGTTACACGAGTTGGTGGTACCCTAATCTACCCTAGACCTAATTTAAAACCACCTTTCTCTGGTTACACAAGCTAACAGTTGACCTACCACCTATCCTAGTCACCCTCCTCTTGTTACGAGAGTGACATGCAAGTAAATATATGTAGTCTGGTCCTCGATCACTCCATACAGCATTCCATGCACAGCCATCGATCTGAAGGTGGCACTTCTGTTATTGACACACATTTCCAATGGTACCATCTCTGACATGCATCACATCCTACTGATTGTAAATCGTCTTTTATTGGTTTTCCACTACACGTTCATTTACACACTGGACAGGTGCTTTTCAGCAACAGTGCGGGCTCAATCTTCTTTTTCTTCAGTTTGAGCTTGTTGTATTTGCGTTTTGCCAAGTTCTGCAATCCTGGGTGGCCTTTAATCACCCCATGCATCCGGATATGCCCGTAGCGGAAGACATGCCCGTAGCGGAATAACCACATGGCCCGCGATTTGCACACCATTCACGGTTAGACACATGTTGCACCGAAACCAACACATACCAGTGGTTGACGGTGGTGGTAATGTTTGTGGCTATAATTTACCCAACTGTACATCAAACTTCTTTAAACATGGACGCAGTTTAATCCTATTTTATAGCGAAGTTAGGCCAAACATTGTGGCAAAATTTGCATTTCTTACATAAAATTACGATTTCTGTGGTAACAGCCCAGACAATCTAGTCTTTGCATACATTACTATTTCCGCGGTTATTCCCTTAATATAATAGACAACATTTTCAGTCATGTTTCTACATTTTTCATAGTAAAAATTACCATATATGCAGGTCATAGCAAGAAAATATGGTATGTCTATAGCAGTGGATTTACGTTTGCTATAGCCATTCCCCAAAATCAAGTGAGTACCTCCATGGTAACTAATTTTTCGGACACTAATATGATTGACATCGCAAACATGTCCAGTTCATTTTGAAGCTAAGATATCATACTTTGAGAGATTGTATGTTATATAATGTGTCAATGCAAAGATTCATTAAAATTTGATAAAACCTTATATCGAGTAAGTATTTCAGGTCATAATTTTCGTATAAAACCCTATTATCGAACAGTAATATGCAAATTGCGGAAACCACAACCGCTCATTTCTGTAGACCGATTATCGCTGTTAACGTTTAAAAAAAGTCAAGGTAAAGTAAACCGTCAGTCAGATGCTCGTAGCCCGTTTATATATAACCATGGGTATATGCCAGATATAACCGTACAAAAAAAAACGCCGTTCTTTTCACCGTGTATTTATCCATGGTGTGCGTGCCTGTGGTTGTCCGTAACATGGTGCCCGGTGTTATTGCTTTGAAAGGTAATCATGTTCGACTGGTGTTGTCAGATTGGTAATATGAGATTAGCCGTTTCTTTGTCTTGTCTGGTCACATTTACTGTTTGAACTTTGTCTGAAATAGACGCACTTTTTATACTAGAATTTGCGCAACAGGAGCGCAGGGAAATCGCACGTCGAGTTGGTTTAAGGGTTTTTAGAAGAAGTATTTATATGATATAGACAGAGACGTGGTGACAGGGGTGGGGTTGGGATGTCTCACCCCCCCCCCAACTTTGGTCAAAATGTTCAACAGTTGGAAATTTCATACCTGCCAAAACATTAGTTGGAAATTTCACACCAACATTAAGTTGAAAATGTTCTTGTAGTTTGATTTTCAAACAATTTATTTGCATATTTTCCTATTTTTGGTAAATATTTTGGACTGAAATGGTCATCAGTCGGAAATTTCCAACCTTAGGAGGGTGACAGGTTGGAAATTTCCAACACTTGGACAGTTTGTGTCCTGGTCCCTCCCCCGTGGCCAGTCAAAACACTGCTAGTTAATTTAAGAAAACAATATTGTCATGCATTTGGTAAATATTGTCATTGGAATTGTCATCAGTTGAAATTTTCCAACCTAAGTGGGGGTGTCAGGTTTGAAATGTCCAACTCTAGGAAGGTTTGAGGCTAGTCTAGATGCTAGGATTTTGAGATTTTCTTGTTCAGATTAAAAAAAAAATTGCCGACTATCGTTGTCATTGTCCATTCCCCCGTGGCCAATACAAAACTGCAAAACAATATTTTACTTCATTTGGTCAAACTTGTGAACTGAAATAGTCATCAGTTGGAAAGTTTTCCAACCTGAGGGGGGGGGGGTATGAGGTTTGAAATTTCCAACACCAGGAAAGGTTCAGTTGAGGCCAGTCTAGATGCATGCTAGGATTTAATATTTTCTTTTATAGTTTTAACAATTTTCTCACACCGGGCCGAAGAACCATGGTCAACCCGGTGTGTCCCCACCTCTTGCCCGTAGCCGTGGGCATAATTTGTCTGGAGTTAGACCATTAGATGTTATGATTTATGCAATTGTTCAGGTTAAACAATCTGAATTTTCAAACCTGGAATATAGTAATTTTTTTAAATATATATAGGATATTAGGCGTGAGCACTGATGTAAGGGGGATGGTGCAAATGGAATTTGTGTTTGGGGTGATTCTGATTCAAGGGGGTGCAGTTGGAATTTCCCATGGTGGACACCCCCTAACGGAAACCATATAGCCACGTCCCTGGATATAGAGAGGCAAACAGAACGATACCATATATATACAATATGCGGTTGCATCTAATTTGGATTTATTGGGATGTCTTTAGTGCACTTTTGTGGTTACGAGAGCTCATTTCCCCCTGATTTCTGTTCAATATGTGGTCTTATTCTTTATAAGTTTTATATGATTTCAAACAGGGGTGGCACCAGGATATCCCCGACAGGGGTGCGGGCTTTAGCTGCCGGGTTGACAATTACATAACTCACCGACGGGGGATGGCTATGACTCCCCGACAGGGCTGGGATGTAGCCCCTGACCCCCCCCCCCCCCGGTGCCACCCAACATAACTTAGTATCGATTATTTAGAATGGGGTGTCAAGTAGGGACTTGTCGACAGGGGTGGTTATGCAAGGTTCTTATCCCAATTGTAGTCATATCTAATACCCCGAGCAAAATTAATTGGAAAATTCACACCAAAATTAGGTTGAAATTGTTCTCGTAGTTTGATTTTCCAACACTTTCTTAGTGACGAATTCGTTGTTTTTAGACCAACATTTGTATATTTCCCTTTCATTTGCAAAATTATGGACTCAAATGGCCATCAGTTGGCAATTTTGAAACCTATGGGTGAGTGTCAGGTTAATAATTTCCCAGAATTGGAAAACTTGAGGCCGGTCTATGCTATAGGATTGTCAAATGTTCATGTTCATATTTCAAAAATGTTCTCACATCGGGCCTAACCATCGGCCGACCCGTGTGTTCTGTGTCCTTGCCAGTAGTTACTCGCTAATTAATTTAAGAAAAAATAGATCGGGGTGTAAATTTGTGTGGTGTTATACCACTAGATGTTAAGATGTTTTAATCTCATACTGGGCCGAACCATCTTTTTCACCCCCTCCCCCCCCCCCCCCACACGACAAGTGGCCATTTGGAATAGTCTACCATCTGGTAGTCTGTGAGGGAACATTTGGGAAAAATCAAAGGGGGGGGGGGTGCAAATTGATTTACGCAAACTTATGAGTTTGGTGTGGTTCAATGGGGTGCATTTGGAAATTCCAAGGTGGAGACCACCCCAACGAAAACCCTCTAACCAAGTCTCGAGTGCCAAATATCCCACACTCAACCAGGGGTGCCTCTCGCAACTTTAGTTTCTGCCCTCGGCATTGGCTTATTTGTTTCTTATCCGAGAATACACTTCACCGGCGGCAATGTATTAACCATACTCTGAAATAAAACGCTTCCGTGACGATCACACGATAAAGTCGTGCTGCAAGTAAGACGATAATTGTGTTGTAGAAATGATACGGAAGACCGATTGTCAAAAAATTCAACATCAAAATACACAGGGCAAGACTTATCGATCCAAACGGTGGAGTGTGTTTTCGTTGTGTATTTTTCGCATATACCCATGGTTATATATAAACGGGCTACGAGCATCTGACTGCGTGTTTTTATGAAATAACTTACGACAACTAAGGACGATGTGCAAATCGCGGGCCATGTGGTTATTCCGCTACGAGCATGTCTTCCACTACGAGCATATCCGGATGCATGGGGTGTTAATTGAGTAAAGATCAACTAAGCCATGTTCCGTCTCGGCCCCTTTAACATCAGCCAAATCTTGTCTCGTTTTATGGGATACCAATGCTGTTGATACAGTGTCACTTACAGTATAGTGAGGTATAGGTACCGGTAATTTCAACTTCTCATCGGGACTGTCACCAGTGGGATTAGTAGAAGTGGGATTAACAGACACATGTTGTGAAACATGAAATCCATTCTCACACTGTGGCGACTTGGATTCAGAGACTTTTGATGATCCATGGTTAATTTGTTCTCCCTTTGTTTTTTTGGAGTGATATTTCTTGATATGCCGTTCAAACAGTGCATCGTTTATAAAATATGCACCTGTCACTCCATTTGACCAACAAATTGAGCATAAAAATAACATCATATTGTGTTTAACTGAGATATGTTTGAAGAGTAGTATCTTGGAACTGCATGCATATGGAGGATTTTCCCCATTTGTTGCCCAGAGAGCACACATAAATGGTTTACTTTCGAAAGGGGTTTCCACTCCAGTTTCAGGTTGAGATTTTACAACTCTTCTTTTTGTCTTGGGAGGCTCAATAACATCATCTAAATCTGGTTCATCTTGAGCACTTGCACTGTTATCATTTATCTTATTAATTTTATCCTCTAATATTTCAGCATTTTTAATTAATGTTGCGAAGCTAATGCCCCTATTTGTAACTCTTGTCCTTTTTCTGCCACCATGTCTTTCTTTAGATTTATCAGGAAATTCTATGTCTGGTCGATAGGGGTCAATGGGAGAGTCATCATCCTCATCTATGTTGACTAACTCATATTTTGCATCGACAATTGGACCAAGTTGTCGACGAGCCCCCAAGTTGTGTGGCTGTCGCTTTGCAAGTCTTCCTGGTGGTTTGTGCTTCATCTTCAAATGAGTGTGGTCATGCAAAACTTTCAGGATATTGCCTTTTGTTGATGCTTCAATTTCGTCAGATGTTGCTAGATGGGATATTCTCTTCAAGTTGTTAATGATGTCATCACATAGTGATTTTGCTCCACTTGGCTCAGTCTGCTTTTCATTCTGTTTTAAGATTCTGAATGACTTGTAAGCCTCAAGTAATTTGCCTGCATCTGTTATTTTCTTGTCTTCTGCCAAACATGCATACAAATGCTTGCAGAAATATGGTTGTCCTCTTACTATAAACAGACTGCATGTACAGATTCCAAGTCGCAGGTTTATGATATGGACTGAATTACTCACATGTTTAGTCATTTTATCTGGAAGAATGCCGGCAACATACTCAAAATAGCCTCTTGATGCGGCAATATCGAGGTTGAAAATGTTTCTTTTAGATTTGGATATGACATTGTAGTTGTGATCATTCCCATCAGCCAGTATGGGTGTATCTGGATACATAGAATCGGCAATTCTATTCTCTAGCATCTCATCTTCTACGGCATCCGCACCATCAGTACCATCAAAATATGAATCTGGTAGGTCTTCACTGCTCTCCAGTTGTTGGAATCGTTCCTCGCTTTTTATGACACACCACCCACTTCCTTTATCATATGCTACTATTAACTTCTTATTGATGATACCAAGAGCTCTCTGTCAGGCTGCAATTTCTCTAGTCTTCTTCCTGATGTTTCTCACTCTTTCCTTTGTGTTTCTGTTATTCTGCTTATTCAAAATTATGTCATCATCAATTATTCTTTTGAGCAGTGTGAGCGTAAAGCTAGAAATCAGGCGGTTCAAATGACAACCAAAGTACGTCTCATCAACGTCTTTAAATTTCCGCTCGGTTATATTGTCAGTGAGAAGCAATGGGTTGGTTTGCTCCGATTCATCCACTTGGTATATGCAGTTGGCAGTCATTGCTTCTGACCATGAAGAGGAGAACCAGTATTTGTCCAAATATTCAGTAAGATTTGCTTTTGCAGCTTGTGGTAGCAAATATGCAGGTATTTCTTTCTCAATGAAACTGATTAGACGGTTGGCAACAAACGTCCTGGATTCCACATTCCAGCATCGCATGACACTTTAGAGTCCAGTTTCAAGTGGTCTTGTGAGTATCCGTAAGTTTGCATCTTCATTAAGGTGTCGTTGGAAGGCTTGGACAGCATGAAAATGACATAAAATGGATTTGAGGTTATTATAAATGCTCCATTTTGTAGTGCACTATCCTTGTCAGTTTGTATGAAAGGAGAAATTGGATCATTGAATGCGCATGGCTTTACTCTCAAGAATCCATTCCCATCATTGAATATGAAAAGTTCAGTTGTATGTGCGCATGTTGTATCGCTGCATGGGATATTTGCCAAAATCAGTTGAATGGTGCATGCATGAATTGCCTGTTCGTCTGAGTTGGAAACAGAAGCCGCAGCAACATGGCCTGCATTCCTATTGTCACAAAATGTAATGAAGGCCGTTTTGAATCGAACAGCATTGAAATCATGCTTTACATCTAAACCTAGAACTGATTTCCCGCATTCCCTGATATGACAAAGTGACTGCTCTTTGGCTACCACATAATGATAATCCATGTTCTTCGACTTCATTCCTCGCTGGAATAGCAATACTGAATCAACATCTGACTCTAAAAGTTTCTCTGTATCTCTCCAATCTGACATAACCAGTGGAATATCATCTTGAGATTTCAAACTGACTTGCATAATCCTTTTGTCAACATACCTAACTCTATTGCTTGTGAAATAACATGTTGTTCTCCTTTAGAATCAGACTCCTTCAGTAGAATGTCGTTCATGTAATTGGTGGACGAGATAAGTTTCGTCGCAGTTGCTTTCAACGAAAGGCGATCTTTGTCCCAACTGTCTCGAGTTGACAGATTTGGTCTCTTCTTTTCCTGCAATGGTATATCACTGTGATATCTGTTATTATCGCTTCCTGCAAAAACCTTCCATTTTGTGAGATTATCATCATACAAAACCAATTTCAGTTTCCAACCACATCGCATGTGTTTGCTGTGTGCAATTTCTGTATTTCTACCACTGCCAAATAATTCAACAGGTCTATCAGTATATGTTCGTATCTTGTAGGTATAACATGCAAAACACAGAGTTAGTCTAGAATTCTGTTTTACCCATTTATGGGAAAAATTAACCTGACAATGGTCACACACTTTGTGTTCCTTGGAAACTTCTTCGTGGTAAGATGGACATTCCCTTGTATTTTCATCCAATTTTAATTCCTCTAAAAGGGCAAAACATTTAGTTCGGCACGCAGATGATTTTGATGCACAATCAATTTCTAGAGTTACAACAGGTACACTTGGACATACATCTTCTGTTGTATGCGTTTCATCTATACTGTATGTCTCATCCAGTCTATGTGTTTTGCCCCAACCATCTCTTTCTGTCACAGCTATTTTGGTTGCCTCACATTCTTCATGATAATTTGTTTTGATGTGTTCAGCCAGTCTGTATTTTCTGTTAAAATCAAAGCACAATTTGTTGAAGAAAATTTTTGTATCCAGTCCAACATTTAATGATTGAGAAGGTTACCATTCACCAAATTCTTCTCTTATCCAAGAAACTGCATTCATATCTATGAATGTGTTTACTTCATCCATTGCCATTTGATCTTTCTGTCCTTCTTCAGAACATTTAAAAAACTTACTCATCCTCTTTCCATTCTTAAGTGTGACTTCCATTTGAAGACATTTCATCTTTTTTCTGTAAGAAATAACTGGTTTCCTGAAAATTAAATCTTGAAGAGTACAGCTTTCAGCTGACATAGCAGCGTTAAAGTTACTTTCATGAACAGTACTTTGAGCCGCAATAATCTCTTCTTCACATGTGGCAGATTCTAAGTAAGTGTTTATTGCAGAGATGGCTTCGATATCCTTCATCCCAGTATCTGTACATGGGAAATTCTTTGAAACTGTAGATTCACAAAATTGTATTTGAAATGACAGTGTGAGTTTCTTATTTCTAAACCTCAACACTGGTTTTGATGCCAAATATGTGTTAATTCTATTTGGCAATATTATTCCACTATGCTTTTTATTTTTTGTGCCCTTACTCTTATCAGAAGATATTGGTTTTTGCATCCTCAATGGGTCGGTCACTGTCAATTCTGCTGTATGTTGTGTCTCACTATTTTCTTCTTTTGTGCATTTCTCCTCTTCGAATAGGGGGTTTCTCTGTGGCCCATTCTCAACCTTCACATACATCTGTTCTAAATCAATAGATCCCTGCATCAGCCAATTAATGAGGAGAAGCCTAACAAATTGTGCATATTGGCTCACCAGTTTCATATATGACAATCTGCCTCTTTCCTCTTTGCTACAAAGTGAAATGAACTGTGGTGTGTCCAAGGCTGCTACACATGCACTTTAGCTTATCAGAGCAGCTGGTCCACAGATGTAGGAACATTCTTGTTTTGGATAACAAGGTGAGCATTGGGATCCACATGTATGACTACCAATTGTTGTTGTCTGTGTTGGGTCATGACAGTATGCTAAAACTGGAGGAGGCATATTGAATTTTTCCAATACAGTCTTGACATTTCTTATAACTTCAGGAGGACATGACCATCCTTTTGTGTCTGCATACATCAATACATTATTCTCAGTACTGTATACAGCCAGTGAATAATGGTTGCCATATTTCTCATGCAGAATGCCGTCATGTGTTGTCTGGAGGACATTCAAGAAGGTAGAGTTACATTGCTCTGAGTTTTTCCCTATATGAAGAAGGAATATCAGTGTTTGTGAATCTGAAAATGGTTCACAGCCAAATTGCTTCCTTAAATCCTCAACATATTGCTCTGAATCAAAATTGGCTAGCATGTGTCGCACATGAGCTTTGGTTGCCTGCTTATTGATCATACAGGCGAAGGACTCAATCACTGAAGAGTCAAGCCAGTCATTTAATAAGGTTATAGCAGAAGAGACATAAAGATGGCAATTTGGGAATTCAATTAATTCGTCCATCCTCTTTTTGAATAATAATGATCCAAATTCATTGACATTTTTTTAATTCAATTCTTTCTTAGATTTTGGTGTAATGTAGTCTCTTTTTGATAACCACTGCAAATATCCAGTGCATTTTGATTTAAAGGTACGGTTGGCCTTGGCGGTGGGTATCCTGTGAAAATATTTCCACCCGTCAAAAACCGCCACAAACAGAAAGAACAACACAATGTAGACAGACTTTGTCCGTATACAAATAAGAAATATCGCATAAACAGTATGTTATTGTCATATATTTGACCATTGTTATGTAAACAAAAGCATAAAAAGTTACTTTTCTGGTGTTTGTTTATATTATGATAGTAAACATAAAGAGCGTTCTTTGTTGTTGAATTCCTGATATGGAACGAATAAAGAGCGTTTATGCCATTTGTGTGTGATTATCCAGCAGCATTGTGCTGTCTTCTGTAACACAATCAGGCTCTTGCTTAGGTAAAATATAGTAAATATTTATGATAACATGCTGTTTACGCGATGGTCATGGTATATATGAACGAAACTGTATGCGTTTTAATGTTTTTCTGTTTACGGTGATTGGAACAAATATGAATATTTTCGACAACTAAGGCCTCACGTGCCTTTAAGTTTCTTGAATTCATGTAGTTTAAGAAAGATGTTTATTTGATCTATATAAAATTTCCCATAATCTAAGACAACGCATGTGTCCTTCATAGTTGCCATACTTGAGATGATATATTGCAACTGATTGATAGGAGGCACATTCTGGGAATGAACTGCCAGATCAGAAGTGTCAAAACTTGACAAGTGATGATATAGCACCTCCACAGATGCTCTGGTTTTTGGCACATATATACATGAGTACTCGTTCAAGGACAATATATGAATATTCTCTGGGTTGAAAGAGACATTCTGGCTACCACCATCTTTCTTCAAATTCTTGGCAACGAAATCAGCCATTTTGTTCCTAAAACATGAAAGTAAAGAAATTTAACATCTTCTTCTGATCATTGTTTTGTGTCGACCCAAAAATATTACCATATATATTAAGGACGTGGCTAAAGAACGGTATACCGCTCTTTAGTACCAAACGCTAAAGAGCGGTATACTGCGCTTTAGCTATATGGGCCTGATGTGCTAATTAACGGTATACCGCTCTTTAGCGTTTGGTGCTAAAGAACGGTATACTGCTCTTTAGTGACAAACACTAAAGAGCGGTATACCGCGCTTTAGCTATATGGGCCTGATACGATAATGAACGGTATACCGCTCTTTAGTGTTTGGTGCTAAAGAACGGTATACTGCTCTTTAGCCCTCGGTGCTAAAGAGCGGTCCATGCTGGATGAGCGGCACGTGCGTTGCCAAGATATGTTGCGCATTGCGCCAACGTATAACGTTATAATTCGTACCGCTCTTTAGCCCTCATCGCTAAAGAGCGGTATACCGTTCTTTAGCCCTCAGTGCTAAAGAGCGGTATACCGTTCTTTAGACACTCCGATATATTAATACATTTATCGATTTAATTTCAGTGAAGAATGAGATCAACGGCACCTATCCAGTGATATTCCCCCGAGTCATTTTGCTTTTGTGCACCAATGTTCCAAGTCTTCCCACATAACATCTGGGCTAATAATAAACACTATTTATTGATCGTATAATTTATTAGTCCCCCTTTACTGTAAGTCATTGGAAGTCAAAGGTGCCTATCACATGACAATCCCCTGGTCAGGTATAACCCATCTGTACTAATGTCCATACATATCGTCTAATCTGATAAGAAATGCTCTTTATTGCTCATATTTTCCCCTTTAAGTGGTCTTAGGTCAACGGCATTTATCCCATGACATTCTAGTACGGGACTAATTTATCCCCATGTTTCAATTTTTACCGACCAGATTGCAACCATTTTGCATATTTGAATATATGAGATGATGGGGATTTATAAATTGCGATATAATGTATAGTATTGTTATATTTATATTTAGAAACTTACTTTCAACCATATCAGATGGTAGATTTTCAAATGAATGGGAATTACTTTTACAAATTTGAATTGCCCTCAATTATTTTCGATATTTTAAATTAGTTATCTATATAATACGTTGAGAGATATCTCTCGAATATGTACTTGTACTTCGGGTATCTCTCTTCAACACAACACGGTTGTCGGTTGAACACCACTGTCACCAGTGGATAATTCAATGAAATCACATTTTAACTAACAGTGTAACCAGGGAAGGATCCAGGGCTCTTTTGATGCCTGTTACAGGTTTGGGCGCCCAAACTCTGGTGGCCTAAATGTCCCCAAATTGCAAGTGGATAGTTTTATTAAAGCTGAATTTTCTATATTTTGAAGGAAATCTTCTATTATAATTCAACAACATGCAATGCAAATCATCAATATACAGTTGATATAGAGCCTTTATTTGCTTAATGAAGTGTCCAGTGATAAATATTTTAACCCTTTCATGACTGGGGCTTCTTGAAATTTTGCAAAAATCCTGTGCCAATGCATTCTCTTATGTAAATGAGAGTCTCCCATCTAAGGAGCCTCGCATATATAAGATAATACATTGGCCTTTATCTTGACCTTGCAAGCCAGTGCATTTTCTTATGCGGGATCTTTAAATTAATGCTGCACCTAAGGGAGGGGGGGGGGGGCAACCCCCTCCCGTACCTACCCCCATCTCTGGCCTATGGCCCTCGGGATATGACTTCGGCATGTCATGGTCCCAAAACAGGTGTCCCCAAAAAATCCCTGGATCCATCCCTGAGTGTAACATTATAATATTAATCCTAAATATCATTGTACTATACAATTCAAAACTTAAAAACAAAATTAGATTGATATGTATTTTATATGTTGATTTTCTGACTGTATATTTTCATTTACATGTGTTGAATAAATTATTGAATCTGAATCTATTAGTATTAAGTTTAATTTTAAATTTAAAAATAAAAGTGATAATTTTTTTCTGTCAAAATTCCCCAAAATACATTGTTTTCATGAATGAAACATATATTTTTTATACTATTCAGTGGAGCTAATGGGGTCGTTGTCGTAACGTTTTATACATAAATGCACACCGTGTGCATTTATGTATACATAAATGAACACCAGTCTCAGTCGGCGCGAGATTGAAACGTTACCGTAAATAATTGCCGTCTGCTTCAATTCATAACTATTTTTCTTCCGAAGTTCTGATAAAGGCATTCTTTTATCACAATTATCGAAACTGCAATAAGATTGGTCATCGGTCGCATATTTTGCTTAGTATTAAACAGGGACGGAAAGAACTGCATGGTTATTGTTTGGTCGATAAACGGAAGAAAATAAACTTACAAAAAATATCAAAACGTGTGCATTTATGTAGAAAACACTACGACAATGACCCCTGTCACATGACACTACGCGAGACTGGTGTGCATTTATGTATACATAAATGCACACGGTGTGCATCTATGTATAAAACATTACGACAACGACCCCATTAGCTTCAGTGGAGAGTTAAATAGAGGTATACTTTGATATAAAATTTACTTTATACTTTGGATATTAAATAGATTGAACGGGATAATTCCCCATTCATCTGAAAACAATTTACTCACGGCGCGTCAAAAACTTGAAAGGATCACCTTGAGCCGGGAATTTCCTGACGTCATTACACAATCTAAATATAGCCTATATGATAAAATTTGGCCAGCGAATGATGTAGTTTTTACGCTATATGCGTAGCTTAGTCACCAATTTTCGTTGATACTGATAGTGTTAGAACTTTGATTGAAGGGATTCCTCCGATCTTATCCAGTTAGCATGATAATGGCATTATTGTCCGCCGACCCAACGGGTTCGGAGGACTATTAGTATTACAAGAAAACTAAGGTGCATGCATCATGTCGGCCGTGAACTATCTACCATAGAATTGTTGTAGCTATCGATTATACATTTTGGAACACCTGTCTGTAGACGGTTCTGCTATACGCAGCAAGTCCCTGGATATGCAGCAAGTCCCCGGTAAATGCAGCAAGTCCATGGTAAATGCAGCAAGTCCCTCACACCTAGGGTGGATTACGGCGAATTAGCCATGCGTGTTCACACAACGATGTGTTTAATCAGTGGAGGTGCTGATTACAAAGGGCTTTAATCAAAGGGCTTTAATTTGATCGTAATACTGATAGATTATTGAAGGGAATTGGACTGAATTGTGGGACTGAATCATTGAATGATAAAATTTAGGGTTGGATTTTTTTAGATGTTTTTATTGGTAAATGCGAACAAGTAACATGAGAATAGTAGAATAGCAACAAAAGAAAAATAGAGCACAGTTTTATAAATATACATATATATATATAAGGCCCCTCAAAAAAGATTACTTGTTTATCATAGGTTTTTTTTTTCAGGGTAGGGGCGGGAGGGACATTAGTTTTTTGTTTTTTGTTTTGGGATCCGATAAGGTAAGTTATCGGGGAAAACGTAATATATAACTACTTTCACAAAACTCATGTTTTATTTCAATCTATTTCGGCACAAATCTAGTTCTCTTCTTTTCAACAGGCAGTCCTCTCCCTCTGCAAGCTGTGCATATTGGGTAAGATCTTTCATCCAATTGTTCCAGGTCGTCGTCTGTTCCACAATGTATACATATTCTATCATTACCCGCACTATACCAAGGCAATTCTATCTTGTCTTGGCAATATAGATTTCCCTTAATATAGACGGGTGGATAGTCAGTTTGACACTTTTACTTTAACAATTGCATTGTCGTATTGGTCGGGGAGGGGTTTGCGAACTGTCCAAGGCACCACCCCTGAACATTTCATACACTTGGATGAGACTGGAATGCTCTGGGAGTGTTGTCCCGTAAAATGGATTAAGAATCTTCGGCCCATCGGTGATTTGTATAATCACAAATCCCATAGTCTATAACGCGTAACAGACAAATACTTTAATTTTATAAAATGCACGGCTTGAAACTATACACAGAAACACGTGTTTCCGGGTTGGCGATTATCGCAATACGATAGGGGAACACCGTGTGCGTAACGTAACTATCACAAGTATAATGTACCAGTACTCTGATAACAACTTATCGCCAAATTCATGCTTCAAACATTTTAAACACGTCATCTTCGGCTTCTTTTATTTTATTTTTATGAAAATGAATAATAAATGGGGTGATAAATATGTATATAACTACAAATAGAATCAAATTAGCCATTTTCCCGTGAAACTTAGGACAGGCAAGCCAGGTACAAAAATTGGTGAAATATGAATACGAACGTCAAAGTGTTCCCCTGTCGTATTGCGATAATTGCCAACCGTGTTTCCGATAGGTGTACGCGTTTCCGGTAGGTGTGATCGATCGGCGTACCGTGTACCGATGTTTATACTTTGCGTAATGTGACTCCTGGTTATAGTGTAGTCGTTCTTTGACCGATATTGAGCTCCGCGTAAAGCATATATTGGTGTTCTGGAGATAATATAAAAAACAAAAAATAATACGCACGGGAGGAATTTTAGGGGCGGGCGCCTATGATAAACAAGTAATCTTTTTTGAGGGGCCTAACAGTGAGCTGAAAGAAAAGTTTATTAGAATAAATTGTATATATATGTGGCCAGTAATTAAGGGAAAAACCAAGGTATTGAGACATTCGTTTGGGAAGATTTTATTGAATAAAAACATATTTGGATACATGTTATCTCTATGTTGTTTAATTTCACTCTCCTGTCCTGGGAACTTTACTTTGGGGGATTGTGGTTGTCTTTGCCGTTCGTTTTCTCTTTCGTTGTCCTGGTTTTTTCCCCGCACTGACTGCTGTAAGTACCATCCTCTGGCCGTCTGTTGTTCTCAGCATCTTTTCGTGTACTGGCTTGATCTCTCTTAAAAATCTGTTAAAATGCTTGTCCCTTACTTCTGATGATTTTGAATTCCAGATTTCCGGGCGAACATAGAATTTTGCGAACTCCTTGCATGGTTCGTCGCTTCAAACAAAACTTGCTGCCATTTCTAACATCTTTTTTTTTCTTTGACCATTGCCTGTAAATAATTTTTTTTTAAATCTCAATAAAGTTCACATTTTGTATTTCTAACATAATCCACCATGAAGTATACTCTCAAAATGTTGCATCAATGGGCATGGTTTCTATTATTACTAATATACATGAACAGAATCCTTTATTTGGACTCTATAAAATTTTGGGAAATTTTGAAAAAATTGGGTCCACAAAGCCCTTAACCAGAAATGAACCAAAATTTGCACCCCACCACAAAAACCACACGAGGAATGAAAAATACGATTACGCTAGTATTCATATATAGTACATTTATACATCTACTGCTAATTCCCAAATTGTCCTAAATATCGGTTATTAATAGCAAGAAAAGAGTATCAGTTTATCGTTCATTATGGAAAGTTAAAAACACGATGACTGAAATAAACTACATGTAAGAGATATAGTTTTTCCGAACTGGCAATCTGTATTTGAAAAAAAAAACATCAACATTCAAGGCCCACTTAATTTTCGAACCCCCAGATCACATATATAAAATATATGCCACTATATATACCATTTGAAATATGAAGCTCTCTAACACTGTATTATCAGCTTATCCGGTGTAATAAACTGTGAACATGTTGTTTTTGTTGAGTTAACGCAGGGTTAACGACTTGACTTGTTTTTGTGCTTAAGGTTCATCTGGTTTTGTTCCGCAAAGTAAAGTGTATTATTTTCAATGGAGGGGGGTAACTCTATATTTTAAAGATAAAAAATGTTATTCCCCTTCAATTGAAAATACATTAGGTTTAATTCTGTTGCATTCTGAGAGCAACATAACGGGGGAATCATTTTATGATTTAAGATGTTTTCTATTTCTCTAGGGGCATATTCTGATACAGACGTTTGGAATGGTGATGAACTATATATAGTGTTTTAATCATATTTTATGGCACAGATTGTGTTTAAAACCTGATATCAAGCCACTATAAAAAACTAGCCGATGACTCGAAAATATAAGTGGGCCTTACAATTCAATACAAATTCACAATTGCAGTTAGGTTCAACTCATACCCGTCTATTCAACGACATTCTGCTTCGCAGTATTCATTAAGAGTTATAGTCCCGCTGTTTTAATCCCGCCTTTAGCAGGCGTATTGTTGCCTGTAAGATTATTGAGATATAACGCCATGCGCGATGACCTTAAATCGCATGGAACGAGCAACTGTGTGGGCTGCCTGACGTGAATATGTATTGGAAAATAACGTCATACGTAATGACATTAAATCTCAAGGAAACCCACGAACAAATAAAAAATAACCTTTATTGTCTCAATGTTTTAAGTTATTTCCTTCATAAAAAAGAGTCTTCGTGGTAAAGAACCCTCTCAATACTTGAATATAGAATTAACCTTTAAAAAAAATATCTTCGGAAAAGCGAACCTTTGGAATAGAGAACCTTCGGAATAGCGAACCTTCGGAGTAGTGAACCTTCGGAATAGTGAACCTTCGGAATAGCGAACCTTCGGAATAGAGACATGTTCCCGTATCAATATTACCATACGGGTCATTAAAATAGATACGACGAAACAAATTTTGAAGGGTGCATGTATCAGGTACATTTTTATATTTCAAATGATGACAGGAATGCGGAAAGTTGAAGTACCTACGTAATACTGGCTATCCGCATGAAGAGATATACATGTATATAAAATCCAAAATAGAAGATGACTGCTGGCGACAATGTTTTCCAAAAAAATTCAAAGCATTCGATAGCTCCCATCTAGTTGTCAGCCCGAAGATCAATATGAAGTTAGGTGACTATCAGATGAGGGATATGTCTGTACAGTTGCTAAACAATTCAGTCATGCAAAAGAGGATCAAAGAGTAAGATACCAAATTGCTGCCTGTGGTAATGTTTTTTAACGAAATTCGGGAAAATTAGTTTACTCTCACCCTGGTTATCCAGAAGATCATTGTGGAATCTGGTGACGATCGGACAAGGGGTGTCGTCTGTAGGATCAACCAAATTATTTAGCCATAAAAATAGTAAAATTGAAGATCACCGCTGGCAGTGATGTCTTCACATGGACAGTTTGAGAACAAAATATGGCTCACATCTAGCGGTGACCCAAAATATCCACATGAGAAAAAGTTCTCCAATAAAAGCTGGCTGCAGGGTGCGCCAATTAATTCAAATTCGAAATTTAGCAGGGTGTACTGCTTGTGGCCATGTTTTCCCCGCAAATTTGATAGACTGATGGACAAAACCACTGAATCCGTTGAATCAATATACATGTATACATGGATTAATTTATATGCATTGTTATACACAGTACTGGTATATAAAGGTACTGAAAATAACTATATTACTAGTATACACAAAATAAACCATATATCATGGCTATGGGTTCTAATATCCGAAAATGACAGCTGAGAACTTGGTGTGAATTAAAGAGTGGTGGTTTCTCAAGCATATCTAACCCTCCACGTTAGAAGCATGCCATTAAATGTCATAAGTATAATCTAGCTTGAGGACAGAAGTGATCCATAAAACCCCCCTTAATTCAACCAGGTCCTCGTGCGATGTATGGTCGATCACATGATGATCTAGGGGGGATTATAATTGTTGTATAAAAACAGCACTGCATGTAAATATAAAATAAAATAGTGCTACATCTTATTACAGATTATTGCCATATATAATCAGTGATTATACAGACAGTCTGACAAAATAAAGTTTCAGTGACACTCTATCCGAAGAGGGGAATAATTTCATCTGTTACAGTCAATGGAGCAATTATGAATCTGGAAAGGTGAAATTTCTAAGTAATCCTAGATATCGACATGACGCGATAACATATAACGTAAATGCAATATGGCCGCTGGCGACCATTTTTTCCTATGAAATTAAAAAAATATTTGATTGCTCTCATCTGATAGATCAATATCAAGATAAATATGAAGTTTGGTGATGATCGGATGAGTGAAGTGGACTGTGGTCTGTGCTAAACGGTTTAGAAATGCTTAAAAAGATTCTTACCTTAATATTTTTATGTTCACTTTATAAACTTCACTGAGTCATCTTTGTCATGTATTGAGTTTGATATCTTTTGTTAACAGTTTATAAATCATGTATGTCTCATGTTTGTTATTTTAATTTATGTGTTTATTATCATTAAATAAAGTTGCATTCCTTAAAAAGATTCTTACCTCAATGTTTTTATGTTCACTTTATAAACTCCACTGAGTCATCTTTGTCATGTATTGAATTTGATATCTTTTGTTAACAGTTTATAAATTATGTATGTCTCGTGTTCGTTATTATATTATATACACTTTATAGTGTGTTTTCAGAACGAACAAAAAAAATGAATAAAATCAACAAATTTGTAAATTTAAAAACAATTCAAACGTTGTTGTATTCCATGTCCCAGCCCGGACATATACACCAAATTTCAATAATATTCATTGAGAAACAACGGACCAAACGCTATATAACACCTGTATACATCGGACTCAGCCTCGGGTACATGTTATAGTAGGTACCGAATTGACACACATCGACTGGGGCGAGTTGGCCCTGGGGCGATTAGGCCGATTAGGACACCTTCTATAATTTACCGTATGTATCCGTTTACGCGTAGTTTACTTTAGAAAGTTCCGCAATTAATACCGTAAATAGAGCGACCATATTTGACAGAGAATGCCTCTGTTATTGATTATCAAGTTGCTATACATTAAAAACGACAAATTCACATGCTCGTTCAAGCGCAGTAGTCTATTTTCCCCATGTTAAAGGACATCCACAAATACTAAATAACGCTAACCTACTGCCGAATGTTTTACACGACAACTGTTAACATATTTGGGCTGAATTCATCTGACGCGGTATTATTCCTCAAAATAAACAACAAAACCATCGTTACTTGGAAATGTAGTTTGGGCTAACATTTACATAAATCCTCCACATCAATTATCCCGACACACACGTCAGATGAAAAGCAGCCATGAAGTAATCAGCATGCACGCACTGCATCCGAAGTTTCCGGATGATAACTTTAGTTAGAGTGAACCAAATTAAATTTGGTACCGGTATGTGGGTTTACTAGCAGAAAAGACAGGTCAAGTTCGAATTCTGGTTCCGTCCGCCAATTTTCACCAGAGTTATCACTGGAGTTATGCCCCTTTTTTTACTTAGAAAACCCCTGAAAGTTGGTTTCCGGATGATAACTTTAGTAGAGTTAATTGGATTCAAACCAGCAAAACACAGGTCAAGTTCGAACTTGGGTTCTGCCCGATCATTTTTGGCAGAGTTATGCCCTGTTTTCGACATAGAAAATTCAGTTTTTCTTCTGTTTTTTCGTTTCCGGATGATAACTTGATTTTGGATTGTTTATATTCAAAACCCGTTTTTTGTGGATTACTTATATCAAAATACAGCTCAAGTTTGAATTTCGGTTTAATCAGATAATTTTTGCGAGAGTTATGGCCCTTTTTTGTCCGCCGACCCGACATATAAAACCCCAAAAGTTGGTGTCCGGATGATAACTTTAGTGGAGTTAATCAGATTTAAACCAAATTTGGTATGTGTCTTTCTCCTAGCTGGTTTACTAGCACAAAAGACAGATCAAATTCGATTTCGTGTTCCGCCATGCCAATTTTTATGCGCAAACAACGGTCGTATCAAGCCGACACTTAGAGGTGGACATGAGGTCTACGGACCTTTTATTTGATAATTGTTTTTGCAATGGCTTATTTAGTTGGAAATTAGGTTATCAGATCAGCCTTATCTTATGTTCGCAGTTGTGCATGTTGAAATTCTTCTGCCTATGGAGGCCGTCACTGCGTTAGGGTAACAATTCCAACTTCCAAGTGCTATTCAACCTATTGCTAACTATGAGGAACCCACCCATTAAAGCTCAGAGTTAGAGTAAAGTCCAGTAATTTTGGTCAGTCGGTACATTTGGTCACTTTCTCCAACCGACAAGCATACGGGATGTATTATTTTGTATGACAATCTGTGGATGGGATGGAATGGAATATGGAATAGAATGACAATCTGCGGAACAGAATTTGAAATTGCATGGAACGGCCGATATCTCGAGGAATACAGCACGCAGAGGGCTCTTTTTTGGTGTCTTAAGTTAACAAAAGGTTGATATTCGCCCCAGCCACACATTATGTCACATATTAACTCCACCACTGGCCAGATACCAGAAGTTGCATTATTCGGTCAACGACTGACCTAACATAAAATTTTCGAAATCAAGGCCGTGGAACAGCGTGAACAGATGTGGAAATGCATTTTTACAGCGATAACGCTATGCCCGCAAGCAAACTTGGTACGGTATTAAAATGAAGTTTATCATCTATTGCACAACATAAATCTATTTAAGCAAAGCTGTGATTTATGCACATCTAGAAACCGATTAACCCACCCATGAGTAGGTGCCATGAAACATGGAAAACTGCATTCGACATCAATGTTTAAAATTGAGATTTCTTGATGAATACGCTAATTACATGTACACATGCACATGACGACAGATCGTAAAGCGCGGCTGCTGACGGCTATTAACAGGCGAACAAGTATTAGGTCTCAAATGATGAGTGGACTAATGTGCATTCGTTTCTAACTACAATATGGCTGTTTTAGTACGAATACTGAAATGGCGAACATGCAAACTCAGTATATATCGGCGCCGATGAAAACAGCTAAAAATAGACTCGGTGTTTACAATAACGATATCGATTTCAGCTGATATAATCCATATAATGAGGTGTGTCATATATCAAAATGCAGGATTAGACACAGGGAATGTAATTTTTTCCAAATAGGTCCACTACGCAGTGAAATTGTTGCAGAAATTCGCTCCAAGAAAGAGCGCTCTGTCCCTGGTAGTGCTTTGATATGCAATTAGCCTATACTGAAATATAAGCTTGGCCAGCACCCGTGGAAGAAAAAAAGATCGTTACATACGAATTGGTGGAAATTTATCACCCCAAAATTACTCCGGACCGATTTTCAACTCTGGGCCCGGATCTTATTATAGTGCAGATCGCTATGATACTCGCTGTCTTTGTGCTTCAAAGCTGACTAATAGTGCTTTTGCATGCTTCGAATTGTTCAATGGTATTTAGAATACACAGCAGGGGTGGAACCAGATGGTTGTGTTTATACCATCTGATTTTTTTGGTATAGGCCAGGGGGGGGGGGGGGGTAGTCAAAAATTTGCAGGAAGGTATGCCATTTTGTTGCATCTGGCATTTTCAGGGACCCACCACCCCAAACCTGCAAAAAAAATAATTTCTTACTCACAATTTTTTTACACCCCCCCCCCCAAATTTCACTAAAATTGGTCCAAAATCGCATTAAAACTCTACTGATATCACTCATATGACTGGGAATGATCTCAATTAGTTCAAATAACAGTTTAACCTGTTTCAGAAGCTCTTTTAATTGAAAACAATTGTTTTATAAATTGCTGATCATCTGTAAACCTAGGTCATTGTGCAGAATACACAAAATTTCATAATTTCTAACTATTTCCTGATTAGTCTGGCAACCAGCCCATTATCTAACATATTCCATACCACTTATGTTAGTCTACTGGAGCAACTTACTTCTATTGTAATAAACTAGCTGAAACAGGCTCCCTTTGGGAGCCTATATTCAGCATCGGAGCCATCTTTACAGTCTGGTGAGCGACCCATAGTCATTGACTGTCTTGTTTGTCATATTTGACAAACCGGCAAAAATTTGTTGAACAAAATGTTGATAAATAACAGGTTTTGGGAATTTTTTTACTATAATCGACTGTGGTTAGCAATGCTAACTTAGCATTATTTTTTTGTCAATTATTCATTCTGATAACTGAAGCGGCATTTAAAAAAATGTTGTTGTTGGAATCTGATGATATGGGGACCATCAAATTGTATTGAGTACCTTTAACTATTAGACGTGTAAGGGATTTAGTGATAACTGGTGATATTCTGAGAGGCTTGAATATTTTTGGCCAAATGTAATTTTCTTTAGCCATTTTCAAAAAAAAATCAGGCCAATTTTGCTGCCAACAGCTTGAACTTTGGGTAATATCAGGGATCCCCATTCATCGATTAAAGCTGAAACTGGGATCAATATTGAACAAATTCAGTGATCTAAATATTTAAAGAATTGGATTGCAACAAGCTCTTGCCTCTGGTCTTTAACAATAACAGATGCAAACAAATTACACCATATTTTAAAATATTGTAAAATTGCTATGGAATTATCCCTTTCAGAATTCAAAAATGCTGAAGCTTTCTAGGCAAACTTTGAGGGCTGGATCAATTTGCCCATTCTGTAAGAGATCATTCAGTTTGTCACCAGCTGTGTATCAAATGAAAGCCTGGGTTATTCATCAGTATGGAAGAAATGAGGAGTTGAGTTTATCAAGTACAATCAACCAGCCTGTTATAGCACATCCTGATGATATCCTGGTTGAGGTCCATGCTGCTAGCATCAATCCTCTAGATGTCAAAATGAGAGGTAATTAATCTACACATATGGTTGGTGTAATTTCACTGGTATCAGTATTTTATATCTATGGTTTATAAGAACGTTGTTTAAATATGTTAGCATGACATTGCAGTGTGCTGAGTCATTGGTATGTGCTGAATTTAAATTCTTTCAATCTCTGCAAATCCAACAGATCGCTGTCCTATTATTGAAGACAACATTCAAAGCGACATATTAATTGTCACGCTGAATTAAAGCCTAGCGATTACATACTGGATAAAATAGGTCTATGAATACATGGAAATACTATTATTTTATACTAGTTTGCCTCGGAGGAATGTGATAAATATTATATTATCACCTGTCATCAAAAGAGATAAAATATATCTTGTTTTGTTAAAAAACATGGCCTCCAATGGCCATCTTGGATTTCACATTTGAATCCATTAACATCGGCACATTTTGCAGGCCACATTTATTCGAGAAATGTTTTGAAAATTTACAGGCATGTTTAGGATCACTTGTGAATTATTTTTTTTGAAAAACATAGCAGGCAGCCATCTTGGATTTTACTCTTTGCTTGACAAAATACTTCAGCATGCCCAACAACCAACATTTTTCTTCCTATTGATCCCAAACTTCATATGGCTCTTCGGGTTGACTTCTGGTATTGCTTAAACAATTAAACTTTTTGCATTCCTTATAGTATGGTCATTGGGCAGTTTGACCCAGAATAAATTGGTAAAGAAGCCGTTTTTGTCTCAATATGTGTGAACTGGTTTGCTGAACAACATATACAAAATCTGCTAAAATCTGCTTTGGGGAAAATTCCCAATTCAACATGGCATCCAAAATTGCAGTTGGTATCGGAAAATGATGAACTTTTTTGGTAGTGCACCAATTAATGACAAATTTATAATAAATTGAAATATACACTGCCTAGTCATATCTTTAGAAAGTCTGTCCCAAAATGGCCCCCAAAATGGACAAAATCTAATCAAATGTACATTTTGTGAAAAATTTAATAGCTAGTCATATAAGAGTCAACAACGCTTGAATTATGCAAGGAATAATGATTGCAGAGTATAAGAGAAACTTTTGATCATAGATGTATGACATCTCTCTAATGTATCTCACGAGAGAACAAGTGAATTAAAGCAGAGTCTCATACAATGGTTAAATTTGGACTTTTGGGCACCCAGAAACGGAAACATAATGCAGTTTATCGGTTCTGTTTATCTTAAATCGTGCGATATGTATGTAATAAAGTAGCTAAATGGAATTAATAGGGATGCATTGTTTCTGTAACCTTTCCTAGAATCAGAGATATATATCCACAACGGAAAATGAAATTTGTGAAAAAATTTAATCTTGAATATTGACTAAAGAGTTTGAAAATCTGATAGTTATGGTATTCAAGTTATTGAAAACAGTTTTTCTCTCTGTCCTAATCATCATTTTAGTGATGAAAGCATATGCCATTGTTAACCCACATGTGCTACTAAAATATATGCCCAAAGTGGCTTGTAAGTAATTGAGCAAATAGTAACAATTATTTTGGATTGGCCTGTAGTATTGCAGTATTTAAATAGGTCGATGCCCGCTATAACACATCTTGGGTTTATATTCCTGTGCCTGATGTCCATTTGGGAAAAATATTTTTTTGGAAATCTACATACTGTATGTAATGTCCGTCACGAAAATACTACTATTGTTGTTATAAAACTATAATGCATGACAATATAATAACCATATCTTAGATACACTCAATACACCTGAGCCTGAACGTCTGTGTTCAAAATAGGCACCATTCGAAATCTAAGTTGACCGCTAGCAAGAGTTGAAATATGTAATGTCAGTCACGCGTAATGTCAGTCACGGCATGTAATGTCAGTCACGATTTGCAATTTGTTCCTATTCTTGTAAGAAAACATACTGGTAATTGGATTTGTAAACATATGCAGTTGCATATAGTTACATCTACTACTGGTAAATGTTAATACTGTTCTCATGATGTATGTGAGCATTGAATGTATGAAAAACATACTTTTGGGTCCAAAACTCATCAAATGCTTTCTAACAACACTCAAGAATTCAGTTTCTCAACATTTATTTCCAAGAGTGACATCAATTTCATCAATGAGAAAAAGAAAGTAGGTAATTTACCCTTCCTAATTGCATGATTCAGGTTGGTTACCATTTGGGCAATGAGCAACTTGATCCCTACAACGAGGCTGAATTAATTCATAGATACAGTGACAACTAGCAATTGTGCATCATGGTGCACAGCGCCTCAAAGCATAAACATTGCGATGTGCATTGCAATGTGAACTTCTGCATTGTTACAGACTTAACTACAAGTGGGCTGAAAATTATCAGCTTGGTTATATATTTGGAAGTTCATGTCCCCAGGTATATATAATGAACAGTGTGCTCAGACTTTTGTTGTGGCCAATGAGTTGTTCAACTTCTATGAGAAAGTCCACAGTATTGTACTATAATTTTTCTTGGGAGGCTGTTATACAATGACGATTCTTATCCACTTATTTATTTATTCAACTTGTATAAATATATCTCACTAAATACTGGTAAACAAACTACTAGTATACAGGGAAATTTCAACCTAGATTTGGTGTAAAATTTCCAACTGAAATGTCATAGGCATGAAATATTTGTTGAAAAGGTTTGCCAAAGTAAGACAACCTATGCAAACCACCTCCCATTTTCCCAGGTCTCCAAAAGCTATTGTCTGAAAAACTTGTACAAAAGGTAATTGAGAATGCAGAACTAATCTTTTTTCTTTTTTTTTCATAGGTTAATGTTAGGCACAAATTCAGTAACATAATATCAGACACAGACAGATTAGTCTGTCCATAATTTTTGTTTTTAAATACCAACTAAAATAATTGAAAAAGGTGTTCATATTAAAGTAATTGAATGTCAAACAACTTAAATTTTAAATCCAGTTACCATGTATCTTGGATAAAATTGTGTAATGTCAGTCACGCTTTATACATGTCAATGTCATGTTCATGTGCTGTATATGGTAATAAAATATATTAAATGCATTTAAACCCCATAAAATATGATTGGTAGGGCAATAATTACTCATTTGGATCGGAAACTGTTGGAAATATTTGATATATTTCATAGCGTAATGTCAGTCACGAAATTAGTGTAATGTCAGTCACGCATAATTTGGACAAAAAATAATCTTTCTTGTTAGTTCTAAGCTTAAATTTTGCTTTTACATTATCTTGAAATATCTACCACGAAAAATTAACAAAGAAAATTGTATGAGTTTCTGTAAATTTAAGACAAATTTTATTTGAAAACAAGTTGGCACTGTGCCTTGATATTTTCATGTAATGTCAGTCACACTAACATTGAACGATGCCATTTTATCATCGCTCGACTAAACTCAGAATAATGCACATTTTCGGGTGCACCCTGGCACAACCAACATCACACATAGAAATAAGATTATATATTTATAAATGTTGCTCTATTCATCACAATGAGTCTGGAAAAAGTTCTTTGAATGTAATGTCAGTCACGTGGAATTGCCCTATGTACTCAGAGCAGTCTTACAAATGTGACTGATCATCATTTATTTTGATATCGACAACACCAAACCTTTCAAAATTCACTGCTATAGAACAGTTTGAGAGATATCCATAAAGTACTGGGTAAAATGTGTATCATCAAGTGATGAAACATGAATAGTTCACTTTTATCACAAGAATTCATGGTATTATACTATGAATGCAATTTATCAAAAAACAAATATATACTGATTCAGTAACAGTTGATTCTGTTCTGCACAAATCCTCTATTTTTGAAGCAATGTTGAATTGTATTCTCTGAAACATTATCCCATGATTGTTTAAAAAAACATAGTTGCCAGCTGCCATCTTGGATTTCACATTTTAATCCAATGGCAAACCCTGCAGGCCACATTAGGCTAATTGAAGGGATGTTTTCAAATTATAGACATGCTTAGGATCATAATGAATTTGACTGATTTCCAATTAAAAACATGACCACCGGCTGCCTCGCATCTTAGTCAATTTGATTTAACTTTTTGCATGATTAAATCTTTCGGCTCACCCCACAGGTCCCCATCCGATTGTCATCGATCTACAAATGTATCTTTGTGATGGCCTCTGGGTGGGAGATATCAAATGTGTTTTTTCTGAATTTGTCATGGATGTTAATATTGACATGTAGATGGGAACGAGTGATTTTGGGGTCGTTCAGCCAAAAAACATGGCCACCAGCAGCCATCTTGGATTTTACTCTTTGCATGACTAAATTCTTTGACGCGGGCTACAGGTTGTAGCTTTGGTTAGAACTTCATGAAATTTGTCATGGATGTTAACAATGACATGTAGATGTGAACGAGTGATTTTGGGGTCGTTCAGCCAAAAAACATGGCCGCCAGCAGCCATCTTGGATTTTACTCTTTGCATGACTAAATCCTTTGGCGCGGGCTACAGTTCATTATGAGATTTGTAAAGTCTGTAGATGGGAACAGGTCATTTTGGGGTAATTCGGAAAAAAACATGGCTGCCGGTGTCCATTTTAGAATTTACTCTTTGCATCAATAAATCCTTTGGCACACCATAATCACCACATCCCTGATCCGATCATTATGAAACCTGTCATGAATGTTGATATTGACATGGACATGTACATCTAGTCTTACTTAGACATTTCAATTAGCACCTTTCCTATTCCTCCATTTACTGTCAACCATTAAATTATTCCCCTTCCTAAGTTGAGCTACAGTGTCATTGACACTTTCATTTCCGAATGATGTTAAAAAACATGGCTGCCAGTGGCCATCTTGGATTTTCCTTTTAACTCAACTTTACATTCAAAAAGGCGAGGATTATCCTCCAGGGAGGTAATCTCAATCACTTGAATATCCTAAAAATGGTCTAGCGCTTTCGATACAAGTGTATCTTCGTCAGGACCAGGATGGTGTAGATAGATGTGGATTTTGCCTGTCCTTTTATACTCCAGGTTGATTGAGCGTGAATTTGATTGGTCAAAGGGTAGATGTCGGGTGTTTATGGACACAGAAGAGGTCTCACAGTTGAATGCGGGTATATTGCGGGTATGTGGTGCCTCGCGATTCCCGATAGTCTATGCGGGTAGTTTGTGCGGGTATATTGTTGCTGCCCAGTCACTGTAGTTTAGTGCGGGTAGTTGTAGCGGGTATGTTGTATACAAAGCTACTAGTATAATAACATGATGTGTCCATGAATTAAAGCACAAACGGCGTCGGTATATGATTTATAACCCAGGAAGCCGGATGTGTATTTGCGGGTATGTTGAGAAGAAACGATCCGAACTGGTGCGGGTATGTCGCTTTATTCATCATAATGTGTACCAGCTGCGGGTATGTGTTGTGTAGTACCCGCATTTATCAAATTGTATTGATATTATGTTTATATCTTGCATCCCTAGGTGGCATACAAGGGGATTATTGACCGCATTATGTCTTGTGCAAAGTTAGCACAGAGTCAGTGGTTACCAATAATTTATTGTTTAAACCGGAAGGTATTGTGTAGTGGTGGCCGATATAGGGCGTTACGCGGTCACAGAGTCGATGGTTTATGGTTGTGACGAATATGGGCGTATGAGATGTTTGACCAATCAAATGTGAATAATCGGGTGAATTGAGGACGTATGCTTGGATCCGAGAAGGGTATTTTGTGGGATTGGGTCATTGGGACCATGAGGGGAGAAGTGACAACTACTGGATGTGAGATTGACAAAAGTGTAATGTGCAACTCACAAACTACAGTCATATAAAGTATTGTCCATTTAACGGGATATTTGTCCATTCGTGTAAGGATATGTGGGCTTGAAGCATCACATTGGTGTGTTCATAATGTGCCGTCTAAGTCAACTGAGGGCGGCGTTGTGTTCCCTGTATGGGGGTAGTGTGTGTGCGCATGAGAGTGCGGGCAATAGCACATGGTGATTGTGATGCTTGTGAGCAAACAAACAGTGGGAATCTGGATCTTACACTGTGTGTTCTTTGGTGCCTACCGGCGTCGTTAATTACGGCGATTGAATCGTCTATTGCAAGTTGGCAATGATGGAAGCCGGTTGCACGATGTTGAGTGCGTATATGCCTAGGTTCAGGCATCGCTGTATGGGACACTCCGGACAAACGTGAATGTTTGGGCTGTACGCATGCCGATCCCTGAGTCGGCGTTGCGTGTATAATTATAGTAGCGGACGTTGTAACGTTAACGTCAGGTCACTATGCATAGGTGAGGCCGTTGTGGTAACAAGAAGAGTAAAGGGAGTAAATATAAATTGGAGGCGACTAATTAAAGTCCTTCTTGTTAGTGCCTACTGGTGGTAGGGTGCGCGGAGAATGAGGATCCGCGCTATCTCTCTCTTTGTTTGCGAGCTGAGGTGCTGTGCTGAGGTTTAGTGTTCCAGATTTGTGTGTGTGCGTTTGTGCTTTAATTCATGGACACATCACGTTATTATACTAGTAGCTTTGCATACAACATACCCGCTACAACTACCCGCACTAAACTACAGTGACTGGGCAGCAACAATATACCCGCACAAACTACCCGCATAGACTATCGGGAATCGCGAGGCACCACATACCCGCAATATACCTGCACTCAACTCTGAGACCTCTTCTGTGTCCATAAACACCCGACATCTACCCTTTGACCAATCAAATTCACGCTCAATCAACCTAGAGTATAAAAGGACAGGCAAAATCCACATCTATCTACACCATCCTGGTCCTGACGAAGATACACTTGTATCGAAAGCGCTAGACCATTTTTAGGATATTCAAGTGATTGAGATTACCTCCCTGGAGGATCATCCTCGCCTTTTTGAATTTATTACCTCATTACTCAATCACATTAAATATGGCCACGAGCATTTCTCTCACCAGTGTCACACCCGTTGACGTGTCCCTCACTATAGTAATCCATGTTGACAACTTACAAAGGGGAACTAAATGCACACGCACAAATCTGGAACACTAAACCTCAGCACAGCACCTCAGCTCGTAAACAAAGAGAGAGATAGCGCGGATCCTCATTCTCCGCGCACCCTACCACCAGTAGGCACTAACAAGAAGGACTTTAATTAGTCGCCTCCAATTTATATCAACTTTACATTGTAAAGTTTGAGCTATTGCCATGGCTTGGTATCCGTCGTCTGTGCATGTGTGATTCATCAACAATTTGCTTTAGCACAGGCTACAGGTTATACCGTTGGTCAGATCATTATAAAATTTGTCATAGCTGTTGACATTGACATGTAGATGGGAACGAGTCATTTTGCGGTCATTTGGAACAAAAACATGGCCGCCAGCAGCCATCTTGGATTTTACTCTTTGCATGACTGAATCCTTTGTCACGGGCTACAGGTCGTACATTTGGTAGGATCATCATGAAATTTGTCATGGATGTTAATACTGACATGTAGATGGGAATGAGTCATTTTGGGGTCATTCGGCCATAAAACATGGCCACTGGCACCCATCTTGGATTTTACTCTTTGCATGACTAAATCCTTTGGCACACCCTACAGACCACATTCCTCATCTAATCGCCACCAAACTTCATATGGATCTTCGGGGTGACCTCTAGATGGGAGCCATCGATTATTTCCAAAATTCTTTAAAAAAACATGGCCGCCACCTTGGATTTTACTCTTTGCATTACTAAATCCTTTGGCACACCCTACAGGCCACATCCATCATCCGATCGTCATCAAACTTCATACGGATCTTCGGTGTGGCCTCTAGATGGAAACCATCAATTATTTCTAAAATTTGATAAAAAACATGGCCGCCAGCAGCCAGCTTGGATTTTAAATTTGAATCTATCAGCATACCCTGCAGCCCGCATATAACTAAGAAATGTTTTGGAAATTTAAGGCTTGATTAGGATCACGTCCAGATGAGAGCTACCAAATTTCAACGATTTTCGATTAAAAACATGGCCACCGGCAGCCATCTTGTATTTTACTCTTTGCGTGACTAAATCCTTTGACTAATTCCTACAGGCCACATCCCTCGTCCGATCATCACCAAACTTCATAAGGATTTTCAGGGTGACATCTAAATGGGAGCTTACAATATTTTCCGAATTTCGTTAAAAACATGGTCGCCAGATTTGGATTTTACTCTTTAAATCCATTGGTGAACCCTACGTGCCACATCCCTCTTCCCTCATACAAACTTCATATGATTCTTTGCTGTTACATCTAGATGGATGCTGTTCAATTCCTCCAAAAAATTTTGCAAAACATGGGCACCTGGAGCCATCTTGGATTTCACATTTGAATCCATTGGCACACATTCCTTATTCCTAATTCTCTCTAAAATGTATGATAATTTCCAAATTATTCCCATGTCATGTTGAGCTACAGTGTCATGTTGAGCTACAGTGTCATTGACACTTTCATAATGTCTCCAGCTTGAGACAGAAAAAAACAATGGTGTTTTAAAAAATGATTTAAAGTCAGACTCAAACCATATCATTAATTATACCCATGTTTCGAAGACCAATTTCAGTATTCTAGATTGACTTTGTCCATCTAACTGTCCAGGTATACTTGTATGTGATAATGTCTCAGTCATGGGTTAATAGATCTTGAAATTTGGTAAGAAGGTTCACCATTAGGAATGCTTTTAAAAGTGAGTCCAATGATGTTCATTGGCAGTTTCAGTTCTGAGTCATTCCTCTTTGTTTATCTGGAAATAATGGTTTGCTGTCCCTCCACACAAATAGTTTATCACTTCTCAATGTAATTTGGTATGGTTGTTATTGTAAATGATTTCAAAAGGGTGCCCAATGACGTTTGCACTTTCCTATTGAGTTACCCTTCTTCATCTTCTTTGTACATGTTGATTGTTTTTCATAAAATTTGGGTTCTGACCTATCCATTGTTCAATTTGGCATGATCGTAGGAGTATGCCGGCACCCATCATCCAATCTATTCTTTCAACTACCAATTGATCAATGTTAAATGGGAGATACGGTAAATATTTATCATGTTTTTTTTCCAGATGGCTATGGGAAAACTTTCAGAAATGCTCTGAATCAGACTGTATTCAAACAAAGAAACATGAATCCAGAATTTCCGTTAATTCTTGGAAGGGATTTCTCTGGTGTGATACTTGAGACTGGACGAAATGTTACAAGATACAAGAGTGGAGATGAGGTATCTAATTAATTAATAGTCCAGTGTTTATCTGAAAATTGAATTCTTGTTTATTTTCCTGTATCTACCAAATTTGAAATAGATAATGGATGGTTATACAATTTAGCTGGAATCAAGTGTTGGATGTCCGACAGGCAGATCGAATTACGACATCGTTGGACCTGAGTGTCCTGTGGATCACCATCACCAATATTATTACCTTTAGTTCAACATAAATGAGCCACTCGTTTACTTGCACCATTGTACTTGGACATAAGTAATTTTGATCGATCAATCCTTTATTTATGATTTGGTGTCGTCATGACCATTCGTGTTAGAAACATACGTAATGAAAACCATTCCACTATCCAAAGCATGTGTGCCTGAGTCAAACTATCACATTCGTTAAAAATCCCATAATATTGAACTTGTACCATGTACAGACTATAGTATGCAAAGTGTGCAATCCACTTCCTATTTTGGTCTGAAGCTGTTCTTGCATAGTTTCAGGTAGCCTAGTAGTGATAATAAAATGAATATTTCAGGTTTGGGGTGCAACCCTGTTCTCTCAACAAGGATCATATGCAGAGTACACTACTGTAAGGACGAATGATGTGAGTACATGTACCGTATAGTGTTGATTGGACTAGGAGTTTTCACATTTGCTCATTCTCTCATTGCTTGAAGCTTGATAGATGTTGCATAACAACTACATATAATCTTATTATCAGTTAGTTATATTGGCACAACCGACAGGCCACATCACTTTATAATATCCCATTTTAACCAAACTTCATATGGTTCATCAGGGTGACCTCTACCAGATGGGAACCATCAAATGTTTCTGAAATTCATTTAAGAAAATGGCTGCCAGAAGCCATTTTGGATTTCACATTTGACTTAGAATAATAGGCACACGCTGCAGCCCACATTGTTTATGGCATGTTTATGATCAGCTCCAGATGGGAGCTATTGAGTTTGGATGATTTTCTATGAAAAACAATGGCTTCTGACAGCCATCTTGGATTTGACTCTTTGCAAGACTAATTTTGTGTGCACACCCTTTAGGCTACATTTGTCATCCGATCATAACCAAACTTCATATGATTCTTTGGGGTGACCTCTAGATGGGACATTTTTCCGACATTTGTTAAAAAATGGCTGCCAGAAGTTATTGATTTTCGTCTATCTGGAAATGTTTATGCACCAGTACATACCCAACGATCCCTTTGATCGACTATACATGTAGAATTAGAATGGCTTCACCTACAATGCTTCCCCCATCCCTAACAAGAGGTTGGGGACTGAGGGGTGCAGTTTGAAATCTTCCTTTGACACTTTAATTTACTATGACCTCTTTTGTACATCCCTCAACCATTGTAGACATGTGCAAATCGATCTTTCTCGTACAATAGAGAGCTTTCTTTCATACATCAGTTAACTCAAGATTTTCTTGTCTCATTAGAAACTGTAGGCATATACACCCCAGTGTTTGAGGGATGGGTGCAAGGTCCGCAAAATATATAAGTTTGGCTATGCAATATATACTGGTAATAGAACAAAATTTATGTTGAGATTAGTTAGAAATCAACACGCTGCTTGAGTGTGATAATTTCTACCTATTCTGATTATCAGCTGTGATTCTATGTTTATTACACATCGCATACTTACTTCACAGGCTTTATAATTGGATATAGTGTCTGTTGGAAACTCGAGCTAGCCCTGAACATTAAATGTATGCATATCTGAATACTTTTTACCCATGCATGCATTTCAGTTCCCTGGAAATGAGTGTACCAGTGTATATATTTAAATTCATTTATCATGTCTTATGCAATTTTAGTCGACCAAAATCAGGTTATACAATGCTGAAACATGTTACAAAGCTACTGCAAGATACATTTAAACCAATTATATTTATTTACCTATGATTTAACTCGTAGCTGCCATCAACGATGAAAAACACTGTTAAATTCCGTCCCAGGTGCCGACTAAGAGTTAGTTATCTGACAGTAGACATATGACATGTTTCAGCATCATACTACCTGATAATGGTTGAATCATAACTCCTATATATGCATAAAATATCAACTACTGTTGGCAAAACATGCAATCCCATGTTGTAATATGGGATGGAATTACCCATTAGTTTTGTCAGTGAGTGTGTTAACCCTCTCTTTATTAAATGGATTCTCCAATTTAGTTATAAAATTGTTCATTGGATTGGTCTATTATCCAACTGGAGGGATGATCAGATAATAAAATCAGGCAACAGTTAATAAAAGTGCAGAAGGATTCCTATCTATTGGAGGGAAATGTTCACAGCTATGGCCGTTTGTTGAACTTATTATCTGAACATTTCCTAAGGGAACGAGTATTTAGTTAAAAGGATTAAACATAAATGAGAAATGAAAGAGGAAAATTAGTTGAAGAATTAGCTCAGAAAATGGTGCAAGACAACAGTGAAAATAAGAATATTTTATCATGCATAGGCCTTAAATAAATATATTTTCAATAGCGTGAGTGCACAAGAACATCGTACTATGAAGAAAATGAACCAAAAATTTAATACTCACTTCTTCCACTAACCTGACCTGATTATTGAGAGATATTCGAAATCAACATTGTACTTCACAGCATTGACAGACTACAAATCTTGATAATTTTCAAAATATTGAAAATATCATCCAATAGTAGCACAACTATAATCTGTCAACAGTCTTTTTTATCACCAACACTCGCACATGAGTAGCGTGGCATATAATATGGACTATATATGCAACAATTGACACAATAGTTAGTATGAATACAAGAAATGTGATTGTGACACAATCACTTAAGTCGCCAACCAAGCTTAAACATCATGAAGGATTGGTAAACATATTTTGTAGCATATACATTAGGATCATCCATATGTTTTCAGATCACATTGAAGCCAAGTAATCTGTCACATACAGAAGCAGCATCCATTCCATATGTTGGAATCACAAGCTGGAATGCACTGTGTGCAGTAGGAGGACTTAGAAAATCAAACACAAATATGAAGAGGTAATCATCACATATATATTCTTATTACTCAACAATTTCCAATTTCTTTAGTTATACCCCCATGAATGAATGAAATTGTGGTTATACTGCATTACATGCTTCAGATTCTCTGTTCGTCCGTCCGGGCATTCGGGCAGATATATCAACTGCCATTTGTCGGATCTCAATTAAATTTGGTATGGATGTTCACCCCTATGAGGACATTCAATGCAGTGTTCATTCACTACTATGAGGACATTCAATGGAGTATTCAATTGATTTGTTCGGGTTTTCCGTTCTAGAGTTATTCATCTTTGTTTATCTGGAAATGTTGGTTTTTTGTCTGTCCAATGTCTGTTCAGATCATATATTGAACAGAAGTGCTCGGATCTCAATGAAATGTTGGTATCTCCATCAAAGATATCTTGGACACTGAACTATTGGTTATCCTTCATGCTTCACAGAAGAGTTTACATAAAAATCTGGCCATGATTCTTGCTAAACCTGTTATATATATATTATATTATATATTAGGTAATGAAATGATATGAAATACCTGTGGTACGTTTATTCACGCACACTTGTCATGACCTCATGTTTCATTCATATAAAGGCTATTGAGGTAAGCCAATCTTTCTTTGTCTCTTCTACGCACCGAAGATATGTCGCTTAGTTTACTCTTTTTCACTTCTCCATACTTTATCAATAACAACAATAATGTCTAAAAGCTATTGTTTACTGTGTTGTTTTGATAAACTGGAATTTGATGATCATGCACCGTTCCAAAATTTTTCAAGAATTACACAATTTTTACACCGGATCAGCAGTCTATTTTGCGATACAAACTTTGTATCATGATTCCTGTTCTCTTCGGATTTTAAGCCCTGATCCGTGCTTTGTTTGAACTGGATGCATTTCGGATTCCACTTATATTCTGCCCTCGAAATTAGGGAACATGATACACGAACAAATTTAATTCTGTGACAATTTTGATTTCACATCTTCCCACGGTGTTTCCCGTGATATTGCTTATTGTCGTGACCAATTTCGATGACTGAATCTACCCCAGCTGACTGCCTTCCTTCTGGACTAGAGTAGCTTCTCTGGTGACCATAAGATGGAAGGCAGCCTCCGCTTTTGCCTCTTATGTTGCTCCCTGTTATGCCACCTCCATACGGCCTGTGGGTCCGGAGGTTCGGAGGTTTGGAGTGGTTAAATCTCCTCTATGTTCGTAATCGCGGCCTTCACATCCATTGCAGAGAGGGGCAGGGTGTGGGGCAGCGTGTGGAAGTTATGTGGCCTGTCTCCTGTTCGGGAACTGCCACCGGGGTGTCCCGGGTAAGTTCTGTCGCTGCACACACAAGTCTCTTGCCATTGCTACCACATTGTTAAATGTAGCTGGCAAGCCTGGTACTACAGACACATGGTCATTCATCCCAGTTAGGTATTGGGCCCTAAATTTTCCCTTAAAGTCCGTTAAAGGTAAAATTATGTTATAGCATCGCAAATATACATATATTTGCATACTTTTCACAAAATTTTCTCTCTGAAATAAAATAAAACTGACTTATAGTGCATCTTCTGAAAAACGTTGGCTATGGTGGATGCCATTCTGGATCCTGAATTTTCCCCAATGCAGATTTTAACAGATTTTGATATAATATTACTGGGATCCTCCCAAGTCGAAAGACACCAGAATCGCTTCTTTTTACCAATTACTTCGCATACCACGACCATACTAAATTAATTTAAAAAAAATTAATTTTCACAATGTCGCAACAGCAATTAAATAAGTAAAATACAATCGGAATTAGTTACAAGTTCAGCTAGTGGTGCAAATATCAGCAAAAGTCAAGGCTATTGAAGACCCATACATGTTTATCCAAGCATTTCCCAGGCTTTGAATGGTCAATTGTCAAATTTATGGTTTTCAAGACCTGCAAGAACCCTGTGAATGTAAACTTTAGATGCTACATCTTTGTAGCTTGACATAGATGATACAAGAGATGAGCTGTTGTCCAAATGTGGCATACTGCCTAATGTGGGCAAACCCATGGCTGAGATTGAACATTCATTAGACTAGATAATGGATGTCCTCACAGTGGTGAACAATCCATACCAAATTTCATTGAGATGCTACAACCTATGGTTGAGATACCAGCTCGGACAGACAGAAAAAAACAACATTTCCAGATAAACAAAGATTGATAACTCTAGAACAGACAACCCTACAAAACGGTTTAACATTTTGTTTTGTGCTGTAGTTCTCGAGAAGCTGGCCCTTAGCAGATCAGTTTCCTCTGCCCATATTTAGCACACGTTTGGTCGTCCTCATTCCAGCATGAATAGAATTCTTATGTGCCATTTTGTTCTTTTAGCCCTCTGTAAAAGATCCCATCTTGTCCATATCACGGATTCATGTATATCAGCCCTGCATGCCTCACTCACTCCCGAATTAGTGTGAAAACTGTAAATATCTTCGATGCCTCTTCAGAAGAATCTGAGAGTTTAGACCACTTTTCTAGCTTGTTTTTGCTGACATTTTTGTCAAATAGTGAGGGTTGTTGATCTTCGTTCAAATATCAATTGTTATCACAAACCATTATAATTCATATCCAATAAATATATTAAAAACCAGTTAATCAAAGTATAAGGTCGATCACGTCAATAGATTAGTAGCTATTGTGTAACAATACTGGGGATATAGCATTTATAATAGTATTCCCTAACGTTTCCAGTTCAGAGGGGGGGGGGGGGTTAGATAGACATTATAGTTGCAGAATATACCAATAAACACTGCAACTCATCTAAACAGAACACTCAATCACCGCATCTTGATCAAGCTGTGGCATATTTTGTGCCTGCATAACATTGCTAAAACTGTTTGCGCTTCAAGTGCATTATCAATAACAATGAAAAAAGTATAATACACAACAATAGAGATAAATACATGTGCATATAGGATAACAGATGGTAAAGTGTAATTCCATCACTAGACTTCCTGTCACAGCATAATGCATCTTAACAACTGGATCACTGGGCCCATATATTTGCTGGCAACATTCATAATCATGGTTATATGCAGCAATTGACATTGTGGTTGCTATTGAGCTATTGCAATGAGCTGGTGCCCATTGTCCGTGCCTGGTGCATCTAGCCGTCATTTCATCCATGATCCATCAACAATCCATCAACAAAACGAGTTTGAAAAGCAGGTTGTCCAATCTCATATATGAGAGTTATGGGACTTAGTTTGTCTATTTTCGATCTTTCGCAACCGTTAATTCAAACAAACTTTTATCAATTTCTAGGATCACCTCTAGATGGGAGCTATTGGATTTGAATGATTTTCAATGAAAAACATGGCTGCTTGTAGCCATCTTGAATTTTACTCTTTGCATCACTAATTCCTTTAGCACACCCTACAGAGCCTATCCCTGATCCGGCCATCACCAAACTTCATAAGTTCATATGGACCCCCAGGGTGACTTCTAGATGGATGCTTACCATTGTTTTTTCCGAATTCCGTTAAAAACATGGCTGTCAGCTGCCATCTCGGATTTTACTCTTTGTATGACTAAATCCTTTAGCACACCTTGCAGGTCACATTTCTCATCCAATCATCACCAAACTTCATATGGATCGTCCGGATGACCTCTAGATGGGATCCTCCCTTTTTTCCAGAAATCTGTTAAAAAAACATGTTGCCAGCAGCTTGGGTTTCAAATGTGAATCTATCAGCATACCCTGCAACCCATATTTGTTGCAGAATTGTTTTGAATCTTTACATGCTTGTTTAGGATCAGGTCTAGATGGGAGCAATCAAATTTGATCGATTTTGAAAGAAAAACATGGCAGCCAGCAGCCATCTTGTTTCTACCTGAGTTATGGCCCTTAGTTCTGAGTTACTGTTCCTTTAGTCATCCATTTTTAAATGTTCTCGATCAGACAGATGCACTCTTATGGGCAAAAAAACTCGACCAAACCATCTTTGATGAGAAAAAATGAAACCTGTTTGTAAATTACTGGTTAAGCTATAAAGGTGTCTTACATATTGCTGCTAACCACTACTGGTATGTATTCTTCTTACAGGGTACTTGTTTTGGGTGGATCTGGTGGTATTGGAACATTCTCGATTCAGGTTTGTTGGCTTCAAATGTCTGGGTTAGGTGTTCAATTGTTTTTCCATCATTACATTTAAAGTTTTCTATAGTACTTCTACTTTAGTGAAATCGTTCAGCGCACAATGTCATGTTGTCAGTGAGGCTAATGAGACACATTACTGTGACGTGTACATTGTTCTCCAACACCATTATCAGCTCAACTTGTCATGGTCCAAGTTTCCTTCAACGTAAAGCAGCTAGTGAAATCGGTAGGGATAGATACTGCTTTACTTCCAAGCCCCATTCCTATACCTTTCTATAGCAGACTTTACACCCAGACCCAGTGGTGGGATTTTTACTCAATTTTAATACACTTTATCATACAAATCAATACAGAATGCTCTATTTATTGGAAAGAGTGATATCTTATGGTCATAATGATGTATCATAATCTAATGTTTATGGTAATGATGCACAGAATATGAGAACTAATTTTAAAAAAAATATGCAATTAGAGACGGCATGAACTATTCCGAAGTTTAATCGTCTACGTTTGGCTTCTATTTTGACAATTTAGTACATCTGATAAACAACAAATTTGGGAACACATGCTCTGTGATTTGATTTCAACATCCTATCACTGTTATGTTTTTTAGTCAAGTTTTCAAAAAATACAACTTATGGTTTGACAAGGGACAGTTGGCAAGAGGTCGGCCCTAAACCTATATAACATAGCCTTTATTGATGGATTCTGACAATTTTTAGTCAAACTTGACTTATGGTTTGATGAGCGACGTAAAAATTTTTACCTGATTTACAGCCTTTTGTTTGTACATGTATATTTTTAGCATTTTTAGGAAATTTTCTATCTGTTAGCACAATAACTGGAACAAAGGTGTTAACCAATTTCATTCACATCTGGTATATGGATCTTTCACAACAATATCTCGATAGATTTCAAAAACCAAATTTATCCAATTTTTGTTTACCTGAATTATGGTTCCTAAGTCCGCCATCCGTCTGTCAACAATTTCCATTTTACACCCTACAGGTCACATCTCTCATACGATTGTCACTAAACTTCATATGGATCTTCAGGGTGACCTCTAAATGGGAGCCATAATTTTTTCCGAACGTAGCCACCAGCAGCCGTCTTGGATTTCAAATTTGAATCCATCGTCACACCCTGTAGCCTGTATATATTAGAGAATTGTTTTGAAAATTTACAAGCATGATTAGGATTGCTTCTGGATGGAATCTATCAAATTTGAAAAAATTTCTAAGAAAAACATGGCCGCCGGTAGCCTTCTTGGATTTTACTCTTTGCATGACTAAATTCTTTGGCACACCCTACAGACCACATCCCTCATCCGATTATCACCAAACTTCATATGGATCTTCGGGTGACCTCTAGATGGGAGCCATAAAAATTCAATCGATCAAATTTTTCTGAAATTTGCGTAAAAACATGGTCGGCAGCAGCCAACTTGGATTTCAAATTTGAATCCATTGGAACACCTTGCAGCACACCTTGCAGCCCGCATCTATTGGAGAATTCTTTTTTAAATTCACAGGCATGTTAAGGATCACCTCTAGATTGGAGCCATCACATTTTTCCGAATTTTGTTGCAAAATATGGCCACCAGCAGCCATCTTTGATTTTAATTTATATATATCTCCTCATGTTCACATCTGGTATGTGTATTATTACTTACGACAGTTAATTTTTCGAATTCCTAATCGCTCCATTGACTGTAACACATAAAATTATCCCCTCTCCAAGTTGAGCTACAGTGTCATGACACTTTCATTAGTGATTCTCGGTCATACAGATTCACTCTTATGGGCAAAAAAAACTCGACAAGCGACATCTTCGATAGAATAGAATTTCTTTCAATCAATGACCCATCGCATAGTCACTTCGAGAGGTCAAATGAGTTTGCACATTCTTTTGAAATTCTATGATCATTGTGATAAAATATATTTTTCTCATTAAATTACAGATTTCAATTGACAACTCATATGGCGTTCAGAACAAACATCATGTCTTCCAAGGAATAAACTGGTTCGATGTCACAATTGTGATATTTTAGTATAGTTATTGGTTATTTTAGATGAGCGAGTATTTAATGCTTAAACCTCAATATAGAAATGTATAGGGATGGGACTTTGATTTAAAGCAGTATATATTCCAAATGATTTCACTAGCTGCTTCACATCAAAGGAAACTTAGCTCAAACGTGACAAAGTCAAGTTTGAGCTATTGCCATTAGTATGCATCTTTCTGTCCATCAACAATTTCCTTTGGCACACCCTACAGACAATATCCCAATATCTGCTCATCACCAATCATTTTATGGATCTTCGGGAGTGACCACTAGATGGAAGTCATAACATTTTCAGAATTTTGTTAAAAAACAAGGACGCCAATGGCCATCTTGGAGTTTACTGTTTACATGACTAAATCATTTGGAACACCCTAAATCCGACGGCACATCCATATCCTTTGGCACACACTAAATCCTTTGGTACATCCCGCTTCCAATTGTCACCAAGCTTCATACTGATCTTCAGGGTGACCTATAGTTAACTGTCCTTTTTCTTCGTCCTCCTATTAACTGCATTGCATAACATTTTCCTTATTACTCCCTTCTAATATTGACACTTTAATTATATGCCCCTTTGAAAAAAATGGTCGTAATATATAATCAGTCCACAGTCTGTCCATTAACATTTTTGGTTTCCGACCGATAACCCAGATTTCGAATTGTTGATCAGAACCAAAGTTTGTAGGTGTGTTTCTGAGCCAAAAATGTAGGCCAAGTTTAAATATGGGTTTTGTCCAATAATTTCACATGAGTTACAGCCCTTTTTCGACTTAGAATTTCATAATATTTGGTTTCTGACCCATAACCCCAGTTTGGATGATTTGATCAGAACCAAAGTTGGTATGTGTGTTTTTCAGCAAAAAATACAATCCATGTTATTTTTACATGAGTTATGGCCCTTTTTCAACTTAATTCTCCTGATTTAATAACAATTTACAAGTAAATTATTTTAACATGAGTTATGGCCCTTTTTCAACTTAAGTCATCTGATTTAATGGCAATTTACGAGTAAAATAATGTGCATGTTTAGCCGTTCTTATGTGTACCCATACCATAGTATCGTACACATAGTGTCAACGTCTGGATTGATCACTCGTCGTTTGTCCGTCCGTCCGTCCATCCGTCCGTCTAGCCGTCTGTCCGTCTGTAGACACTTTACGTGTAATGCGATAACTCAAACATTTTCTATCCAATCAGAAACAAATTTTGTATATGGGTGGGTTTCTCAGCCCAAATACAGTTCAAGTTCGAATTTGATCTGAGTTTTTGTTACAGAGTGATGGCCCTTTTTCGAATTAGAATTCACGCATGCTGCCATAACTCAAACAACTTTTATTTGATTGGAACTAAATTTGGTATGTAAGTTTCTCATTCCAAAGATACAGATCGAGTTCGAATATGGGTTTGATCCGATTTATTTTAAAGGAGTTATGACCCTTTTTCGATAAAAAATATAATCCAATTTTTTTTTTTTTTTTTAGATTTAACTCCATTCTCAATTTAACAAAAACAAATATTAAATTTTGTTTTAACTTTTATAATAATAAAAAAAAATATTGAAGTATTAACAAAAAAATTGACACTTTCATTTATTTTAGTTTCATACGATTAATTAGGTGTGGTATCCTGTTTTGTAAACATGAAGATTTTATTGAAAGAGTTGCATGTAATATAATGATATCAATAAATTACCATGTGATCATCCAACATCCAGAGTATATGAGAGGACATTTTATACATGTTGTCATTCCAAGTGAAATCTGTTATGAAATGAGTGATGACATATGATACAGAGCTCTGGTGGGTTGTTAGATGAAGTCAAAGATAAACAACACTGGTGGCTGGCTAATTGTTTATTCTAACTGTCAAATTGATTAACGGCAGCATAAGACTGGTGTTTCTCATATTCTTGAAATTTCATTACAGGGTGAGATAAGGGCCCCCCCCCCCCCCCTTCACCTATATAAGTGTATTCTATATTCCATATATATATTCCAAAATAATTAACCCTTTCCAAGATTTCCATAGACACATGCTATAATGAACATGGACTCTTCCTCATATCTCTTATCTATTGGTTATCTTTGCACACTATTCACTTCTATCAATTTTGGTATTGATTGATTAATTGATTTTTGAAAAATATATTAACCCTTCAGACACATGCTTTTAATTTGAAATTAAAATAATGGCTGATAGCCAATATGATTACGTGCGCTCGCGCAACAGTATGGCGATCAGACAGATTCGTAGGTTGGTGTCACCCTACTCCGTTTCACTCCATGACGTCACCAAAAACGACGTAAAACCTCGCTCTTTAAAATTGGATTTTCTGTAAGTCACTTGTGGGTTGCACACCAAAACACCAAAACACATGTCAAGTTCGGACTTGGGTTCTGTCCGACCATTTTTGGCAGAGTTATGCCCCTTTTTCGACTCAGAAAATTCAGTTTTTCTTATGTTTTTTGGTTTCCGGATGATAACTCGATTTTGGAATGTTTATACGCAAAACCCGTTTTTTTGTGGATTACATATATCAAAATACAGCTCAAGTCCGAATTTCGTTTTAATCCGATAATTTTTACGAGAGTTGTGGCCACTTTTTTTACGTAATTTGACTTAGAAAATCCCTGAAATTTGTTGTCCGGATGAGTGAACCGATTTCAATCAAATTTGGTATGTGGGTTTATTAGGAGAAAAGACAGTCAAGTTCGAATTTGGGTTCCGTCCGCCAATTTTCACCGGAGTTATGCCCCTTATTTGACGTAATTTTACTTAGAAAATCCCTTAAATTTGTTGTCCGGATGATAACTTTACTAGAGCTTATCGGATTCAATGATAATTTGGTATATTACTTTCTCCCACCAAAACACAGGTCAAGTTCAAATTTGAGTTCCGTCCGCCAATTTTTACCAGAGTTATGCCCCTTTTTGACCAGTTTCCGCCGACCCAAGAGAGGGCGTATATTGCACGCCCAGCGTAGCTCTTGTTGGTTCGTGCTAAGACCTCTTTTTATCGTGCGGGAAAAGAGAGACATTCAAAACGCGATTTCGTAATTCGACGCAATAGGCTGAATAGCCTAACCTTCAGCCGAGTTCCAGGTCAAATACGACGAATGATGTAACACAAAACAAAACGCATTTGTTGACACAAACACCGTTTGAAGAGTTTATTATTACATAAAATGATCGTTATTGATTAATTATTGATATTTATTGTTGCATATTGGCTGCTATCAATATTTACACAAATGGTATTAATTATTTCTTATAATTGCTCCTTTGGTCAACTTTGACTATCGGAAAATGAAAATGAAAATATGCCGCTGAAAAAAATGTAATCGATATTAAAGTCTCATCCTTTCGGCAACATGGAATTGGTTGTAATTACTTAAAATGATTAATATAGTAATTTGCCTTTTATCTGTGATGAAATGAGAAATGGTAATTGTCTTTTTTTGCTAACATTAAATTAAATTAAATAAATTAAGTAAAATACAGTGAAATTATTTTTTAAATTATTGTTTATTACATTTTTGCGCACGTTGGCATCTCTCTGAGTGCACTCTAGTTTATCTATGCAATGGGTAACAGGCAGATAAATCTACATGACTATTGTAAGTGATGCCTTTTTTTGAAAATCAATATGGTAGATGTTGTTAATATTTTCAGGAACCTTATTTTCCCATTTGTTCATATTGTCATAATTGATTGAATTTTAGGGGCCATACAGCGCTTAGAAGATTAACATTGAAGGTTGTGGCTTTTAGTGTCCAAGCTACTTGTAAAACATTGTAATGTGTGAAACCATTTAATTGACGGCTAACTTACTTTCTTTTATATGAACTTTGGTAATCTGTTTCGATTTAGGGGTCATAGGAGCCAGCATCCTCATCATATTATGTCTGTATAACATTATATAGATAATACTTTTGAATTGTATAAACTACATATATTTTTGAAAACCATACACCCCTGTTATGAAACGCTTAACTTATTTAATACACAGGTCAGATCTGATCTTATCTGTCCATGTTTGATAAACGAATAACTGGGAGAATGGGGGAAGGGGGGTGTAATTAAAGTACCATTTAAATATGAGATGGAATCCCCTACATATATGTTCTAAGTAGTCTGGCTTGTGAACAAATTATAATTTCTCTTTAGAAGTGAATAAATTTTGAATATCTGGCATGTCAAAAGTGGCAGAGATAGGGATTTATAACTTTTGCTTCCAATGAGTTAACTTAAACTCCTAAACATATCCTCCGAAATCACTAAACCGTTGGATCTCACAGTGAGAGGTCCTTGTGTGAATAGGGACAGAGTTAAGAGATTTAAAACTACTCCTCCCCCACCCCAAATACTTTAACCCTTTCTTAAGACAAATTATTTGAGCTTTTGATTTCAAGTTGGGTACTGATACCGGTATATTGATTCCTGTGATCATATCTTTGACAAATTATCAGTTGTAGCTAATCGCTATTGCTAAGGTATGGGTTAAACATCTGCCGATCCTGATCGGCCTCTCGTTAAAAAAGGGGATTATTATTGTGTATTATTTTATTGTTTTTGTCCGTTTGTCCATCCGTCCGTGTCGCTTGGAGTTTCAGGATGATAACTTTAGATGGTCTCAACTGAATGGAAAAAAATTTGGTATGTGGGTTTACTAGTGCAAAATACAGGTCAAGTTCAAATTCGAGTTCCCCCCACCAATTTTTACCAGAGTTATGGCCCTTTTTGTTGGAATATTGTCTGTCAGTTCACTTTTGGTTTCTGGATGATAACATTGGATGCTCTCAACTGAATGGAATGAAATTTGGTATGTGTGTTTAATAGCACAACATACAAGTCAAGTTCAAATTTGGGGTCCGCCGGCCAATTTTCACCCGAGTTATTGCCAGTGTTCGCGCTGTCGGTGACCAAATTTCATTTGGCCAATTGTTTTTTACCCCAAATGGAGACAGAAAGCATGTAGCCAGAAAGCTAATTAAAAAGCGCTGAATAGATTGACAGTGCAGACGAAATTAGGCGATGAAAGTATTTCGTACTGCGGAAATATCGTACCATAACGGTCCAATAAATATGCAGATTTTGCTTTGAAGAGAGTTGTTATCAGTGAGCACAATGAATAGGTGAATACCTAGTGATGACGCTGTTGTTTTATGGAGTGTTTTTGTAATGTCTAATACGTTGGCGGATCGGAATAGTATCCATCATTCACTGCACATAATTAAACTTCACGAGACAGCAACATGCAGGTAAGCTCTAACATTTAACCAGCCTAATCGTCAAAACGCTTAATCTGTACACTGGTTATGTAAATTTTTTTTACTAGGCAGTCTGTACGATAAAATAACTAAATCCAATGTTCCTTAATTGGATGTACAGGCGAGCAGTTCTTAACTCAATGGTTATGTAATGTGTCATAAACTGCATCCCGTCTAATAACAAACCTGGCTTCACATCATAAAAGGTTTGAATACAATAGATATTTAACAGTTATCACCTTACTATAATAAGCAATAGTTAGGGATGGTCATGGTGTCAGCGACATAGAGTTATTACAATTGGTTTAGTGGATTTATGTGATTATAATTTTATAGAATGTTAGTTTAATGTTTGCGAATTTGGTTTCAGGTAACAACTCCCATAGTGCATCTGAACAAATGTTGAAGGAGAGTAAAAACCTGAAGGAAATACAAGTAACAACCATAGCCAATGCAGAACAGTCCATCGCCTCCGCAATGAACAATTTCTGACTTTTATTTTCACCGGGCTTTTTGCATTTGGTCGGATGTGAAATCCCGCCGTATATTGTATTAATGCTTTACATGAATTGATCTGTCTGTGCGATATAATGCATACCTATGTTTGTATAATATTGTTTTTAAAGTTGTTTTAGTTATGTTTTTATTATGAGTAACAAATAAAGTTTAAAACAAATAGTTTAGTCATTAATTGTGAAGCGCCGAGAAAATGAGGATTTAATTGGCCAAAGTTTTTTTGATTTGGCTAATAAAATTTTCATTTGGCTAAACTTTTGGCCACAAGATTTTTCGGTCCAGCGCGAACACTGGTTATTGCCCTTTTTGTTTGAATTTTGTTGGTCAGTTCGCTTTTGGTTTCTGGATGATAACTTTAGATAGTCTCAACTGAATGTAATTAAATTTACTAGCACAAAATACAATTCAAGTTTTCAAATTTTAGTTCCGCCCGCCTATTTTCACCAGAGTTATGGCTCTTTTTGTTGTAATTTGGGCTAATTTTTGTTTCTGGATGTTAACCCTTTGAACCCTGGCGCCCCACAGTGATCGACACCCTGACCCGGGGCTCCCAGTGGTATGTCCGCTTAAATTAGATAGTTTCTAGTAGCATGGTGTTGATTATGTTCAAATTGCGACACCGGTCTGAAACTTTACAGGTTTGTCCCCCATGGATCAGCGATCATTATAAGATTGCGAGACTTTGCCTCGCGGCAACTCCTTGGTAACGGTTGCTAGGCAACTACCCGGAATTGACTGGAAAATGTAAATATAGCTTATAGCGTCGTAATTCAACCTCAGTGATTGCGTTTTTTGATGCAGGTACTACCCTGACGTGAAATTTGAGATATACCCGACCAGAATAGTGAACCAAATATCCCATTTAAGGGTAGCAACGGTTGCTAAGCAAATACCACAACTGATCGAATGACATAATTGCACTAACCATTCAGTGGTATGTTTTGCCTTAATTTAGACAGTGTCTAGTCGCATGGTGTTGGTTATGTTGAAAGGGAACACCTACCTGAAACTGTGCAGGCATGATATATGCATGCACGGACCACTGATCATTGTAAGATCGGGAGACTTTGCCACCCGATCTCGCCTTAGAAACGGTTACTAGGCAACTACCCGAAATTTGCAGGATAAACGTATTCTAGCTTATAACGTTGTAATTATACATCAGCAAATTGCGTTTCGATGCAACCAATATCCTAATGTGAAATTAAGATATACTTGACCATGCGCGAGTAAGTCAACTTGATATGCGATAGACTTTTTGCTGCATGTGGCACAACAGAGACTGATATTACAGAGACCAGAAACAACGTAATTTCCCGTAACATATCGTGGCCCCATTGTTCAAGTAAGCTGTCTAGATTGTGTCTACTATACTAACATGAAACATGCAACAAAATGTCATATATAGCGCCACATTTAACTTAAACGCATTTTTTAAAATGAATTATAGTCTGCGCCCATGCGCATATTTTCCTAGCCATTTCTAGCGGACAGCCAATCCATATAGACACCTTTGCCAGCGCTGACTTCAATAGGCCAATTTAAATATATATATTAGTGGGTATGTCGTGTATAAGTACGTTATAAACCATTTATTTGTCATTGCGCTAGTCTGCGCATGCGCGAATAAATCAACTTCATATGCGATAGACCCTTCCCCATATGTATTAGCAGAACACTGGTTAATATACACGAGGGTAATTTAAACTGAAATTGTGTGTCTAAATTACGTCTGTTCTGTACACACACGGGGAACACGAAATTATATGCCGTAAATATAGCGGCATAGTTCGCTTAAAATATCGTATGTTTTTGTAGATTATATGCTATGCGCATGCGCATATATTTCTACCCGATACTAGCGGTCAACCATTCCATATGCACCATGGGCGCCGCTGACATATGTGGGGGCAATTTAAATATAAATCAGTGGGTCAGACGCTCGTTATACTATATATAAATTTGCTACCGAATCATGTCGTCGCTGCACCGAAATATCGGTGTTACGGGATATAGTCACGGTTCGTTTGCACCTAAATATCGGTGTTACGGGTTCAAAGGGTTAACAAATCTGTAACCCAGTCCCAAGTAACACAAGGACCCTCCATACTGGTTACTACATATAGGCTGAATAAGTCTGATGGCTCTTGAGGGGCGCCATTATAAGAATTACTTTGGGGGAAGAGTTATGTCCATGGTTGCACCCCTATTTGACCTGGTGAACCCATTTCAACAAATCTGAACCCAGTCACCCAAGGACTCTCCATACCAAAATGTATACCAAATATGCCAAATGGTTCTTGAGAAGATGTTCAAAGGGTTAACTTTAGTTAGTCTGAAGTTACTCAATGGAGTAGAAATTGGTATGTGAGTTTTATTACTAGCATAAAATACAGGTCAAGTTCAAATTTGGAATCCGCCCGGCAATTTTCACCAGAGTTATGGCCCTTTGTTGGAATAATCACAGGCGTATTTTGCCATGCCCCAGCAATGGTCTTGTTAATTGGCATGTGATATGCTGTAGGGAATGCTGGACAGTATTGTATTCCAATTAGAACACACATTTCCAATTAAATGTTTGAATCCTCACATTCTCAAATTTTATTTCAATAATCCCACTCAGGATAATGTATTATATCATATTTCAGTAATTTGACTCTCTCTTGATACCCAAATTATTTTATTTGCCAGGAGTAACGTCATCCCTAAATTAGATGTGTATAATGCTAAGATTGAAACTTCATTGTTTGTTTATTTACCAGTTGCTGAAAGCTTGGGGTGCGGAGGTAACAACAACGTGCAGCACAGACGCCATTGAAGACATATCCCAGTTTGGTGCTGATCATATTATAGACTATCAAAAAGGAGATGTAGACAGCCAGCTCCGTCAGATGCCAAGGTAGGAATAAGATTTTATGGATATATTAACTTGATTAGACCTTTCCATTTCTAACTATATACATGCATCCCATCAATCATCCATTCACACAATAAGGAAATAACCATGCATAGGCCTTGGCTTATATATTACTGCCAGATTCAGTTCTCTTGTGTTCTTGATGTATAATATGTTAAGAATATAATGTATGTGCATTAGGCCTTTCTTTTTATAACCACTTCGTTAGAGGATTTTTTCTTCTAAAAGTTGGATCGGTCTGTCAAAATAAAAATACAATTGCATTTTTCCGGTAAAGGAGCCATCATATACTGAACTATATGGATTATATCTCCAGCCTTGTGTCAATCAGGAGGGTTAAAATTTATTGTCACCTACTCTGGGCACTCTGTGCTCAGATTAGTCAAGCTTGTGTTTTAATCGCTTTAACCAGTCAGTTTTAATTTCCTACTCGGTGTTGACAGGACTAGTCGGGGAGCCAATAAGGTCCACCTGCACCCCCCCCCCCCCCCCCCCCCCCCCCCCCCCCCCGATGATTACAAATAACCTTATTTTTATTGTTCCCTATGGTATCCAGATAAAGAATCCGGATTTCACCGAAAAATAAAGGTGGCCCTACTAGGTGCTAGAGCCATTTGAATCCAAGATGGCCGCCATTTCCTCTAGTTCCGACCAGCTGTATTTAATCGTTGTAATAGATCAGTTGTTAGCAAAAGACACAGACAAAATGTATGCCATTTTGTTGGTATGATGTCCCTTCTTCAAAATGACGGCAAATAATTTCGAGAAAAAAAATCAAAATGGCCGCCGAAAAATGACGTCATATGCACGAAAATAGGAAATTTAATTAATATTTCACCATATCTTCCATTTTTCTTCACATTAATCATTAGTAAATGGCAATGTTTTTGAGACATTCATCAAGCGTGATATTATAGCGTCATTTTAAGACATTTCCCATTGACGAGGGTTCCGTAATAGATACAGAAAGAGGATTTGAAAAAGAGGGGTGAAATTTTCGATTTTTTGCAAGACGATTTTGATAGTCATTTTATCGACAAACCACACAGGCTGTTAATAGAATGTCAACAACTATGTGCTTTATTTTATTGGACGGATGTTTTACTTTAATGGGAATGAAATTGGTGTAGAAAAATTCCAAAATGGCCGCCGAAAATATGAAAAATGGTAAATATTGCCCCAGGGTGTCCTGCAATGGCTTACAAGTTGTGGTTGATATATAAAATTGGCTAATCTGTATTATATACATTGAATAATAACATGTCTGATGCACCATGGATCATGTTTCTATTGTCACCACTGACATCACCAGAAATATTGGATTTTTCTCTCACAAACTTGACATAAATATCGGCAAAAATTCACTTTTCAGGGTTGGACAATTTTTTAAAGTAAAATGCAACTATCATTGGTATCAAAGGTATTTATTGTTTTGGTCTATCTTACATTTGTCACACTACGGTGTTTATAGACCAAATTGCTCAAGATGGCTTCCAAAATGGCAACCAAATTTAACCAAAAGTTAATTTTTTACATATATCCCGAACATTATTATCTGCGTTATCCGACAAGGTAGCAAACTGTGACTCACTTGGTTATTATACGTGTTAGTTAATTAACTGACAAATACGTTCTATTCTGTTTGTCCCAGTTCCGTATGGGGCATGACAAATTCATTTTAAAGTTGCAGTATGGAATTTTGCGGAGAACCTCTTTTGTGATTCTTGCCATATTATTGAAAGGAAATGGGCAGAACTTTGAGACGGAACTGAGATGAACCATAATATGTGGCTATTCTGGCCCATTATGATAAAAAGTTATCAACTGGATAAAAGATGATGCCAAGATGGCAGCCAGGGAGTTACTATATGATCATAGGTGATGTGAATAGGTATACAGGGAGTTACTGTATGGTCATGAATGATGTGAATAGGTATACAAGGAGTGACTATATGGTTATGAGTGGGGTGTCCATGGTGAGATGCATAGGAATATAAGGAGTGGCTGTATGGGCATGTGTGAGGTGAATCGGTATACATGTAGTGACTGTACGGTGTATTGTTGTGTGTGACCGATGTGACCGTATGGGCATTGCTGTGGTGTATATATATACACCGAGAGTAGCTACATGGTCATCCGTGTGTTGTTTATGTATATATGGAGTGACTGTAAGGTCGTGGTGGGATGGATATGTGTACCGTGTGTGGCTGTATTGTGACATGTGGGTGTATAACTGTATATGTATATTTCTGCTGTCTGTATGATCATGGATGGAGTGCGTAGATAACTAGGGAGTGATTTTATGGTTATGGGTAATGTGTATAGGTGCACATGGTATGCATGTATGGTGAAAATTGAAGTTATATGCATACCTGGAATAAGCTGGATGGTCATTGACGAGCGTGTGGCTATATAGGGAGTGCCCTTTTGGTAACAGGTGGGTCGTATATTTATATATGTTGTGGATGTATTATCATCGGTGGTGTATAGGGTGTAGATATATTATCATGGGTGGCGTGTATGAGTATACAGTGAGTTGCTGAATTGTCATGTGTGAGGTGTATATGCAAGTATGAAACTTATGAGTGGTCGTGTGTGCGGGTATTGGTATATTTGGAAGGGCTCACCATTGGTGAGGTGTATATGTATATCTGGATTGACTCTATGGTCATGGGTATGGCGAATAGATATACATGTAGTGGCTGTATGGTCCATGGTGAGGTGATTAGGTATACAATGAGTGACTGTATGATCGTGAATGTGGTGAATATGTATACATAGAGTGACTATATGGTCAGGTGTAGGAGTATACCTGGTGTTCATGCATGGTGACTCATGGCTGTATCGTCATTTGTGGCATGTACCGGTGTAACCTGTATGGTCAGGTGTACGTGTATAGAGTGGGTGACTATATTGTCATTTGTGTGGTGTTTATGTACATATGAGGTCATGGGTGGGTTGTACATGTGTAATTTGGGTGGCTATCGCTTTCCACAATAACTGAAGTATATGTTAATCAATAGAGAGGTCATGTCAAAGAGTTCTCCACCTTGATAGTGTTTGTGTACATGGGGGAACTTTAAACGTGAAAAGCAATAGCCACCCATTACCACACAGTCATTCCATATATACATAAACACCACAGACATAACAATATAGTGATCAACTGTATAAACGTACACCTGACCCATGACCATGGATGGCCATACAGCCATGAGTCACAATGCAGGCACACCGGGTATAATCCTAAACATGACCCATAACCATAGAGTCACTCCTTGTATACCCATTCACCTCACCATTGACCATACGGTCATCCCATGTATACCTATTCTCCACACACACATGGTAAAATAGACATTCAATATATACATCAACACCACAACAATGACCATAGAGTCACCCGGGTATACATATCCACCTCACCAATGGTCATATAGCCACTCGCTTCATACACATACCCTCACCCATGGAACCTGGTATACTCCTTCATCTGACCTATGGCCATATAGTCACCCCGTGTGTACCTATTCAAAACATTCATACATGATCATGGTCAATCATTGTATATATATTCACCTCACCCTTGGCCATGTCACTCCCTGTATCCCTATTTGTCACAACATAGCAAAATAGCCACTCAAGATATACTAATACTCCCCAGCCATGTCAGTATATTCACTCCATTTATGCATATGCACATCATCCATGGCCATATAGCCGATCGCTATATACACATACCATCGCCCATGACCATATAGCAACACATGTGTATACCCGTATAACCTACACATGACCATACAGCCACAAGTCACCAAGCAGGAACACCGGATATACTCATACACCTGACACATGACCATTTAGTCACTCCCTGTGTAGCTATTCATTACATTTATGATCATACAGTCGCTCATTGTATACATACATGTACTCATCTCACCATTGACCATACAATAAATCCCTGTATACCTATTCACCTCACCTATGATCATATAGTAACTCCCTGGCTACCATCTTGGCATCCATCCTGTATCCAGTTGATATGTTTTATCATAATGGACCAGAATAGCCACATATTATGGTTCATCTCAGTTCCGTTTCAAAGTTCTGCCCATTTCCTTTCAATAATATGGCAAGAATCACAAAAGAGGTTCTCCGCAAAATTCCATACTGCAACTTTAAAATGAATTTGTCATGCCCCATACGGAACTGGGACAAACATAATAGAACGTAGTTGTCAGTTAATTAACTAACACGTATAATAACCAAGTGAGTCACAATTTACTACCTTGTCGGATAACGCAGAGAATAATGTTCGGGATATATGTAAAAAGTTAACTTTTTATAAATTTGGTTGCCATTTTGGAAGCCATCTTGAGCAATTTGGTCTATAAACACCGTAGTGTGACACATTTAAGATAGACCAAAACAATAAATACCTTTGATACCAATGATAGTTGCATTTTACTTTAAAAAATTGTCCAACCCTGAAAAGTGAATTTTTGCCGATATTTATGTCAAGTTTGTGAGAGAAAAATCCAATATTTCTGGTGATGTCAGTGGTGACAATAGAAACAATGATCCATGGTGCATCAGACATGTTATTATGCAATGTATATAATACAGATTAGCCAATTTTATATATCAACCACAACTTGTAAGCCATTGCAGGACACCCTGGGGCAATATTTACCATTTTTCATATTTTCGGCGGCCATTTTGGAATTTTTCTACACCAATTTCATTCCCATTAAAGTAAAACATCCGTCCAATAAAATAAAGCACATAGTTGTTGACATTCTATTAACAGCCTGTGTGGTTTGTCGATAAAATGACTATCAAAATCGTCTTGCAAAAAATCGAAAATTTCACCCCTCTTTTTCAAATCCTCTTTCTGTATCTATTACGGAACCCTCGTCAATGGGAAATGTCTTAAAATGACGCTATAATATCACGCTTGATGAATGTCTCAAAAACATTGCCATTTACTAATGATTAATGTGAAGAAAAATGGAAGATATGGTGAAATATTAATTAAATTTCCTATTTTCGTGCATATGACGTCATTTTTCGGCGGCCATTTTGATTTTTTTTTCGAAATTATTTGCTGTCATTTTGAAGAAGGACATCATACCAACAAAATGGCATACATATTGTCTGTGTCTTTTGCTAACAACTGATCTATTACAACGATTAAATACAGCTGGTCGGAACTAGAGGAAATGGCGGCCATCTTGGATTCAAATGGCTCTAGCACCTAGTAGGGCCACCTTTATTTTTCGGTGAAATCCGGATTCTTTATCTGGATACCATAGGGAACAATAAAAATAAGGTTATTTGTGATCATCGGGGGGGTGCAGGTGGACCTTATTGGCTCCCCGACTAGACTGGTTCTGAAGGGAGTATTTTTTTGAATTGTGAGTTTATCAACTCAATATATATATTGTCGATTACAAATTGCAATTTATCTGTCGCCTACCCAATTGTTTAATAATAGTTATTACCTCTGGACAGAAACTATTCGTTTCATAAACAATTTATGTTTCCATTGTGCTGTTAAGGACAAATCCACACCAAGTTTGCATAGTCTTCAAAGGTGATTGGGTATGACTGGTTTATTATATATTACTAGCAGGGTGACCCGACTTCGTCCGGGCTGTTTCCCCTCTGCTTTCATCCGGGCTTGGGACTGGCAGGCATGGGTTGTCTGGCAGCATTAGGTTTTTTTTTGGTATTTTATAATTTTTATAATTTTTTTTGGTATTTTAGAATATTTTTTTTTATAAATTTTATTTTGCCCTGCATATCGTGGATAGACTATTGCAATGTTTCATGATATTACGATATATTTGATTTTCTAGGAATGAAGACGTCTTCACCTTTACCGCAGCCTGTTAGAATCTTTGCCTTAATTAAGTGAGGTGAAAGTTTTGTCACGGAGAGTCTGGTGCTCAGATTAGTCACGCATGAATGCGCCCTGTATAAAGCTTGTGTTCTAATCGCTTTAACCAGTCAGTTTTAATTTCCTACTCGGTGTTGACAGGACTGGTTCTGAAGGGAGTATTTTTCTGAATTGTGAGCTTAGGAGGCTCCAGATTCCTGAGCATTATTTATGATAGGAACACCCACTTTGAGATGTAGAATATGCGGTGGCATCCCAGGCGGATCTAGGGAATTGAGAAACTCGGTGGGGTAGTTGACTACCTCTGATGGATCTGGGATGGTATCAACCGACTTGCACATTTGCAATTGGCTGGCCTGGAACCAGCTCGAGCAGCCGAGAATTGATGGAGTTGACAACATCATTTTTAGGCGCCAAAATTGCTCTCTCACATAACCAATCATGGTCGTTCATTCGCTGTGGCAGACTTGGGGAAAACAGACACAATCAATTCATCAACAGATGTTACTACTGTGCACAAATCATGCAGGTTGACCTGATCATGAGGAACAGATGGGAAAATTCCATCGCCAATTCGAAGAAGCTGTGTAGCAAAATTAGTTGCCATCGCATCACCTAACAAATAGTTTCCGTTTCTTGGTCTCGGCGCTTTTTTGCAAGGCTGGCAGCAGAAGATGTCCTCCCTACTTGCGAGCGCTTAGGGGGCATATTAATAATAATACACTATCATCAGAATATGGTAAAATGGGTAAATTATCAAGAAAACCTCGTTAAATTCATCAAATGCGACCTATCGAAGCGATGAGAGGAGCATCGATTGACTACTCTGGTGATTCAATAAAGAGTGTTTACGTCAGTCGCCGATGGATAAAGAGCGTTTACGTTTACATGGCAATATGGAAGGCAAGAGTATATGTAGAATTGTCAAAAGTAAAGTGTGAGAGAAGTTCAATAGCGACAAAAAGATTATGTAGAGAGAAGTCGTTGGAAAGAAATTAGTGGCAAATGCCAAAGGCCTGTGGAAACCGAATCAAAATATGGTAAAATGGGTATATTATCAAGAAAACCTCGTTAAATTCATGAGACCTATCGAACCGTCTGATTTTCAGAATGCAGAGAATGGCAGATGCAATTCACAATTCTGTGTATGGAATTCACAAGGGTATATTATCAAGAAAACCTCGTTAAATTCATCAAATGAGACCTATCGAACCGTCTGATTTTCAGAATGCAGAGAATGGCAGATGCAATTCACAATTGTGTGTATGGAATTCACAATTGTCTTAAATTCACAATAATGTTGGCAGTCTGATTTTCAGAATGATATTCACAATACATAAAGCAAGAATCGATTGAATGGCAGTCTGATTTTCAGAATGCAGATAATGGCAGATGCAATTCACAATTGTGTGTATGGAATTCACAATTGTCTTAAATTGAAAATTAAATTAACAATAATGTTGGCAGTCTGATTTTCAGAATGCTATTCACAATACCTAAAGCACTAATCGAATGAATGGCAGTCTGCATTAACAAAATCAAATATGGACAATTAAGGACCGTTATTGCGTTAACCACTCCCTGCCGAGGACGGTGACAGGGGGAAGGGAGAAGGAGTGCTTGGACCTTCTCCGATGACCATTCCCGTGGGTTTTTAACCTTAGATAGCAAGTTTGGGACACCTAGGTATAAAATTTCGTCGAAATCCGCCAGTTTTACTAGATTTGACCTTGAATTGATCATTTTGAAGGTCAAGGTCAGGTCGGGGTCACAATTTGACTGGTCCATGAGAATTCCCGGACAAAAGTTCCCCAAGGTAGCAAGTTTGGACTCAATTGGTAGAGTCGTTTTCGAGTCTATAACGGACACACACATACATATATATCATTTGTGGGTACCCATTTCAAGGTGAAGGTCACCTCGGGCGGAAAAACTGACCCGATGAAAATCTCCCCCATTCCTAGGAACCCCTAAATACGAACACAGACATAAGAATCACACAACACGCTCATGTCTGGACAAAGACACAACACGCTCATGTCTGGACACAGACACTCTCTTTATCAACGACACTGCGGATACGAACGCTCTTTAACTATCACGCGATTAACCCATGAATTCCCTTTGCGGTGGCAGGGGAATGGAGAAGGAGTGCTCTGACGTTCTCAGAAGCAGTGCGATGACACTTCATCTGGGATTTTACCCTTAGATAGGAAGTTTGGACTCAATCCGTCCGGCAGTTTTCCCGGCCATAGCTAACAGACAAACAGAAGTCCCAAAATATATATTAGATTTTATGTATTTATATGAATGGTTGAATAAAATAACTAATTATGAAATCTCTAATAATTGTTACAATATGCTTGTGTTTTTTTTTCAAGACTCTAGCATATGTGATGCCAATTACCTTATGTTAAACTCAACATGTGTCATTCATTTTCCAAGGAAATGTCCTGTTTTAAGATGACATACATTGTCATGGATATTTTCATTCTGAATCTTCTCCAGATTTGATCTAGTGTTTGATACTTTGGGAAGAGAAACAAAGAATATATCAACAGAAGTTCTGAAGAGAAACAGTGGCTCTGTACATGTGACAATATCAATTCCATTGTTGATGAACATGGATACCAAGGGCTTCATCGTTGGAAACTTTTCAACTGTATCGAGTCTTCTGTGCAGTGTTTACACGGTAAGCACTTTTTTGCCGAACTGTCAACTTGCTCCTTCAAGGACAATATGGAAAACTAGCTGATACAGGCTCCTTTTGGTAACCTTTATTCAGCATCGGTGGGGCCTGCACATTTTGATTTTATTCTGCATCAGTCCCTTTGTGCTCTTCGCACGCATATTGATCGTTTAAATATTTTTATTCAACAAGCAATAAAACATAGAACTTGCTATCCAACACGATAACTGAAGTATTTTTTGTTGGATCGTGTTCAAATCTTGTGTGCATGTTTATGATAACACACCCATCACTGGTGTAGTTTTTGGTATCGATTGGGTGGCTGGTTTAGAAAAAGACTTATCTTCTTTCCATAGGCATGTATGCAGTTATCCAAGTGATCAAAGGGGAGTAATTCTACATAATGTTTTTTCTCATGTACTGGTTGTAGCTCAGGTCATAAATAAAGCCAATAATTATCATACACAGAGATAAATAATCTACTGCAGTAGTGCCCAATGGTGGTTAATTAAGTTTGGCAACATTCAACTCTGTTCTCAAACCTGTGAAATGTTATTGTTGTATAGTCCCATCATATGATAACATTGAAAATGATTAACCCTGTACACATATCAAATGGATTTGTGATATTTTTCATTTGATCATTCTATCTTAAAAAATTTCAATATGGTATCAAAGAAACATTACAACCTGGTACAATCCTATACTTTGATGTGTTAACCTGATGTTCACTGTACTGCAGAAATTAAATGTCTTTAATAGCCACCTGTTGTTGATCACATTTCCATGGTGTGTGTGGACAGTGTTTATCAACTCCCACATAGGTCATCTTCAAAGAATTCTGTGTGTGACATGTTCTCACAGTCCATGGCGGGCCAGGGGCTTTCTTTGCTTTTGATGTTGGCATTGATGCAACTTTTTGTTAAAAATGTCCAGGTTATACATGGCAGTAAATGTGACTGCATCCCCATCACCCCCACAAAAGCTGAAATATCTGCCACTGTCTACCTATGTCCTCTTTAACTTCAGTGCAAATGCACACTTTTCACTGCAGTTTCGCTCTTTTAGCCGACTTAATACGCAGCACATGCTCTGCCGAAATACTGTAACCGTGAATGCAACAAAAAACGATCTTACAAGAATAATCAAGCATTCACGTCATTACCATGCGTATCTAGGCCTAAATAGGCATATAATTTCACGACGATCCTTCGCAAGCTCCTTCCCTTTAACATCATGCCGGGTCGTTCTATGTGCCTTGCATATTATCATATTACTACATAATAAATACATACATCTGATAATCCATATATATATATCCTTGTATTTTCTTGAATCGACAAGGAACACATAATTATGAACAAAGCAGAAGATGTATTCAGGTTAACGTGAATTCAGTCAATGGGGAAAGCTACATGATGACATTGTTCGTCGAGTTTCATTGAAATCGACATATCTTATGAATGAAATTGACAAGCTTCTCCATCTATTATCTGAAGCAGAGTGCTCCCCCAGCATAAACAATATAATGGTTAATTTCAGTAAAATACTACCCTCTTGACAACAAACAACTATCTTCAATTTTGTGTATTATGATGTTGGGAGTTTATGTTCTATAATAATTTGTACAAAACTAACGTTTTTTTAAAGATCAGTTTTATGTCTGTGAAGTGGTGACCCTGTAGTTTGTTTGCATTGTGAATCTCGGATTTCTCATATACCAAGAAATATAATTGACCTAATTTATCTGGAGTGTAATTAAAATTAATCACCCCATGAAGTAAGGTCTAAGTGAAACTTATTTGACAGGTATTCATATCAATGAAAGCCACATATACATGTATACCCTTATGTGTGTGATTTAGCTGTTGTTCGTTAATTACCGTAACATTTAGTCATATTATTGAATATCATATATTATCTTTGTTGATCAAATTAAAATTGACATTTCAGGGCTTCAAAGAAGGAAAATATCACAGATGGGCTATGTTCACACCAAACAAAAGTGCTTTGGAGGTGATTAGAGAAATGGTTGAGTCTGAACAGGTATGGTTGATTTAGGACCAACTGAGCCCAGAAAAACTAAATAGTTTGTTTCACAGAGGTTTTATTTTTCAAAGTGATGAGGGAGGCAGATACTTGTATTTGCTATTAATTTAAATTTGTTTTTCTGATAAAGCAGGTAATTAATTATATTCAAAATATTTATTTGAACGCAACCGGAGATATCAGATGCAGTGTGTCTATTCTTGCCTGGCAATATGTGAACAATAGACCATGGAATGTGACAAATGATAGTGAGTGAATAAAGGGCAATACGAAAGTGTGAATTCGTAAATCAAGTTATCTGTGAGCCAACGAAGGTCTGTGAAAATTTTAACTCCTTCTTTGTAAATGTGGCCAAGGATATTGGTAAATATGGACCCAGGTAACATGGATCATCCTAGTGTGAAAGCTATATTTGAAAACATCACCACACAAAATATTACAATGGAAACTATAAATGACTCTAGCTCAAGTTAGAAAAATTGGAACAAATAAATCCACTGGCTGTGATAATATCTCAGCAAACCATACGAAAGTCAGAGCGCCTGTTCTTGCTCCCAGCTGGCTAGTCTAATTAACACCAGTTTTATCAGATGGACATTCCCGAATAACCTCAAAAGAGCCTGGGTTGTGCCTCTGTTCAAGGAAAAATAGCCCTCTTGATATAAAAAAAAACTATAGGCCAGTTAGTATATTACCTATGTTCTCAAAGATATATGAGAAAGCTATTCATTCTCAACTATCTGATTTCCTCGAGAGCATATTTGCAGACCACATTTCTGAGACTAATCGAAGACTGGAAATCTGCACTTGATCACCAAAAATATGTTGCAGCTATTCTCATGGACTAATCAAGGGACATGTCACATGGCTGGATTTAGGGTGTACATTATATTGCATTGTACACAGTCGGGTCCGTTTGAACATTTCATGTGTATGTTCTCAAGGCTGGTCACAGGGGGTTGGGGTGTACATACTTATATTTGATGGGACACTGTCAAGTATGTTTGAACATTTTGTGTGTATGTTCTCAGAGTTTGTCACAGGGATGTGGCGATGGGGGTTTGTGTGTACTGACAGTGCATAGTGCGATTGCCAATTTCATGACTTACACAACATCAATTTGTCCACACCAATGCATTTTTATACGTCCGTTTGAAAAAAAAAAAATTTGGTATGTTAGTTTACCACACCAAAATACAGATCAAGTTCGAATATGGGTTTCGTCCGCATGATTTTGACTGAGTTATGCCCCTTTTTCGACTTAGATTTTACCTGATTTGCGGTTTCGGGATGATAACTTTAGATTGAATCAAGTGAACTGAACCAAATTTGGTATATTAGTTTACAACCCCAAAATACAGATCAAGTTCGAAAATGGGTTTTGTCCACATTACTTTGACTGAGTTATGCCCCTTTTTCGATATAGATTTTATTTTTGTTATTATTTCGTCATTATTAAGTCAAAGGTTTCAAACAAATGAATTAAACCTTGCCCACTCTACTCCAGAAACAGGCGTATTATGCCACGCCCCAACGGCGTGCTCTTGTTGAAATTGTTTTGATAGATTGAAATACCAAATACCAAAACCAACAATTGTCCTGCTTTCAGTGTAAATTTTGATTTCCAAACCAGGCGGACATTACGGAAAGTTCCAACAGTTGGTATCACCCACCAGGTGACATGGGAGTTTTATGTCTGACTGAGGGACATGAGATAGGGACGTACGTGGGGTGTCTAACTTGGAATATCTATACTGCATACACGCCCCTTGAACCAGACCAAATTTTCCAAGTTCCATTTTCACCCCTCCCACTTAGTTTGAAATGTTCTAACATACATTCCAAGTCAGCAACACCTATGGATGCTCTACATCTCACATCTTTCATCTGATTAATCACAAAAATTCTATTGTGTGATTGAGTGACATCTGATTTTTGTTAAAAATTATTACCGCTGGCAGCCATCTTTCATTTTGCTCTTTGCCATTACTAATTCTGTCATCATTTGAATCTATCAACAAACCATATAACATGCAGTTATGAGCAGATAATTTTCAAGTTGTAAATGCATGATAAAGCTTCATAATTATCTAGGGGTAATTTGGCCATGAAAGTATCATGTGATTGGTCGCGAGAATACACCAGACCTTGCGTCCTGATATCAATCACGTTCGGTTGAGGTCTTCATTGTTTCTCAAGCAGGGATGGGGTAATTGTAATTAATTTGTTATTGTAATTGACTAATTAATTACTTTTTCTCAAGTAATGGAGAGTAATTTTAAATTGAGCCACATAGAGACCTTGAGCAAGCTGTAGATCCCCATCCCCTATGTGATTATGCTATTGTTATAGGACTATGTATACCCTTTAAAATTCTGGTTGTTTGCCATCTGGCAATTGTCGCTTTGTTGGGTTTTTTGTCATTTAAAGAGAGGTACCGGAATTTGGTCTTTTTTTCAGTATTTTTTGAGTATTTATTTTCCATTCACTATCATTATATCTTGCTAATGTTTGAATTTTCCACATGTTGTTGGTATTTAGCTTTCAACTTACAAAAATATTGACCCCATATCACATGTTTAATGCGAAGCTTTGAATTTGTACGAAAAACCATGAAAATTTTAAATTTTAATTGAAAATAAAAGAAAAATGTCTATTTTTTTTTAATTCTGAAAGTATTTTCTTAAATACAAACATATTTCCACTGCAAAATTGTTATTAAGTAATCAATTACATTATGTTGAGCATCTCTATCAAGTAAATGGTTGGTTTCAGCAAAACCGTGATCTAAAGAGCGTTTACTAATTCAATATGTCCTTGTTGACGTACTTGATACGACAAATTTTTTTTAATCATGATCTACATGGCAAGTATTCTAATATATTTTGTCGATAAAACAAATAGTCATAAGGATAACTTAGTCTTGAGTTGAAAACAATTCTTCGAATTTAGAGAGCGTTTATTGACTGATAATTTTCCCCCATTATTTGCTGTTGTATGCAGCTCTGTGTCATATTCACAATTTCACAGAAAATATGTTGATTATCTATCATTCGAGAAATATTTAGAAACAAGTATAAATATCAAATTACATATACAGTGAATTGAATAATTGTCTCCAGGTCCAAGATAGCTGAAAAAATGGTGATGGTAATGTAAAAAATTTAATTGGAATCTTAATTTTCATACATATTTCTAACATTGGTTATAATACAGGAACATATAGCACACACAAAACAAGTGATGGTAATAAAAAAAAATTAATTGAAATCTTAATTTTCATACATATTTCTATCATTATTTATAATACAGGAACATATAGCACACAAAAAACAAGTCTGATGCATGCATCTGATTTTACTTGTTATTTATGGAGGATAGGCAGATCGCTACAACACAAGCATCCCACGAAGTAGGTGGGTCACCTATGGACGACCTGTACCCTCAGAGAAATTCCTCTGGGACAGGGCCCAGGAGCCTGTCTTTCCCCAGGCTCATTATTTTCCTTACTCATTAGTTTAAGGCATAATAAAATAAACTCAAGGATCCTATAAGTATTTCTCCCTGTTCAATCAACTATGGTGTTGTTGACTTTAAATGCTTTAAATAAAACCTACATAAATACAGGTATTATGTTGATTATAATTTTGTCTCTGTGTGTATGTTTTCAAGTTTTTGGGCAAATATTCATTTTGTTAAAGGTACGGTTGGCCTTGGCGGTGGGTATCCTGTGAAAATATTTCCACCCGTCAAAAACCGCCACAAACAGAAAGAACAACACAATGTAGACAGACTTTGTCCGTATACAAATAAGAAATATCGCATAAACAGTATGTTATTGTCATATATTTGACCATTGTTATGTAAACAAAAGCATAAAAAGTTACTTTTCTGGTGTTTGTTTATATTATGATAGTAAACATAAAGAGCGTTCTTTGTTGTTGAATTCCTGATATGGAACGAATAAAGAGCGTTTATGCCATTTGTGTGTGATTATCCAGCAGCATTGTGCTGTCTTCTGTAACACAATCAGGCTCTTGCTTAGGTAAAATATAGTAAATATTTATGATAACATGCTGTTTACGCGATGGTCATGGTATATATGAACGAAACTGTATGCGTTTTAATGTTTTTCTGTTTACGGTGATTGGAACAAATATGAATATTTTCGACAACTAAGGCCTCACGTGCCTTTAAAGGCATTAAAATAAGAATATTTGTGTGACATATTTGTAATTTATCCATTCTTGGAGTATCTAAGGGAAACTACTCTACTGTACATTTTCTCTTTGAAAGATATTTCAAGAGGAGTAACTCTATTTGAATACCACTACTTACTGAAGGCCATTGCAGGTTGATATACTAATTTCTCGCTTTAATAAAAATTAATTATTGCATCAATTTACATGCCAGATGATTTTATCATTATTAAGTGATGTTTTAGTATATACTAATAATAAGTTTCACAAAAGCTGAAGTGAAATGTAATTATAATACTCCATCTGCAAAGAGTTTGATAAATGTTTTTATGCATATTATGTTCTGTATTTATTCCACACCCATATGTCTAGTAAGCCCAACACTTGTCTCTGAATTATATTAGATATTAATTATAGAATTATTAACTAATTGATTGAATGTTGATGTACAAATTAGTAAATTGGTGAATCATTCCAAATAAAACAGTAAAAGCAAATTATGTTCTTAGCATTACTGTAATGGATTAGTTCCAGCATGTAGTTCACTAGCGGGAGATGCGAATCTTTATTCAATAAGCGAGATCACTGAGTCGCTACCATATTAGATCATCCAGCCCCCATTCTGTGGTTTAAATGCTACAGGTCAAAGTTCTGGAGTAGCATTCCATATATTGAGTTTTGAATATTCATGCATTCCATATATGGAATTTTATGAATAGTCAAAAGCTCCATATATGGAATGCTACTCCAGAACTTTGACCTGTAGCACTGAATGCTTGGAACAGGGCTGGATGGATCAAATATGGTAGCAACTCAGTGATCTCGTTTTTGGTTGTGATAACGTTGAAAACATTTATTTCGCAGAAATGGGTCTGGACAAATACCTAACATTACATCCGGAGTACTATGTCTTCTTCTTCCCCTACCTCTAGGATATCTTAGGTTACTGATATCCGCAGGAAGGGGGAGATATCCTTCTACAACAATAGAAGAGACTAATGACCAATTAATAATAAGTATATATTTCTCTCCAGATTCATCCAGTCATTGATCGAGTATTCCAATTTGATGAGGTTCCTGCTGCTTTTGAGAAACTTGAAAATGGACATGCAAGAGGAAAGACTGTAATAGAGGTGAAGAGAGTGGAACAAAGGTGACAGACAATTGACTGCAGACACCTATTGAATATCTGAAATTTCCATGCTTGTTCTGATAATGGACCTTTCTACTCTGAACGCGATATTATTCTAGTGGTACCAATTGTGTTAACCTCAAAGTCAGGGGAAAATCCACAGCTGTTTTGATACCTGGTTTATTACAGGGCACCCAAACACTGGAAACACACATTTCCCCAAATTCCTAGTGGATAGTATTTACGCAATCTGAATTTTCCACATTTTCAACTCAATTCTCCATAATTCAACAACATGCAATGCCAATTATCATTATGCAGTTGGTATAGAGCATTTTTTACACAATCCAATAAAATTGTGAATTTTCACAAAATCTCAATTTCAAACTATCAATATGAAGGGAAATCATTATCCCTTATAACCAATGTATGCTACAGTACTATAACAACAACTATTTACCACCACAATATGAAAGATATGTTCTAATTATGAAAAAAAGTGGTTTAATCAAAAAACTAAAATTTCAGTTAGGTCGATAGACACTTTGACAGGATATATTTACAAAAAACACACTGCATGATCCCAACCAGGGTATGCGCTCAGTCTACAAACTGAAATCATGACTGTCTGCAAGAACATAAATAAAACGTTTTTCATTGCATATTTTAGTATTTTTATTTTGGCAGCCATTTGCAGACTATTTTATTTGAGGAAAAATCTCCATAAAACTAAATAATGTCTGAAAAGAATCAGTAAAGATTATTTATGTGTGCCAGGTTATTGAAAACGTGGTTGAATAATATTTCTTTTGTTTTATGTTGTTTTGGTCCTTTATCCGATAACAAAAATAGTCCTGCAAATGGCTGCCAAATAACTAAGATATGTAATGAAAAATGTTTTATATATTTTCTCGCAGACAGTCATGATCCTAGATGGTAGACTGAGCGTATACCCTAGTTGGGTTCATAATCAAGATAATGCAGTGTGTTTTTTTTTTATATTTCCTGTCAAACTCTTATCGATCTACATGATAAAATGGTTGTTTTTATTTTTTAAAACCACTATTTTTCATAATTGGAACATATCTCTCATATTGTGAAAGTAAACACGTGTTGTTATAATACTATAGCATACATTGGTTATAATGGATAATGATTTTTCCCTTCAAATTAATTGTTTGAAATAGAGATTTTTTGAAAATTAACGAATGCTCAAGAAATATTTTATCATCCCAATTTATATGGAGACATCCGTAAATGCAGAACAGCCTTACTGTATGTATGACTACAGTTGATAACCCACCTGCTCCCAGTTAATTTGAAATGCGCATTTCTAAATACAACTTTTTGCCAGCCCTAAATCATTAAAATTATTGTAAGACAAGTTGTTCACAATAGTTGTCTCTTTTCACACAACGTGAAAGAAAAACGTAATTGGCTGTGAAAAATATGCATGCTTTGCTGTATGGAGGGTAATTAGGGTCACAATTCCAAGTGCTAACTTATATATCGTAGAATGTGAAATGCTATTGTCAATTTGCCAAATGGCAGAATTTAGTGCTAACTCGTATATTGTAGAATGTGAAATGCTATTTTCAAATGTAAAATTCCTGAAATTATTTTATTTCTTCATTCTAAATGACAAAATTAAGATTATATTGCAACTTTAAATAATTAAAACTTACATATAGTAGTTTATATAAACAGTATCATGCATGTATCAACTTCATTGGTGAAGCCAGGTGTATCATGCTGTGATAGTTTGTTATGCCCAAGGCACGGAATCAGGTTACACTTTGTTCAGTGGCCCGTTCATATGCAAAAAATATGAGGCACGTTTTGAGAAATACATGTCCAGACTGAAATTGTAATAATCGCGCAGTGATGTACCCTACTGCTTAAGACCAACTTTTACTGAATCGCCAAAGTGTTCTTTGTGATCCTTTGTTCGTATTCTGACCACCACTGACACTCTCACATCCAACAACTCTCTTCACCTCTTCTGCTCAACTATCCATATTTACTGTATCATCAGTGCCCGCCAATGTGTGAGTATTTAGGTGGAGGTCTCTTTGTGACATTGCAATACAATCTGGAACACTTGTACATTGAATTTTCATATCTGACTGAATGGACTTCATCTGTGCTTGGATAGTCTGTTGGTTTTGGAGCTTGTGTAAAACATTATCTCAAATGGCAGAGACTTATATCAAATGTTTTGAGGAACTTGTTATGACATTCACTGTTTTTCCAGATTCATGTGCATCGAATATTTTCCCATTAGTTTTCCCATTCCATTTGTATTAATGTACATTTATTCATTTGCCTGTGATGTGGTAAATTGTGTGATTGTTTGCATGTGAGGTGTTGATTAATATGTCGCATGCATGTGGCCATGTGCGTCCGTTTTAATGTGATGTGGTACAGGTATACCTGCTGGTTGCATACTTGTGAGCATTTTGAGCCATACTCGTGTGAGGTGGTGATATTCATTAACATTAATTGTCATATATGTTTTCGGCATTTATATATTCTTGACTGATTTGTGTCCTTTATATTGTCAGGTTGAAACATTAAATTGTTAAACAACCATGGTGTTGAGCATCTGATCGACTCCCGAAACACCATGTGTTAAAAATTAAAAACTAAAAATGCAGACGTTAAAAAGTAAAAACTAGTTGATGAAATATGAAAGTTATCATCTACAATTTACAAATGTATTTATGACCCTTCCAACGCACTGTCAAATTATGACAACAGAGGGCGGCACCAAATAACTGAGGGACGATAAGCTCCAGTCAAATTGTAAACATCCAGTAAACACATAAAAATAATATACAATGCGTCCAATAGCTTCGCTTGCTTCTCACTGCCTATAGCATACATACTATTTGTCTAAAAGCGATAGCGTGTTATTATTTTTCGCATATGTCTAATATATTGCTATTTTAATTAGAAACTTGCTTTCAGACTGCTTTCTCGTCTCTTATCATGAGTATAATGGAGTATAATGAGTTAACTAAAGGCATTAAACAATCATAAGCTGAGAGCTGCCTTAACTTTTACATTAAGGGCCATGGCAATAATAATTGTGGCCAAACTTAGTTCAATATGGTGAGATACAATGATTTAAATAAAAACAGAGGTTTGGAAACTGATAGATTATTATCAGGAGGATGAAAACATAAATTTTCATATATATGGGAGCCAAAACCTGCCCTACCTTTTACATTAACGGCCATGACAATAATATAAAATAATTTATGGACAAAGTAATTTGATATTCGTTTAGTATGACATCTCAGACAGTTTTATTTAGCAGTATTGAGCCACATATAGAGTGAATCTAATCAAGTAGGCCAAGTTTCCCCTGCCTTACCCACACCTGCCCTACCTCAAAATATGCATTTCTGGTCATTAATTGCTGACAATGGCCTCTGTTTCAGTCAATTGTGGCCAAACTTATTTCAATATCATGAGATACAATGAATAAAATCAATACCGGGGGGTTGGAGACTGTTATATTCTTATTTTGAGGCTGAAAACATGAATTTTCCCAGATTTGGGAGCCGAGACCTGCCCTATTACTTTAAGGGGCATACCAGTACTTTAAAATCATCTATGGACCAAGTCATTTGATATTCATTTAGAACCACATCTCAGACAGTTCTTTTGCAGTATTGAGCCATATGTAGAGTCACTAAAAGAAGACCAAGTTTCCCCTGCCTTACCCCACACCTTCCCTACCTCAAGATATGCATTTCTGGTCATTAATTTCTATCTTGGTCAATTGTGGCCAAACTTATTGCCATATAATGAGATACAATGAATAAAATCATCTTAAATTCTTATCTGAAGGCTGAAAACAAATTTTCCCAGATATGGGAGACGAGACCTGCCCTACCTTATTACCTTAAGGGCCATAAAAATACTATAAAATCATCTATGGACCCAGTCATTTGATATTAATACTGCACTCAGGACGTGCATTTACATTGTTTTCCCATCCAACAGCAAGGTCCTAACGACGTCCTGGCACTGGTTCTAGTAACATAAAACTGAAATTGCTAAGCATATCTGGCTTTTCAATTAGAGGCATTCCATTACCGCTGTGTTAAAGTAATCAAAAATATTAAATATTGCCTGAAATCATGTTGTCAATCATACAGTCATGTTATAAGTATAAATGGGGGCCAAACTACCCATAATTAAAAGAATATGCTAATTTTATATTATTGCCATGGCCCTTAATATAAAAGGTAGGGCAGGTCTCGGCTCCCAAATTAATGAAAATTCATCTTTTTAGCCTCCTGATAAGAATTTATGAGTCTCAAAACCCTGTGTTGACCAGAAATGCATATTTTGAGGTAGGGCAATGTAAAACTGCCTCAGATGTGTTTCTAAACGATAACAAATAATTAACTACATAAATGATTTTATATTATTCCCATAGCCCTTAATGTACAAGGTAGGGCAGGTCTTGGCTCCCAAATCTATGTAAATTGATGTTTTCATCCTTCTGATAAGAATTTCCTGATAAGAATCTATCAGTTTCCAAAACTGTTTTTATTTTATTCATTGTATCTCACCATATTGAACTAAGTTGGCCACAATTGACCCAGATAGAGACCATTCTCAGAAATTGATGACCAGAAATGCATATTTTGAGGTAGGGTAAGTGTTGATTAAGGCAGGGGAAACTTGGTCTCCTTGCCTTTAGTCACTCTGTATGTTGCTCAAAACTTGTAAAGAACTGTCTGAGATGAGGTTCTAAAGGAATATCAAATAACTGGGTCCATAAATTATTTTGTATTATTGCCATGGCCCTTAGTGTAAAAGTTAATGCAGCTCTCAGCTTATGATCGTTTACTGCCTTTAGTTAACTCATTATACTCCATTATACTCATTATAAGAGACGAGGAAGCAGTCTGAAATAAAGTTTCTAATTAAAATAGCAATATATTACACATATGTGACGAATAATAACACACTATCACTTTTTAGACTATTAATATGTATGCTAGAGGCAGTGAGAAGCAAGCGACGCTATTGGACGCATTGTATATTATTTTGACATGTTTACCAGATGTTTACAATTTGATATAGGGCAGACGGGTCTGTTGCTCTCGTCGGGAGCTTATCGTCCCTCAGTTATTTGGTGCCGCCCTCTGTCATCATAATTTGACAGTGCATTGGAAGGGTCATAAATACATTTGTAAATTGTAGACGATAACTTTCATATTTCATCAACTAGTTATTACTTTTTAACTTCTTACTTCTAGTTTTTATACGCCCTTGAAAACAGGTCGTATTATGTAATCAGTCCGTCTGTCTGTTGTGCCGTCTGTCTGTCCACCCTTAACATTTTTAGTTTCCGATCGACAACTCCAGTTTGGATTATTTTATCTGAACCAAAGTTGGTATGTGTATTTCCCAGCTAAAGATACAGGCCAAGTTCGAATATGGGTTCTGTCCAATTATTTTTACATGAGTTACGGCCCTTTTTCGACATAGAATTTGACCGTCTGTTAACATTTTTGGTTTCCGACCGATAACTCCAGTTTGGATTATTTTATCTGAACCAAAGTTGGTATGTGTCTTTCTCACAGCAAAACACAGGTCAAATTCGAATTCGCCAATTTTCACCAGAGTTATGTCCCTTTTTTACTTATAATTTTTGCCAATTTGAGGTTTCCGGATGATAACTTTAGTAAATGTGTTCTGAATGAAATTAAATTTGGTTTACTAGCACTAAAGGCAGGTTTTTATGCGCAAACAACGGTCGTATCAAGCCGACACTTAGAGGCGGACATGAGGTCTACCGACCTTTTATTCGACTTAGAATTTGACCAATTTCATAACATTTCGGTTTCCGACCGATAACTCCAGTTTTGATTATTTGATCTGAACCAAAGCTGGTATGTGTGTTTCCCAGCTAAAACTACAGGCCAAGTTCGAATACAGATTCTGTCTAATTATTTTCACATGAGTTACAGCCATTTTTCGACTTAGAATTTGACCGCATATTGGCATTGAAATTAGGGGTATATCAGATATTCAAAAAATGTAAGCCCAAAGTATTATTTTATTTTGCGGTAGTACAATTCGAAATAGCTAAAGGGCGTATTTTGCCATGCCCTAGCGATGCTCTTGTTAATTTTTAAAACCTGATTTTCATAATTTAAAATGTTAGTTTAAGTTTCATCAATGAAGTTGATAGGCACATGATACTGTTTATATAAACTATTATATTTAAGTTTTAATTATTTAAAGTTGCAATATAATCTTAATTTTGTCATTTAGAATTAAGAAATACAAAATAAATTTGGGAATTTTACATTTGAAAATAGCATTTCACATTCTACAATATACAAGTAATCACTAAATTCTGGCATTTGACAAATTGACAATAGCATTTCACATTCTACAATATATAAGTTAGCACTTGGAATTGTGACCCTAATTACACTTCATATTGCTGATAGGATTTTTATTTTAGTTATTCTTGTTGGTTACATGGATCAGTTGAGTCAGGTTGGGTGAAAAAACGCATCTCTGTTAGATATTTTATTGAATAAATTATGAATATATGCATTTGTGCAGTGTTTGAAATGGGGTTGCCGGTGAGAAAATAGTTTTGTTCTTGAACATTGCTTCAGTTTAGATGATCATATAATTGAAATAAAATTAAATTGAGGCAAATTAATATAGATAGGTTCATTATAGGCATATTTATTTTTTTAAACAAACAAAACTACCAGTACTTACCAGTCAACCACAAATTGAATGAACGAAACAAACATGTGGACTTGTATTATAGACTGATGTTGTGACAGAATAACATCATGGGTGGAGGTATTATGCGATTCCTTGTATATGCATATTCAGTTAATTGCATAGAAAAAGTCATGACGTTATGCAGTTAAGCCAAATTGACTGTATTTCTCAAAAACTTATCAACTGTCTATTTCGAAGAATACCATGTGATCAATATTTGCCAGTTATTTTGGTCCCAGATTTCACACAGATAAATAATCACCAATAGAATTGATTGATATATACATATGCATGCTCCGTCTGTGGTTTTCTATATTATAGAACAATTGTGAAATTGAGGCATTAAAATCTTATGTTATCATATCCAGCTGTTGAGAAAATTTTACTTATCGCCTATTTTCACCACATTCAATAATAAATACAATACAATGACAACTTTCTTTAATTTGTAATTAAATATTCTAATGGCCATATATTCCAGTTATGGTGAAATTACAGTATTATTTTGCAATCTCGCACTTAAACTTAGTTTAAATATGTGTGTATCTTGTAAGCAGTTGACTATATTGTGTTGATAAAATATTTTCCTTGAGATCTGCCCATTGATACACAATATTGCAAATGGTCATTTAGCCCATTGTAAAGCTTGAAGTGGATAATGACATTTCAATTAGGATAATTTTAATTGAATTCTTCACGAATCAATACTACAGTAATGCCCTAAATAATCGACTCCTTAACCACAGCAGAATTATGGGTAATTTTTCAGGATTTAGACGGAAATATGGCTTGTTGCCATTCATTGGAAAGCTCTCATCTTTCCGATGAATGGCAACAAGCCATATTTCCGACTAAATCCTGAAAAATTACCCATAATTCTGATGTGGTTAATGAGTCGATTATTTAGGGCATTACTGTATGTAAGGGTCACGAGAATACAAGATCAGTGCTCACAGCAGAAGGGATCGGTCTTTATACCAGTAACTTCATTCAGCCTGCTCAAATTCAGAATATAGGAAATTCACATCGGATTCACTTTGTCAAATTGTTTTTCAGTGGAAAAAATAGTAAACATACAACCTCTCGCTATCAATTATTCAAGAGACAATTTTGTTTTGCCTAATGGAAATTATTTTTGCAATTGGAAATGTATGAATTTGAAGCAGAAACTCTTTGTCTGACATAGTCCTAGTTTCCTTGGATGAAAACCAGCTAGTGAAATGGGTTGGGGACAATTCTGTTTTACCTCAAAGCCCTGTGTGTATATATCTCACAGAAGTGACATTTTCTTACAGTTATTCTGAGTTTTTGGGAATTTTTCGGTGAGCGGGTTAACAACGCTAAACCCCGATGTTGAAAGATATATAAACTGGGCTTTGGCATAAAACAGCATTATCCCAAACGATGTCACTAGCTGGAGTACGTCAAAGGAAACTTGGACTATATCTGACAATGCATTCTTTTTGAGCTCACTTCCAGTACTTGGCTCATTTGTGTGGACCTAGTCTTCAATTCGCCCAACCAATCACTTAGAATTCAATCCAGATGTACAATGTAGGATTCACTATAGATTATGAAGGAGAACAATTTGAGTGTTAGATTTATCGCCCACATCATAGGCATAAATGAACAAAAGCATGACTCAAAGAATAAATTTTTCAACATAAAAGATGCTCTATCTCTATCTTCTAACAATGACAACATAAACTTTTAATCAAACTGTTTTTGAAGATATGTTTGCATTATTATTTGTCAATGTATTATGTTACACATATGTCAGTTACATCTTATCAATCAAAAATGTTGTAACATTTCCAGGAAAACAAATTGACAGTGACAGAAGCTTTTGTTGATTGGCCTCTCGGAATCAATTTTATTTATTTTATACCCCAAATCCATACACAAAGGTTGAGAGAAGAGATACATATACCAGCTGCATATAGTAGTATTTAATCTGATATAAAAATTACACTATGCTACTAGTATATGACTGGTATTACCTCATTAACATATGTGAACAATTGTCCACTTACTATAATTTCTTTGTTCCTTTGAAATTATAAGGTATCTAATTTTGAGCTTATTTCTCTGTTGTATGACAAAATGATCTTTCAAGTGGAAATGGATGAAATAAGTTTGAAGATTAGAGAAAAAGTTATTTAATAAATATAGAAAAAATATACATTAATAACATACCTTCAAAAAGTGAAGTATTCATTTATCAAAAATGAAAAAGAAAAAGTAAAAAAAAATATAGGCATACTAAACTTTCTATTAGTATTCATTTAAAAGAACTGTAACTCCCACGAGGAGCTCAAGTTCAACATGCAACAGTTTCTGAGATGACTGTTGGCACCTATTCAGTTTACTGCACCATGTTTTTTTATGGGCTTTCGTCCTTTCTGCCTCTTCTTTCCATTTCTTTTCTTATTCCTCTTGGCTTTCTTTCGTCTCCTCCTTTGCTTTCTCTTGGATTCACGTTCTAACTTCCGAGACTCCTTTGAATCCTGAGCTTGTACTTTTTGTTTTGGAACTGAGTTTTTAGTTTCTGACAACGGTGTTGTTTCTAATAGAACAATGTTTTGAGCGTCATGTGTACTAGGAGCTTCAGGTGAAAATTCATGTTGAGAAGCGCCTTCCACTGATATGCTGACCTTGGAGGGTCTCCTATTCACTTTGTCTGAAGATAAAGTTGGCCTAGTCTCTGGTTGTTGGTTGAACAAGGTTGGGAATCCCCTGGAGATGTGTGTAGGTTGTGGTGGTGGTACATGTAACGGTCTGAAATAATTTGTGAGAACTTTTAATATATAATTATGATGATTATTCTACTTACTGAGTACAACCATGTTGAAACCGTCATCTATTACATGTACTTAAATATTTACATTTTTCAATAAGAAACAAACTAGATTTTTTTCTTATGATATCTTTCCTATTATTTGACGGAATCTGTGGAGTGGCTAATCAATCAATTCACCCTGTGCACCCGTACCAATTAGCCTAAAACAGATTCCCTTTGGCACACTGTGAAAGCCAAACATGATGAATAAGCCTAACTCGAGACTTGAGCTGTGCATATGAGGTCATGAGTTGTGTTATGATCATGGGACAATATCACTTTAGTAAATGTTTTTTGCTTTAACTTCCCTTGACAAAATTTGCTAGAATAATCGAAAGCTCATGTTTCTAAAATATGACAAGTCTCAAGATACATCATTTTGCATAATCTTAAATTGAACTAGAGAATATACCTTTTGTAGATCTCGTTGCAACATGTTAGGTGATAGCTGTAGCATATGTGTTTGCCTTTGGTCATTGTAGATAGATACTTCTTTGCCATAGCCATACATTGGGACATTCCATCCTTATGCAGATTGATTGATGCACCATCTAGCTTACCAGCATTGCAGCACTCAAATTTTATGCTCGCTTTCCAAGCTTTCAACTTAAGGGCTGAAATATCAGATATAAATAAAGTTTGTAAACAATGTTTCCTGGAATCTTCACAATCATTCTTCAAGTCTTCATCCAGTATTTTGTTTTCAAATTGAAGCTTTAAAATGTTTACTCAATATTTATCAAAGTACTGGAATGACGCCATGCTACTTCAAGCAGCCTATACTTTTTAAGGTCATAAACTACAGTCTTATACATTTTCATTCATGTCATGTTTCCATGACCAAAAAAGTTTGTCCACCTTGAAATGTCCAACTGCACCCCCACCCCACCCCCTTGAACTAAACTGAAATTTCCCAAGTCCAGAACATTCCCTTTGCACACCCCCTTCCCATTGTGTTGAAATTTGCCAATAGAAACAGCTTAACACCCCCCCCTCCCCCAAGGTTGGACATTTTCCTACATTGACACAGTTTAGTCAAAATTTAATTGAAATTAGGAAAAATTGTTTTGTCTAAAAAAATTAATTAATAAATAAATACTATCTAACTATCAATTCCAACCTATATTTGTCCGCCAATTTTCACCAGAGTTATGCCCCCTTTTCGACTTAGAATTTGACCGTCTGTTAACATTTTTTGTTTCCGACCGACAACTCCAGTTTGGATTATTTGATCTGAACCAAAGTTGGTATGTGTATTTCCCAGCTAAAGATACAGGTTCCGTCCAATTATTTTTACATGAGTTACGGCCCTTTTTCGACTTAGAATTTGACCGTCTGTTAACATTTTTGGTTTCCGACCGATAACTCCAGTTTGGATTATTTGATCTGAACCAAAGTTGGTATGTATCTTTCTCCCAGCAAAACACAGGTCAAGTTCGAATTCGGGTTCCGCCCGCCAATTTTCACCAGAGTTATGTCCCTTTTTTACTTAGAATTTTTGCCAATTTGAGGTTTCCGGATGATAACTTTAGTAAATGTGTACTGAATTAAATTAAATTTGGTATGTAGGTTTACTAGCACTAAAGACAGGTTTTTATGTGCAAACAACGGTCCTATCAAGCCGACACTTAGAGGCGGATATGAGGTCTACTGACCTTTTATTGATCTTAAAGTTCCATCGGATGTTGTGTCGGTCATGAAATTTCCAATTGCTGGAATTATTGGCCAAGTGTGGAGTCCAAACCCCCTGAAGGTTTATAACTATATTATTTTCAAATGGTTCAAACATGTTATTTCATAGACTAGAATTTGAATAAAAATGAAAATAGTTTCTATGAAAATTAAATTCATCTGTGAAATCTCAGCCTTAATATTTGTACACTATGTCTGACCTGATAGGGTGTCTTCTATGCTACTGTCTCTCTCATGATGCTTCAATTCATTTTCCTCAACCTCATCGCTCGCCATTTGCTGTGTTTCACCAGCCATAATATGACGCCATTTTCTCCGTCGTTGCTTTCGTGTTGGTATCGGACTACTCATGGCTTCAGGGCTCAAATGCAGTCTAGATGCTGGATAAATCTCTTTACTCATCTGGCTGGTTGGTTGTACAGTTTGAGAAGCAGCCGTTTGTGAACTGGTATCTTCCGATGTTTTTGCTATGAACCAGTTCTTTGTGTATCTTGTTGAAAGTAAAGTTGCCAAGTCTGCTATATCTGCATTGGGGCTCGGTTGAACAGATGGAACTAATGATGAAAGAAATTGTGGTGTTGGCCTTGGGTCTAACAGAAATGGTCTTTTTCTCTTATCAGTTGTTTTATAATGCTTAGTTTTCACATGTCTGGGTTCTTTTATGTCAGTTATTTTGCCCTCCCTGGTCTCTATCGGTTCTTCTGTTGGTGTCACTCTGATTCGGCGAGTAGTTTTTCTGTCCTAGAATACACATGACAAAAAAGTTAAAATATGCGTCATAATATGGACAATAAACTACTTTGTATGTTACTGTTGGAATGTGACACATCCAGATTTGAATATGGTGGGTAAAATCCAGTAGTGAACATGGTTGTAGGTAGAATAGGTATAACTGAATGTGGACAACTTATTGAACTAGTCGAATAAAGAGATATGATTTTTTTTTGGTAGAAAAGTAGGCTGAAACCTATTGTTTTTATTATTGTTTGAACTTATATTGTGTGAAATCCATATTGAAGCCAGGAAGGTATGCCAAAATTCTAACCCTGGGGCAACTCAATATAGTGACCATACTGAATTTGTGGTAAAAATTTATCTCAAAATGAATTTACCATGTAGGTATGGTAATCTTCTAAATCTGTGAGTGGATCCAGCTCATCTACCAACTTATCACTGTTCGGCAGGTTCAAGAATGTCTTATGGAAACATTCATACCTCTCCTCGCCTGAAAAGGAGAATAAGTCAATTGCAGCCTTCTGTATAAGAACATGAATCAATCTATAAACATAACACCAATTTAGTACATTTTATGGAAATATTGTCTTGAAGATAAAGTGCTTTATAAAAGTTCACATGGCCTATCCACTTGCTATTCACCGTGTGAGATAAAATTTTCTACTTTATAAAATTAGGTTTGTTAGCTTATGTTTAACTCTTCCATGACTAGCTTCTTGAAATTTTGCAAAAAACTCTGTGGCAATGCATAGGCCTAACAATATTTACTTTGACCTTGTAAGCCAGTGCAATCCCTTATATATGCGAGGCTGCCTGTAGGATACTAACATATCTAAGTGAATTCACTGGCACAAGATATTTAATGCTGCACCAGCGCACCTCCCATCATGAAAAAGTTGAGAGATGGAGTTTCTCTAAACCTTGATTGTGACATTTTCCCTGATGGGAAGATAAGGAAGTATTATGAAACTATAATGTCCTTATGATTTTGCTAAAACTTTTTCTCCAAAATGATAGTTTTTTGTAGTTCACAGACCTTCCATTTGACTCTCATTTTTGTGAGTCTAATACACATTTCATGTTTAATGTTTGTATAGCTGGATAAATCCAGATAACTTTATATATTTATTGTGAGGTTTGAGTTCAGCTTGTTTCACCTCAGAGTCTTTGAATTTGATATGAAGATGACATGGATATAACAAGTTTAGCAAAGCACTGTATCTACAAGAAAGTCTTCAAATAAACATGAGAAAATTGCCAGTTTGTTTCAAAAAGGTCACAAGCAGAAGTTACAAGAACGATTACATTCATACTTTCAGCATCTTCAAATGCTCGAGACTTGCTAGGGTCTTAGATTTTAGAGGTTGGAAACTAGCTTAAGTAATATTTTCAAATACCAAGCATAAACATGTTATTTCCTCCTTAAATAAAATGACTGCCAAAATGATGTGCTCAACTTTTTCCAAGTAGTTGTTTTTTTTTCAAAACATCATGTATAACTTTTTGAACAAAACTGACGAAATTCTCCCCTCAGCAAGAAACAAAGTCAAATAAGAACAGATATACATAACATAAACCACGCTGAGAAACCATGTCGTACCGACAATCCAGCAACACTCATCGTGCCTATCCACAAACTGATCAGCGCTTCTTTGTGTGAAAGGAATATCGGGTTGTTCCTTGGAACAGAAGCGGTCTATTCTGTTACGTCTTAAGTCTGATACACAGTCATCTCGTTCTGGTCCACTCTGTAAACATAGAAAGACACTCAATTCCTTTGGAATCCCACCCATTCCCAAAGAATTGAACTTTCGATTCTATCATCCATAAGTTTTTTGCATCTCAGAGACAGTTTTAACTTCCTCTCAATCCTCAATAACTTTTCTATTTCCCATACATCTTTAAAATTTGAGAATTAATTTGAAGTAGTCTCCACTTCAAAATGTATAATTACCTATCCAAATGACCACCGCATCCTGTATTCCATTATCCATGTCCCAAGATTGAGTGCCACTTATGTCATGTAATATGAACTCTTAAGATGGAATATTGTATTCCTGCATACTACCAGATAGTACATTAACCTTTCTATACTAAATGGATCCTCTCAATCAGTTATGAAAGTATACATTGGAAAGATCTATTATTCATCTGCAGTGGAAAAATAAGCAGATGACACACTGGATGACAAATAGTAAAAGTGCAGAAGGAGAATTATTTATTATCTTTTTTTCAACTTATTATCTGAACATTTCCAAATGGACAACTATTCATCAATGAGTATTTAATTTTAAAAGGGTTACTATGACCAAGATTTTAGCAGTAATGATTATATATACCTAATATTTTAGTTCCTTGCATGAAGTATATAATCTTTGTGTTACTTAATGGATTCTCCCCAGAGACCAGCATAGATAATTCAAATTGGGAGAATTGACTTCTCCCTGATAGATTATTGGGGAGAAATGGACTGTTACATGGGAGAATTAAGTCATAAAGGCTGAAGTTCACTTTATTCTCTAAAACATCACATTTCTGTGATCCAATAAGTATTGTTCAATACAAGCGCCCATTTATAATACCATTATAATGAGTAAGTACTCAAATATACATGTTTTGAAGTATGAATATTGGTATATGAGAGAGAAGTCAATTCTTCCTTAGGGGGGGGTGTGGGTAATAGGGAGTAGTGGCATATTTTAGGGAGAAGATTTCGCCCTCTTGGCTGGTCCCTGATTCCCCCTTTAAATTATAAAGTTATAAAAGAGCACCAGAATGGACTATTATTCATTGGGGGAGGAGTATAGTTTATCGATGATACATGTACAGTACATAAGATTCCCATTCATTAATTTTCAGGAATATTCAGATAATAAAACAGCTAACTTTGTCAGCTAAACTTATTATCTGAAAATACCGCAAGTGAATCTTGTCATTGGAGAGTTAAAATGAGTCCAGTGCCTCTACTAATCCTGATATTGTTTACAGGCTCTCTTTAATCGGCTATTATCCTGACTTGATATCTTATTGGGAAAGCTGCAATCACTAAATCAGTTGCAGCCTCTGTAAGCCAATCAACTATCTTCAGTGAACAGCCATAATGGAGATTCCGCTCAGAGGTGTATTCATTTAAAATCATCTTATTCCAAGTTCAAGTGTGTTAGGTTTATTTCAGTAACACTTATTAAAGGATAGTCTCAAAATATACCATTTGCTGTGTCTACAAAAGCTGGCATAAATTTGATAAAATTTAGACATTGGGAACTTTCATTACATGCAACCCTCTTTGAGCAAACTGCCTTAATAGGGAATATATCACTTCTGACTTGTGGGAAGAGCCCACTTACCTTCCTACAACATTCTTTCATGTCTGATCGCCTGTGATCAAGGATTCGCTCCATATGTTCCAGTTCTATCTGAGTTGGTAAATCAATCTGGTGCATGTCAAGGAAGCGCTTCTCCCTGCCGAGTCTAATTGCATGTCTCATGTGTATGGCCTCACACAGCATTGATATCTTCTGGATTTGTGTTAGTTGCTACAAAAAACAAAATTTTTATCAGTCTTAGACGATCAAACTGACAGACCACCTGCAGCTTAATAAGGAATGTAATATCTACAAATATATTATCAGTAATTTTCATTTAAATAGGGTTAGGGTTAGAGTGCCACTAATACATGTATATGGACCAAAAGACTTGAGTCCAAAGATAGTCTATTGTTTTCTTTAATATTGTCAGAAATACTTGGATACATGAGAAAAACAAACAAAAGTGTTACGTGACAGTGGCACAAGATCTGGCAAGATTCATTAGTGTTTGTAATGCAATGAAGAACAAAATTGAATAAAGAAAAAATATCAGTAAATCTTTTATATCTGGTATATAATATCATGTTGACCACAATTAAATATGTAAATATAGTACAAATATTCTGATCTCCATACATTTATTAAGGGAATGAGAAATAAATTAATTGAATTAATATATTTATGATGCCAATATTAATGCAATATCAGCCTTTATTCTAACACCTTCATTCAAATGTCAGAATTAGAAAAAATTTATTTTCGGATTTTGACACATGCAGCAAACATGAACATGGGTTCATATTATTCACACAGAACATATATTATGATATGCAATAACTTGTTGCTGTATGTATTGCTTTTGGTAATTTGTCATGGGGCAAAATTGTGGATATGATCATTTTGATTGAAGCCCTGTGGTTGTTTTGTACCATATTTTGTCATGACTTTATTTTTGACATCTGATGTATTAATATATATTTCACTCATATCCATAGTCAACGGTTTATCATCTGATGTATTAATATATACTTCACTCATATCCATAGTTTTTGTTGGTGCAGAAATTGTATGTGAAGTGGCTTCATACCTTAATAAGGAATGGAATTGCTGTGTGTGGCACAGGTGTGGTATTCTCTCTGGTAGTTGTCTCTGTTATGAGCTGGGTAGTCGTAGGTATATTCGGTGTTGTTGTCTGTGTGATTTCCCTATTGTCTGCTGATGTTGAACTCAGTCTGGTAACTTGGGTGGTAGTTGTTGTGATTCTAGGCTTTGTTCCTGTTGAGCTAGCATTGGTCAGTGAAGTGGTTTTTCCATCCTGGTCTGTTGTGTCCCTTGTCTGCTGTGCCAGGATGGGTAGACTTGTTGCATTTTCTGCAAGATTTGTTATTGATGTTCCATTTTTCATGCCTCCTTGTGTACTTTGCTTTGTCATTGGTAAAGTAGTTGGCATTACCTTGACAGTCTTATCTGTGTCATGTTTAATTTTAGATACATTTCTTGAATTGACAGTACCGTCTTGAGCTGTCTTGGCTAAAATAGTAATAGATCAGTATTTATAATTTAGTTTTTTATAATTGAACAGATGCTTACAAAGCAACACTCAAGAGTACAGTAGTGCCCCAAATAATCGACTCCTTAACCACAGCAGAATATTGGTAACTTTTCAGGATTTAGTCGGAAATATGGCTTGTTGCCATTCATCGGAAAGTTCAGATTTCCGAAAGTTCAGCTTTCCGATGAATGGCAACAAGCCATATTTCCGACTAAATCCTGAAAAGTTGCCCATAATTCTGCTGTGGTTAAGGAGTCGATTATTTAGGGCATTACTGTATGTAAAATATGATACTTTTAGCAAAAGTGAAAGCAAATAACATGAATTGATTGAATGAAAAGGTTTGTAAAAATATGACACTTTTAGCAAAAGTAAAAACAAATGACATTATGAATTTATTGAAGGAAAATGTTTGATAAATCCATCATCTGTCAATATTATATATTATCTTACAATTTAGATATTTTCCCTCAAATACCCACGAAATACCAAGGCGGATTCCAATTGTGTATACTGCATGGCAACTAGTCGTATCCTGAACAATGACTGTGTGTGAGCTTTGGTGAGTCACTGATGACTCAATTAGTGCTATTATTTTTCAATGTCGGGCTAAAACATCTACTAAATCCACTCAATTGAGTTGTTTATGATGACAGTGCCAAAAAATACTTAATATAATCGGTTGCATTTCACAAAAAAAGTATTGTTTTGATTCAGTGAGTATTTTTTTTCTAAACTATTTTGACACACTTAATCATTGATGACTTCAGTCTTGAAGACGGCATCAACTGGTCACATAAGATACTACCTTTTAGTATTTAAGATGATAGGCTGTTGTGTGAATTGTACGATAAACTGGTTATGACCACTTTGTGTGTACCAAAATAGGTATTCAAGTCTTGCTGTCCTCTGTGCCGCATATACGGTCCAGAAAAGGTAGCTCGACTTGAATACTGATCTCATGGTGGTGATAGCCTATATTTATATGGTGATAGTCATCACAAATATATTGTATTCCTAAAATCAGACATTCTGGCTGAGAGTGAATCAGTTCTTATTGTTGAAGCACTTTTGAATGATATATTCTGTGGTTGACTTAAAAGGACCATTCATTCACTTTCTTGTCTGAGAATATACCTCAGAAATCACCGCTAGAATAACACCATCTACTTAAATTCTTATATCTTGTTGGCTTTTAAGAATCTATATATTAAGGCAACAAATTGGTTCTGTCCTCAGACCCTCTTCATGATGTAACAAAATTCACAATTTATAACTTTAAAGGTACTCAATCCGATAAAACTCCTCTCAATTACTATTTCAATGGCTTCGGGGGTCAAAAATATTTGATTCGAGTCGAGAATGTCACCCATCAAAGCTCAGATTTGTTAGATATCGATTTTAGAAATCTATTATTTTTCATTATCGGGAATACTTTCTGGCCCAGAACTCAGTCAAAATTGCGTTATTATTACCACTTGATTTTAGAGTTATCCATCTTGTCTGTTTGAATAGATTTTGGTGTACACATCCCGAGCAGATTACGGCAGTTGAAGGCAATTATTAGTACTCATCTCGAGTAAATAACAAATTTCAAAAATCAATATCTAATAACTCTGAGCTTTGTTTGATGGGTTCCTCGACTCGAATCAAATATTTTTTACCCCCAAAGCCAAAGAAATAGTAATATAGGACCCTCTGATCGGATTGTTGTTGTTGGAATCTGTTGAGATGGGGAACCTCTGTTCGGATTGAGTACCTTTAAACTCACCATTTATACATTTTCTAAATGTGAGTGGTCCATGTATACGTGCTGCATCATCCACAAAATAAACCCCTGCTGCTCCACGAACAAGGACTCTACAAACAGAAAACAAATAGTATATACATGACTCCTCTTCTCAGATTCATAGAAAAAAGTTCAATGAGGTTGGAAATCAAATAGTTAGAAAGTTTGATGTACCAGTTTAATAATTCCAACCCAAGGGGTGAGGTGCAAATAGGATTCGCTGGACTTGGGAATTTGGGTCTGGCTTAAGGGGGATTGGGTGCCTTTAGAAATTCTATGTTTGACACCCTCCTCCCAATGAAGACCATGTAGATTTATCTATATATCATCAGAGGAAATAGAGTCAAGAAGATCGACACGGGGAAACTCCCAAGTAATTTACCTTATTTTGACACAACCACATGTTGGTGGTATCCACTTGAATTCCATTCTTTTCATTGGTTCTTTCTTTTGAGTTGCTATGACGTGTGGACAGTCAGCAGGTTGGTATGTATCTTCTGATGTATTAATGAAGGACCCTGTTCCACAACCCGGCTTAGCAATCTGATCTGCCACCAACAAAGCCTCACTAAAATTCTGCCTTCGTCCCTGAAGCTTAACTACAAAATATTAACACAAGACATTAGTCTTAAAATCTTTTTTCTCATGTTAGTGTTTTATGATGGGAGGAATGCCCCACCAACATTACACCGCTACAACTTTATTTAGCATGTTGGGAATATGAAGATTATGAAATTTTGAAATGACTACTCTCATGACTCTGAATTGGCTTGGATACTTGAGCAGAATTTTAAAACTGATGAATGCAACGATTTCTAATTGTTGAAATTAGTAACTGTAACTTCGCTGTATTTGGTCCTGTGAGTTTCTATCTTCATTAAAGGCCTACGTAATGTTTAGACTCACGATTATTTCATTTAAATCCATTAATTTACGATTATTTCATTTAAATCCATTAAAGGTACTCAACCCGATAAAACTCCTCTCAATTACTATTTCAATGGCTTCGGGGGTCAAAAATATTTGATTCGAGTCGAGGAAGTCACCCATCAAAGCTCAGATTTGTTAGATATCGATTTTAGAAATCTATTATTTTTCATTATCGGGAATACTATCTGGCCCAGAACTCGGTCAAAATTGCTTAAAATTACCACTTGATTTTAGAGTTATCCATCCTTGTCTGTTTGAATAGATTTGGAGAACACATCCAGAGCAGATTACGGCAGTTAGCAGTACTCATCTCGAGTTTATAACAAATTTCAAAAATCAATATCTAATAACTCTGAGCTTTGTTTGATGGGTTCCTCGACTCGAATCAAATATTTTTTACCCCCAAAGCCAAAGAAATAGTAATATAGGACCCTCCGATCGGATTGTTGTTGTTGGAATCTGTTGAGATGGGGACCCTCTTTACGGGTTGAGTACCTTTAATTTATGATTATTTCATTTAAATCCATTAATTTACGATTGTTTCATATAAATCCATTAATTTACAAGTTTCTTGATGAAGTGAACTACGAGATAGAATGATGCTACTTTGATCACTAAGAGTTAAATATATAATCAATGTTCCAGTCTAATTTTTAGCTCAACTTTACTTTGTAAAGTTTGAGCTATTGCCATGGCTCTGTTGTACGTGTGTGCGTAAGGCGTCAACAATACAGGCTACAGGTCGTACCTTTGATCGGATCATTATGAAATTTGTCATAGCTGTTGACATCAACATTTAGACCGGAATGATTCATTTTGGGGTCATTTGGAAAAAAAACATGGCCGCCAGTGGCCATCTTAGATTTCAAAATTCAATCCATTAGCACGGGCTACAGGCCGTACTGTTCGTCTGATCGTCATGAAATTCGTCATGGATGTTAATATTGACATGTAGATAGGAACGAGTAATTTTGGGGTCATTCGGCCAAAAAACATGGCCGCCAGCAGCCATCTTGGATTTTACTCGTTGCATGACGAAATCCTTTAGCACGGGCTACAGGTCGTACCTTTGGTCAGATCATCATAAAATTTGTCATGGATGTTAACAATTACATGTAGATGGGAACGAGTCATTTTTGGGTTATTCGGGCAAAAAACATGGCTGCCAGCAGCCATCTTGGATTTTACTCTTTGTATGACTAAATCCTTTAGCACGGGCTACAGGTCGTACCTTTAGTCTGACCGTCATGAAATTTGTCATGGCTGTTGAAATTGGAATGTAGATGGGAACGAGTCATTTTGGGGTCATTCGAACAAAAAACATGGCCGCCAGTGGCCATCTTTGTTTTCTCAAAATTCAATCCATTAGCACGGGCCACAGGTCGCATTGTTCATCTGATCATTATGAAATTTGTCATGGATGTTAATATTGACATGTAGATGGGAACGAGTCATTTTGGGTTCATTCGGCCCAAAAACATGGCCACCAGCAGCCATATTGGATTTTACTCTTTGTATGACTAAATCCTTTAGCACGGGCTACAGGTCGTACCTTTAGTCTGATCATCATAAAATTTGTCATGGATGTTAACAATGACATGTAGATTGGAACGAGTCATTTTGGGGTCATTCGGCCAAAAAAACATGGCCGCCAGCAGCCGTCTTGGATTTTACTCTTTGTATGACTAAATCCTTTAGCATGGGCTACAGGTCGTACCTTTAGTCTGATCATCATGAAATTTGTCATGGCTGTTGAAATTGGAATGTAGATGGGAACGAGTCATTTTGGGGTCATTCGGACAAAAAACATGGCCGCCAGTGGCCATCTTTGTTTTCTCAAAATTCAATCCATTAGCACGGGCCACAGGTCGCATTGTTCATCTGATCATTATGAAATTTGTCATGGATGTTAATATTGACATGTAGATGGGAACGAGTCATTTTGGGTTCATTCGGCCCAAAAACATGGCCACCAGCAGCCATCTTGGATTTTACTCTTTGTATGACTAAATCCTTTAGCACGGGCTACAGGTCGTACCTTTAGTCTGATCATCATAAAATTTGTCATGGATGTTGACAATGACATGTAGATTGGAACGAGTCATTTTGGGGTCATTCGGCCAAAAAACATGGCCGCCAGCAGCCGTCTTGGATTTTACTCTTTGTATGACTAAATCCTTTAGCATGGGCTACAGGTCGTACCTTTAGTCTGATCATCATGAAATTTGTCATGGCTGTTGAAATTGGAATGTAGATGGGAACGAGTCATTTTGGGGTCATTCGGACAAAAAACATGGCCGCCAGTGGCCATCTTTTGATTTCAAAATTCAATCCATTAGCACGGGCCACAGGTCGTACTGTTTATCTGATCATCATGAAATTTGTCATGGATGTTAATATTGACATGCAGATGGGAACGAGTCATTTTGGGGTCATTCGGCCCAAAAACATGACCACCAGCAGCCATCTTGAATTTTACTCTTTGTATGACTAAATCCTTTAGCACGGGCTACAGGTCGTACCTTTAGTCTGATCATCATAAAATTTGTCATGGATGTTAACAATGACATGTAGATGGGAACGAGTCATTTTGGGGTCATTCAGCCAAAAAACATGGCCGCCAGCAGCCACCTTGGATTTTACTCTTTGTATGCCTAAATCCTTCACTGCTCATTTTTACACTCCTTTTGAATCTCTCTATTCATTGCTCATCACAAAAAAATTACCTTCTTTACAAAGTTGAGGTACAGTGTCATTGACACTTTCATTATAAAACATATTTACTTTTTATATAGATTCTAGTATATAAAATAACATGTCTAAAACAAGAAAGACACTATTCTGTTTGATATTGAAGTTTCTATGCATGTATTTTCGTATAGATTTGATGTTTTAGAGGGACACCGAAATTATTTTGTTAATTTTCCAATAACAAAATGGTATGCTTTGATCTAAATAGTTGTTTATATGTCATATTTGGTCTTCATCATGACTTTTATTTTGTTGTATCTGATCTGGGGGTGTCTGGAAACCTGACTGCATCTTTAGCAGTGGACGCAATATGATTGCTCATAACCATCGCTAAAACAAACAATATTACATTGACAATATGACTGGCTTCGACAATAAAACATCGTTCATATACATTTCAATTTAATTTTTTTGTTCTTGATTAGATAACTTTCATATAATGTATCTATACTCTGGGACTACCTCTTCCAATGCTATATTGTTTTAAAATTTGATTTATACAACAATTAAATGAACTATAAATTACAGCTAATGAAGATGATGTGGGTCAGTACTAATTAGATAATGAGGATTCATGCCAACCGCTATACTTGCATGGTTTCTCAATTTTTAATTGATACGTGTGTGTGGAAATTGAATGCTGCATACTTACCTATGGTGTAGGTTGATCCGTGGTCCGATTTATCTGTTTTCCTTTTCAATGATATCTTATATAAAGAACGGCCGTCACCACCTATGTTCCTCTCAGAAGAGTGACCATTTGGCACCTTAACTTTTGGACAAATGTCAGGACCTGTTATTACAGGTTGAACTGCAAAGTTACAAAAACATAAACAGTTTGGGATACATCTGTCTGATTTAGTATGTTAGTCCTAGTATTCCAGTATAAAGATTTGTACATGTATTGTACATGTATTTCAAAATAATGAAACGGTTATGAACATTTCAGAATTCAGTTGTTTTCTTCTGTGAAGTTTCTGGCCAAATGTCTGGATTAGCTGGAACACAGAAAGCACACTGCATTGCACGTGTATTCGGGATTGATTCCATTTTACATAATACACATTTGCTTGTGTCAGTTAATAACATACACCAAAAATAAAAACCATTCAGAAAAAATACACAATTCTGAAAGAGAGAGCATACGATTGGCAATTAAATTGAACAGCACTCCCAACTAGGTCAACTTCTGACTGCCGACATAAACAAAACAAAATGCTTACTATTATTATTATTTGATTTTATGATATCATATATTCATCTAGTGATATCATAAAATGAATTTATAGATATAACTAAATAGATAATAAATAGAAGAATTGTGCCCCATAATGTCCAGCTATGCCATTTTCTATTTATTTCTATCACAAAATGAATTTAAAATAGTTATATCACAAAATTCAATTTTATGATATGAGAAAATTTATTTATGATATCACAAAATTAAATGACATGTAATAAAATAGTTAAGCATTGTTTTGGAGCTGATGGACCTCCCCCGGCCTTCGTGACTGTAAAACAATGTTGAGACCCCCCCCCCCCCCCCCCCGCCTCAACATTAATACATATATACTTTGGTTTGTGCTATAATCCAGGAGGGAAATCTAAAAATGTTCTGTCCCGAAGATATATACTGGAGTACATGTGTCAGTCGGGGCATCTGTCAGTCCGCTGAAATTTGGTAAGCAGGTTTGGCATCAGAAGGGCTTTCAAAAGAGGGTTCATTGACGTTGTTCACATTTTCCGTTCAAGAGTTTTCGCGGCCTCCTTGTTTATCTGAAAATGTCGAATTTCGGTCCGTCCGCTTATCTCAACCATGGGTTATCAGATCTCGATGAAATTTGGTATGCAGATTTGTCACCAGGAAGGCTTTCAAGAGGGTTCAATGACGTTGTTCACATTTTATGTTCCATGAGTTATCCCTCTTTGTTTATCTGAAAATGGATTTCCATCCGTCTGCTCGCTCATATATCTCAGCCATGGATTATTTGATTCTGTTGAAATTTGGTTTGGAATCAGGAGGGCTTTCAAAAGAGCATTCAATAATGTTGTTTGCATTTTCCGTTCAACGGTTATCCCTCTTTGTTCATCTGAAAATTTTGACTTTGTGTCCGTCCGCTCATATATCTTTTTATCCCCTGCAAACGAAGTTTGGCGGGTGATATAACAATGGTCTCCGTCTGTCGGGACTTCCGTCCTTACTCACGAGAGCGACTTGTGGGACAACCTACTGGACACATCCCTCATTCAGTCATCACCAAACTTCATATGAATATTTGGGGTGGTCTCTAGATTAGATCTGTCACGGGCTTTTTCTCAAAATTATTTTTAAAAACATGGCCGCCAGCAGCCATATTGTTTATCTGGAAATGTGTTTTTTGTCCATCCATGCATATATAGTTATAGCACATGGGCCTGTAACACGCTCCGCTGTCCGCCCCCCCCCTTGTACTGCCCATATACACCGCTACTATAACCGCGCCTGCTTCATGTTAATGGTAGTATCATAGTCTCTATGATACTACCATTAACGTGAACACTGTCGGATACCCGTTTAGGTTCGGACATTCCAAGATGGCGGCGCCCACTAACGCAGATAAACGGTAATTGTATATATTGTCTCCAAGCAGCAATCAACGACATCTTTCGGTGATACACCTTGAAACAGTTATGTAGGAATTTGTATGCCCAACACATACGTAACACGCCTTCCGCATGAGAGCCATGTGAATTGTTGTATTTGGCGTGTCAAGTCGTCATAATTTTTAGAAATTTTATGTTCGCTTTTTCGTATTTTTCTGGCCCTGGGCTCATGCATCCGCAAATTTATGTATTGTTGTGGGTAGATTAGGTCACCACACATCTTCAGAATGCAAAACCGGCGATATTTTTATTGTCTAACTCCGAAAAACGACCTTTGAAATTTTCAAAATGTTCAGGTTCGGATTCGCAACATTCGCAATGATTTTGTTCAGGTTCAGACATAATTTTCGTTCAGGTTCGGACAAATTTGGTTCAGGTTCGGACGCATCAAAAACTTCGCATAAAAATGACACGCCGAGGTACAGTCGCGTTCTTATTGCGTTTTTGTGCATTTGGTTATCTTCCATTCGTAAAAGAAACGGTAAATGGGGAACACGAGGCATGGTTTTAGCCCACTCGTGAATAATTTGGGCGGACTTTCTTATTTTATTCGTGTGAGATGTATGCACAGTTGTTGGAAACTTGTCAAAAAAACCGAAAGGATATGTCACCACCACTACTTATTAATATAATTGACATTAATAAGTAGGGATGGTGACATCTCTTTTCGGGTTTTTTGACAAGTTTCCAACAACTGTGGATGTATGCGATCACTTGATTCCCCTCCACATCCACATACGATGCCACGAAGGTCGCCGCTCGTAGATGAGCAGATAACTGTCCATATTATAAGTTACACGGCTTTTTAGGGGGGTACTGTGTGGTATATGCCCCGGTAGAGGCTCGTATCCCCCGAGGCGACCCCCCATCAACAAGCCGTGTAATGATGTATTTACCCCCAGTCTCTATTAACAATATATTCACAGGCATAAAGCGCAGAAACGAGCCACGAACAGTAACTCTATTTTGTTGATTGATTGATTGATTTATTGCATAAGTCACATAACAGTGAAACAAGCAAAACGTATATACACTATGTACGCATTAGACTATACGATGAATGTGATTATATAGCTGTTCCCACAATTTGCCCATAAATACTTGCTGATAGATAGACAATATATACCATGTTTTGTATCAATGATTGGATGATATATTTGGGTATTCACACGAAACATATTCTTTTCAATATAAGCCTTATGTGTTTTGCCTCATTTCTAAATGTTGAATCCAGTTACAAGTTAACCATTTGTCACACGACTATTATGCAGGACTATTAATTAGAGCCCGAACATGTTGCGTTCTATTCAGCACTATGCTAACATAGAGAATACCTATGGTTTGCCGAATAATACCTAATATATTATTCGAGAAACCATATGTGTTCTCTTTATGTTATGCTTATGGTAAGCATTCTGCAAAACTACAAGTATTTGTTTATCGAAACAAGAATTTAGAAGCCGAAGTAGCGAAACTTATGCAAACAATATCAGCTGTCCCGTTGGCAAATTAAGCATCTCTAAATTTTGGTGGAAAATTTCCTTCATGCGCTTAAGAGAATAGTGCCTACCCAATGGTTCAATATTACACACAGAAACCCAATTAACAAATAACTGAATACGTAATAAAACGGGATCATTCGTTTTTCTTTAGAACTTATCGCAGTAATAATCTATTTTCAGTCTTCCGCGGAATTTCGCGTAGTTCCATTGATAATACACGCGTCAATAATTGTGTACCCTATTTTAAACAGAAGTATCTACAGTGAGATAACGTTTGAAAATTATTATCCATGCCAAAGTCCTGACGAAAGAGAGCGCATCGTATGTCATTTAAAGTTACAGCTATTTCATAGGGAAACATATAACAAACAACGCTTGTCCCCACACCCGGTGGTAACTAGCAATCTGATTGACAACAACGTCACGTTTAAATCATGCACCATGTCCCCGTAACTCTTGACAGTGGGCGTAAAAAGCACATGAAACATCGTGGTTATGAATTACCCTTGAACTAGCAGTTTCACCAATCGTGACATTGTTCTAGCGCGCTGAGCTTAATTGACGTCACCTAAAACAGGATCGATAGGTCTGCTACTGAATTATTCTTATTGGTGCTGATTGGTGTGAATTTATCTGATAACCTATAAAAAGCACACCACATGGTAGCTATTGATGTGGGACAAAATCGTTAGCTCCGCCAACATCGTGGGATACTAGGAGATTTAATACCCGGATGTCTCTTTTTGAAACCCCTTGGCTCCGCCTCGGGGTTCAAAATCGAGAACCAGGTATTAAATATCCATGTATCCCGAAATTTCAGAAGATAAGTAATATATAATACCATGCACTGTTGCTCATATGTAAATTGTAATAATTCCCACTAGCTGGTTTATAGTAGACATTTCTCGGGAATATTCAACTATGGCTTTTTTCCCATTAATTCGGAGAATTTACCACCTATATTTGGAAACTTCAGCTGACATATTTAGATATAACAAATTTAACAATGCATGTTCGTTAATAACACGCACAATAAGATCGCGACTGCACGTCGGCATGTCATTTATAGGTAAGGATTTGATGCGTCCGAACCTGAACTAAAATTGTCCGAACCTGAACCAAATTTGTCCGAACCTGAACGAAAATTGTGTCTGAACCTGAACAAAATCATCGCGAATGTTGCGAATCCGAACCTGAACATTTTGAAAATTTCAAAGGTCGTTTTTCGGAGTTAGACAATAAAAATATCGCCGGTTTTGCATTCCGAAGATGCGTGGTGACCTAATCTACCCACAACAATACATAAATTTGCGGATGCATGAGCCCAGGGCCAGAAAAATACGAACAAAAGCGAACATTTCGCCGCCTCGATAAAATTTCTAAACATTATGACGACTTGACACGCCAAATACAACAATTCACATGCCTCTCATGCGAAAGGCGTGTTACGTATGTGTTGGGCATACAAATTCCTACATAACTGTTTCAAGGTGTATCACCGAAAGATGTCGTTGATTGCTGCTTGGAGACAATATATACACTTACCGTTTATCTGCTTTAGTGGGCGCCGCCATCTTGGAATGTCCGAACCTAAACGGGTATCCGACAGTGGTGAAGCAGGCGCGTATATAGAAGCGGCGTATATGGGCAGCACAAAGGGGGGGGGGGGCGGACAGCTGAGCGCGTTACGGGCCCCTGTGGTTATAGGATCTAAATTAAATTTAGTACGGAGGTTCATCGCCATGACTGCTGACAAAATAGAGGCAACTGATGTTATTCACTTTTTTCCATTTTAGAGTTATCCATTTCTTGAGCAGACATCCCACCATGTGTCGTCAGATCTTAATGTAATTTGGATGTTTGAAATAATGAATGATTTTAAATGAATGCCAAATGGCATTGTTTGTATTTTCAATTTGTTTCTGTTATCGAACTTATAGTTTGTAAATTTTCGCAATTTTTGTTTGTCTGGGTTGATAACTCAAACGAGCACCGCTTACTGCCAAATCTATGTTCACATTATTATTAGCGCTCGCCGCGTGTATACTGTTCTGCAAATTATTGAAAGCTGTGGTCCGATGGGCATTTTATTTATAGATAATTGGTTTTTCCGGTTTAAAAGTCGAACTGCGCGAACAAGAGGCCGAGTCCGGTAAAAGGTGTAGTTGGGAATTTCAATTTCGTTTATTGTCCTTTACATTATTAAGTCAATAATGTTGATTTTTTGTTTGTGACAAGCTATGTCAATTACCAATAAAAGAAATTTAAAAGATAATTTGTAAGTCTTAATATATTTAAACTTTTATAGATATAATATGTTTCATTCTGCAGTCCACTGATGGTTGTGGTCGGAGGCGGCCGAGTCGGCCGCCGGTTCATTAATTAGGTGCTGGTTGTTATTGTTATTTTAACGGAATTCTGAGTTGGTCATTCGCGAAACCAATATATTTTATATTCTATAATTACAAGCATGGGTATATAATATATGATCTTCAGCGCGTTACCATTTCTGACAATGGTTTTCTTGTATATATTATCTATGTAATTACAATATCTATGTATTGTTATGTACGAATGAAGAATAAAACATGTTTACACTAAAAGGAAGCTCCTTCGCCGAGGGTACGATTTTAACATTGTCACATAAGAGGATAAATCTTCAAACTTCAAAATTGTATAAATAATAAACAGTTATTAATAAAATGGACAAATAGATATAATTAATTTATGTTCGTTCTGAGGTTTAACTTTAGTTTTGCATGACAGTGTACGTGCATGCATACCCCGCGGTATTGCTCTGATATATATGCGATTAGCCTATACTGAAAAATAAGCTTGGCCAGCACCCTTGGAAGAAAAAAAGATCGTTATATACGAATTGGTGGAAATTAATCACCCCAAAATAACACCGGACCGAGTTTCAAATCTGGGCCCGGATATTATTATAGTGCAGATCGCTATGATACTCGCTGTCTTTGTGCTTCAAAGCTGACTAATAGTGCTTTTGCATGCTTCGATTTGTTCAATGGTATTTAGAATACACAGCAGGGGTGGAACCAGATGGTTGTTTATACCATCTGATTTTCTTGGTAGGCCAAGAAATTTTATCAGAATTTATTGGCTATTCTCCATAGCTAACCTGTCAACCGTTGCACTTCACTGGATTATTGACAAATCCAGCACATATGCCTATATATTATATACCAATTCTACCAGCCCTCCACCATTCTTCTTTAAACGTGGATGGAATTGATCAAATCAGTGTGTGTGTGTGTGTGTGAGGGTGTGTGTGTGTGTTGTTGCCAAATTAAAAGGCAGAACAGGAAGGCAAGCCAGCACGGGTGCGGGCGTGGATGGCCAGGAGAAAACAAATCTGGGCACTTTTGTAGGAATTGGGTGAAGAATCTTGAAGATGACCCTAATCTCTTAACAAAATTTCTTTGCATGGACCAGGACTACAGGTATCTTCTACAGAAGTTATATTTAAAAAGGACTACAAGTATCTTCTACAGAAGGTATATTTAAAAAAGGCACACTACAATGTACCACCAGCAGATCGAGAGACTATCATTAACACTAAGATTCCTCGCTAGTCGCTACATGTAAATAATTATATATGTCATAATATGTAGAAGTTACTCTATCCATTATCCAAGGCAGCCTGTGTGACTTATTTTTCTACCACTTGTGTTCCACAGGTCAATTTCCAAATAGTACAATTTGATCAAACACATAGTTTGGTCACCATCGGTGATTAGCTTAATATTAGCATCATTCTTGGCCATCGTTTTGGTTGATGGTGTATTGTGACCCTAACAAAAAATTATTCCAAATTATTTTACAGAGAGAATACCTATACTACATACTTTACTTGATATGTATTGCCTCCACACAGCTTCAAGTCATTAAAATTCATCTGTCTGATAAGGCAAAACTGAGTCTACCAATTTGCATTCGACAAACAGATCGGTGATAAATCAGTTTAAAACTTAACGAATTTCGTGTGTTTACGTGGTGGGTTCTGAACTTGGAGGAAAAACCATGCGATAAATTGAACCGTGTATATATACTATAACAGAAAGGCGTCTAAATAAAGACCGAACAATTAGTAAATAATATATTTGATAGCTCGACGAGCCCCCGAGCTAAGTAATTCATTGATATTAAAGGTACTCAATCCGTAAAGAGGGTCCCCATCTCAACAGATTCCAACAACAACAATCCGATCAGAGGGTCCTATATTACTATTTCTTTGGCTTTGGGGGTAAAAAATATTTGATTCGAGTCGAGGAACCCATCAAACAAAGCTCAGAGTTATTAGATATTGATTTTTGAAATTTGTTATGTTCTCGAGATGAGTACTAATAACTGCCGTAATCTGCTCTGGGTGTGTACTCCAAATCTATTCAAACAGACAAGGATGGATAACTCTAAAATCAAGTGGTAATTTTAACGCAATTTTGACTGAGTTCTGGGCCAGATAGTATTCCCGATAATGAAAAATAATAGATTTCTAAAATCGATATCTAACAAATCTGAGCTTTGATGGGTGACTTCCTGGACTCGAATCAAATATTTTTGACCCCCGAAGCCATTGAAATAGTAATTGAGAGGAGTTTTATCGGATTGAGTACCTTTAAGTCTATCACGATCGCAACCAGACCTTATATTTCAATTTCCAAACCAGATGAATGGTGAGTCTAAAATTTGGACATGTGGAGATTAAAAAAAAGCATCTTTTCAGTTTTCAGCAAATTATCAACGATATCCGTCGATAATATTCGCAGGTGACACGTTTAGATTGTCCGTTCGATTACGTATAATACGTATATATTACTTATTAATAATAAAGTTTAAAGTGCCTCGACATGTCCGTTTAAATATGAGAATACTCACCTACTATCCCTATCACCACAACAATACACAATTGTTTGGCGAAACTTTTCCACATCTGAATGACAAGTTATACAAATTATATCCCCTGAGTCTACAACTGAAAACCTTTGACTGCAATGAGCAGCTAAAGGTGTGCAAGACTCCTAAAAACCCTTCTTTTAGTTTAGATCACACGCGCCGGTTCCGAGCAATAGCGTGATGACTATCTGTACATGATTATATACCCCAGGTGCGCCATTTGCTCCTCCCAATAATTATCGCGGACCAAATTAGCGGCATCCTCAGTTAATCTGTTCAACACATTGTTCATATAGCACGTTGGCGAAAGATAAAAAAAACTCGCTATATTGGATCATGACAGGATCACGAGTGAAAGAGGGAGTGAAGTTGGCGAGAAAGTGTGTCCTCCACGAGCGAAGCCATAATTAATTCCTAATAACTCAGTGAATAACCTGAATAATTTAAACCAGAATAAACCGCCAGTAAACAACCTCGTCTTATCCAATTAATAGATTGCTGCTTGTGGCTTTTCTTAGATTACGTTATTCTCATTTGTTAGATAATTATTAAGGTTCGTTTAGTCATCAGAGTCTCTCTGAATTCATTTAGTTCTTTCTGGAACGTGTGATGCACTCATATAAACGAGTACACTTTTTTATATAGTCTCACATCTCGTATACAGTTCGAGGGGCTTTATCCTCAACATACTTAATTCCTCAGACCTGTCTGCCGCGCGCCGCCGAGAGAAAAGAGAGAAACACATGTTTTTTTGCTAGTCGTCACCTTTCATGTGTATAAAAATAATTCCACAATCTTGCCATGTTAAGCCATCTCCGGACTTGATTCGAATGAATACCAAATTCCCCATTTACAATTTTACAGTTAAAAGATACATGATCTCAGTGTGAACCCAAGGAGGTATCTTAACGCTCGAGTTTTTACCATATATATGCATGACTATTTACGATAGCACCAAATAGCAGAGAAATAGTCCATGACTGGGCACGCACATGCCAAAACAGTTTCAAATACGTTTTGACGCTCGACATCATGTCAAGATTTCCGGGGGTGGAATAGGACAACTGATCGAGTGTCGCCCATGGGATGGTAACCATCTTGTATCAAGGATGTGGTTGAAAAGACAATGCAAAATAGCTTTCACTGATTCACATTTTAAGCTTTCATAATATGTAAAGGACATAATTCCACTGTTCCCTCATTTCTCAGAAATGACACAAATTATGAGAAGTTCAGATTTGTTATGAAGAATACGCGATGTCTGAAGTAAGTCCTGCGTAGGGGACTGAACTCTGCATGGAGCTTGGGGGCTGAACACATTCGGCAAACCTCGTCAGATTCCGTTACCTTTTCAGAATCTTTCTGTTATGATAAATGTCTGCGCTGCGTCGAAAATGTGTTTGTTTTCGCGCGGAGGCTGAGTTCGCGTGATCCCGCAGCAGAGTTTTCTCTGAAATAATAAAGTTTGGAAGATTCAAAGAGTATTTTTCGTTGTTCTTGGCAAAAAGTACACTCGATGTTTCAAGTTCTCCGCATATGCAAAATGTGGAAGTTTTTACAATTTGTTCCGCTAAGTGATTGCCGAGAGTAAAAATTATTCCTTGTAATAATCATAATTAACATTTAGTGGTAGTCTTATCGGCTCAAAACGGACATTGTATCTAGAATTGTTTGCCTGAGCGGGGCGTGCACAATTTATCAGGAGTATAAATGGAGCTGTTCTTCGTACCATTTTGAAAAATTGGTATAACATTTGTTTTCTATATACGACGAGAAGAAAGAAGTTCCCAGTCAAATAAATATTTGAATTGGGCCGAGGAATCCACACATCAAAGATCCGAGTTGTGAGATTTCGATTTTTGAAATCAGATATTTTTCACCACCTGGAATATTTGGCAGCGTGGTAAAAAAAAATCCACTGACTTCTACCAGAAATAGTATACTGACATGCGCGGACGCCGTTATGGGAGATCACGCTATGTCATAGTCTTGATTGACAGCCGTCTTGTTCCAATAGCTTTGGTTTAAACTTTAATTGTTGGGCTGGTCCAAAAACAATAAAAAATTTAAAATTCTGATTTGAATGAATATCATATGACTCTCATATACCACTCAATCAATATAACCTTCGTCATATATGGCATATATAGCCTGTAATATAGTCATAAACTCGTTTTCAACCGTTAATCTTCCTCTAAAAAGGTTCCATTTGGCCTTTGAAATTGACGGCCCACCTGCTTTATCAGTAAAATCAAGGTAATTCGGGCTGAAAAATATGTTTTATTTGTGTAGACAGCACAATAGATATTTCACTTACTAGTATTATTAATAAAATTGACAGTTTGGTTTAAAATTCGGATCAATTCCTTGACAATTCCTTGACAATTGCTCGTAATTTACGTAAAATTTAAAAATGGCGTATATTTGTTGACCACATTGCAGAGGTCGAGGTCACTAGATGTTCCCTGACTCCTAAAGTGTGAGCTTTGAGTCAGGAATGCCCTGGTTAGCTATGTCACTGCATCATGATGGGTTGTACGATCAGCCCACCAGTGGCGATCGCAAGTTAATTCAGAACAAGAAAACCATAGTCAGAAATGGTAACGCCCTCAATATCATATTATTTGCCATATAACAATATAACAACTTTAATGTGGTGATTGTGAAAAATATGTATATAGGTAACGCCTATGTAGTTGATTATATGTGATATTTTTTTCTAATTTCATTTGAAATAGTGGTCTGAGTAGCGTATGAAATAGCATGCAGAATAATAATCGGGCAAAAATTTGCGATCTTCGTAACATGGTTCAAGTACGAGCACGTTTCTAATCACATTTAGTATCCAATTACGCAAATACCGAGTATCATTTAATCAAATTTAGTCCACCACCTCCTGCGACAGGGTCAGATATACTTACCAATATACACCATAGGAGGGCGGAATGCTAAGATGATCTAAGAATGACCTCAGGTAATGTACACTTGATATGAACTCTCATAAAGGATTAATTAAAATACATGTATGGTTCCATGAGGGTAAATTAAAATATGGTCACACCCAGAGAGGGTTAATTGAAATATGGTCGGATGAGGTTAAATTAAAATATGGTCACATCACGGTTAAATAAAATATGGTCCCATGAGGGTTAATTAATATATCGTCCAATGAGGGTTAATAAAAAATATGGTCCCATGATGGTTAATTAAAATTGTTCCTTGATTGTTAATTAAAATGTCGTCCCATGGATGAGGGTTAATAAAAATATGGACCCATGGGGGTTAATTGAAATATGGTCACATTAAGGTCATTTAAATATGGTAACGTGACTTAATTAAAGAATAAATATATGGTCCCATTATGAGGGTTAATTAAAATAAAAAAAATGGTGTCATCGGTGTTGATTAAACTACGGTCCCACTGGGGTGAAATACAATATAGTCCCATGAGGGTCAATCAAAATATGGTCCAATGAGGACTAATTATAATATGCCCCTCTCCCCCATGAGTATCAATTAAAACATGGTCCCAGGAAGGGGGGGGCGTAATTTCTGAACATTCTTCAATTCATATAGCATTCTGATATATCCTCGGTACACATAGATAAAAATGATGTTTATAATTAGGCCACATTGTATGTTAAACCACCAATGTGAAGGGTTAGTATTTGAACTTTTCTTAATAACATCTCTATTCATAGCTCCGATATATTCCGCATACAAACAGATGAAAAGTTAATATTTACAAGCAGCACGAAGGAGTAACCATCCAAATTCATTTGGAATATATAACATGCCGATATTTATCGCGTGTAACTAAATGAAAAAGTTCACTAAACGATATTAAATAACATGTTAAACACCCATATAAATAAACACCTCGGATTCATGTTCGAATTAAAGTCCTTATACAATCGTCAAATCCCCGTGCAGTATAATAGTAAATAGCATTCAGATTTATGTCACGTGAAAATAAATGAAAGATGTTCAAATAACAAGGCAACAAAGCAGGTTAAAGATCAATAGAAACACATAACGCACAGCGCGCTAATTAAATGGTTAACGCGCGAATTGCCGTTAGAATTAATCGCCTTGCACATTTTGGCATCCGAATAACAATTGAAATTCCCAACTACACTTTTACCGGACTCCGAGTCGCAGTTCGACTTTTAATCCGTGACAAAAATAATTCCGATTTCTATAAATAACCCCCCCCCCCCCCCCCCGCGCCCATAGGTTACCAAGAATCTCTACATTAGTATACACCCGGAGGGCGAAATTACAAGACGATGAAAAGTATCGCCATCAACAAGAATACGGTATATGTGCACCACGCTAGCTACGCGTGGAAATACTATGTGTTTACGTTTGTGATAACTTGCATTGGGGAATTCCAATTTAAACTAGGAATCACCATATACATGGAAGTTGTAAACCACACTCGCTCATCATTAAAACTACCAAGAAAAACTATTATTATAGGACTTTTTCGGAAAATATGATATTGTGACTATATTTTGTTAATAAACTAATTTGGATAACTAAATCGGATTTTGGTGAAATTCCGTTGGTGTTGTAACTGGATGATACGGGGACCATCGAATCAGATTATGTATTTATAAGTGTCATGTATATATAGAGTGGAAACTAAAACGTTCGAAGACATTCAAGCTATTTTGGGTCTGAATTTTTTTTACCGCCCCATATACTGCCGACACGGATTGTCAGCTACCTCGCAGGAATGTTGGTAACACATTTATGCTGTCTGAAAAAAATATGTGTTGGACATGATATCTAATCTCCCAACTTTCGAAACAAGCACCCACCCAGTGCATAACTTTGAGCTTCCTTTTAAAGAATCCTAAATCAAATCTGGCGAGTTTCTTATTTATAGGACTAGCATGCACCAGGTGAGTTGTACCCTCACCCGATGTAGGGGTATTCTAGCCCCCCCCCCCCCATTCTGGACTCCTCGAACTATATATATGACTTCTTATAGGAAACGGTACGGAATCTGACGAGGTTGGCCGATTGGCTAGCCACATGACATTATATATACATGTAGTGCCACTTTCGGCGGTCGTAACAACTGCATGGGGGAAATCCTGCCACCATCCCTGCTTGTTTTATACCATAGTACTTCCAGGGAACAGACCCACTCCTGATATTTTTATTGTCAGCATTTTTTATTATTATTATTTAATATCCGCGGAGGTAAATATCGGGCAAATTTAACCCCACGGGCATGTTTAATACTGACCATTATTGTGACATGGTCTTGATTTGCGAACACCCTATACTCGTTGTAATTACTACTTCGTATGGACATAGGTAGAGCTATAGAGTCGCCGTTGGATCCATGGCGAAAATGTCAAGCACCACACCCTTTACAATCAGACTGAACTTCCAGATGCAGGAATTCCTTGGTCGGAATTTGCCAACTGGTGTCGTATAGGCTTTCCAACTTGAAAGTTCCACCCCAAACGCCTAATATGTTTGAAACTTTCTAACTATATAATATCCATTTCAGTCCAAAAGTTTGGCAAAAGGCAGGAACACATTCGACTTTTAGTCTAAAAGCAACTCAATCCATGCACACATACTAGTTACAGGTAGGAAAATCAAACTATCAGAACAATTCCAACCTATATGGTCTGACATTTTCAACTAAATTATGTTGCGCCAGGCATGGCCAAAGTTGTGGGGGTGTTGACCCTTGCTATACAAAAGCATCACCGGTGAATAGTTACCCCATATGAAGTGGTCAGATATATAATACGTTCAACATAGGTCGTTTGTTGAACTTATTATCTAAACATTTCCATCAATATATAAATATGCGCGATTATTTATCTGTCGTTTGCTTTTATCACTTTAACATCACTCCAAATGAATAATGGACCGTTTCGATGTATAATTTTATAAATAAATGGGAGAATCCATTTAGTATAGAAATGGTTAAACACCCTGTTTAAACACCAACTCGTCTCGTTCCTGGATATAACGATTTCTAGTCGACACCGTCTATAATACTGTAATACAATCGATCATCTGACTTGGTAAAAGTCAGATTACCAGGCAAATATATGCCAGTGTGTGCGCGTACCATAACACTATTCTCGAAAGACCGATTTGATCTTGCTCTCCCCAGATGGAGGCAATACAGAAATATATACGAAATCAGTTATGTTAGTTGTGCATGTTCATTCGAGTCGTCGATCTCAGCGCCACCTGTCGTCATGGGTAATATAGAATTAGCAAAAAATTAAAAGTGCGTTAAGTGTCAAAATGTTTTTAGCTGTTATTTCCTGTTTTGTTATTTCAATTTAGGTGTTCAGTTGTAATTTCTAGATGTTATTTTATCCATATGAATTTTAAAACATGCTTATCATTGTTTAAATGTTACTTTTTAGTTGCATTTTTTTTTTAAATTCACAAACCACATAATATTAGAAGCAATATGAAATTAAATATTGAAATTAGAATGCTACAAACACATTTAAATTGGAACACAAAACCAGAAAAAACGATATTTCAAAAATGCACAAATAGTATTCAGCAAATTAAACAAGATGAAATAAAAAATATCATGTTTAAAACGTTAAATTAGACATTAAAAATCATGTATAAGAATTAAAATGTTGAAATGAAATTGAAAATTTGAAGTCAAAATTGTAATTTAAGAATTATAATTGGATTAGAATTTTGACCATTTTTATCCGCCACACTGTGCGACATGATCCGGTTTTTCTTCACCATTCGAGACAATAGATCAAATACAATTTGCAAGTATATATACGTGACATTTTATGACAGTAAAATTCACGAGAAAGTCATTTTAAGGTTATATGCATATCGTACGTGATTACTGATGTTAAATTATTCTATATTTTGTATTTATTATATGTGCAACTGCCCAATAGGTGTATTGTGCATTAAAACTTATCTTATCTTATGAAATTTTGTCTAGGCCAAACGCTTTTTTGTATTGTTAATGACAGTATCTATTTCATCAGTTGTAATTGCTCGAGTAAGCCGCGTGTTATGCTGGGTCTATATGCAATTATTTTCTATGAAAGGATTTTCTTTTTAACAACCTGATAAAAAATCTGCCCTGCTATCTGAGTGGGGTTATACAGTAACTGTTGTTCAAAGTCCGTTTTCCATATCCCCATTACTGTTAGTATATCGCTTGTGACTGATCCATTATTATTACAAGAAAACCATAGTCAGAAATGGTAACGCGCTCAAGTTCATATATTATATACCCATGATTGTAATTGTAGAATATAAAATATATTGGTTTCGCGAATGACCAACTCAGAATTCCGTTAAAATAACAATAGCAACCAGCACCTAATTAACGAACCGGCGGCCGTCTCCAACCACAACCATCAGTGGACTGCAGAACGAAAAGTATCTATAAAAGTTGAAATATAAGACTTACAAATTATCTTTTTCATTTCTTTTATTTGTAATTGACATAGCTTGTCACAAACCAAAAATCAACATTATTGACATAATAATGAATAGAATAGAATAGAGTTTATTTACCAATAAAGGCCCTCAGTGGGTAAGTTACAAAGTGTTATAAGTATAACAAACATATAGTATAGGGTGTAACAGCTAGATATAATCAGATACAAACATATAAAGTGACAATGACTGCATAACTAGTGAGAACTTTTATGCCCTTGCTTTGAAGTAAGATAATGGTTGTTAGTAAGTAATGTGAATAAAACGATTTTTTTTTTTTAAACCAAAAGTTTTAAATATGTAGCATTTGAGAATGGAGTTAGCTTTTGTGTTTGTATAAAAAGCTAATCTAGTAGCTATGTGTAAAGGACAATAAACGAAATTGAAATTCCCAACTACACCTTTTACCGGACTCGGCCTCCTGGTCGCGTAGTTCGACTTTTAAACCGGAAAAACTCATTATCTATAAATAAAACGTCCAGCGAACCATAGCTATCTAGAATTTGGACAACAGTATACACGCGGCGCGTGCGTAATAAACCTCATCGCAGTCATCGGGTGTCATCACTTTTCAATTGGGCCTAATTTTTTTCACAGATTCCCAAAATGAGTTTTGATTTTTACTATCTACATGTACTTCAATATTGAGCATCAAATCTCCTTTATATGTCCTTTTGTGAAAACGAAGTCTCTTTTAAAAAAAATCAACGTGCATCTATAATCAATCGAATAATTGCATTATACGTTTATCACGTGAATTATTCTTGAATTTCAAAAACGTTTATTCACTATCATTCATGATGATGAATGGAACCATGCAGTTAAAACCCAAGCAGAGATGTCTGAACACCGACCCTTTCAAAAATTCTATCGATATAACAATGTCAAGACCGACAAGGTACTATATATAATACTAGCCGATGAGCCCGACGTTGTCCGGGCTATTCAAAAACCAAATTTCAAGTCGATAGCTCTACCCGTTTCCGAGATCTGGTCTGCGCATGCGCGAAGCTGGCGTCGCACGGGCTCGGCGACCCGATAAAATTCGTATCCGGGGCAAGATACATTCACATACCAAATTTCAAGTCGATAGCTCCACCCGTTTCCGAGATCTCGTCTGAGCATGCGCTGCACGGGCGTCGCACGGGCTTCAAAATATATAGGAGATAGCCGATGAGCCCGACGTTGTCCGGGCTATTCAAAAACCAAATTTCAAGTCGATAGCTCCACCCGTTTCCGAGATCTGGTCTGTGCATGCGCGAAGTTGGCGTCGCACGGGCTCGGCGACCCGATAAAATTCGTATTCGGGGCAAGATACATTCACATAGCAAATTTCAAGTCGATAGCTCCACCCGTTTTCGAGATCTCGTCTGCGCATGCGCTGCACGGGCGTCGCACAGGCTCGCCAATACGACAACGACGACCGCCTGATCAAACTACACACACGTACCAAGTTTCGTCCCGATCGGTCGAGAATCGTAGATTTGTATAAATGACATACAGACAGACAAACAGAGGTCTTCAAAATATATAATAGAAAATAGACAGGTAAACGTACACTGAATATTCTTCATTGTAGAATCAGACGCTGCTGTATAGTGATCTAAATCTCCATAAATTAAAAAAGCTATATAGCTTTATCTCCATCATGCGCGTGTGTTAGCCCCATCGAAGATGCTTCTCATTACTTCTTTGAATATGTTTACTATACACAAACAATACAGGAACTCTTCGATAGTTTGATAAAATTTGGTAATATAACCCTGGAAAACTTAGTAATAGTTATATATGTGTTCCAATTTCAACGCCACGCTCAAAATCATCAAATGTGTACCATTAAATTTGAATCAAAATTTTAGTTGCAAATTAGCAAAGTCATCTAAGACATGCAGGTATACGCTGACAATATCCACTGCAAGGTTAAGGGTGATGCCTAAATATTCCAATTGTCAGCATACAAACGTTGGAAGTATTTCAGTTTTTAAAAGCAGCTTTATACACTGCTATAAATGTAAACCTTCTGGAAAAAAGGGGGTGGGTCCCCAAACTGTTGGAGGAAAACAATATTTGTTTTGCATGTACTAGTAGAGGGGTGGTGCATGGGTTGCCGGTTGGGTGAATTTTTTTTTTTCACCCCTGTGTACGGATCTTTTTTTTGCAGACGCCCCCTGTCTGGGCATGAACATTGCAAAATCCTAGCATCTAGACTCTCCTTAAGCTTTTCTAACTGTTGGAAAGTGACCTGACACCCCCTATAACGTTGGAAAATGTCCAACTGATGGCTTTCAAAGGTAGGAAAATATGAAAATGTTGATCTAAAAGCAATGAATTCCCCACTATAATAAATTGTTGGAAAATCAACCACGAGAACAATTTCAAACTGTTGTTGGTGTAAAATTTCCAATTAATGTTTGGTCTGGTATGAATTTTTCCAACTGTTGAACATTTTGACCAAAGTTGGGCTGAAACACACCCCTCTCCAACCTCCCCCGTCGCCACGTCCCTAGCTATACCTTGTTGACATCCGTACAGTTGTCCACAATAAAGATTGACATATCCCCGGCTACATTAGGTCTATACACATGGTATTGCATGTATTAAATTTTGTTCGTTCGGTTTCTTGAGAGGTTCTGTGATTAATGTGCATTTCGTTGACTCACCCTGATAAATCTTTGGAGCTTCGGATATAAATGTAGCCTACACCGTTCCGTTTGTAATAACGTGTAAGGTTGGCATAAGAATCTAAAACGGGGCGGCGGAAGCTCATAACAAGACAGTCAATGGCTGTGCAGCTGCATATGGGTCGCTCGCCAGACTGTAAAGACTGAGAAGACTGGGACTCCGAAGACTACAAGAGTCAGTACGTGCCAATATCACTTGAGACAAATAGTTCTAAACATGGACATAGCTGGAGGTTCTCAGATGACCAGGGCTCTTAAACTTGAAATTTCTAATTACACACCACTGACAAATATCCAACCTCTTACCCTTTAAAGAAGACAACCATACCACAGTACTAAGTTCACAAAAATCCTTTTGCACATCCCTCTTAGGTTGAATTTTACAACTGGTACCAGTACTTCACGCTCTCAAACGTTTGTGGCCAATTTGGTCCAACAGTTTAACCTGAAGTTGGAACATATGGACTGTTGGTTTAAAAACATACATGTTGGAAATTCAAACCAAACTATGAGAACAATTCTAACCTATTTTTGATGTGAACATCTAATCTACAACTAATGTTGTATCAGGCATGAAATTTTCAACTGTTAAAATTTTGATCAAAGTAGGGGGTCAAAACTCCACCCCCTCTACACTCCTTCCCCATTGCCTCAAACATTGCCCCCACCCAGGCTGCCTAGAAATAGTGTAACTTTTTTCAAATTTTATAACATGTTTAGAAATGAATTTTTTTTGGGTTAAATTGAGCAACGTGAAAATTCCAAAAATCTGAATTTAACAAAAATATATTTGTTTTGAGTTATGTCACTGGCTCCGCCCACATTCGACACAGTGACCTCATTTGAACAAATCTGAATCAAAGTCCCCCAAGGACCCTTTGTACCAAATATGAACTCATTCGGCCTAATGCAATTTGAGAAGAAGTCGTTGTAAGAATTACTATGGTAGGAAAGAGTTATGGTCCCAGCTTCGCAACTGTTTGGCCTCATTTGAACAAATCTGAATGTGATTCACCTAGGGAACATCCACACCAAATATGAACCCATTCCGTCTTACGGTTCTGGAGGAGAAGATGATTATTGACGGACGGGCGGAGTGATGACTATAGCTCCACCGGAGACTTCGTCTCAGGTGAGCTAAAAAGTGGTGGAGGATCACAATTTCCTGGTGAATGTGGAGGAGATATACCCTAGTTTTTTTTTTTACGTGATAATTTACAACCAGGGGGGCCATCGTCTCTGAATCTTTCTTTAGAATCAATGGATGTGTGTGCCCCCCCCCCCATTGCTAATAATGCAGGCGTGGCAACATGGTTTCCCTGTCGCAGAGAATACGACCTCCTGACGACAGGGTCACCAGATGACTGACCGGAAAGCCTGAGTGCGCACGACAAACATTGTTCGTATCTGGGAGAAATCATTACATTGTGTTGAGTTTAGTTTGATATATTGCTATCTGTAATTCGATTTTGTGATATAATAAAATGTTGGGGAATTAGTGATATCACAACATTATTTTAAGATATCACAAAATCGAATATATTATATCACAAAATAAGTAAGCATTTAGTGATATCAACAATTCTAATTTATGATATCATAAAATTATTTAATGATAACACACAAAATGTTGAAGGACTAGTAGTCCAGCTATTGTCTAGCAGATAGTCAACCATTGTCTATTTATTGATATCGCAAAATGATTTAGTGATATCACAATTTCAATTTTATGATATCACAAAATGAATGTATGATATCACAAAATCGAATTAGTGATATCACTAAATGCTTACTATTTTGTGACATCAATAATTCCATTTTGTGAGATAAAAAAATTAATTTATGATATCACAAATTGGAATTAGTGATATCTTAAAATCATTTTGTAATAATATTTAATGTTATCATCTTTTCGATTTTGTGATATCATATATTCCTTTTGTGATCTCACAAAATGAGTTATTGATATCACCAGATAAGTAATAAATGGACGAATGGCGCCCCATATATATACTGAGCATTTGTAAGTCGCAATCTTATAACTGTACACCAGAATGACAGCACTCATACAAGTACTGAAAGTCGCCAGTATCTTCTAAAATACATGACCAATTATATATTATGTGAAATCTAATATATATTTGAGGAAAGTTAGGGTGGGGTGTGTGTGTGTGCGTGTGTAAACCCAACGCTGTGAAGACATTCATATAGTAAAACAATGTCCTCACAATGTTAACAATTTGTTCCCTTAAGGCGACGGAAATTTGTATTTTTTGAAATTTTTGAAATTTTTTCGTCCGCACTAGGCGGAAATGATACTACGCATGCGTTACAAAGATTGCCGTTATTTCGTTAAAGGTACCCTCCGAGTTTGGATATATTTACGAAATAACGGGAGTCCTCACAACTACGGTATTGTTTGAATTTCTAAAGAAATGTCCCCACAACGTATGTAATACAAACAAGGGTGTGTGGGTGTGTGTGTGTCTGTGTGGCCGCGATGGACTCTAAAACGGCTTAACCGATTTCGACGAAACTTGGTACGGGCACGTAGTATCACCCGAGGACCAACATATGCCCATCCACTTGTTCGTGCGGCGTGACCTTCACCTTCAAAACTCATATCTCCGGATCCACTGAGCCGCAGTGCTAAATTGCCTTACAACAACGCTCTTTATTAATCCCATATTCGGGCTGGTTAACATAATTACGCTCTTCATCTGTCTATTGAATGGTATTCTCGAGACACGGCTCATTCTTTTTGTGAATTCAGAATTTCAGACTGTTGACTGTCTTATAATTTGTGAATTCAGACTGTTGACTGTTTTATAGTTTACAATGAGCAGCAGTGCTAAATTGACGAGCCTCAGTGCTAAATTGCCTTGACTGTGTGACTATTAGATAATAACTGAAATACTGCCTCTTTGTACATTTTCCTTCTGTCGTAAGTTGTTGAGATTATAATATACTTTAGTAAATATTAACTGGTTGATTAATTTGCCTCATTCTCGAGCCAAGCAACCATTCACTCAATTTATAAATATTGTTAGGCGCCCACTTGAAATTTCTCAATGTATTCTGACACCAAGCAACCATTCACTCAATTTGTAAATATCAAATTTGCTTGGCACAAATTCGAACTTTCTCAATGTATTCTGATGATCTGCTGACTGGTCGATTCACATGCCTCATTCTCACGCCAAGCTACCATCGATTTGTTAATATCAACTTAGGTTGACACCAATTTGAACAATCGAGGACGAATTGCCTAATACAATTAAAGCGTGGAGTATGTCCATTTACCCATGAAAAATCGAATTCTACGACCACCGGGTTCGAGATATGTTATTATTACCGACATCGTCATTTTTGCACATTATCTGCTTATACAAATCTTATTTTAGGTATATAATCTGCTAACAATCATATCTCAAGTATTTCGATGTGTTGACACCAATGCAGATTTGTCTATTTCCCCAGTCTGCTCTCCCAAAAATACGCACATTTTCTGCTTATACAAAACTTATATTTTAGGTATATAATCTGCTAACAATCGCTTCATTTTGAGTCGATAATATGCTGAAAATGATAGCTTTTATTCACACTAAATTTGTATCTCACGTATTTTGATGTGTTAACACCAATGCAGATTTCCTTATTTTGCTATTTGAAAATTGGTATCTCAAGTATTTCGATGTGTTAACACCAATGCAGGTTTCCCATTTTCCCAGCGTGTTCTCCCAAAAATACGCACATTATCTGCTTATACAAGGTCTGTGTCTTAGCTATGACTTCTTTTTGAGTCGATAATGTGCTGAAAAGGAGAGCGTTTTAGTCACACTAAATTTCTATCTCAAGTATTTCGACGTGTTTACACCAATGCAGATTTCCTTCTTTTGCTATTTGAAAATTGGTATCTCAAGTATTTCGATGTGTTAACACCAATGCAGGTTTCCCACTTTCCCAGTCTGTTCTCCCGAACATACGCACATTATCTGCTTATACAAAACTTATCTTAGGTACCGGTATATAATCTGCTAACAATCGCACATTATCTGCATATACAAAACTTATTTTAGGTATATAATCTGCTAACAGTCGTATCTCAAATATTTCGATGTGTTAACACCAATGCAGATTTCCCTATTTTCCCCAGTCTGTTCTCCCAAAAATACGCACATTATCTGCTTATACCATTTTTTGGGGTGTTGGTGAGTTAAAACATAACTATAAAAAAAACAACACGACTATCCCCGTCAGGACGGCTCGACCGATTTCGACGAAACTTGGTACGGGCTCGTAATATCACCCGGGAACCAACATGGGCCCATCCGTTTGTCCGTGCGGCGTGACCTTGACCTTCAAACAGGTGACCTTCAGCCCGTATCTCGGCTCCTGCTGGGCCGAGTTTGGTATGTAGGAGCAGTGTGAGGCGCCGAGCCATTTCGTCGCGCCCGGATGCCCGTGCGGCGTGACCTTAACCTTTCAAATGACCTTGAACCCGTATCTCGGGATCCGCTGGGCCGATTACCCCCATTTTTGGGGTGTTGTTGTAGGTTGACCCCGGGAGTAACGCGGGCATGTCCGTGCTGCGTGACCTTGACCTTCGAGTGACCTTGAACTCATATATCGGGATCCGCTGAGCCGATTTCCACCGAATTTGGTGGAAACGGGTAGTATGAGGCGCTGAGCAATTTCGTCACACCCGGATGCCCGTGCGGCGTGACCTTGACATTCGAGTGACCTTGATTCTCTATCTCAGGATCCGATGGGACGAAATTTCGTAGGTAGTGATGGTTCGGGTAGCCAAACATTTTCAACCGGTAGCGGCGTGACCTTGACCTTTCAAATGACCTTGAACCTGTATCTCGGTATCCGCTGGGCCGATTTCCACCATTTTTGGGGTGTTAGTGTAAAAAAAAAACACAACGACTCTCCCCGTCAGGACGGCCGGGTACCCAGCTAGTCTTATATAAACAAGAGGCCAATCACGATCGGCAGATGTTTAACCCATACCTTGGCGATAGTGATTAGCTATTTTCATATACCTTTACACCAACCTTTTCATGAGTGCAAGAATTTCAATAATTCACAGCTTACTATTATTTAATAGTTCCATAGTGGAATCAGACTTATTGAGCAACTTGCTCATATAAACACAATAGGAACATGGATATGGCATTCGATTTCAACATATTAGGTCACTCCAACACAGATACGTGTATGTGTTATAGAGTAATAACGATAATTATGCCCAACCATAGTCAGACAGATGCACCATAGCTGTTAAAGATATAATAGTTACAAAATTAAGTAAATAACATCATAATAACTCTATTTATCTACTTCTTACATTGGAACCGGAGTCATAAGATATTATGTTGTTGTGTTAGCTGCATATTAAAAGTTATGGGATCATTGAGATTAGAGACCAACACATACCTGAACATCTATACAAGTGAGGGGTGTATAGACCTTGATATTAAATATGATTGATAATGGTTGGATATAAAATATTTTAATGCAGAATTATCAGATAACTAAAGGTGAGATATGAGAATGGTCAAATTGAAAATATTAGAGTCATAACATTGGATCGCATACAGTATATCTATGGTTAATTTTATTCTAAGCTGATCATTGGAAAGATACAATGTCTGTAAACAGCAGAAATATTATTAAATGTAGGGTAAATATTCTCAAAACCATTCAATCAATACCAAAATCTATACATGTGAAGAATGTGTCATGATCAACCTGAATGATATTATAAAAGTATTTTGGGTGAAAAATATTTGACCAATAAGTCAGTTTCAAGAATATCAGCACCATTATTATTATCCTGCAGCTCAAATGTAATTGAGGGAATTTCAAAATAAGATATTTCCTCAAATGATGAATATTCAATTGGTGGCTTATATAAATTCTTACTAACCTGGCTCAAGGTGAAAGAGATAATTTAAAATCTGCCTATCGGATATCATATGTCTATGGAATGGGTTAATTTTAATCCCAAAATACATGCAAGTGAAAAGTGGATCACCATCAACCTGGTCATAGAATAGGAGAATGAACAAGTAAAACACACCAGAAGACCATATGATGTGTGGAGAGGGTTAATCGTTTCCAATGACATCATATGATGGGCCTAAGGAATGTGTAGATTAATTGTTTTCTACGATAGGATAACAGTGTCTCTGTAAACAACAATTCCCTAAACAGCCATGCTGTAAAACATCCCTACAAATGAACAATGGACTATTCCTATTTATTCTTTTAGAATAGGTGTACATTAGCTAATGCCATGAACCTGTTTCAACGGGGGATTAAATTAATATTGCACAGAAACCAGAAACTGGAATAAAGAATCATCAATTACAGTTTGACAGATGACAAACAGCTCTGGGAGCCACCAGTGGTTTAGGAGGTGGTATCGGGTGTCCATAGCTATAAATTGTCTCTTCCAATAAGACAGATTCCTGTGTAGAGTCATTCTCTTCAACTCTCACAGCGCATGGCAAACAGGTAGTAATTACTTGACTTATAAAGGGTCATAACTCTGTTAAAATATATCGGATGAAACCCATATCGAACTCGATATGTATTTAGGGGTGAGAAATTCATATACTAAATTTGGTGTCGATCAGATGAAAAATATTTGAGTCATAGCAGGTTGCATGAATTCTAATTGAAAACAAGAGAGAAAATGGTTAATTAAACAATACCAAAAACCATACAGACGAAGAACGTGCTAAGAAAAATATAGGTAAGAAATATGAGGCAGATCAGAAAAAATATGTTCAACTTATTGCATCGGGCAGCATGTGTGTGAAGGGTTAATTATCTTCTAAACCGATCAACCGATCAACCAATCGATACCAAAAACTAAACAGGTGAGGGGTGTGTCATTGTACACATAAATATCAAATATGAACACAATCAGACAAAAAATACTTAGGTTACAGCATCGGATAACTCATGCCTATGTGTGGATGCAAAGTGTTAATAATTTCTAAACCGATCAACCGATAGATACCAAAATAATATACAGGTGAGGGGTGTGTCATCATAAACATGCACATAAAATTTGAACAGAATCCGATAAAAAATACTCGAGTAATCTAATCGGATAGCAAGTGTCTACGGACAGACAGACGGACGGATGGTTGATCGGGACGTCGGCATTATGTGTACCATACATGGTATGGGTACACATAAAAAGAGATGTCCGATAAGAGTATTATGAGTGCCCATCCATCCCTCCCATAGTATCTTATGCGCCACAGGCGCCCGTATAGAGGCTACTGCCCACATAAATAAGAGTATTATGAGTGCCCACCCCCCCCACCCATAGTATCTTATGCGCCACAGGCGCCCGTATAGAGGCTACTGCCCACATAAATAAGAGTATTATGAGTGCCCACCACCCCCCCCCTCATCCCGCCACCCATAGTATCTTATGCACCACAGGCGCCCGTATAGAGGCTACTGCCCACATAAATAAGAGTGCCCACCACCCCATCCCGCCACCCATAGTATCTTATGCGCCCGTATAGAGGCTACTGCCCACATATATGAGTATTATTATCCGGACAATTAAACATCCTCAATTAAAGTAAATGACACTGTAACTCAACTTGGATAGGAGCTGCATGGGCAGTCATGAATGATAAATGATAAGGAAAGTCAACATAGTATTTGTGCGGGGGGGGGGGGGGGTCATGGGCCAAGGTTGGGCTTAGTGTTGGAAATGAGATTAATGTAACGTTTGGTTGTTTCACAATGTGTAATTTATAATACTAACTAGACCAAGTGAGATAACTCCTCGCGACGCACAAAACATAAGAAAATGTACAATAAAAGTTCGTACGCTTTCTGGCGTGACCACTTTACCTCCTTTGTCTCTCCTCCGTGAGAGGCTGAGGCAATACTCAGAGCTTCCACCTCGCATGGGAGCCATGACTGTTACTTGATGCTTCTGAAGCATTGCACTGGGAACAAAACCCGCGAGCACAGTGGAGAGCACTATTTTTATGTTTACCCATACCACTCGTCGTGCGTCCGTCCGTCCATCTATCTGTCTGTCCATAGACACTTTACGCATGGTGCGATAACTTAAATATTTTCTATCTGATCGGAACCAAACAAATATTAGATTGAATTCCTTGCTCAATTTAACAACCAAAAAATGATAAAAAATATATCATAAATATTTGTTTTTTAAGTTAACAAAATTTTAAAAACTAACACCATTATAACTCTGCCAAGGGTACCCCGAGTCACCACACCAAATTTGTTTAAATCGGTCCAAAATCTTGTGTTATGTACTGGTAAATTTGTTTGGAGCAACATTAAAGGGGTACTGTACACAAAGATAGGCGATTTTTTTATTTACTCCCATTGAAATAACTTTCAAGTTAGATTGTGTTCGTGTTATATGAGTTTCGTATAAACCTAATTTAGCGAAGAAAATATTGATCTTGGAAACAAAAATATTACGATTTCAAACTACGCGCCATGTTTTTGACCTTCACCGGAGAAGACGCAGGTCGCAGGAAGAACCGGAAGTTCATTGCTCACAGCTTCGATTTATGCATTCAATCTCTTCCATCGAACAATCTCACTCCCTATAAAATACTTGACGCTTTATGGCTTTCTTTCTCCTTTTTTTCCGAATCGGTTATAACGGGCCTTCTTTTGCAGGTAACATGTTTTGTTTGCAACTCAATAATGTTCGCGAACGGCCGTAGATAAAAGACACGCAACATATGCGATTTCAAGAACGGTAACTCGTAATGGCATAATTCTCCATTTTATGACTCCAGCCATAAATGAATTTATATTAAATAATTCAATTTTACTTTTACGATAGCCTGTTAACCGGAACGTTTTCAGTAAACATCGTCGACTCAAATTAGTTATTTTATAATATAATATTCATATTAGATCGCTATTGTCACCGGGAATTTATTGAAATTGGGGTACAGTACCCCTTTAAATCCAATTCACCATTCCATCCCATGCCTTTGGACTACTTAGCTATTGATAAGACTATATTATTTTCTGATGTCTCTTATGCCAATGTGCAGATAATCTGATAAAGAAAGCTATGGTATCTAATTTGAAATAAAGATTCAACAGTACACATCACATGATATTAACCGTAGACTTAAACATCTTTGCTGCCTTGCACAGCTGAAGATATCACCCTACATAAACAATTCCTGTGATTTGTTGACAGCTCTGCTATATAATTGATATTAATGGGTCAGCATTGAGGTGGCTTATCTTGATCTACAGGTCACCTTTCACATTTAACCCAAGGATGTGGTGGTGCAGCATTACATATCCTGTACCAGTGCATTCTCTAATATATATTTGAGGAAAGTATGTGTCTGTCTGTGTGAGTGCGATGGACTCGAACACGGCTGGGCCGATTTCGACGAAACTTGGTACGGGCACGTAATTCGACCCGACCTTGACCTTCAAACCGGTGACCTTCAACCTGTATCTCGGCCGATTTGGACCAAATTTGGTATGTGGTGGCAGTGTGACGACTCTACCCATCCGGACGGGTACCCAGCTAGTCTTATATAAATGCGAGTGACTCATAAATTCCAATAATTTGTGTTATGTACATTTGTCTATAATAGTACATAACAGTATACTCTATAATTCAACACCAAAACTCTCATTTATGATTCCGATCAACTATATAATTCAACATCAACACTCTAGATTCAGATCATATGGATTTACTATCGCCAAGGGATGGGTTAACATCTGCCGATCGTGATCGGCCTCTCGTTCATTTCTGACAACATAAAGTGTAGCTCCAATACCTCTCGCCTTAAAGATACGGTTGGCCTTGGCGGTGGGTATCCTGTGAAAATATCTCCACCCGTCAAAAACCGCCACAAACAGAAAGAACATCAAAATGAAGATAGACTTTGACCGTATACAAATAAGAAATATCGCATAAACAGTATGTTATGGTCATATATTTGACCATTGTTATGTAAACAGAAGCGCAAAAAGTAACTTTTCTGGTGTTTGTTTATATTATGATGGTAAACATAAAGAGCGTTCTTTGTTAGTGAATACCTGATATGGAACTAATAAAGAGCGTGTATGCCATTTGTGTGTGATTAGCCAGTAGCATTGTGCTGCTTCTGTAACACAATCAGGCTCTTGCTTAGGTAAAATATAGTAGGTCTTTATGATAACATGCTGTTTACGCGATGGTCATGGTATATATGAACGGAACTGTATGCGTTTTACTGTTTTTTTCTGTTTACGGTGTTTGGAACAAATATGAATATTTTCGACAATTAAGGCCGCACGTGCCTTTAACTGCGTGCACCATCAGTTACTATCCAAAGAATATCCTCACATCGCAGTAACATGATCGTTTTGTTGTTCTTCAGATGTTTTGACAAGCATGAAATGAGGCCAATAACTCATCATTCCACTCGAGTTTGTCATCTCACACTTTACCAGCTGCCATATTGTCGAGGGGTGTCAATAAAGATGAACATTGTGGAATTACGCGACAAAGTACTTTGTATGCACCGATGAATGACCGCAGACAATAACATATTTCCACCACACAACGTGGAGTGGAAATCATTTGTCTCGACTGTCTCGATAGAAGTGAATTGGCATCTCGGTGGTTAATGTTTAAGAGTTTAGTAGTAATCAAGTAATGATTGACATGGTCAGTTGAGTTAAGCGTGTGAATTGTTGCATGAAATTGTCGTGGTGAATTACCGTGTATAGTTAGGTCAATCTGACATCGATCCTGGAGACAGCCTGAGCGCTAGTAAGTGGCTTCGGATTCCAGGTTCCATATTTTCCCCTAAAATATAGTAAAAATTAATACAAGGGGTTTTTACAGTGGTTTTCCTGGCCCACTTCGTTGTCGGAGAAGGGAGTTTCGGAACTACAAATTTCGCAGAAAATTTTCTAATATCAAAATGATACAATTTCCAAGTTAAACTCAGTAAAACAAACACGTGGCTACTTCCGGAGCACATTAAATTGTCTAAATATGACAACAGCGTGAATCCAGGAACTCAACCCAAATTCCTCTGCACGTCGCACCCGTGTTGTCACCCCCGACACATCCGCGTTGTCAATGTTCTCTACACCATGCCTTACATTTGATCCCTACGATCGGTCATTTCGGGAAATTATGAACTGAAATTCGCAATGGTAGTTGCCAAGACATTCCGCTACATTAATAAGTGAACATATTGACCGACTGGTGCCAATTTAATTGAAATAATTGTATGTTTCGTCACCTGGACGGATTTTGCTGTCGGTGGTACCTGTTTTGTACAGCCCAAAAATAATAGTGTGCATGCCTCCTACACCCCCTAATACTTTACACGTGTGTGGAAATGGTCCTCACACTGGGCAATCGAGGACTAATGCAAATATACCTTTCCATTCTCTTCCTGTGCTGTCTAGAGCATATCCACTCAAGAATCAACGCATGGAAATGACAAAAAAACACGTCGCACCTTCGTTGTCTCAAAAACATCCGCGTTGGCCCGAAACATCTTCCGATTGGTTATACGGTGTGACTTTATATGAAAACCCGATATCTGCAGCACACGCACACTCTGCACTGCTCTTTATAAATACTCTGTGCTATATCTGCTATGTATTTTATGTATGTTCTATGATTGTATCAGGAGAGGGGCAAGTTGTAAGTTTTGTAACTTGTGCCCTGATCCCTTTATGTATATATCTTTATAGATACATTAACCCTTTGAACCCTGACATCCTGAACGTTAAATGGTACCAACCCGAGGCCCCTGACATTATATAGTTTATAGTGTTTCCGATGACATAACTCGGAATGCTCTTAGCTGGGACGTATATATATACATGTATACACTCTCAACTATATGGCAATCTACTATGCTACTATTTGAGCTTTGATTGCGAAATTTCTAATGACATTACCGACGATAAAAAGCAAAACTTTTTTCTCAAAATAGACCTCTGCGCATACCCAAAGAAACAGACCATCTGTCATCAATTTGTCTGTCAAAGTTACATGGGTAAACATGTAACGCATGTGTGCAAAGTAGAAGTACAACTCTAGTTGATTTGTGAGTTTATTTTGCTGTACTTTTGTGTCAAATATCATATGATTCCCAGATCAGTATTCCGGTCTCCCGGGAAATAGGAATATAAGAATTGGATTCCTATTCCAGTCACTCGGGTTCAAAGGGGTAAAATATGTTTAAGGTAAAATGATATATTGACTTTAGATATAAAACTGACAATAGGAAATTTTTTACAGGGTCCTGCAGGGTCAGGAAAAATGTGTTTTCCAGGCTGCTGACCCAACGACCAACTCTCATGGTCCGGCCGCCAGGTCACGGATGCGTGTTTTGGCGAATACGGGTTTTTCTCTCTGTGGATTCTGGTAGAGTGGGACATACTTGTTAAGAATTAATCGGCTGGCCATTTGTCAGCCTCGAGCAATTTGAGAAATTTTGGTTAAAAAAATATGGCCGCCAAAATGACCGCCGTGAATGTAGAGATGACGGTATAATCCATGTTTGACCACCAAACAAATGATTTTTCGAATATTTGTAACCAATGGGGTAATGCACGGTAAGTATCTTTAATTTCGATTACCAACCAAAAAAAATTGAATCCAAAATGGCAGCCAAAATGTCGACAAAATGGGCGAAAAATTCGTTTTGAGATCATACTTAACACAACACTCAAACAGGAGCTAACGTTTGACATAAATATGTAGCATTACATTGATATCTTTCGTTTTCCGAAGACAAGAAGTAGTACTGCAGTATTGCTACACATTGCAGGCAGAGTTGTAGAAGAAATGTACATGAATAAGTAGCCTAATTGCTGAAACCCTATACTGAACTACGTGGTGTGTCTGCATCTGCTTCGTTCAACTGAGCTGCTCTGCCATCTGTCCCCGAATGCGTCTGTTCATTACACCACTCAATTGTTGCATTACAAGCACAAAAGATTGTGCATGCCAATCGAGAAGATCTACATCCGCACCTGTTAGTTTTTTCAAGACTGTGTACTCGAACAGGAACACCGAACCATGCGCAAAACCGTGTCGGGGCAACCAGTATACCAGTTGGAAGAGTCACGGGTGATAAAATTTTCGAAATTTCATCCTTGATAAAACCAAAATTTGTAGCATCCAATTGTGGGGTTGACGAGGTCTAAAGCGTGTTTCCAAATGAATACTTGCGCATTTGATGTTCTCTGTGAATGCTTCGGTGGTTGGAGGTAGGCTACACAGACTAGGCACATGGGTGGCGTGTATGTGTATACAGTGAGTTGCTGAATTGTCCTGTGTGAGGTGTATTTGCAAGTATAGAACTTATGAGTGGTCGTGTGTGCAGGTATTGGTATATCTGGAGAGGCTCACCATTGGTGAGGTGTATATATATACCTGGATTGACTCTATGGTCATGGATATGGCGAATATGTATACATGTAGTGTTGTATGGTCCATGATGAGGTGAATATGTATACAATGCGTGACTGTATGATCGTGAATGTGGTGAATATATATACATACTGTGACTATATGGTAATGTGTCAGGTGTAGGAGTATACCTGGTGTTCATGCATTGTGGCTCGTGGCTGTATCGTCATTTGTGGTATGTACGGGTATGTTATAACCAAGTATGGCTATATGGTCAGGTGTACGTGTATAAAGTGGGAGACTATATTGTCATTTGTGTGGACAGTGTTTATGTACATATGGAGTGACTGAGGTAATGGGTGGGTTGTACATGTATTAAACGTGGAAAGCAATAGCCACCCGTTATCACACAGTCATTCCATATATACATAAACACCACAGACATAACAATATAGTGACCCACTGTATACACGTACACATGACCCATGACCACGGACTACCACGAGTCACAATGAAGGCACAACGGGTATACTAACAAAACACGACCCATAACCATATATTCACTCCTTGTATACCCATTCACCTCACCATTGGCCATACGGCCATCCCCTGTATACCTATTATCCACACACATGGTCAAATGGACATTCAATATATACATCAACACCACAAGAATAACCATAGAGTCACTCCATGTATACATATGCACCTCACCAATGGCCATATAGCCACTCGCTTCGTATATATACCCTCACCCATGGCACCTGGTATAATCCTTCACCTGACATATGGCCATACAGTCACCCCGTCATCCTTGTATACATATTCACCTCACTATTGGCCATGTCACTCACTGTATCCATATTTGTCACACCATAGCCGAATAGCCACTCAAGATATACTAATACACCCCAGCCATGTCAATATAGTCACTTCATGTGTGCATATGCACATCATCCATGGCCATATAGCCACTCTCTATATACACATACACCTTGCCCATGACCATATAGCAACACGTGTGTATACCCGCATAACCTACACATGACCATACCGCCAGGAACACCAGGTATACTCATACACCTGACACATGACCATTCAGTCACTCCCTGCATAGATATTCATTACATTTATGATCATACAGTTACTCCTTGTTTACATACTCATCTCACCATTGACCATACAGTCACTACCTGTATACATATTCCACACACAGTCATATAACCACTCGATACATATGAAGCCACTCTAGACCATAGAGCCACTCCAGGTATACATATACACCTCACGACTGGCCATTCAGCCCATTCAGATATACAAAAACCCGCACACACGACCACTCATACCATCCATACTTGCATATACACCTCACACATGACAATTCAGCAACGCAGTGTATAATCATACACGCCATCCATGATCATACAGCTAATCCCTATAGACCCACCAATGATAATACATCCACGAGATATATACATCCCATCAGTTACCACAAGGACACTCCCTATATACCCACGCGATAATGTCCACCCAGCTTACTCCAGGTATGCATATACACTTCAATCATGACAGTACAGTCATTCCATGTATACCATACACATTACCACGTAACAATAAACTCACTCACTATTTATCCACACACCCCATCCATGATCATACAGACAACACATGTACATCCCAACCATGACCTTACAGTCACTCCATATATACATAATCAATACATGGATGACCATGTAGCTATATGCATACACCACATCAATGTCCATACAGGCACACCGGGTGCACCCGTACAGGATACACACAACCATACACCATACAGTCACTCCATGCATACCGATTCACCCCACACCTGACCATGACCTCTCCCTGTATACCTATACATCTTACTGTGGACAACACACTCATAACCATATAGTCACTCATTGTGTACATATTCACATCATTCATGACATAGACTAACTCCATGTATACCTATTCACCTCACCTATGATCATAGAGTAACTCCCTGGTCACCATCTTGGCATCCATCCTGTATCCAGTTGATATTGGTTTATCATAATGGACCAGAAGAGCCACATATTATGGTTCATCTCAGTTCCGTCTCAAAGTTCTGCCCATTTCCTTTCAATAATACCGGTATGGCCAGAATCACAAAAGAGGTTCCCCGCAAAATTCCATACTTTAAAATGAATTTGTCATGACCCATACGGAACTGGGACAACCATAATAGAACATTTAGTTGTCAGTTAATTAAATAACACGTATAATAACCAAGTGAGTCACAATTTGCTACCTTTTCAGATAACGCAGAGAATAATGTTATATATATAATGTTATAATGATATATGTAAAAAAAAATGACTTATGACCAATTTGGTTGCCATTTTGGAAGCCATTTGGTCTATAAACACCGTAATGTGACACATTTAAGATAGACCAATACAATAAACACCTTTCAATCCAAAGATAGTTACATTTTACTAGAAATAATGGTCCAAACATGAAAAGTGATTTTTTTGCCGATATTTATGTCAAGTTTTTGAGAGAAAGTCCAATATTTTTGGTGATGTCAGTGGAGACAACAGTAACAATTAACCATGGTGCAGCAGACATGTTAATATTCAATGTATAGAAGGCATAATAGCCAATTTTGTACATCAACCACAACTTGTAAGCAATTGCAGGACACCCAAGGGCAATATTTACCATATTTTGGCGGCCGCCATTTTGAGCCAAAGTAAGAATTTTGGTTCCAGTGAGTTGGAATATTCATAGGTAATGGTATGCCTCACTTAATTGCAACCTTCTGTTCATTTCTTGTTGAAATATGACTAGAATCCCAGTTGTGATTTTTTGTGAAATTTTATAACGCGTTCTGTAAAATCGAATTTTTGAGGGATCACAAGCGGGTAGGACCCCAATAATTGCATATTTAATTGCTCCAATGATCAGTTAATAAACAAAATACAAAATAAAGTCATATTACTCAACCAGTTCCAAACAGCATGAACTGATCTAGAAGATATTTGTGAAAAAAATGACATATTTTCAACTTCCGGTGGCCATTTTGGTGACCATCCTGGATGGTGAGTTTCAATTTTGGCCCAAAATAGTTTCATTATGTCTTAGCTTCATGAAAATATATACATTTGTATACATTTTTACTAGATAAGTTATGTGAATTTGCAACAAGTTCCAAGTAACTGTGGTTTTACGTCTGGGAACAAATTTGGGGGGGGGTATACTTTTTAGGGCGCTATAAAAAAAAATTGCTCAAGGCTGACAGATGGCCAGCCGATAAAATGTTGATGTTGGATACCTGAATTTACAAAATCTGCAGAGAAAAAAACTTTATACGCGAAAACACGCATTCGTGAATTTCCGGGATTTGGCTATCAAACTATCAAACTAGTGTTCTGAAAAAGAATTGCAGACACAGAAGAATGAAAACTCAGTCTCTTTCATTGCTGTTTGCCAGCCGGGTACATGCTGACATCATCACTCATCAGACATCATTTAATATGGCAGATATGAATTACCAAGTCCACTATTTCATACTTTGCCAGAATTCACACATGTCATTCAATCATGTAACATTATGACGAATTTCCACAAACACTGCTATATATCTCAAAAATGATATCTTTGTCTGTTAATGACTGATAAAGCAGATATTACCATTGACATTACAAAGACAAGTAATTTCATGTGTTATACAGTCATAATTTCCTTTGCGGCTATCCGTGTGACAATTGAATCCAGTAAACTTGATGTTTCCAGTTCTTTGTCTGCTATTTTGTAAACCTGAAAAGAATTAAGAAACAAACACAAAATTATAATGCCAAAATGGCTTTGTTGCAGATATTCTTTAAAAAGCAGATTTTATGCACATGAAACAGAAGTCATATTTATAAAGCAAACCAGAAGATGTTACAATATCAGGCATGCTCAGTATGCATGTAATATATTGTAGCTAAAACTTGAATGTCCATGATCCCTCCATAACTAATTCATGTCAATGTTTGCACATTTTATGGATATCTTCATTGATTAGACATTTTGTCCTATTCAGACAAGAGAGTGTCTATTCCTTATAACATTAACATAATTATACATGTGCACCCAAAACCTCTTGGGTGATCAAATAAGAAGCAAATGCAGGCCAAGTATCATGAAACTATGATTTGAAACCAAATTGTTAATGGAGAAATTCAAACAAATGTAACATTGTTCTAGCAAAAATCACAAGACCGAACTCCATTTCAAAATAACCTGTATTTTTTTAGCTAGTTCAGTCACATTCCAAGTTGTGTGATTTTTGAGCAACCTTAACTGATGATATTATCATGTACCTTAATTTATCCAGATTTATCTGGATTAACGTACTTGATATTATCCAGCTACAAATAACATAAATTTTCAGTGTTGAAGAAGGAATATGACACTCATACATGCATAGCAAAATTTATGAAACCACAACAGTAGTGACTCAGCATGTATTTTGAGCCACTTCATTCACACTCAAAATTTCGTGGTGGTGCAAGCAGATATCATCAAGAAACCAAGAAAACTGAAATTTCTTTGTTGACAGAGGCCCATGATCCTGATAATGAAAGTGTCAATGACACTGTAGCTCAACTTATAATAGAGAGGGGTTAATTTAAAATATTACAGTCAATGCAGCGATAAGGAATTCAGAAATTTTAAATGTCTAAGTAATACCAGAGTTTAGCCTTATGAGCCGAAAGAAGTTTGGGATTAATTGCATAAAAAATGTTGTATGGCCATCATCGACTTCAACTGGGGAACTTCAATAGAACATACTACTTTACTCAATAGAACATACTACTGTACTAACTTTCTAATGTATTTATCGGCCAAATTATTAAAGAATTTATCGGACTAACAGCATAATACGATAGCCTGTATAAAAAAGTTCATGAAACAAAAGACCCTGGTCCAAAATTCTACATGTAACGTCTTAATTTCACTTTGCAAACTCCCAAAATTCTGTAATATGACACAAGCTTACAACATGCCTTACAATGAGTTACGCTAACAATCATCTGATTGATTCACAATTTGAACTCAATCTATACATTTTGGTCAAAATCACATAATTTCATCTCGTTCATCATAACTAATGCTATCAGTAAATAAAGTGCATAATTAAACATTCTCATACCGGGTATTACAATATTTTTCAAACAAGCATATCATAAAAAGAGCTGGGTTGTCACCAAGAGCATATCCCTGCATGGCATATTGCCTTGTCTGACATACCTAGATAAACAAGGGCAATGCCAAAAATGTAAGCTCTGTAAGTGACTGTAGGCTCAATATTGGCTATATTTAGAGAGAAAATGAAGTAATAGTGGGGCATTTCTCTCAGTTAAACCCCGGGTCATAACTCTGGAAAAAAGTGCAGACAAAATGTACCCCGGGTCATATCTCTGGCAAAGGGCTATAAAAAAAGTATGGACAAAACCTGCGCTATGAACGACGGTCGGACGATGGTCTCCACTATATACCCCTGAATCCTCAATTCACAAATTTCCAAGTGAAATAAGGGCCATAACTCTGGTAACAATTAATGGACAAAACCCGTGGTATGTGGGAATCCTTTCCACCAACATGTTCTATCACCATGCCAAAGGACAATAAAATCCGATAATTAACACGTTCGCTGCCACTACGAGTTAACTCGTAGTAAACGGTTCCATGGGAACTGCTACTACGAGTTAACTCGTAGTAATGTTCATACCACATACATAATAACACAATCCGCAAGCAATGTTGGTGTATATGCCAATACATGCCCAACGGTCCCATTGATCGATTTTATATGTATAATTACGATGGCTTGAGATACAACGATTCCCACAGCGTGAACATGGGTGGGGTCCAGATAGCAATCTTGGTAGGATACTCCAATTCACCAGGACCTCTTCTGTACATCCCTGAACCATGAGACACATGTGTAACTAGACCAGTCCCGGACACATTGTGTATATATAAAGGAATTGTCGATCAAATCCGGATCAAATGAAAGATAAAACGTGTTATAAAGCTCCTACGAGATAACTCCACCTGGGATGAAACTCACCAGGGGTCATCGCTGGTGCCAGCTACGAGTTATCTCGTATGTAAATACATATTATGTTGTTGACGTCTTATTCGACGTAGTCTGCACCAATTATCATATATAAATTAATTTACCATGTCTTACATACGATATGCTTGTACATGTATAGCACTCTTCATCATCTAAGACACTGACAAAGTAATTGTAGTTACCTACGAGATAACTCGTAGCTGGCACCAGGGATGAAACGTTAATAAATTCCGTCACAGGTGCCGACTACGAGTTATCTCGTAGTAGTCTTATAACATGTTTCAGCATCATATGACCCGATATTGGTCGAACCATTACTCATACATACGTAAAATATCATCTACTATCGGCAAAACATCAAATCCCATGTCGGCATATGGGATGGAATTACCCATTGGTTTTCGGCAGTGAACGTGTTAACAACTGAAATGGTCTTTTGAACACAAAAATAAAAAAAATTCCAAGTCAAAACAACAGCATAATTCTGATAAAAATGGACGAAACCCATAGTATGTGGATATCCCTTCCCCCAACCTGTGCTATCACCATGGCAAAGGACAACTAAATCGAATAATAAAAACATCCACAGCATAATGTTTCAACAAAGGGCCATAACTCTGGAAAAAAGTGCGGACAAAACCTGCACTATGTGGAGATCCTTTCCACAATGCTGGCCTATAGGCATACTAAAGGACATCCAAATTGGACTATCAATACTTGAGCTGTGTTGTGAATTGTTTGGTATGGACGGACAGAGGTTTCCACTATATACCCCGAATCCTCCTTCAGAGGATCAGGTGCATAACAAAGTCGGGTACGTAATTCTGCTATCGATAATCCAAAATACATCAATGGATCTCTATTTTTTTTAAACCTGTCCCTATGACGAACATCTACTGTTAATGAGAAGCAATAACCTAAACTAGAGGTGCATGGGACTAAGGATACCACCAGCAGCAAAATTGGGATCGATCCATTTAGAGTAGACATATTCAAATACAGAAAATTAGTTCAAGTTCTGAGCACATACCCTTATCCTGTCAATTCAAATGTCAATGTTTCAAGGATTTTCATGCTTTCTGCTTATTGATAGAACAAATTTGTAAATAGAAGTCAAATTACCAAAACCTTGACCTTTATCCACAACTCCACTAAAAGTTTGATAAGGAACGGACACATTGCAATCACTTATATTACTCAGCTGTTTTCGGCATGCAGAGTTTTGTTATGCTTGTGTTCATGCATGAATAGCAGTCACATGATTATATGCGAGGGCGGACTTCTAGTCTGTTCATTGAAGCATATGACCTGGAATAAGCTGTTTTGGTATCATTTTGTCAGGCAATATCTGGGGAACATATAAATATGGCAGAAAATTGCAACAAAAACAAATTATTATTGTTGTCATGACTGATATATGTCATTTCGTTTACCATTCGCTTGTCAAAATACAAAATGGTGAACAAAATGGCGACCGGAAGTGGTAAAATTGGGCAATTTTAGCTAAATTTCACCAGATCATTTAAATTTATGAGAAAACTACCGTATCTGTACCAACATATACCATGTTAAATCAAAATCTGATAATTGTTAGCCATATCACAAGGATTTAGCCTTTCAAGGTCTCTGAAAATTTGAAATAGATGTACTAAATTTCAAATAAAAATCAATTATTATTTTAATACCAAGAATACCAGGAATTGGACCCGCCATGCAGTGTACTGAATACTAATTAGATGTCAGATATGAACCACTAGTGCCCATTTTAGCAGAAATGAGTGCATCACTTGACAAAATATGGCCAATATGATGACCAAAAGTGGTAAAATTTTCAGTTCGTTAAAGTTCACCAAAGATTATTGGTGTAAATAGCTAGTTGCACCACGGTAAATGATGTCCAATCATAATCCAATAATAGTGAGCTATATACCGAGAATTTGTTCCTTCGGTGTCCCAAAATGGTGGAATGAAAGTCAAAAATTGAATTATTCTCATTGATTTCTGTCTAAATCTCATATCAAATATAGTTTATAGCCAATAGTACTATATACCATCAGATGAGTGTCCAAAACAACCAAACCAGTATCCAAATACATCCAATGAGTATCCAAAACCAATTAACGAGTGTCTCAAACCATTTAAGGAGCTTAAAGCAATGGGTGTCTCAGACCACCACCTCCATAGTACATGTATACAAAACCAGGCGATGAATGTCCCAGTCCAGAGAATTGGCATCCCAAATCAGCCAACTAGTGTCCCAAACCATCCAATGAGTATCCCAATCTACCTAACTAGTGTCCCAAACCATCAATACCCACCCAATGAATGTTCCAATGATTGCCATATATATGCCACCAATAGAGTGTACCAAATCATGTATACACGTGGTGTCCCAAACCACCAAATGAGTGGCTCGGACCATCAATTGAGTACCCCAAACCATCAATGGGTGTCCCAAACCAACCAATGAGTGTCCATAACCATCCAATGAGTGTCACAAGGCATGCGACAATTGCCTCAAGCCAACAGGAGTGTCTAAGAAACATCCAACTAGTGTCTCAAACCACCCCCTGACTGTCCAAAACCATCTAAAACTAGTCCCAAATAAAAGGCCGGCCGACCACAGTGTCCCCTGACAACGTGGCAAGTCGATGCCGCTTTGTTAAAGGGGTACTGTACACAGAGATAGGCAATTTTTTTATCTACTCCCATTGACATAACTTTCAAGTTAGATTGTGTTCGTGTTATACGAGTTTCGTATAAACCTAATTTAGTGACGAAAATATTGATCTTGGAAATAAAAATATTACGATTTCAAACTACGCGCCATGTTTTTGACCTTCACCGCAGAAGACACAGGTTGCAGGATGAACCGGAAGTTCAATTGATGCCTGCAATCTCTTCCATCGAACAATCTCACCCCCTATAAAAATACTTGATGCTTTATGAATCTTGTTTCTTCTCTTTTTTTCCAAATTGGTTATAGCGGGACTTCCTTTTGCATGTAACATGTTTTGTTCGCAACTCAATAATGTTCGTCGTAAACGGCCGTCGATAAAAGACACCCAACATGTGAGATTTCAAGAACGGTAACTCGTAATATCATAATTCGCCATTTTATGACTCCAGCCATAAATTCATTTATATTAAATAATTCAATTTGACTTTTATGATAGCCTGTTAACCGGAACGTTTTCAGTAGACATCGTTGACTCAAATACGTTATTTTAAAATATAATATTGATATTAGATCGCAATTGTTACCGGGAATTTATTGAAATTGGTATACAGTACCCCTTTAAAGAAATTTTTAAAAATGTTGAAATGTACTAAGTCGAAAGGTTAATAATTCCGTAAAAAAAAAAAAAATTCCGTCATCTATATACATGTTGCACATCTCCAATATGTAGGTAACAATACTCTGAAGTTTCAAATATCTACGATCAAAACTGTCGGAGGAGTTGATTACACCATGAAGGTACCCTCATACAGAAAATTATAAAAAATGTTTTTCAAAGTCGAAAAGCCCATAACTCTGAGAAAAATCATCGGATCAAACTCAAATTCGAACTTGACCTGCATTTTGATATCAATGACTCACTAAATTTTTTAATTGAACAGTCCAAACTTTAGTTATCATCCGGAAACCAAAGAAACAAGAAGAAAATTGAATTTTCTAAGTCGAAAAAAGTCCATAACTCCAGCTGATAACTCTAGGAAAAATCATCGGATCAAACTCAAATTCGAACTCAACCTGTTTCTTGATATGACTGATCCACATAAAAATGCTATTTGCAATTAAAGGATCCAAACTTGAGATATCATCCGGACACCGAAAAAGTGAGAAATTTTCTAAGTAAAAAAAAAGTTGAAAAAAGGGAAATAACTCCATAAAAGAACATCGGATCAAATCTAGAATTGCAGAGTACTTGTGTTCTTGGTTGAGACACCACATACCAAGTTTCAATCAAATCGGATGATCATTACTGGAGTTATATCTCCGGACGCACGGATGGACGGACAAATGGGACGCACGGGGCTGATTACAATAGTCCCCCAAAAATAATTTTTTCAGGGGGACAATTAGTGTACAAAACCATCCATCGAATATCTCAAACGATCCAGCAAATGCCCATGGTTTAGTAAACTCACTGGATAATCTGGAACACTCATTTGATGGTCTGAAATACTCGATGGTGGGTTTATACACCATTTGAATGTATTGAGATGACATTTAGTAGATATTTTGTGACACCAGTTAGATGGATTGGGAACTCATTGGATGGTTTGTGATACTAGTTTTATGGTTCGGGTAACCAGCTGGGTTGTTTGTGACACCCATTTAATAGTTTGGGACACCAGTTGGTGGTTTGGGACACTCGCTATGGATTTGGGACACTAGTTGGTTGGATTTGGGACACTGATTGGTTGATTGCGTCACTGATTCGGCCGTTTGGGACACTAGTTGAATGGATTGAGACGACAGTTGGGTGGTTTGGGACACCTGTTATATGATATAGGACACTACCCGGATGGCTTCGGACACTAATTGTGTGGCATGAGGTACATATTGGATGCCTATTTGACACTCTTTATGTTGTTTCGGACACCTGCTTGATGGTTTGGGACACCCATTATGTGGTTTGGGGCACTGATTAGATGGCTTGACACACTGGTTGTGTGCTCGTCGTATGGTTCTGAGCCTCGTTGGATGGTTAGGGACACTCATTGGGTAGTTTGAGACACCTGTTTGGATGGTTTGGGACACAACCTGTGTAGTTTGGAACATTCGTTGAATGGGTTGGGATACTAATCGAGTGGATTGAGACACTCATTGGGTGGATTTGGACACCAGATTCATGGTTTTGGGGACTACATGTGTGGGTTGGGATACCAGTTGCATATGGTTTGGTAGTCCAAGACTGCTGGCACGTAAACAAGCGAGGATAGCGAGATGTTGGTTTACATCCAAGACCATCTTATAACAGGCTTTACATGTTAGTGACCAGCTCACATACAAGACAGTCAATGACTGTGGGGTCGCTCACCTGACTGTAAAGACTGAGACTCTGAAGACTACAAAAGTCAGTAATTGTCAAAATCACTTAACTCTTTCAACACCGCAGCCCGCTTTAGCGGCCACCACATAATTTACGTTCACTTTAGCGAGTAGAGAATAAGTTTTGGGAATAACAGGCAATAATACCATGTTTGCGGTGATATGCTAATGATTTTATTGACTGGCGACTTAGATATCATTTGGGTGACATTCTGTATCAATAATAATTTACTGTTGAACACGTAGACCTGACAAATACGGCCACAATGAGATGTTCCCTGCCTAAATATATACAGCAGATGTATGACATCACAATTACTAATGTGGGGTTTCCCTGGGTTCTCCCAAACAATGCAACTAATTTTGTACCAGGCATGAAATTTCCAACTGTTAGAATATTTTGAACAAAGTAGGGGGTCAAAACCCTACCCCCTCTATACTAACACCCCATTGTCCCCACCCAGGCAGCTTAGAAATCAATAGGAATCTATATATTAATATACCAGTATCAAACAGCATAGATACAGGTAGGGTGGGTGGTTGATAGTTAAATCTCTTATTTCTGCCCCTTTTTGAAGAAACGTGAATTCCTATCTATGAGATCCATTCATCTATTAGTTTCAAATGGTAGATTTTAAGAGTTGAAGTGAACTGATTTTCCTCAAAAATTTCCTAAAAATGACCCCATGTGAACAAATCTGAACCCCAATCACCGAAGGACCCTCCATACCAAACATAAGCTAAATAGGCCCGATGGTTTCGAGAAGAAATGATTTAAGAATTACTGTGGAGGGAAAGAGTTATGGCCCTGGCTTCTCACCTATTTGAACTGATGAACTCATTTGAAAAATCTGAATGTGAGTCTTGAGGGACATCCACACCAAAATATATAAACCCATTCGGTCTTTAATATGTATCTGGAGAAGAAAACAATTGATGGACGGATGGAAAGACATCCCGACAGATGGATGGAGGACATTCTGACAGAGGGATAGACAAATTCAATCCAATATACCCCCCAATTTTTCTTAAAATCAGGGTACAATGAGTTCAACTGGATATGTGGTGGTTAAGAAAATAATATTGGAACAGCCAAGTCTGAATATGGTGTCTGATATTTGCAGAATGAGGTCCACAAAGGGTGAATTTAGTGACGCAATCTTGCAAGGTGAGCTAGCATCACCAAATTCACCCTCTGGGGACCTCAATCTGCTTAGACCTCAACTACTATGGGAGACATAGGAACAGATTGAAGTTATCCAGTTAAAGTTGGTGATGTGCACCCATTGGGCACCTCAATTATGCATTTTATCTTCTGCAAATTAGGGGATATAGAAACTGAACAGAAGGGAAAAAGTAAAATGTCAATTTAAGACCCTATATAATTCCCAGAAGATGAGGCCTAAGCAGAATGAGGTCCCTGGATAGTGTATTTGGTGATGCTAGCCTGCTGTGTAGGGCAGGGTAACTAAATTCACCCTCTGGGGACCTCATTCTGCAAATGTCAGACACACTAAATTCAGGTTTGGGAACATCATTTTGTTTTGATTTGATTTTAATGACACACACTGGCATGAGTGCTAAGCTGTTGTTTACACCTGTCTGCCAGATAACATCTCAATTGATGACTGTACTATTAACTCTCTCTGTCAGGAGCTATACCATTGACTGAATCTTATGGTGGGAGAGGTGAGTTGGGAGATGAGATGGAGTGGGGTGCTGTTGGTTGGGGGCAGGGTGGTGGTCTCACTGGTCTGGGTCATGTGGGGGAGGCTGATGGAAAGGGAAAGTTTTCATGATTTCATTAAAGATTTTCATAACTCTGCGGATGTTACAATGGTATTAGTTTTTCAAATTTTTTAACATGTTTTTGGGAGTTATGTCCCTGGCTCAGCACACATTTGACCCAGTGACCCCATTTGATTAAATCTGAACCCCAGTCATCCAAGGACAATCCAAATATAATCTAAATCGGCCCAATGGTTCTAATGAAGAAGTTATTCTCAGAATTACCATGGAGGAATAGCTATGGCCCTGGTTTCGCAACTAATAGACCTGGTGACCTCATTTGAACAAATCTAAATGTGAGTTGCCTAGGGAACATCCACATCAAATATGAACTCATTCGTTCTTATCGTTCTGGAGAAGAAGACAATTCTTGATGGATGGATGGATGAGGAGTGATGACTTTAGTTCCACCGGAGACTTTGTCTCAGGTGAGCTAAAAACCACCAATAAATGTAATCAAATATCACAATTGTGACAATAAACTGGTTTATTCCGTAGAAAACATGTTATTTGTTGTGAACTACACAACAGTTACCAATTGAGAGTGGTAATTCAATGTGTGAAAATACATTGGACATGTTTATATATTTAAATTTAAAAAAGTACGAACGCATTTGACCTCTCGAATTGAGCTCGGTTTTGTTCCATAGTAGCTGTCATACAGTAAATATTAACAACACCATGTGGTCGTAAATTAAATATCATGGATACCCAGTAATTTGTAAGTTGAATAATACATATATATCGCGAAACGTTCTGCGTAAGAAATATTTAACTAATAAGTAATATAGGACCACTTACAACAATAAAAATAAACACATAATAGTGATGGGATGTTGGATTAAATTAATAGCACACGATGTCCAAAATCTGTTGAGTAAGGGTGCATTCGATTGTTTATGAATGACTTTGTGTGTACTCAATTGTTAGCATAGAAGCCGATTACACTTCAGAACACTTCGGCTTTCAGTTCAAGCGTAAACAAATCAATGTTAGTCCTAACAAGACAGTCAATGACTGTAGGGTCGCTCACCATACTGCAAAGACTGATAAGACTGGGACTCTGGAGACCACAACAGTCAGAACTTTTCATAATCACTTTAAAAGTAGTATATCTAAACAGGATATGTGGCTAGAGAGGCTTCATGTATGTAGATTGGTGAATATCTACCTTGAAATTACCAACTGTACACTACTGATCACCCCCTCCTCCAGTTCAACAAGTCCCCTCCCGACTGGGCTCCAGAATCCCAAGTCTTAGGTTGGAATTTCACACCAAGCGGCGTGGACCGACCAGGTCATGGGTCGGTCAGTACTCTCTCGTGCTCCCGAGTTCCGACACAACCGACATCTCAAACTTTCTCAATTGTTGGAAATTTCCAATCTCACAAGCGCCTTTTTATAAAACGATTTAAATAGACATGTTTGAAGCCCAAATATCCATGGACTCAAAACACCATACATGTATGTTAGATTAATCAGTCAGCTAGTTCCAAGGTAGATGTTTTAATGAATTTTGTAATATTAATGATTTTATTAGACACAAAAGTGTTAAGTCCCCATAGCCCAGTCATTTCCTAACAGGTTGACCTCATGTTAACAAATCTGAATCTCAGTCACTAAAGGATACTCCATACTATATGTAAGCTAAATAGTCCAACCTCTCTTGAGAAGACATTTTAAGTATTACTATAGAGACATACAGTTATGTCCCTGGTCCACCCTATTTAACCTGGTGACCCCATCTGAATAAATTTGAATCGCAGACATCAAAGAACCCTTCATTCTAAATATCAGTAAAATAGACCTGATGGTCCTTGTGAAGGAAGCATATTAATAGGAAAACTGTCATTCGCTTGGCCCCTATATGAACAGGTGACAACCAGACCACAGTCCTAAGTTCACAAAATTCCTTTTGCACATCCCTTTTAGAATGAAATTTTACAACTGTTACAAGTACTTCAAGCTTTCGAACTTGGAAATTTCCAACCTGACATGCACCCATAAAGTTAAAATTTTTGGCCATTTCGGTCCTACAGTTTAATCCAAAGTAGGAAGATATGGACTGTTAGTTGAAAAATCAAATGTAACACTATCAGGCATGAAATTTCTAACTGTTCAATTTTTTTTTATCAAAGTAGGGGGTTCAAAACCACACCCCCTCTACACTTCCACCCCATTGCCCCCCACCCAGGCAGCTTAGAAATCAAGAGGAATCTATACATTATTATACCAGTATCAAAAAGCACAGGTAGGGTGGCTGGTTGATAATTAAATATCTTATCTCCGCCCCTATTTGAACAAACGTGAATCCCCATCTATGAGATCCATTTATTTGGTAATTTCAGATGGTAGATTTTAATAGTTGAACTGAACTGATTTTCCTCAAATTTCCTAAAATGACCCCTCATCTGAACAAATCTAAACCCCAGTCACCGAAGGACCCTCCACACCAAACATAAGCTAAATAGGCCCGATGAAGAAATTGTTTTAAGAATTACTATGGAAGGAAAAAGTTATGGCCCTGGCTTCTCACCTATTAGACCTGATGAACTAATTTGAACAAATCTGAATGTACGTCACCTAGGGGTATCCCACACCAAAATATATAAACCCATTTGGTCTTTAATATGTATCTGGAGAAGAAAACAATTGATGGATGGATAGAGACATAATGACAGATGGATGGATGGGAGAACAGTGAGTTCAACTGGTTACTGGTGGTCGGCTTGTCAAAGTACCGCCAGTACCAATGTAGTCGGTACCGGTACTGCATTGGAACCGCGGGTACCGGTAAAGGTGTTGTATTGTTTATTCCACTACATATCACACATTTAAAAGAGTGTATTCTAATGTGGTAATTACTGGTAATGTATGGCACTTTGTGGGCACTTTGTGCCAGTTTTTGGTGATTGTTGTGGATGACAAATACAACCATGTCAGACTATCCTAATGCACGTATGCCACAGCAGCCACACATAAATGTGTGACATTATGACATACATGCATTAGTATAATCTGAAATAGTTGGATTTATCACCCACAACAATCACCTAAAATGTGCCATAATTTAGGCAGCCTGATAGGTGTTAGAACTTTTATGTTTAGGGCTTCAGGCGCTCAAATACATACATCGGAAAGATGGGTATATAATATATATGGTGAATCATTCACCATATATATTATATACCCATCTTTCAGATGTATGTATTTGAGCGCCTGAAGCCCTAAACATAAAAGTTCTAACACCTATCAGGCTGCCTAAATTTTAGTAGCATACCATAATGCAAGCGGCAGTTGCGGCACACTTAAAAGAGCAAAGTTCCTTCAATTTTAATCGATCTATACTGATATATTTACTGTTTTGGGCTAGTACCTAGAACCGTCGGTACTGAGTATCAGAACCGGTACCGTTGAAACGGCCAAGTACCGCCGGTACCGGTACTGGTACCGGTTGACAAGCCTGCTGGTGGTTAAGAAAATAATATTCGAACAGCCATGACTGAGTGTCTGACATTTGCAGAATGAGGTCCCCAAAGGGTGAATTTAATGACGCAATCCTGCAATGCGGGCTAGCATCACCAAATTCACACCCTCTGGGGACCTCATTCTGTTTAGGTCTCAACTGCTATCGGAGACATACCATCAGATTGAAGTTCTCCAGTTAAAGTTGGTGATGTGCACCCATTGGGCACCTCAATTATGCATTTTATCTTCTACAGATAAGGGGATATAGAAACAAAACAGAAGGGAAAAAGTAAGTAAAATGTCAATTGAAGACAATATATACTTCCCATAAGATGAGGCCTAAGCAGAATGAGGACCCTGGCTAGTGTATTTGGTGATGCTAGCCTGCTGTGCAGGGTAGCATAACTAAATTCACCCTCTGGGGACCTCATTCTGCAAATGTCAGACACACTAAATTCAGGTTTGAGAACAATAATTTGTTTTGATTTGATTTTAATGACACACTGGCAGAGTGCTAGCTATTGCATTTGTTCACACCTGTCAGCCTGATAACATCTCAATTGATGACTGTGTATTTATATTAACTCTCTCTCTCTCTCTCTGCCTGTAGCTAATACAATTGACTGAATTCAGGGATTTTTTTAGGTGTCCTTAGGGTCCGGTATTCGGCCCCATTCCCAATGGGAAAAAGGCACCTTTATTCCCAATTTTCAACCACCAAATTCCCAATTGCAGGCAGGTATATAGTACGATCAGGTTTATTGAATAATTATCAAAGTTTGACAGTTATTATAGTAAATACGTCACTCGCTTGAGAGGAATTCCCAAAAATGAAAATAGCAGGGCGAGCCAGGTGTTTACCTCCCCGCATTCATTTTAAAGTGGCCGCATCCGACTAGTAAGCCGAGTATCAGTGTTCGCGCTGGACCGAAAAAAAGTTTAGCCAAAAGTTTAGCCAAATGAAAATTTTATTAGCCAAATGAAAAAAACTTTAGCCAAATGTTTTTTGGCCAAATTAAAAAACAATTTGGCCAAATTAAATCATCGTTTTCTGGTCGGTTCACAATTAATGACTAAAACGTAAAATCTAACAGACAAAGGTAAAATACACAATAATTTAAATAATTTTGATGAACTAGAAGTATTTTTATATATATCATTTATTAAAAATTTATTAATCTTTATGTGAAAGAGTGATTTGTGGGGGGGGGGGGGGGGGGGGGGGTAACCCGGGATTGTCCTTCTTAATGTCATTATTTTTGGGTTTTATATCAATATCTATTTTTAAATCATTAAATATTTATCCTTGCGAAAATATCTAAGTGACATCTGGAAACTAATAACTTAATATTGTTACGCCATTATCAAATTACAATCTGTCATAAAAGCATGCATATTATTTTGACTGTATCGGTATTGACGACAAATAGCCACAAAATATCTGTCGTGATTCACATTTGGCTGATTAAGCTATTGTCTTACACTTGGTGCTCATAAACCTCGACCGTCATAAATACAATGTCATCATAAACGTGCATTGTGCAGGCGCGCCGTGAGTGACCAGACAAACAATTGGCTGAATGGGGATTAGGGGATTAAATGTAAAAATTAATAATGACCTTTTGCTGCTTCGTGCAGAGTGACGTAATCTTTCTCCAGATTAAAACAGCCTGCACATGTTACGAACAAATTGCTTATATACCGGCGTCAATGCACTTTACAAAACATTGCTTTCTTCACATTGTCATAACACAACCACAGTTTAATGTCCATGCGTCTTTGAATGTCCGTCTTGTGAAAACTAAAGATGATTGCATATCACTTTGTGATCGCTTGGTTGATAGAGTTGTCGATCGGGTTTCCCTTTGTACGATATTTCATAAGTACGAAAATAATGAAATACTTTCGTCACCTAACTTCGTCTTGAATGTCGATCTATTGAGCGCTTTTATTTATTAGCTTTCTGGCTCCATGCTTTCAGTCTCCATTTGGGTTCAAAAAAAGTTTAGCCAAAATTTTAGCCAAATGAAATTTTTATTAGCCAAATTCGAAAAAGATTAGCCATTGGCTAATTTGGCTACCGACAGCGCGAACACTGCCGAGTATCCATTACTTTCAGGCACGTGATTGTTAGGATTATCTCATTATCAGGGGGACGCACCATGTTCTTCCAGAACACACATTTCCCCTCCCCACATGCCTTTAAAAGTGGACCCATCGGTTTCCGATTAAGCCGTATCCATGACGTTTGCGCACATTTTCAATTTTTCATCAGGATTATCTCATTATTAAGGGGGGACGCACCACATGCTTACTGGAATACACATTTTTTACTGTGGCAGTGTGAGGCTCCATTTGGGCACCAGATATTTTCGTTTTAATGATCTCAATCAAACACTCAATACTGCCATAATCCAACAATTTTATTAGAGGTTTATCAAATATTTGGATCATTGAAAGTGTAATGAAATGTTACTTTATAGTTGGGAAGCTTAGTCTATATTATTAAAAATGGACGAAGAATAAAACATCGGGGCCTCATTGCGCACTGTCTTTAGGGAATTTCTGTAAAAATTGTTGTTGTTTCCCCGCGAGAATTTAAACATGGCGGACACTTTTTGTCCAAAAAAAACAAAAAATATAATCTTGCGGAGAAGAAAAAGCTTGACGAGTCATGTATAAAATATATAAATGTCACGTCCTCACTGTTAATTTTATAAACATTTGCTGGAAATCCCCCCCCTGCACTATTATTTGGGTCTGCACGTTTATTTGGAGCCCGAGAGTAGTACCGTACTGGTAGCTCAATATGGGAATGATAACACGGACACATTGATTTGGTATTAATTATTTTGTTTTATTTATTGAATTACAACTGATACTTATCCATCATTGGCTGAGAAATGGACCTCAATGGGCTGGGATTTTACTCCGTCTTTGAGTTACCTGTATTTAAGTTGCGTTATACACCGAACATTATGGTATTACTACTATTTACTTGTGTGTAACAGTGATTAATTGAATTTTTCTAAAACATGGAAAATTGCCAATTTTGGTCTGTAAAGACACATTTTTCCCAATTCGAATGGATCCGGACCCATTCCCAAAATAGGTAGAAAAATCCCTGGAATCTGCTGGTGGGAGAGATCCTGTGAGTTAGGAGATGAGATGGGGTGGGATGCTGTTGGTTTGGGGCAGGGTAGTGGTCTGGGTCATATGGGGGGGGGGGTGATGGAAAGGGAAAGTTTCCATGATTTCATTAAAGATTTTCATAACTCTGCGGATGTTACAACGGTGTTAGTTTTTCTAATTTTTAAAAATGTTTTTAAAAAAAACTAATAATTTTTTGTGTATGTTAAATTGATCAAGGAGTTTGATCTAAATTATTTATTTTTTTAACATTTTTTTTTGGAGTTAAGTCCCTGGGTCCACCCCTATTTGACCCAGTGACCCCATTTGAACAAATCTGAACCCCAGTCATTCAATAACCCTCCATACCAAATTTAAGCTAAATCGGCCCAATGGTTCTAGACAAGAAGTCATTTTAAGAAATACTATGGATGGAAAGAGTTATGGCCCTGGCTTCGCAACTATTTGACCCAGTGACCTCATTTGAACAAATCTGAATGAGAGTCACCCAGGGAAAATCCACACCAAACATGAACCCATTCGGTCTGATGGTTTCAGAGGAGAAGATGTTTAAAGAATTGTTGATGGACGGATGACGGACGAGGAGTGATGACTATAGCTCCACCGGAGACTGGAATATTCTATGCATAATTTAACATGAAAGTTAGATTATAATACATCTTTATGACCATAAGATGTCACTCTTTCCGATATATATTAGCATCATGTTGGGTAAAATATAGTAAAATAGACGACAAATCCCACCACCAGTGGTCTGGGCTTAAAGCCTGTTTTGGATGGGTATCCAGACGGTCTCGGACGTAAACCAGCATCTCGCTATCCCAAAATCCTAGCTGGTTTACATATGAGCAGATTTGGACTAATGGTTTAGGGTTACTACCTGTGTGGTTTAAGAGACTCAGTGGGTGGATTGGGACATCCTTTAGATTGTTTGGACACTATATGGATTTGGGGCTCCTGTCGTATGGATTGGATACTCACAGGTTGGTTTTGGATACTACATGTAGGAGGGTGGTTTGTAATGACTGTATGGGTTGGTACACTCATTATGCGGTTTTGGACACTCATTTGATGTACCAGGTATTCTGAGACTAGTTGGCGGCTTTGGAAACTCGTATGATGGAATATATCACTGCTTATTGGCTATAAATTTATTCGATTTATGTGAAGAATTAGAGAAAAATCAACAAATAAACACTTCAATTATTGACTTCTGATCACCATTTTGGCTGTCATTTTAAATATTTTAAAACACAGAATTGTTAAATCCTCAGGATATGACTTACGATTGTTGGATTAGGATTGAATGTCATGTTTTGTGGTGCAACTAGCCATTTACGCCTATAGTTTTTGTATAACTGGAAATGATCTGGGGAAATTTAGCGAAAAATGTTAATGTTACTAATTCTGGTTACAATTTTGTCTGGCATTTTGGATTTTGCAGCCAACTTATACATGAAATGACAGGCATATGCCATGGCAACAAGAATAAGGCATTTTGTTGCAGGTTTCTGCACATTTATAACTTTAGACAACATTGAAGTGAGCAGAGTATAATTCTGGAAATTGTGATCATATTACACACCATATTGCCTGGTACATACACAGGCACCTTTTAACGTCAAAATACTTTAGAGCAGACATCTTTACGAACAAAATATTGGATCAAGGTTAATCCTGGAGGATGCACATTCTCGGGCTAAATTTCAAATTTTCACCATTTTCTTACATTTTTGGGTTGGCATTTTTACCCAAAAATGAAGACTTTCCCTCCCTGAAATGCATGAAAATTTAGGATATGTTATTGGGTGATCATATTTAGCAGTCAGGGACTTCGACTGAGCGGTTGTGATCGACAGATTTGTTTATTAACAAAATTCTAATTTTCATCTTTCTTTTTCTTTTCTTTTTTTTACATATTCCAGTCTATATTAAACCCAACAATGATGACTTTTACATCCTGGGATTCATGGGGAACCCTATTTCAAAGAGCTGTAGAAAATTATCCGCAAAGCGGATTTTAGATATGTTGTTCCCTATATTATGCCCAACAAAATGACACAAAAACAGCTTATTATCAATTTATTCCAGGTTCACCTCATAATTGAGGTTCAACGACCATACTATTCTGGTGTGTCACATTCTAGATTACACAGGAAGCCACACAAATAGGGACCAGCCGCTCAATTGAAAAAAGTTAACCTTTATCAAACATGGTGTACAATATCAATTGAGAAAGAATCAAGCCATCTTTCTCTTGCTGGTAAATTTTAATTTGTTAAATTACTGTAGAGTAGAATGTATGGGAGGCCAAATTCACTTTTAATTATTTGCACATAAGCACAAGTAATTATGCTTAAGCGCAAGTAATATAATTACGCTTCAGCACAAATAAGCTATTTATGCTTAAGTAGAATTATTTGCACCTAAGTACAATTATTTATACTTAAGCACAATTATTTGCGCTTAAGTGCAACTAAGGAAATTAAAAACCATTACCTAACACACCCTGTTGATATTGGCAGAGCACCACTTATGAGAAGCCTATTTTATTTGCAATTAAGCTCAAATAATTAAGCAATTTTTTATGCTTAGGCACAAATATATCGCAAATAATTGTGCTTAAGCACAAATAATTGCGCTTAAGCGTAAATAATTATTAAAAGTGAATTTCGCCTCCCATAAGAATGACTCAAACTAAGGTTGCAAAAAGAACATTCATAATAGTTTATCTGGCAGAATTAATTTAAACAGTACAAGTCTTTGAATATGGACATAGATATTTAATAAATAATTCACCTTTTTTATTTCTAAGGTATCTGAATATGTGAGCAGTTCAGAGATATCTCCATTTACGCCAGTAATCATGTTCTTTATCTTCATCCAACGTTCTTCAATGTCATCATCTACCAGTACAATCAGCACTTCTGTGTCTGTGTCAGACATGCCAAACTTATTAAATGATTCGGAAATCTAAAATGGCAAAAATAAAGATTTTATTGAGAACCTGGATAAGAAAATTATTAGGAAAAGTTTACTAAATAGATTTAGTTTATATATATTGTTTCAACTCTCTTCATCGAATGAGATGAAACAAGGTGGGGGGGGGGGGGGGGGGGGGGGGGGGGGGGGTGAGCAAAATTTTAATGAAATGAAATTTTACAAAACAGACCAACACAAAATCGATAGTCCCTTTCGAATTGTTCACTTTTATAATGAAAGTGTACATGTAGCGACAACTTGGAGATGGGATAATGTCATACATTACAGTCCTTGGAGTGATAAGGAATGCAGAAAGTTTAAATGTGTAAGTAATACTAGTGGTCAACCGGAACCTGTATAGTAGAACTATATGAAATTTGAGATCAATCAGATAGGAATTGATGATAATAGGGTGTGACAAAGGATTTAGTCATACAAAGAACAAAAAGAAGAAATTGGTAAGAAAGCGATTTTGGTGTTAAAAGACACAGAATAGTCTTCAGTATAACATATCTAAAATCCGCTTTGGGAAAACTTTATTATCCAAGATGGCATCCAACATGGTTGTCTACATCAGATCTCGAAATAAGTCATTATACGATATATTGTGCCATAGGAATTACGCAGTAACACAATTTTGAGTGAAATTAGAGTACGGCAGCGAAGAGAGTGACACGGACAAAATATAATACAATCATGGCTTTGCAATGGCTGTCAAAATGGCCACAACTCTTAAGCCATGCCATGACGAACGCAACATATTGTACAACCACCTAGGGGTGAAAATACATAATGGTACCATTGCATAAATGGTGCATAAACACAGCCTCTGCCACACAGTATACATGTAGGTATTTTTGGTCAAGTTTAGAATTTATTAAAGATAGTCTACGGTACTCCTTTGTATTTTGATAAATTGCAGTCATAGTATACCACCATGCATTCTTGTGATAAAAGCAAAATATTAGTGTTTCATCACTTGATCAGAGGCAGCTATCACTACTATTTTCAGACACGTTGGGCAATAGGATATTTTACACAGTATTCTATCATTCTATGAATATATATCTTAATGTTCTTTTTGAAATGTCTGATGTTGAAGATATCAAATTAAATGATTGGTCATATTCGTGAGACGGCTCTGAACACATATTTTTCCGCTTCTAGAAAAGGTCACATAACCAATGCATCCCCAATTAATTCTCATTTAACTGTTTAATTACACATATATCACATGATTCAAGATAAACAGTTCAAATAAACTGCGTTATGTTGCCGTTTCACGGTGCCCAAATGTCCACGTTTAACCGTTGTTTACGATTTAGTATTTTTTGTATATATTTCAATCTATTGCGAATTTGGTGTAATTGGTGCACCTACCACAGAAATTCAGCATTTTTCCGAGACCAACTGCCAATTTGGACGCCATGTTGAATTGAGAATTTTCCCCAAAGCAGATTTTATCAGATTTTGTATTATTATTATGTTGTTCTGCAAACCAGTCTGCACATTTTGAGACCAAAACGGCTTCCTTACAAATTCCTTCCAGGTTTAACCATTGTTTATGACTAAGCATTGTTTATATATATTCAATCTATTGCGAATTTGGTGTTAATTGGTGCACCTATCGCAGAAATTCAGCATTTTTCGAGACCAACTGCCACTTTGGATGCCATGTTGAATTGAGAATTTTCCCCAAAGCAGATTTAGCAGATTTTGTACATGTTGTTCTGCAAACCAGTCTGCACATTTTGAGACCAAACAGCTTCCTTACCAATTCCTTCCAGGTCTAATCGCCAAACAACCATACTAAGATGGCTGTCAGCACCCATGTTTTCAATCGAAAATCATTGAAATTTTATAGGTCCCATCTAAAGGTTATCCTAAAAATGGCTATAAATTTCAAAATAAAATTCCAATAAATGTGGGTGGTAGGGTACATGGTCCAATGGATTGTACGGTAATACAAAATACAAGATGGCCACTGACAGCCATGTTTTTCAACAAACTTTAGAAAAAATTTGATAGCTCTCATCTATGGGTCACCTCAAAGATTCCTATGAAGTTTGGGATGAATCAGATAAAAGAATGTTGTTCGTAGGACATGCCAAAGAATATAGTCATACAAAGAGTGAAATACAAGATGGCTGCTGGCCAAAAGTTGTTCAAATTTGATATCTCTCATCTGAAGTGACCTCGAAGATACCTATTAAGTTGGGGATCAATTGGATGGAAAATTTTAGTTTTAGGGCAAGTAAAGAGTAAAATACAAGATCATAGATGGCTGCCGAAAGTAGATAAAATTTGATAGCTCCCATTTAATAGAGGTGATCCAAAACATGCCTGTAAAGTCTCAGAACATTTAACCAATATATGTGGGCTGCAGTGGTTGCCAATTTTTAATAGATTTTGATTTTATAAATCTAATTCCATATATGGTGATGCCTTGATTTTATTAATCTAATTCCATATATGGTGATGCCTTGTTTGAACTGGAATTCCCCAGCATGTCTCATCACAAACCATGAGAAATGTTTGTCCATTGACTCGAATAAGGCGAATAGGGCATTCGAGTAAGGCAATCATATAAGGCATTCAAATAATACATAATACATTCCTGGGATTTCCTGAGATGAGGAGATTATAAGCATGTATTATTTATCCTCTCTTATCGTACATTGTCAGTTATTGCTATATGAATAATATACTACTTACTAAGTAAGTTTTCCGGGAAGACACTTTTTGGTGTCCCAGATATGAGCATACCGTCTTGTCGCGTATCCTTTCGGGAAATTGTGAAGAAGATAAGAATTTGTTTGAACAAGTTTATATTCTTTTGTGAATAAATTTGCAATTTCTTTGTTGCACTACTGTATAACACATTAGAAGACAACATATTATTTAAATTACATGTTTTAACAAAGAGTGCACGTTGGGCGTTATTAACACATAGACATTACCGTTTGTTGTGGAAAATGACGAACAAAATGGCCACCAAAACAGACAAGATGGCCGCCAAGATATACTTTTTTTTGCGTTTTATTAAACTTTTCATAGCGGAAACTTTTTGGAGGGGGTGCCCGGGTGGGAGGGTCCTGTGTCGGGATAAAATCAGGTTTCCATGGCAACGGCATCAAAAAATTTGTGAAAAAGGTCACTGTTGAGAACCAACGAGCCTTGTGTTTGAAGAAATGATGTTAACTCATAGTGCCAATAATGGTCCATCAAACGGACTGAGCCACTGTGACATATAAGGTCAAGGTCAATTACTAAGGTCAAGGTCATTGAAAAAATTGTAATATTTTGGTCTATTTTTGATAACTGTCTCATATTCAGCTACCCCTAGTGCCTTAGTCATAAAAGCAATCCCCACCATAATGCATAAAAAGTAGGGCGCAATCACCATGTTCAATTTGATATATAGAGGATATGAAATGAGTGTTTCTCTCATATGATATTTATGAAACGAGTCTAAGAATTTTCAGTTTTCTCGAGCCTCCGGCGAGAGAAAACTGAAAATTCGTGACGAGTTTCATAAATATATATTCATGAATATATATTCATAAATATATATTCTATTTATCATATGACACCTATAAATTGATTATGATGTCCAAAACGCACACAAATCACTAAATAGCTATATGACATCGGCAGCAAAAGGTTAACGTCACTTCATTGCACCGGAAGCCCAATTACACCTGGTGAACTAGCAGAAATAATATGCACGCGAAGATATAGTGCGCTATTCTGTTCTCAGTTTGTGACATTATATCGTATGTTTATTAGATAAATACGAATTACATATTCTATTTATTGTATAACAATGTCCAAAACTATATATTTCAAGATTATAATTGCGAGAATTTCGGCATTGCGTTGATTGATGCACACGAATTTGACCTGCATTTAGTCAGAGATGCGGCTCGGCCCGGCTGCCATTCAGAACACACTTTTTGTCAACAAACCAATCAAATTATCGGAAGGTGATATGAATTAGTAATTGATATGAAATTGATTTATGACATAGTTTCCAACGTAAATAATGATTGAGCCATATGATAAATGATGCGCTTGGTATACTTCAGCATCTGTTAACATGTGACAGCATTTAGTTGATACATAATCACATTTTAAGTACTAGTTTTTATAGTATTTGTGGCAGTACATAAGTCACGATGCATTAATACCCTTAATAATCCATCAGACTAAATAAATATGATTTTGTGACTTTAGCAAATAGATGGGGAGGGATACGCAGGGTGGGAGATACGCCCAATATGCAGGGGAAGATATCGTATTTATTCCAAACGTAATATGACAATTTTAGCCCTATTTATGGCCTAGAAAAGAACTTGGGATGTACGATATCACAATAGACTTATCAGACATCACTAATAATCTACATAACATACCTTTCTTGTTGGAGACATGCAGAAGAGTACTTCAGAATGAACATTTTTCGTAGTCATTCGTTCATTTTTCTGCAATTGAATTGCTTTCGTTGCAGCAGATATCACTTGGAATTGGTCAACAACCTATAAAATAACAATGTTGAGCATAATGAAAGTGTCAATGACACTGTAGCTCAACTTGGAAAGGGAATAATTTCATGTGTTACAGTCAATGGAGTGATTAGGAATGTGGAAAGTTGAAAGGCCTAGTAAAATCCAATATGGCCGCTGGCTGCCAGGTTTTTTTTGCCGAATGACCCCAAAAAGACTCGTTCCCATTTATATGTCATTGTTAACATCCATAACAAATTTCATGAAGAATCGACCAAAGGTACGACCTGTTGCCCATGCCAAAGGTTTTAGTCATGCAAAGAGTAAAATTCAAGATGGCTGCTGGCGGCCATGGTTTTTGGCCGAATGACCCCAAAATGACTTGTTTGGATTTTGTTGTTGTTATAAAAACAAAATTAGCCATCAAACACACAATTATTTGGGCAGAATGGACATTTTAATTATACAATATTGGTATATTGAAAGAAAATACTAAAAAAAATATCAGAATAGTATTCCTTTAAGTTTGTTTAGTAATTTTACATATAATAGTATTTTATCGCACAATGTCTTTCTCTTCGGGAGAATCGGTAATTAGGCTTCGGAATAAAGGGAAGACAGTCAAGACACCCATTTTATACTATACTAGCAGGTGACCCGACTTCGTCCGGGATTTGACCTTGAATTGACCATTTTGAAAGTCAAGGTCAGGTCGGGGTAACGATTTGACCCGTCGAAAACACTCCCCAGACAAAAGTACCCCTAGTATAAAATTTCATCGAAATCCGTCCGTTTTACCCGATTTGACCATTTTGAAGGTCAAGGTCAGGTCAGGCCAGGGTCACGATTTGACCCCGTCGAAAACACTCCCCCGACAAAAGTATCCCTAGGTATAAAATTTCGTCGAAATCCGTTAATTTTTTTTATTTAATTTGAGTTAATTCTGCCTTTTTAATCAAGAGAAATGATGGTACCCGTCCCTAAAAGAGGTACGTTTGTTGGTACCCATTTCAAGGTGAAGATCACCTCGGGCGGAAAAACTCCGGAAAATCTCCCCTGTTCCTTGGAACCCCTAAGTACGAAGACAGACATAAGGAATTACACAACACGCTCATGTCTGGATACAGACACACTCACGTCTGGCCCCAGACATAAGAATCACACTACACGCATACGCTCTTTATCAACGACACTGAGGATACGAACGCTCTTTAACTATCAACGCGATTAACCCCACAGTGCCAAGGACGGTCATTTTGGTGACTGAGAGTGGAGAAGGGGCGCTCAGAGCTTCTCCAAAACGGCGGTAAACACTGCCTGTGGGTTTTTAACCTTAGATTGGAAGTTTGAGATCAATCGGTCCAGCCGTTTTCCCGGCCATAGCTAACACACAGACAGACAGAAGTCCCAAAATATATATTAGAATAGAAGATGTATAATGAGGGTAACCACTTTCTGGTACGCGGGACGCAAGCCCTCTCTCATCTGGCATTCTTCTATCTCTAAAAGTCAAAACTAGCATAACCAAGATACTGTCAAAATGTCAATGAAAACACCTGCATGCTTTCTCGACCAATACAGTACATGTACTTACCGGTTTTGATGGGTTATAACACCGGCCGTGGATGCGCGAGTGTGTCAATAGTTGAATGTCACACTCATGTAGTTAGCCACTACCAATAACATCAAACTACACTGTCAAATTGTTCAAGGAGACACCCGGGCTCATCCGAGCTCTTCCAGTCAATACGGTATTTTACCGCATTTTGAGGAATTAATAACATCTGCCGTGGATGCGCCAGCGAGTCAATATTTAGAAGTCACACTCCAGGGTTCTCTTAGCCAATATCAGCATTTGCGGGGTTAATAACACCGACCGGAGAAGAGCGAGCAAGTAAAATGTTCTAGGTTGCCCTCAGGTGGTATGTCGCTACCTTATAACGTCAAGATATAGTGTCCGCGGGCCAAAGGGGGCGCCCGGATGGGAGGCCAAATTCACATTTAATAATGAATTGCGCTTAAGCGCAATTGATTGGCGCAATTGATACGCATATAATTGCGCTTAAGCGCAAATACCACATATTGTGCTTAAGAACAAATAGGGCATTTACGCTTAAGCGTAATGAATTGCGGTTATGCGCAATTGACTGCGCTTAAGCGTAATTAATTGCGCTTAAGCGTAATTGTAATTACTATCTAACCTACCCATAAACTATTGGCTTGACCTGGTGAATCACCTAGCAACACAAGAGGAGCATTGGGCTAATTTTAACCTATTTTAATTAGCCTGAATACTCAACAGTCAACTGTGACTATGTGTTCAACAATGATAATACCTAATTACATTTTATCAGCATCCCTATATCCAAAGAATCGATGTCTCCTTCCCGGAACTCTAGTAATTTTTTATATGTTTTTTAATGTATTTTCGCACATATTTGGGCCATTACTATGGTCATATACCATAGCATGCATGTGGTGTCACTGCATGAGGGCTTGCTTACCTCATATGGTTTACTTATTGACTTAAATCAGGGAAACAAACCGAGTCGGGATCTCCGATCAAAGAATAAGGTCAGACTCATCAACAACACGGGACAATCTGCCCTAGCCAATCGCCGTGCTTTCAGTATCGTCGCGCCAAATAAGTGGAACGCACTGGACCATAATTTACGCATGAACGGCTGCTATGACGACTTCAAAAATCAACTGAAAACATTCTTATTCCAAGAAGCATTCAAAGACTTGGAATTAAAACCGAAGAAGAAGTCCCGTAAGCACGTTAGCGAGTAGCCTTGGTCAGCAAGGGTTTCCAGGCTATACCAGGTGAAAGCTAAAGTCACGCGCATTCTTATTCCAAGAAGCAGTCAAAGACTTGGAATTACAACCGAAGACAAAGTCCCGTAAGCACGTTAGCGAGTAGCCTTGGTCAGCAAGGGTTTCCAGGCTATACCAGGTGAAAGCTAACGTCATGCGCATCAACCAAGAAAAACACCTGCTGAACTTAACTCGTGTACATATGTGTTTGATTTTATGTTTAACATGTCAAGCGTTTTAGAGCACTTCGGTGGATTTTACGCTATAGATACAAAACTGTTATTTATTTATTTATAAAAAACCCTATTTTCATATTATCAGCATCCCTGCCCCAAAAATGCTATCGTGAGTAGTCCCAATATATAATGCTATCACGAGTCGCTCCAACCAAAACAGAAGGTAATACTGTTGCGAGTCAGCCATTTTGATAAAGAAGTCAGGCTAGCTCCCTAGCTACCCATCCAAACCAATGAAAACAAGAGGTGATATGTAAATAGAAGTTAAGGTTAAGTTATGGATAAACCTATTTATTGCCAGTGTTGTTTAGTTACATATAACCATGAATTGCGCTTAAGCGCAATTGATTGCTTTTAAGCGCAAATAATTACGCTTAAGCGCAACTAATTGCGCTTAATGGCAATTAATTGCGCTTAATGGCAATTAATTGCGCTTAAGCTTTATTGGCGCTTAAGCACAATCAATTGTGCTTAAGCGCAATTAACACTTAAGCGCAATTAACACTTAAGCGCAATTAATTGCGCTTAAGCACAATTAATTATTAAATGTGAATTTGGCCTCCCATACTCCCGGGCTCTTTTTGTTTATATATCGCATTTTACCGGATTTTGAGGGGTTAATAACATCGGCCGTGGATGCGTCAGGCTCAGGTGGTATTTCGCTACCATGGGGGGTGCCCGAGAGGTTTCGGGCAGTAATTATTCACACCCCATATAGCCTTTATAGGGCCTACCACAGTACCAGTAAATCATACTAAAGTCTAAATGCAATGGCAGTATGTAATTTGTAAATTAAGTACCGGTACTTAGCTTGCTGTCAGATTTTCGCAGTTTGGTGATCATCCTGAAGAAGAAGTAGTCCAACAAATTAGACTTTCGGATTAAGAGGAATTTTAATATTTGGACCTCTTAATCCTTCAGAAGGGTTCTAATTTGTTGGACTAAAGAACTTTTTAAGAAGGTGCCTCGAAAAAATGAAAGTGAAAATCAGAATTACCATAGATGGTTTCAACAGAGTGGCATCAACTTCTCCTTGCATAACACATTTACGCAGTTCCTGTGCATTTTCTATGGAGTGAAATAATGCAACAATTATTGTCGAATCGGGATATATCGCGTGTTTTGCTTTGACAAACATTTTTACCAACATTGGGCAATTGGTATTGTAATATCCCGTAGAGAAAATTATCCCAGTTTCAAGTTAGGTAACCCTAAACATAACAAATACTCCGCCGTATGATGTGGCGCTCTATTCTTCGCGGAGTTCGCTTGGCGGTAATTGTAAGATCGGTTTACGATTGCATATTACATTTTTTTTCTATATCTGTCACATTTTGTGATTTTTTTTCTGTTCTTCCCTCGATAAGATCCCCGGAAACAGTCGAACACTCACACCGGATATAGTAATTCGTGACGTCATATTGACAGTTCGCCGATCCGTAACATTTAGCTGACATGAATGATTAAAAGGTTACTAAAATGCGTGCATTTGTAAGCAATAGAGTTATTCATCCGAACTTCTGTCAATAGACGGCATCTAGAACAGTCTAGAATGCTAAAAATCAAATCCCAAAGTCGCCGCAAAGGTCAAGGTCAAGTTGGTGGACGATTCATTCAATATCCAACTTTCTGCATTTTGCGTAGCTTGTTGATTCACGATTCATCCACTTCCGGTTGGAGGGTCCGTATAGAGCTGATCCGGTGCTTGACGCCACATCCGTCCAATCTCGCTACTCTCATTGATGAGAGTAGCGAGATTGGACGGATGTGGCGTCAAATCCGGTGCTCGATTGTAATCGGTAAATCTCCACTGGCTAAGATCCCAGATGTACAGGAGGGATAACTCTAAATTCACGCAACACAACTTTTACCTAACGAATTTAACCATATATATGGTCATCTTATCAATAAAAACTAGATTTTAAATATTTATTTTAACTTGTATAAATGTTAAAAAAGGAAGGATATCCTGAACAGAACATAAAAGAACACCACGTTAGAATAACATTGCGTTAGTCTCTGGAGAAAATCATTGATAATTTACTTACGAACACCACGACATACTAAAACTATTTTAGAGTAGCGTTCATAAAAACTGTGTGAGGTATTTAAGTTTGATGGTGTGGTGCAACTGCCGTTTATATAGAGTCCGAACTTTACAAAGTTAGTATTTTCGTGACTTTAATTGATTTGTTTTAATTAAAAGTGTATTCTTTTTTTTTAATTCCATATACCCGGTACATTTCAATTTGAAAAAATAAATTAAATACTAGCCTACAACTTATAGTTAGACTAGACTCCTGGTTCAACCACAGGAGCTTGGAATTTGGTCAAAACCCCTCTTTTATTGGCGGAACCACCACCCGGGACCACCTTTCCAAGCTCCTGTGGTTCAACTCAAGCATGCACTGACCCTGAAATGGCCCTTTTCACCTTTATTATTTAGTTGTGCTTAAGAGCAAATAATTTGCGCTTAAGTGTAAATCATTTTCGCTTGAGCATAAATCATTTGCGTTAAGAGCAAATATGTCTATCAATTTATTGCGCTAAAGCACAATCATTTGCGCTTAAGTGCAAATACCTAACACTCCCTTACTTCCCTCTGATTGTGAATGATTGAGTCCATCTCATAGTATATTATTATGGGCCCCCATAGTAATAGCCCCATACAGACTCGAAGTTGAAGAAAAAACATATTTCCATTTGCATATCAGCATCGATATATCTCTGACCCTGGTGTCCCAAGAATTGGTGCCTCCCACCCAGAGCTCTAGTATATTTTATTAAAGCGACATCTCCTGCACAGATATATACCATTTCCATGGCCATAAAAAGGGAATTATGGGTTTGCTTCCCTCATATGGTGTACTTATTGACTTGAAATAGGGGGGAACCCTATTTTCATATTATCAACATCCCTGTCCCCAAGAATTTGTGTCTCCATCCCATAGCTAGATCTAGTATATTTTATAAATGAGACATATCCTGCACAGATCTATATCATTTCCATGGTCATAAAAGGGATCTAGGGGTTATTGGGGGATTGCTTACCTCATATGGTGGCCTATATAGACTTGAGTGATGTGTTTAGGCCTGTGCCAATTAAAATTAATTCAGGGCCGGGGGGGGGGGGGGGGGGGTCAATGAATATTATTTTTTATTTGCGATTAAGCGCAAATTATTTGACCTTAAGCGTAAATGATTTTTGTTTAAGCGCAAATTATTAACGCTTAAGCATAAATATTTGCGCTTAAGCAAAAATGATAGAAGTTATTGCAATTAATCACCGCCTTTCGTTCAGTTTATAACAAATTTCGGTTGGGTACCCAGCTTTTATAAAAATTTACATTTGGGTATCGGTACCCAAATTTATGAAAGTAACCCGCAGGACCTATGTCCTGTGCCTACAATTCTTCTTTCCGCTATTGTCAAGCTACAGGAGCCTGGAATTTGGTCAAAAACCCTCTTTTATTGGCGGAACCAGCACCCGGGACTGCAGGTTCCGCCAATAAAAGAGGATTTTTTACCAAATTCCAGGCTCCTGTGGTCAAGCGTATCGTGGTGAATATATATCATACATAAACAAGTATTCACAAATTTAACAGGTTCATTTAAAAAACTGATGGCAATCACTAATTAAATTACATTCTGTGTGATTTCATAAAGCTGGGTACCCAAATGTAAATTTTTTAAAAGCTGGGTACCCAACTGAATATTTAAAAAAGCTGGGTAGTGCATGGGGGACCCAAGTTTGGTCACCCAAAAGATCCATATGAAGTTTGGTGACGATCGGATGTGGTCTGTATAGGGACCAGGGTTAGTCGCCATGTGAACGACAGTTACGCCACACCATCAAAACTCGAATACCTCACATAGTTTTTGATGAACCCTTCTCCAAAATAGTTTTGGTATATCGTGGTGTAAATTCTCACTCATTTTCCCCCGAGACTGACGCAGCGTTATTCTAAAGTTGTCACGGTTCTTTTCTGTTCAATTCAGAATATCCCTCCTTTTTCACATTGATACAAGTTAAAATAAATATTTAAAACCTAGTTTTTATTGGTAAGATTATCATATATACGGTTAAATTATTTAGGTAAAAGTTGTGTTGCGTTGTTATGTTTAGAGTTACCTGACTTGGAAAGTGGGATAATTTTCTCTACGGGATATTAGTTAGGGAGCCCGCATATGTTCTATTTACACTTTTGCGTACAAAAGGTTTGACCCCCTAAAGTTGGTACCAATAATGGAACATTCTGAAAAACCGATTTCTTAAGTTGCGCATTCCTGGGGTTTAGGGGCCGCTGAACCCCAAAAAGTGCCAAAAATCACTTCTATTTACACTTCCGCGTACATCGATGAATTTTGGTTTGATGACACTCCTAAGTGTACTGATTAAGAAAACACAACTTAAGAAAGGGATTTTCCTGGGGTTTTCAGATAAGAAAGGGGGTCCCATGCTGAACCCCAAAACGTGATTTTTCACTTTTTTTATACTTTCGCGTACATCCATATTTTTTGGTCTCAAAGTACTTTGATATATACTAATTATAAAAACACAACTTAAGAAGCAACTTTTCCTGGGGTTTTAAGATAAGAAGGGGGTCATCGGGTCACCCCTCAAAACGTAAAACATCACTTTTATTTACGTGATTGCATTCGTACAACGTGTGTGTGTGTGTGCGTACACCCCTGGAACGTTGCACTATTACAACCAATACATCCCTAAATCGATACGTTCAACTTAAGAAATATATATTCATGTCGTCTTCTGACAAGAACGAGACTTGTTACTTGGCCGCCGGAAGTTGAAAATGACATTTTTTCACAAATATCTTCTAGATCAATTCATGCTGTTTGGAACTGGTAGAGTAATGTTTTGTATATTAACTGATCATTGGAGCAATTAAATATGCAATTATTGGGGTCCTAACTCCTTCCGATACCTCAAAAATTCGATTTTACAAAACGCAGTAAAAAAAATAATTTAAATCACAATTGGGATTCTAGTAATATTTCAACAAATGAAAAGAACATTGTAATGTAACTGAGGCATATGAAAATGAACATTGTAATGTAAGTGAGGCATCATTACCTATGAATATTCCAAATCTCTGGAACCATAAATCTTACCTTGGCTCAAAATGGCTGCGAAAATGGCCACCAAACTATGGAAAATGGTAAATATTGCCCCAGGGTGTCCTGCAATCGCTTACAAGTTGTGGGTGATGTACACAATTGGCTAATCTGTTTTCTATACATTGCATACTAACATGTCTGATGCACCAATGATCATTTTTACTATTGTCACCACTGACATCACCAGAAATATTGGATTTTTCTCTCACAAACTTGACATAAATATCGGCAAAAATTCGCAAAAAATCACTTTTCAGGGTACGACCATTTGTTCAAGTAAAATGTAACTATCTTTGGATTGAAAGGTGTTTATTGTTTTGTTCTATCTTAAATGTGTCACACTATGGTGTTTATAGACTAAATTGCTCAAGATGGCTTCCAAAATGGCAACCAAATTTGTAAAAAGTAAAAAGTTAACATAACCCGAACATTATTCTCTGCATTATCCGAAAAAGGTGGCAAATTGTGACTCACTTGGTTATCGTACGTGTTAGTTACAATGTAATTAACTGACAACTACGTTCTATTATGTTTGTCCCAGTTCCGTATGGGGCATGACAAATTCATTTTAAAGTTGCAGTATGGAATTTTGCGGAGAACCTCTTTTGTGATTCTGGCCGTATTATTGAAAGGGAATGGGCAAAACTTTGAGACGGAACTGAGATGAACCATGATATGTGGGTATTCTGGCCCATTATGATAAAAATTTATCAACTGGATACAGGGTGGAAGCCAAGATGGCAGCCAGGGAGTTTAATACTATATGATCATAGATGAGGATAATAGGTATACACGGAGTTATTGTATGGTCATGAATGATGTGTGGGTATAAAGGGAGTGCCCTGTTGGTAACGGTGGGACGTATATTTATATATGTTGTGGATGTGTTATCATTGGTGGTGTATGGGGAGTAGATTTATTATCATGGATGGCGTGTATGAGTATGGCAAGTATGGAACTTATGTGTGGTCGTATGTGCGGATATTGGTATATCTGGAAGGGATCACCATTGGTGATGTGCATATGTATACCTGGATTGACTCTATGGTCATGTGTATGGCGAATAGGTATACATGTAGTGGCTGTATGGTCCATGTGAGGTGAATATGTATACAATGAGTGACTGTATGCTCGTGAATGTAGTGAATGTGTATACATAGAGAGACTATATGGTCATGTGTCGGGTGTAGGTGTATACCTGGTGTTCATGCATGGTGACTCGTGGCTGTATCGTCATTTGTGGTATGTACGGGTATAACCAAGTATGGCTGTATGATCAGGTGTAGTAGTACTTGTACGTGTATAAAGTGGGCCACTGTGTTGTCATTTGTGTGGTGTTTATGTACATATGGAGTGACTGGGGTAATGGGTGGGTTGTACATGTGTACCTTGGGCGGCTATCGCTTTCCACAATAACTCAAGGATATGTCAATCAATAGAGAGTTCATGTCATATCGTGGAAAGCGATAGCCACCCATTATCACACAGTCATTACATATATACATAAACACCACAGACATAACAATATAGTGACCCACTGTATACATGTACACCTGACCATGACCATGGATGACCATACAGCCACACGTCACAGAGCAGGCACACCGGGTATACTCCTAAACATGACCCATAACCATATATTCACTCCTTGTATACCCATTCATCTCACCATTGGCCATAAGGTCATCATCCCTGTATACATATTCTCCAAACGCATGGTCAAATATACAATCAATATATACATCAACACCACAACAATGACCATAAAGTCACTCCGGTATACATATGCACATCACCGATGGCCATATAGCCACTCGCTTCATACGCATACCCTCACCCATGTTACCTGGTATACTCCTTTACCTGACCTATGGCTATATAGTCACCCCGTGTGTACCTATTCAAAACATTCATACACGATCATGGTCACTCCTTGTATACATATTCACCTAAACATTGGCCATGTCAATCCCTGTATCCCTATTTGTCACACCATAGCCGAATAGCCACTCAAGATATACTAATACACCATAGCCATGTCAGTATAGTCACTCCAATGCTCTGAAGACACTTTACCACTCGCTTGTACATAGTTATCTCTTATATGGCATAGAAATTTGGGGTCATAGTAGGCACGCCCACAAACTATTCCTACTTCAAAAAAAGTCAATAAGAATTCTCAACAATAAAAAATATAATTCACACACTGACCCCCTCTTCAGTAGAAATAACATATTAAAATTAAATGGCATTTACAAACTTGGAATATCCCTTTTAATGTTAGACTGGAGAAATGATAGACTGCCTGCATCGTTTAAATTCTACTTTGCAATTAATCAAGGGAACACTCGTCAAAAGGGTTTGTTCAAAATTGCCAAATCACGAATAAAATCGCTTGACTCCTTTCCAACTTTTAAATTTCCTGCCATATGGAATGACTTAAACAAAAAGCTTCGAGAAGAGCCCTTTCGGGAGATATTCAGGAGAAAGTTCATTAGTGAATGTATTAGTTCCTATCCCACTGAAGTAACTTGTACAAATCCATATTGCCCGGAATGCCCATAATAATATCCCCATCTATTATGTATATATACACGTATTATATAAATGTTTATGGCTCTCGTGCCATATTATTCAACTACACCAATGACATTTCCCGTCGTACATTGCTCCAGCTAATGTATGATTTTCTGACTGGATCTCATCCAATGGAACCTCGCGAGTTATTCACCTAAATTTATGACCGTGGCTTTTCTAATTAATGATTGTAAATACAAGTAATACATAAAAAGTTTTGCGTGATATGACCAATCGACATAAATATATAGGTTAAACTCGCGTGGTCACTCATCCGTATGCTCCCTTGATTTCGAATTCATTCCTAAATTATCCTATATACAAAATTGTATATTTTATAATTGACCACAGTTATTCTATATAATATACCATCGTTCACGCAGCTTCCAGGCAGAGCAGAGTGTTATTTTAATGACTAATTGGGGTGGGCAGTAAGACAGCCAATTATTGGATATGCCCTCCCCAGGCAAGGAGCAATCAGCCCATCTGGTGGATAGTTATCCCAGATGGGTTAGCATAGATTTTGTTGTATTTTCTTTTAATCTGTATTAACTTTATTATCTTCATTATTATTTGTGCATATTTTGTTGGAGTTGCTCTTTGTCAATAAATTATCTCTCTCTCTCTCTCTCCCTCTCTCTCTCCATGTATGCATATGCACCTCATCCATGGTCATATAGCCACTCGCTATATACACATATCCCTCGCCCATGACAATAAAGCAACATGTGTGTGTACTGGTATAACCTACACATGACGATACCGACACGAGTCACCAAACATGAACATCAGGTACATGTATACTCATACGCCTGTCACCCCATGTATATATGTTCATTACATTTGTGATCATACAGTCACTACTTGTATACCTACATGTAATCATCTCACCATTAACCATACGGTCACTACATGTATACATATTCGACACTCATAGTCATATAACCACTCGATATACATATGCAGCCCACCCTAGACCATACTTTCACTCCAGGTATACATGTAAACCTCACTAATGGCCATTCAGCCCTTCCAGATATACAAAAAACCCGCACATACGACCACTCAAACAATCCATACTTGCATATACACATCACAATTCATCAATTCACTGTATAATCATACACGCCATCCATGATAATACAGCTAAACCATATACACCCACCAATGATAATACATCCACGATATATATACATATACATCCCACCCGTTACCACAAGGGCACTCCCTATGTACCCACACGCTCGATAATGTCCACCCAGCTTACTCCAGGTATTCATATTCAATCATGACCGTACAGTCATTCCATGTATATCTATACACATTACCCGTAACCATAAAATCACTACCTATTTATCGACACACCCCATCCATGATCATACAGACAACGCATGTACATCCCACCGATGACCTTACAGTCACTCCATATATACATAATCAACACATAGATTACCATGTAGCTATATCCATACACCACACCAATGACCATACAGTCACACCGGTTGCACCCGTACTGGATATACACAATCACACACCATACAGTCACTCCATGCATACCGATTTACCTCACATCTGACCATGACCTCTCCCTGTATACCTAAATGCATCTTACCATGGGCAACCCACTCATAACCATACAGTCACTCATTGTATACCAACTAACATCAGTCATGACATACAATAACTCCCTGCATACCTATTCACCTCACATATGATCACAGAGTAACTCCCTGACTACGATCTTGGCATCCACACTGTATCCTGTTGACATTATGTATCATAATGAACCAGAATAGCCAAAGATTATGGTTCATCTCAGTTATGTCTCAAAGTTCTGCCCATTTCCTTTCAATAAATATGGCCAAAATCACAAAAGAGGTTCTCGGCAAAATTACATACTTTAAAATGAATTTGTCATGCCCCATACGGAACTGGGACAACTGGGAATAGAACATGTAGTTGTCAGTTAATTAACTAACACGTATAATAACCAAGTGAGTCACAATTTGCTACCTTTTCGGATAATGCAGAGAATGTTCGGGATATATGTAAAACATTAGAATTTTACATTTTGGAAGCCATCTTGAGCAATTTGGTCTATAAACACTGTAGTGTGACACATTTAAGATAGACCAAAACAATAAACACCTTTCAATCCAAAGATAGTTATATTTTACCAGAAAAAATGGTCCAAACCTGAAAACTGAATTTTTGCCAATATTTATGTCAAGCTTTTTAGAGAAAATTCCAATATTTTTGACGATGTCAGTGGTGAAAATAGTAACAATCAGCCATGTTAGTATTCAATGTATAGATTGCAGAATAGCCCATTTTATACATCAACATAACTTGTAAGCGATTGCAAGACATGCTGGTGTAATATTTACCATTTTCCATATTTTGGCGGACATATTGGCAGCCATTTTGAGCCAAAGTAAGAATTTTGGTTCCAGTGATTTGGAATATTCATAGGTAATGATATGCCTCACTTACATTACAAAGTTCTGTTCATTTCTTGTTGAAATATGAATAGAATCCCAATTGTAATTTTTTGTGAAATTTTATACCGCATTCTGTACAATCGAATATTTGAGGGATCGGAATGGGTTAGGACCCCAATAATTGCATATTTAAACGCTCCAATGATCAGTTAATATACAAAACACATAATAAAGTTGCATTACTCAACCAGTTTCAAGCAGCATGAATTGATCTAAAAGATATTTGTGAAATGTCATATTTTCAACTTCCGGCGGCCATTTTGGTGGCCATCTTGGATGGTGAGTTTCAATTTTGGCCCAAAAAAGTGTCATTATGTCTTAGCTTCACGAAAATATATACATTTGTATACATATTACTAGATTTTCCGCTATAATTTTCATAAAACTGGCTCACTTATAGTTCTAGAAAATGGATCGGGTTTGGGGGGGGGGGGGTAACAAGTCTCGTTCTTATCAGAAAACGACATGAATATATATTTCTTAAGTTGAACGTATCGATTTAGGGATGTATTGGTTGTAATAGTGCAACGTTTCAGGGGTGTACGCACATACACACACGTTGCACGAATACAATCATTTAAATAAAAGTGATTTTTTTTACGTTTTGAGAGGTGACCCGATGACCCCCTTCTTATCTTAAAACCCCAGGAAAAGTTGCTTCTTAAGTTGTGTTTTTATAATTAGTATATATCAAAGTACTTTGAGACCAAAAATTATGGATGTACGCTAAAGTGTAACAAAAAGTGAAAAATCACGTTTTGGGGTTCAGCATGGGACCCCCTTTCTTATCTGAAAACCCCAGGAAAATCCCTTTCTTAAGTTGTGTTTTATTAATCAGTACACTTAGGAGTATCATCAAACCAAAATTCATCGATGTACGCGGAAGTGTAAATAGAAGTGATTTTTGGCACTTTTTGGGGTTCAGCGGCCCCTAAACCCCAGGAATGCGCAACTTAAGAAATCGGTTTTTCAGAATGTTCCATTATTTGTACCAACTTTAGGGGGTCAAACCTTTTGTACGCAAAAGTGTAAATGGAACATATGCGGGCTCCCCAACTGGTTACAAACAACTAATTATATAGAGTTACTCTTCTTGAATTTGTGTAGGGAAACTCGAGTCAGCATAAAAAAAAATTCTGGCTGCTGATTGGTTGATTATCATTGAGGGAAATATCCCTAATCGGGAACAGAAAATCATAGCCTACGTAAATATGGCGATCGTGTATGTTTAGATGTCCAGGAAGAGTCTGGTGGCGTCCAGACGTTACGGAAGGGGTCTGGGTATTTTTATGCTGCTGATTTTTTTGCAGTAAATGGGGTAGTTGTGGAAATGCAAGATTATCGTTTGAAAACAATACCGAAAAGGGCGCGTTTGTTGTCACATACTGGTGCAGAGGATGACGTTCTAAGGGAAAATTGACCACTTGAAGTTCAACTAGGTCAAACCCATGGCCGGCGGGACTTTTAGTTAACACTGTCGCCTATGGAAAATAATTAGTTGTGTGTAACCAACTATATTACCAACTGCCATTTTTGGCTTCCAATTTGACATGGGGAGATAATCAAAAATTGAATGTGAAATTCAAGTATGTACATTCCGGTCGGAGATTTACCCGGTTGGTCGGCCGGACACCGAGCATTTGGACATGAATTATTTTTAATGCAACAACATTCTACCTGTCTGTCTGTCGGTTTGTAGATATTGCAGTGCAGGAACCTTTCGGTTAAAATTAAATCAAAATGATCCCACTTCTACTCAGTGGACAGCCATATTCTACAAAGTGTCCACCGGAGTCCATACACGTGCTTCAGATTTATGGCCAGCCAAATTAACATACATTTGAAGAATTGGAGATATCTATAAATGATTTGGAGATATCTCTAAATATTTGGAGATATCTCTAATTATTTGGAGATATCCTAAATATTTGGAGATATCTCCATGCAGCGCCCTCTACGTTATCTGCGAAAAAGCGGAGAGGTGAGAGATAACTCTGTCTGGAGTTTGCCGATTTCCGTCAACTCAGGATGACTTCGAGATCAGCTGCCACTTTGGTTATAGCCGATATCGGAATTATTTCTGCGCATGTCTATTTCGGAACACCTCGTAACGAAAGCCCCTTTCAGTAAGAGAAGATAAGATAAGATAAGATAAGATAGTTTATTGCAATACACCAGTGCAGGCAGTTGCAAATAACATAAATTACAAGTAAATTAAACATAAGACATAATGTATGTGCATATAACGGTACAGTAAAAAAAAAAAAACTATAGGCCTATAACTATATCCTATATCCTACATAGCCTACGATTCTTAATTAAATATAAATTAAATATAAATTTCCCATAACTTTCATTTCCCCAAATTTTTATCTGTTCTCCTTTGGAAGAATAACCGGATCATGTTACACACGGAATTCATAATTACTTTGCCTTCATTTTTCATTATAAAAATGAATTTATCATCATCGTTCATATTTGTAAAGTGTAGGCTATGTTATTAGTGCTAGCAACATCAAATAATTATTTCCTGTTCAAAGTCAGTGTACGCATGCACTGCATTCCATTATGAAATGTTTTTCAGTTTCAACTTTTTTCCTATCACACACGAGACAAATTCTGTCTTTTAATAACATCTTTGGCTGTGTGTGTCGGCCCTTTTCTATAGCTAATATATGATTGCTAACACGCAGTCGGTGAACATATTTCTCTTGCCGTTTGTGATCGGACATGTTTGAGGTATGGTTCTATTTCATATTTGTCTTTGAATGTTCTATATGTGCGTATAGTTTATTAGCACCATTCTTTTTGTCGTCATCGAATATATCTTTTTTGAAATGATTTACATGTTCTGATTTTAGTCTCTCAATTATAAGTTTGTCGGTGAATCCTATAGGTATCGTTTTATTAGACTGTGATATATTGATACCGCTTTCGCAAGATGTGTGTCCCACGTTGGAAGATTACATAATAGCTAGAGATTCCGTGAAAGAATCATGCATTATATTTGGAACCCGGTTGTGCAAAACGAAGTTTATTTAGATATTTGAACATATTTCCGATGGCATTAATTGCTATGGGGTATCGACCTAGTTCAGCCCTCGAAGGCTTGAAGCATGATTTGACGCTTTTCTATTGAGTTGTAGTATAGTTTTAGAGCCCGAAGCCGCCATCGCACGCCGCCGCCAGCCACAATGGCCACGTAATCCGCCGCCATGCAGCCATATTATCTCTAACGCCAGCCACATTTAAATATCTCCGCCGCCGGAATTGTAAAATGGCTGAACCGTGTGCATGGGCTTATAAATATGTCAAGCACAACTGTACCGCATGTGAATAGCAAAGAACTAAACCGCATTATATATTTGCCTAATATTGGCATACTCGGTCGCATGGACACGGCATGCATGGTTGTTATATTATATATCAGAACACTGGGCCCCTTAATGTGGAATAGACTATCATCATGCATGCATGCATGCTTTCATTTATAACTGAATGGGCGCATCCATTCGGTATTGAAAGGGTTAAAATATAAATTGTTTAAATCGACAACACCCAGTCTCAGACATCGCTGGCATTTGTCAATATATATATACACATGCATAAGAATAGAAAATAGTTTGAAATAATATATATCGGCATTACTATATATCGGGTTCATCATTCAATGATGATGCATGCATATATCGCAAGATGGCATTGGTGATAGCAGTCTGAAGTCGACAGAAGTCCCAGTTTAACTAATAATACTTATACCGATTAGATGGGAAACTACATATAGTATACCCATGTCAGTCCTTCGTGAATTTTCGCCATAATGGAAAAGCCCAACATAAAAAAATTGGTCTGGAATTATACGGGTTCGCCACAAGCGCTAAAAAAACGGCGTCTATACCCGGGGATTAGGAACATTTCGGAAACGAAAATACGCTGAATGATAACATCTCAGCCGGCTGAGCCGCCATATTTCGTCAGCCACGAACGCCGTGACGGAGCCGGCTTATATATATGGCAAGCCGTTTTCACATTTTTGATTGATTTGAACTTAAGTCCAATTATTTGGACTTAAGTCCAAATAATTGGACTTAAGTCCAAATGAATTGGACTTAAGTCCAATTAGCGAATTGATTTGGACTTAAGTCCAAATGAATTGGACTTAAGTCCAATTATTTGGACTTAAGTCCAATTAGTGAATTGATTTGGACTTAAGTCCAATTCATTTGGACTTAAGTCCAATTCATCTGGTTTGAAACGATAGTCCCCTTCTTTGTAATGGTATATTCCTGCAAGTTTTGATTGACAGTCAAACTCCGTACTAACCAGGGCATTCCTGACTCCAAGACTAACTCCGTACGTCCCCTTTGCCACGTGGCTTGTTTTCGGCATGCCGAGATTGAAAATGTTTCGAATCCGAATTGGCATCTTAATAAATGCTAACTGCATGCATGAATGAAGTAAAATTAATTCACGACTTGATTCAATTGTTATTTGACAGCATGTAGTGTAGGCTATACGCAGTTTCGTTTATTGCATTTACTAAGTGTCTTATTTGTATAATTTGCTCGGTTTTCAACTTCTTACAACACGGGCTATTGTTGATAGGATCTGGTCCACATCGAGCTGATTCATTATATATGTTGAGAAAGGTAACAATTAACAAGATCAACAAGAATTAGACCCACATGTAAACGGCAATTTTCCCACAACTCCGCCCTATGAGCTAAACCAGACCTGCTTAATATCTGATGGGGGTGTTTCTTATACAGATGAATTGGACTTAAGTCCAAATGAATTGTACTTAAGTCCAAATACCACATAATTGTTAATTCGGCGAGGAATTGGACTTAAGTCCAAATAGATGAAAATATCGGTATTTGGACTTAAGTGTAATTCATTTGGACTTAAGTACAATTCCTCGCCGAATTCACAATTATGTGGTATTTTGACTTAAGTACAATTCGCTATTTGGACTTAAGTCCAATTATTTGGACTTAAGTCCAAATAATTGGACTTAAGTTCAAATCAATCGAAAATGTGAAAACGGCTTGCCATACTTATATAGCTAGAGCTCTATCCAGCCACGAAATCGGTTGAGCCATGCAGTCGTGAAAACTATTTGTCGTGGCTTCGGGGTCTATATATATAGTTTTACAGAACTTTAAATGTGTCTGCTCAAGAGGGTTGTTATCGACAAACGGAAATTTCAACTCAGCAGCCCATATTTCGCAACCATACAACAGAATATAGGCATTATTAATTTGTCAAACAATTTACATTTAGTACTGAGAGAGAGCTAGCCTGTCAGTGAATTCAATGAATTCGTCATGAAATACATAGCCTTTGAAGCTCGCCCGCTCAAGTTTTCACAAGCTCTCTCCATTTTACCGTCAAAACTGAAAATAAGACCCAAGTATACTATAGTCCCATATAATCATTTAAGTTATTGTATCGTCGCTAGTCAGTGAGTGACTTGAGTGTTCTCCCCGTATCATTATAATATTTTAAGCAATCGTGTGTGCGATCGGTTTAACATCCAGTATCCCTCAATTACTTCATTTTGATTACGGAAATTCGTAATTTAATTGACGCCATTTTATGGCTCCTGTCATAAATTCAATTTATATCAAATTATTAACTTTTAAATTATTAAATTTTAAGATAGCATATTAACCTGAGCGTTTACAGAATACATCTTCGACTCAAATTACTTATGTTTCTATATATTATCGATATTATAGATCGTTGTTGTCACCGGAAATTTAATGCAAATGGCGTACAGTACCCCTTTAAGTAGGCTGCCGTTAAGTAAACATTGATAAACTGTACTCACTGTGAGTCTATACTTACTAACACTAACCCAATGTAATAGTTATTTAATAGGAACATATAAATTAACTTGAATAAGGTCCCAATCGTCTTGACCCAAGGTCCCAATCGTCCGAGGTCCCAATCGTCCAAGGTCCCAATCGTCCCGAGGTCCCAATCGTCCAAGGTCCCAATCGTCCAACTTAAGGTCCCAATCGTCCAAGGTCCCAATCGTCCAAGGTCCCAATCGTCTGGATACCGCATGGAAGCCTGCAAAATAAATTATTTTTTAAATAATGTGATCATCTCATCTCAGGACAGTGAACTCAATCTTCACTTTCGAGTCACTGAGCGGACATTTTGTAGACATATGCCCCATATGCACACTATTGCGACTGGCTACCTAATTCCACAATCCAACTACGATTACCACAAATTTTCTTTCTTTCCCCTGACCATAAGAGAATGGAATGCTATACCAACGGAAATAGTTACCATCATTCCAGTCGATGAGTTCAGGACCAGGACGATGAACCAACTATATCCATGCTGGACGTCCCAGAAAACCCAATCGACACAGTAAAGATCGAATCCAATCAACTAATAATGACCTCCAAATAAAAAACAAAAAAATTCCAATCAAATTCAATTCAAATCAATTATTTTATCACAAACCCTAATCATGAAGAGAAATTATCGCCAGTCGTTGCCAAAATAAATTAGTCATAATCATCAGCCTGTTGATGGTGGACTGTAATCGGAAGAAGAAGAAGAAGAAAATACCAGATGATCGGTAACTTCGAGGTCCCATCGCCGATACAGCCGACTGCAGCTGATCTCGAAGTTACCCCAAAAATGTTTAAAAATAGGCATGAAACAACAACATGAAACTGAAACTGCGTTTTGTTGAGTAAACTAATTTCATCGTTTACTAATGGCAGAAGCTGTGAGAGAGAGACCCAAACGCAAAACGAAGGTTCTATCACTCATCAGAGACATTTAAATTAATTTAGTTAATATTACGTTTGAATAACAATTTTTTTTCACAGAACATGTCACTTGGACTTGGTTTCGCTTCAGCATCCTTATAAGTTATAATTTATATATAAAGAAGGCCTTCTTTATTATAACTTATAGATCTATATAAGGACACCGATTTCTAAATTCGATTAAAACCTTATTTTTGGGACTTTATGTCCAGTAACTGTGCTTCATACATGTATTCATAAACGTGACATAACGTTATAAAACAAGTTCCGATGATAATTTCAATGACCACAAAAAGGCACAATTAAATGCGACGATGATCAGATGATGATGTCATTGATGATGATACCGATGTTCATTTTAATAATCATCATCAACATTATGGAATCACACAGCATAAACTATTTAATCTTCTAATCTGTATCTGTATTTGGTTCAGCCACAGTCCCTAGGAATGGGAACGGGACTACCCGCCCCCGAGACAACCCGCCCCTATGCTATTTTGGGGGCGGGTTGTCCCGATAAATGAGGGCGGGTTGTCCCGAAATTGTTAAGAGTGATTATATTCTTTTATGATATATTATTACAGATTTTGATCAACAAAACATGTGTTTATTCATTAATTATGTCAATGCCTGGACTGGGATAAAGAATGACACGATGTTTTGACAACTGAACGGCACATAGGGTAAGTGAAGACTAATTAAAAGGGGTGCTTTCAAAACAAACAATTGATGCAAATGGTTCATTATCACAGTGTTTTATCACAACACTTACTTGTCACTTAGTGATTGGGATTCATCTCACTGACGATGCCGACGGAACTGGGTACTGATATTAACTCTTGAGTGTGGGACATCTGCGAGGTGTGTACCACTGTTATACTATATACTCTCTTAAACATGGACAAACAAACAACTATTATACTGCATAACTAAACAATAAATATACTTTATATATTACAAATATTCTAAATTCTCATAAATTCTATCATAGACAAACAACTATTATACTTTATATATTAAAAATATTATAAATTCTCTTAAATTCTAACAATTGTTTTCTATTTTACAGCGGCTTGGAAAGCTGTGAAAGAAGTATATATTTCCAGATACAGATGCTGCTTCCATTGGACGCAGGCCGTGAATAGACACACATCAACCGTCGGCCTTAAGACGGCATATGGTCAGAAGGGTCTATTGCACAACTTCATCCGTCAGCCCCAAATTAATCATTGTTCGTTTGTTAAACTTATTTTTAATCTTCGTTCATATTCATTCATTCCGTTTTAAAATTTCGTTCATTAAACTTCGTAATAAATAAACATATTATCGTTGATGCATTTTTGTGTTCATAAGTTATATTATATTACATGTGTATTTATTGTTGTCCATGTTGTTAACTCAAATAAAAATCTTTAAAAAAAAACAACCCAGCTTTGTTAAACAAACATCTCATAATCCCCTCACACCTCCTAATTAGCCACTGATTACCGCTAATTGATTTTTGGGGGCGGGTTGTCCGGGGGCGGGTTGTCTCAGAGTGAAAGGGGGCGGGTTGTCCGGGGGCGGGTTGTCTCAGAGTGAAAGGGGGCGGGTTGTCTCGGGGGCGGGTAGTCACGGACCCCCTAGGAATCACTGTTAGTTGAAATTGAATAAAATATTATTTAATAATATTAAATAAATATATTATAGTTAGTTATTATATTAAGGCCGTGGCTAAAGAACGGTATACCGCTCTTTAGTACCAAACGCTAAAGAACGGTATACCGCGCTTTAGCTATATGGGCCTGATACGCTAATTAACGGTATACCGCTCTTTAGCGTTTGGTGCTAAAGAACGGTATACTGCTCTTTAGTGACAAACGCTAAAGAGCGATATACCGCGCTTTAGCTATATGGGATTGATACGCTAATGAACGGTATACCACTCTTTAGCGTTTGGTGCTAAAGAACGGTATACTGCTCTTTAGCCCTCGGTGCTAAAGAGCGGTCCAGGTTGGATTAGCGGCACGTGCGTTGCCAAGATATTTTGCGCATTGCGCCAACACATAACGTTATAATCCGTATTATAATCTTTAGCCCTCATCACCAAAGAGCGGTATACCGTTCTTTAGCACTCAGTACTAAAGAGCGGTATACCGTTCTTTAGCCACTTCGTTATATTAATATATAGACCTGTTATCTGTATAGTGGAGGTAATGTATCTAGATCTATTTGTTATATTTTAATCAAATTTAATATTACATGGACAGTGATTCCTAGGACTGTGGTTCAGCGTAGGATCCTTCCGGATATAAATACGCTGGTGCTGGATCAATATATATGATGATGTTTGACTGCTAGATGATGTTGTCTCCAGCAGTGAGGCACATTGACTTTCCTCAAAGGGATCGTGGTCCTCCGATCAGTGACAACAGGAAGTCTCTTATTTACACAAATCTCTTATTTGATTGATTGATTGATTGATTAACAGTGAAATCTTAACCTCTTCACTGCTAATGACGTTGTGTTCTGGACCATTAATGTATGACCATTTTCCAGTGGAAACGTACTTGCAACAGGAATATGACGAACCATAAAACTGACTCAATTGTAAGGCTACTCTTGCAGTCTTAGGCTCCAAATAAACGTGCATGCACGTTGATTAATTTGGGAGGAAAATGCCTGGAGCCCTGTATGTTGCTTATTTGTGTCTGCTCGTTTATTTATTTCTCAGTAAAATATTCTGTACCAAAAGTTAATCATCAATTCATCAGCAAACTGAAAAGTTTTACCGCTGCAAAATATTGCTTCACTTCGAATTTTGGGAAGCCCTTCGACAATTAGATATGTCACTCGCTTGATGGGAATTCCCATAATGATAATAGCAGGCAAGTAAGATGTATTCGGACTGTAGCAGGGAGAGGAGATACTTAAAATTATATTCAAATTTCAAATTTCTTTATTGGAATTATCATTTCGACGTAATCCATAAATACATGTATTATAAACATAACATTGAACACAAATGAACAGACATATATAAACACTAATAGTTATATCTGTAAATAACATATTGTATTTCATTAAATTGTTAATGTTGTAACTTGTAGAAAAGGTGTGTTTCAGGATGAGAAAGATTATAGTTATCATAAAAAATAGTTATGTCAGGTTATGTCCTAATAACATCTATATTATTCTATTTGACTTTTAAATATGTTTTTTTTGTTTTTTTTTGTTTTTTGTTTAAAGAGCTGACATTAGGGTGGGTTATGTTTGAATAGATAATCGTTTTTTCATAGCTTCTTTTATGTATTTACATACTTGTTTAGTAATTGTGAAGGTTGATGGATTCAGTATGGCTTTGGCGTTATTCATATAATGACTAATGTGGAAAATGTTGTATTTACTTCTTATATCATTATATAGCCCACAATGTAATAGAAAATGAGTTTCGTTTTCAACCTTATCCGGACAATGTGGACAAAATCTTTTTAACTCATCTATTGGTTTTGGTTTTGTGTATCTCAGAGTTTCTATATTCAATGTGTGTGCACTTATTCTCATTTTAGTTAGTTCTTTTCTGAGATCTTTTGGTATATTGAAACTAAGATAGTCTCTAAATTTGGATCCTGTAATGATTTTACTGTAGAATCTTAATTTCCCCTCGTTTGAGGTTTTCATTCGTTTATATTCGTTTGCTATCTTTTTGTTGTAAGTGTTCCTTATTACATCTTTAAATTGTGATTCTTCAAAATTATCTATTCTGGTGTCTACAAATTTTACAATTTTAGTCATGTTGTTTGACCACGAGAAAGCTGGTTTTATTCTTTTCAGTTTCATGTCTTCTTTAAAAGCTGCAATTAAGAGTTTATGTTGTTGTGATTCGCCATGTTTGACTGTTAGGCCCATCAACGTTTTGTGGAATTTAAATATCCCATGAAGTATTGTCAGGTGTACTGGCAATGCTTCCACTTCTGAGTATACTGCTATGTTTGTAGACTTGCTGTTAACTCCCAGTATATCTTTCAATATGCATGTGTATGTTTTGTCAACGCAAGAACTAAAGAGGTTTTTAAGTGAGTTAGAGTTAATTTTAAAATCAGATATCCATATTTCTGATCCATAAGTAAGTATGGGGAGAATCATCGAGTTAATTAGACACATCCAATTTCTGACAGATAAGTTTGGAAATTCTTTTAGTTTACCTTTCAGTGCATAATATGCCTTCTTTGCCTTATCTGACAGGTTTGATGCGGCTGATATCAATTTACCACTCTTGTGAAATATTATCCCTAAATATTTATATTCTTCGACCATTTCTAGTGTTAGAGGTCCATAGTAAAAAGAGTTGGTATTAAGATTAGTATTTCCATTTTTTGAGAAAATGATAGTTTTTGATTTGTTTGAGTTAACAGATAGTCTCCAATCTATACAGTATCTCTGAAATGAGTCAAGACATGACTGCAGGCCTTCAGGTGTCTCTGAAATTAAAACCAAGTCATCAGCATATAGGAGATGGTTGAAATGAATAGAATTTAAAGTAACGGGGTCAGAACAGTTCTTGTCTATGTAGTCTTTTAAATCATCTATATATAGATTGAAAAGTATGGGGCTGAGACTATCACCCTGTTTCACCCCTAGATCTGCTTTGAATGGTTCACTATATCCATTCTGTAATTTACACGAATAGTAGGTATTGGAATACATATATTTCACAATATGATAAAATTTTCCATTTATTCCTTTCTCTCTCAGTTTCTGAAATAAGTATGGTCTATATACAGAGTCAAATGCTTTTCTCAAGTCAATAAATGCTGTGTATATTTGCTTATCTTCTTTTTGTATATATTTATTTAATAAAGTTTTCATGACAAATAAATGATCAGTTGTCCTACAATTCTGTCTGAATCCTATTGATTCATTGATAAACCGTTTCCACTTTCTAAAAATTCCCCAAGTCTTCTTTGTAGTGTATTTGTGAATAACTTTCCGATACAGCTAGATATGCTTATCCCTCTATAATTGTTGCAGTCTGTTGGATCTCCTGATTTGTGGATAGATGTTAGGAGGGAAAGATTCCATTCTGAGGGAAATATTCCGCAATCTAAAATTTTGTTGAAAAACTTCGCTAAAATCAAAGACATTGTGTCTGAGCTATGTTTAATGAATTCATTTATGATAAAGTCTGGACCCCCACTTTTATTCATTGTCAAGTTAGTTACTGCTTTTTTAATTTCAGCACAATTTATAGGAGTATTCAGGTGCTTATTCTCATCCTCTTCATATAGGTTTGAAATATTAGATATTACTGACTCTTTGTTACTATTATTTTCGGGCATATTTGAACATAGCAATGAACTATAGTTATTTATCCATTGGCTGTCGTTTATCGGTGACTGAGGTTTAACTTTTTGTTTATTCCAATGTTGGAAGAATTTCCAGAATTCTTTTGGATTGTTATGTTGAACTAGGTTTTTGATATTCTCAGAAAGTGACTCAAAGAAATTCTTTCTTAGATTTTTATGTTTACCCATACCATGTATGGTAAACATAGTGTCGTTGTCCGGATTGACCACTCGTCGTTCGTCCGTCCGTCCGTCCGTCCGTCTGTCCGTCCGTCCGTCCGTCTGTCCGTCCGTAGACACTTCACGTGTAATGCGATAACTCAAACATTTTCTATCCAATCAGAAGCAAATTTTGTATATGGGTATATCAACCCAAAATACAGATCGAGTTCGAATTTGGGTTTGATCCGAGTTTTTGTTACAGAGTTATGGCCCTTTTTCTACTTAAAATTCACACATTCTGCCATAACTCAAACATTTTTTATCTGATTGGAACCAAATTTGGTATGTGAGTTTCACAGCCCAAAATACAGATCTAGTTCGAATATGGGTTTGATCCGATTTATTTTAAAGGAGTTATGACCCTTTTTCGAAAAATAAATTGAAGAAAAAAAATCGATTTTTTTTTTTTTTTTTTAACTTTTATAATAATAATAAAAAAAATGTCATTGACATTGTCATTTGTTTTCATTTAGATATTGATGATTATGATACAAGTTGATAAAAAGATTTCCAATGTGTCCCTTTAATTTTTTTAAATAATTAAAAACAATTATAACCATTATAACTCTGCCAAGGGTACCCCGAATCACCACACCAAATTTGATTAAATCGGTCCAAAATCTTGTGTTATGTACTGGTAAATCTGTTTGGAGCAACATTAAATCCAATTCACCAATTGCATTTGGACTACTTACTAGTAGCTATTGATAAACTTTCAGATAAAGCTATATTATTTTCTGATTTTTCTTATGCCAATGTGCAAATAATCTGATAAAGAAGCCTGTGGTATCTAATTTAAAATAAAGATTCAACAATAAACATCACATGATATTAACAGTAGACTTGGACATCTGTGTGCTGCAGAGTTATATCTTCAGATGGTCTGATATCATTATAATTGTTATTGGTTTAATAGAGGTCAGTGTTCAACATAAACAATTCCTGTGATTTTTTGACAGCTGTGCTATATAATTGATATTAATGGGTCAGTGGTGAGGTTGCTTATCTGTATACTAGGACACATTATTATTGTAAACTTAAATTGGACTCTCTTAACCCAAGTATTCCATGTCCAGGGCACACCTACACATTTAACCCACGGACTTGCTGGCTGTGGCGGTTTAGCATTACAGATCCTGTACCAGTGCATTCTCTTATATAAATGCCAGTGACCCATAAATTCCAATAATTTGTGTTATGTACATTTGTCTATAATAGTACATAACAGTATACTCTATAATTCAACACCAAAACTCTCATTTATCCGATCATATTAAATTTTTATCGCCAAGGGATGGGTTAACATCTGCCGATCGTGATCGGCCTCTCGTTTTTCATGTTATTATATCTGTTCCGGGTAAGACAGAATGATTGTCTCAGTGTTACATTCTTTGGTTCATTTTGTAACTTTTTGGCTAAAGATCTAACTTCTCTTCTCATCCTGAAACACTCAGAGTTCATCCACCCTTTTTTATATTTATTTCTTTTGTTTGTGAATTTATCTTTATTTGTAGTTTTTATAGGTTTGAATTGAAGTGAAATCTTAGCAGCATCATCATAAATGCCTTTTAATTTTTCTGCTATAAGATCAATATCGTTGCAACTTTTATCTTCCATGAGGTCTATTAATGAAAGTATATTATCCACAGATGTCTGTGTTGAGATTGCATTTCTGAACTGTAATGCAGATTCATTTTGCCAGATGTATCTACCAGGTAAGTTGAATGTGGTTAAATCTTCAAAGTTTTCGAAGTCATTATTTTTTATTATCACTGATATTGGAGCATGATCAGAAAATTCATTAGGTGGGTGAACTCTGAATTGAACAATGTCATAAAATAACTGCATTGAAGTAATCATATAATCAACAGTACTTCGACCATTGTGACTAAAAAATGTATTATAACCTAGTGAATCTCCCAAGAATCTGCCATTTAATATTCTCAATAGAAGATCTTTGCAGATTTCAGTCAGAAGTTCTCCTTGAATATTATTTTGTTCATCAAGTTGATTTCTTGATAGTTCTATATCTTTGGTATAGTTACAGTTTGTTAATAAATCTTCACCCATGTGGTCCATAGAATCATTTCTGATGAAATCTTCTAAGCCATAAGTCCTAGCATTGAAATCTCCACAAAGCAAAATTTGCCCACAATCTTTAAATGAAAGTATCTCATTCCTAATGTCTTCGAATATTTCTTCTGAAGTTTTCTTATTAATTATAGGTTTTACATATAAGAAGCCAATATACATTTTTGGTTTGTTGTCAAGCTCAAACCACATTGAAGTTGTTGATATTTTAATCTGGGTGATGTGTTTTCTAATGCTTGGTTTGCAATAAACTAGCATACCACCCGAGGTTCGACCTTTTTTCTTTTTTCTTTTAGCTTTAGAAGAAAATGGTGTACAAAAACCATCAATGTTGCTGGGAGATTCACTAGACATAGTTTCAGCAAGACATAATATATCATATTTATCTAAAAGAGAAGTAAATGTAATATCTGAAAGCTTTTTACCCATTCCATGGATGTTCCAAAAACCGATATTGATCATTTTACTATTATTGACTTAATGGATAAGGGATTGGGACTTCAAATGTCATTCAAGTTAGCTAGTTAGTATGCTCAGTATAATTAAATTGTTCAATCAAGTTAATGACTATAAATTAGTTGAAGTTACTAGTATGAGTATAATTCGATATGAGGTAAAACAAATGAGTGATACATTAGACAGTTTACCAAACACCAGACTTGCATTGATATTTGTATCAATACATACTAGTATATGTATATATCTCCCTGAATATTATTACTCATTTGTTTTAGTATCTTAAGATATTGTAATATAATATTCAATATTTATATACATGTAGGTTTGAACCAATCACGTTATAATTTCTAAGGATTTAGCATCTAAATGAGTTGTATTATAGTTACTGTAATTTAACTGAATGTAATATTGCATCAATGCGAATTAAATTCATTCTTCTTTAACACTTTCAGAACATATTTTTATATAATATATTATTCTTCAATTAATTTGTACAAGTTCTGTAGGGAGACCGCCATTTAATTCCAAGTCAAACGTCACTCTCACCCATACATGTCTGTTGCATATGGATATTTCATCTGGTATAAAGAAATATAAATTGGTGAAATTGTATTTATATAACTATAGTAAACTCATATATTGAGGTATTATTGCAATTGTACTATAAAATTTATAAGGAAACAAGTGACGTTAACTTAAAATTAATCAAATTATATAGTGTCATTGGAATGGGGTTCTCATAAAAGCCGAACATAATTGAACACAAGTCCAAATAATGTGAAATATAACACTTATAAATAAAGTTCATAGGCATGCATATGTATTCATGTTTAGACTATTACTATACGAAGTTTGGTGGAGTTTGGGCCAATAATAAGTGTGTTATTTGATGTTTTGTGTTCGGCATAGAAAAGCCGAACACAAGCTTCTGTTCGGCATTCAGTCACCTGTAATTAATTAACACATGCACAGACCAAGTAACGAGAAATGCTGGGCTTATCTTTTATGAAAGACATGTGTTTTGCGTTTAACAATTTCCATTACCAATGTATCCCGGCTTTGGATGGACGGGCATGTCATCTGGACATGGCTGTTTAAATATATATTTTTTTTATCTATTGTCGGATGACGCTAGACAAGACGACGATGTATTATTATATGTGATGTGTATGTATCAAACACATATATCATGTTATAGTGCTGTGCCTTTTTGACACTTATTCTGCACTGATGTTTATAGTGCTGCACATTTTTGGCACTTAGTTTGCACAATGCACTGTTATATGTTTATATTTTGCTGTGCCTTCAAGATTGACACTTATTTTGCACAGTTGTATGTTTATAGTGCTGTGCCTTTTTGACTCTTATTTTGCACGCGAGATTACTTACTGTTATCTCTGTGCATTTACCCACATTTAAGTGGGAGTTATGCGACTTTGCGCTTTGTGAATTTTTAAAGAGCGTTTCATATGGATGATTGCCGGATATGGTAGCAATAAAGAAAGTTTTTCATGATCACCTGATTTCTTCTGTATCTATATAATTGGCTTTATGAAAGGCATGTGTTTTGCATTTAACATTTCCCATCACCAATTTATTTTCACAAATCAGGCACATGGGATGTTCATATTGATACATTATTAGAAAATGTTAGTCCCATGATAAACCAAATAGAAAAGCATTAGACAACCCTCTACAAATCTTATAATTTGCCATTTTTCGATTGTGCAGATGTCATGATATGGGACTAACTGTTCTTTATGAAAAGCAGAGCTTCTTGAAAATGTACAACTTGACACATTGTTCAGTGGTTGAGTCATGATACTTTATTTTTTATAAGGAAACGGGCTATATACCACTTGCTAATAGGAGGCAAAGAAAGAAGGTGGCCACGTTTCATAATTAGGTCAGCTCTTAAGTGGAAACTATTTTGGTGTCTTTTGACACTCTCCCTTTATTGTATTCCCGAAAGTGGCACTATTTTTTCAAAGAATGCACAGAAATTATATTAATCCCATTGTAAACCCATGTAACCTGCATGACCTGTTCCACACTGGCATTTGAGATATATAAGTCTATACAGTCTACTAAATAAACGACCACCTTCTGTGCCTGAATTTCCCTCCAGGGTAGTAAGTCAAAGACTAATATTCATTAAAATAAACTAAAATCAAGGCTAAGTAAGAGATGCCAGTTCGGAAATTCCATGGTGTTTATTGAAAGATTTTGACATATTCCTTTTAGTATAATCACCATATTGTCTGAATGGACTTGTAATAATAAACAGGAACAAAATTATATTTTAGTGAGAATGCAGACAAAAACGGCGAACAAACACATTTTTCTCATGAAATAAGAACATTTTACATTCTGTTACAAGAAAACAATCTTGCTAAGAAAATATAAATTTCTTGCAGTATCCTAAAAGTTGCAGACAAACTTTTTCCTAAAAGTTGCAGACAAACTTTTTTCTATTACTTCCAAGGATTTTCATCCCATGGTCTATTTATTTGCAACAAACCTATTTACAAAAAGAACATTGCCTGGTTTAGTTTCGTTTACGGTTTATAAACTGATTGCAACTAACTGTCAAAACACTTAACAATTATAGATGAGGGACAACCATCAACAACAAAGCCTGTCAGATCCCATCTGGCAGATATTAATTATCACCTATCAGCCGATAAACTAATCCACGACAGAAGTTTGTATTCGGCTTTTCTATGCCGTGCACAAACACGTTATACAAAACATCTAATAAAACACTCATTATTGACCCAAACTTCGCATATTAATAGCAACCACAACGCGCCGCAGGCGCATTGTTGCTTTTCAAGTTTAGGCGTGAATGACGTCATTAATTTTTACAATACCATGAAACAGAATTTCGACGCGATGAAAAACGGCGCACAAAAATGGGTTAAAAATTACGTGACTTTCGCTTTCGCATAGCATCCTGGGAACAATAATATCCCAAAAGAAATGGTGAAATCACAGAATCGGAAGTGGACCAACGGGATGGCTATGAAATTACCAACTTTAGTTTTTCTGAACAATTCCTATGTGATTTAGGCCTATAGATTAGTTTCATTTTGACCAATTTCGTTGGTTAGTTGAAAGAAAATCAGCGAAGACGTCATGACATGGTCCATGACGTCATTTACGTCATTTGGCTTTGTGGGACAGAATCCAGACACATTTGGTCTCCACTGGAAACACTGATTTCACATCACTAGACTATAGACGCAATTATAAATACGAAGTGGCTTTAGCACTGAGGGCTCAAGAACGGTATGCCGCTCTTTAGCGATGAGGGCTAAGGACTCAGTAAGGAGCGGTATACAGCTCTTTATAGTCGGACACTGGAGATCGAGCAGTACGGATGATAATGTAAGACCGTTCTTTATCGCGCCAGGACCATGTGTAGCTAAATATTGGTATATCCCGATGTACACCACTCCTGTGCCCCGTTCTTTGTCACTGAATAGCAGTATACCGTTCTTTAGTGCCAGCGCTGAAGAGCGGTAGGCCCATACCGTTCCTTGGTACCAACCACTAAAGAGCGGTATAGCCTACCGTTCTTAAGCGTATCAGACCCATAAAGATGAAGAGTGGTATACCACTCTTTAGCGTTTGGTACTAAAGAACGGTATAGCGTGTCAGGCCCATATAGATAAAGAGAGATATACTGCTCTTAAGCCACGGCCTTATATATACACATACACGCTTTATTGACCGTACTAACACAGGACATAAATAGAGGCTCTATCAGCGTATAATAGCTTTTGTTAGAAGTTAGGAAACAGCGTATTTAACTGGTTCGCTGCTAAATATCCTACATACACGTTATAAAATGCGTATATATATTTCAACAAACAGAAAATTATTGAATTTTATGCTCGGAGTTGATAATTTGCACTCTTTTCTCAAATTTGACCCCCATATATCTACATTTGTGATTATGTTATGAGCCTGAATGTCTCACTAGGCTATGGCTATGAGCTTGAATGTCTCAATAGGCTATGGTTATGAGTCTGGATGTCTAATTATGCTATGGCTATGCCTATGGGCCTGGGTGTCTCATTAGCCATTAGGCTATGAGCCTTGATAACTCATTAGACTATGGTTATGGGTCTGGATGTCTCATTAGGCTATGATTATGAGTCTGGATGTCTCATTAGGCTATGGTTATGGGCCTGGATGTCTCATTAGGCTATGGTTATGAGCCTGGTTGTCTGTTTGTCAAAGTAAGTTATCGATATGAGCCTGGATGTCTGATTAGGTTATGGTTATGAGCTTGGTTGTCGGCCGCCTTTAGGGCATAACATTTGTAATTTTTCTCAAACTTTTCGCGATATAAGTACCTTTTCTGACAATTTTATTGGTCGGCATCCATTCAAACTTCACAATTTCCCAATTTAATTATATATGTAACAGTATTTCTGAAATATTACCTGACAAACGCTATTTAAATGATTAAAGTAAACAAGAGTTGACTAAACAAGACAGTGTCATTGCCAAAGCCCATATCTGGGCTTCCAGCACTCTTACATAGGGTCCAAATATGGGCTTTCAGCACTGAACCAGTTAATGTATATTTGACTTTGATAAGTCTTTTAGTCACCAGAACGCAAATCAAAGCTTTATTACAACGACACAAATTAATGAGTAACACGCATTACACATATACAACTTTTTATATACAATATGCACACAATAAATATGGGATCCTGGATCCCTCCCTACAAACGTGTTGTTTGTTTGTTTGGTTTTCATTGTTCCTTTTTTGTTTGTTCTTCTTTTGACCTAGTGTGTATATATAATATTGTATTCTTCATCATGTTTTCAAATGTCCTTTTGACTATCAGTTTGAATTTTTGACCTGCATGAGCTAATTCAGCTGCCTTCCACAATGTATACACTTAAATGCAATAAGAGACGTCTCTAAAGACCATTTTCTAGAAAAAATACAGACTGGATTCAAACGAGGGATGTTTTCTATTGACAAGAGCCCATGAAACTGTTCGTGCGAAAGATTTGCCCAGTGATATTTTGGGATAATGCGCTCATGTAGTCATTTATATTTGTCATAGATAAACGTGGGAAATTGCTAGGTTTAGTTTGGCATGGAGGTGTATGAGTTGCATTAACGAGAGAGGATGGTTGTACTGTAGTGTTCCGAGGAATCCGCCCCTCCATCCTTGGTGAAAATATTCAACATTTTGAAATCCCATGCCGTGACACAGCAACAGTTGGAAATACGTGTATAGATTGAAATTGTTGTGACAGTTTGATGTATTTGTGTGGTTGCTCCACTACGTGTCACTACGCGATCATATTAGTTTGAACATGAATACATATGCCTATGAACTTTATTGATACATTTTCCATTAGGCCAAAATAAAAAATACCTGTGTTTCTGGTGACCCGCTCGCCCCTATTCCTGTGCCCCTGACTGTTTTCATTTTAATGATTTTGCAAAATTAGTATGAATCTGATTTTATTTTCAATGTAAACTGATTCATTTCCATGTAAAACAGACACATCACATGTACTGTTAAACCGGAAATTATACCACACTTCAATTAGGTCACAGTCGAATCAAACTTATTTTTCTTAATTTTTTCATGTTTTATTCAATAAAACAATAAATTACACTATACTAGAAGTCTAATATTATGTACTTAGTTTTATTATTTTATAACACATTCAAAACAAGGAAATGCAGTCTGGGGGGTATTCATATTTATTTTGAGCGAAGTTGAAAATAAAATGAAAAAATTAAATAAAATGAAAAGCCACCCCCACCCCTATTTTTTTCTTGCATGTCACCAAAAACACAGGTATATATATTTTTTGGCCTTATTTGAACTTGTGTTCGGTTGTGTTTGGCTTTTATGAGGACCGTTTGAATGTGACCTAACCCATCAACTAAATAACCAAGACTCTAAAGATTCATGGAAACTTTATTCAGATAAATCTCAGAACAGCAAGATCTTTCACTACTAGGTGTACTGGTAGACGATTAATGGCTATTGGTTTTTCATTTCACCAATAATTTTGTAATCTTTTGCTGGAGATTCCCCCCCTGCACTTTTATTTGGGTCTGCACGTTTATTAATTTTCATTGAAAATCCCCTTCCTGCCTTAGTTGTTATTTGGGTCTGCACTATTATTTGGAGCCCTAGAGTACTAGTAGTATCATTCTCAATCGTGGAACATCATACACTGTTTAAAACTTTGAGATACAGTTGTTCCAATGAGTATTGCACAAATATCGGAGTTCTAGTTATGAATAATGGTCTACTGCTAGGGTTCTGATGTAAGTCCATACTCAGTACGGACGTTTAGCACGTAGCGTGACATTTTACGTCCATACCCAGTACTGACATATAGCAGCCAAGAGGTTAATAAGTTACTAATTTTAACAGTTAAGAGCTAAATTCAGTTCAGAATCAGAACAAGTGTGTGAACATGTTAATTATATTTTATTTCCATATAACTCTGCTCCATAACAGGCGCATCAGTTAGACAGTTATTTATAGCACACATTTCATGATGATGAATTAATATTGTTGTAGAATATTCAGATCTTTTGAAACCACTGCCAAGGTTATGGAACCCAAATGTTATTGCCAATTTTCGTCGAAGGAAAAGGACTATCCTATCATAAATATTAGTTTAAATGTTATTTTCTGAGTCAAATTTTTCAATACATTTACATCCCATGGCAATCATCGCTACAAACTTATTTTCTCTAACTTCTAAGTCATGCACTTCTTATTCAAATCAAATAGGCCTACGGTGCCGTTCTGCATATTTTGTTTGGTCCTGAAATGTGTTTTACAATATTTATTGATTCCTCTAAGAAAGTTACAAATCTTGCTCTGAGCTTGAAAGTATATCTATCGTTTCCGTGTCTTAGTTTTAGCCAAAAAAAATAATATATGTTGTCCTGGGGCAATTATTGTTTGGGACTAATTTTGACCACGACCACGACGTTCTTGTCCTTATTTACATGTATATATCCCTATAGTGAGTATAGTCATATTCACAGGTAATAATACTAATTGAACATCACCAGTATAAACCGCCTGGTTTATACTGGTGATGTTCAATTTAGTAATTTAGTATTATTACCAGGGTATAGATCTGCGGTTATTGACCAGATCCAAACCAGGGTGATCTGACAATGTAAACGAGGCTTGTCTAAACATTTTAAGGGAATTAACCATTTTCTTTACTAAATACACATAGACGAGGTGTTCCCTTTCTTGGTAACGTTCAGATAATATGTTCAACAAATGGCCATTTGCCCGTTTGTTGACCTTCTTATTTGATAATTACGTAATATACCATCATTTCTTAAAACTATTGTTTCTTCGAACTCTGCCACTTCCTTATAAGGTCAGTTAAGAAGAAGATATTGGTTTCTAGATGTTAAATAACTTTCAATTTGGTTATACATTACTAGCAGGCATTGAAGAACTTTAGATGCTAAGTTTAGTGCAGATATAGGTCGATAATTTTCAGGTGTTGACTTGTCGCCCTTCTTGTATTTGGGGACGTCGCCCTTCTTGTATTTGGGGACCACACTAGCCCTCTTTGGGTCTTCAGGAATTTCACCGTTGCAAATAGATAGTAGTTGGATGGAGAACAATTCATTAGGATTTTGTTTACATCATCTTTAGTCACTTCTTACAAGAGAAACGATCTTCAGGGATCTTTTTAGCATAAAAGTTATTCAGAAACTTCTCTTTAAAAATACCAGTAATGCTTTGGGTAATTTTAGTTCGTGATTTGAGACAGGAAAAATAATAATTTACCTTCCGTACAGTCAAAGACTGCCATGAACGATGCACCAATATTAATAAATTAATATAAATCATCAGGTCTATAAATAGTAAATTGTTCTGACAAGGTGGATAAATGTTGACACCAGTCACACATCTTTTCAGCCTGACACGATGTTTTTGAAGCAACAGATGAATTAATTTTCTTATTTCAAATACTTTTTAACGTTTTATTATGAGGTATGTGAAACTTGAAACTACACATTGGTTTATAGTTCAAACTATGCTGTGGCCCTGTTATTGTTTGCCAAAATAATTATTTGTTTACATCAGTGAACAAATCAGATGATCGCAACATGTACATTACTATTTTGTTAAGGGTAAATCTCCTTGATTGATTGTGAGCTCCTGCAGGTGACTGGCCCTTGATTGCTAGGGGTTGGTGTCCTTTCTGCTTATTCATTCAATTCAGCAGGGGTTGACCCTGATAATAGTTGCCATTGTGGTCACTATGTGAGGAACTCACAATCAAGTGAACACCATAAACTTATAAACGTCATAATCATTCTGTTGCACTTGAATCTTGGTTATCACTATATAGTGATAATGCATTTCGTCTTAACATGTAATTATAGCCAACCAATTTAAAATTACTTCTGAAGAAGTCTGTAGTTTCGGTGATGGAGTATGTGATCGCAAAGGATACCCTGTTTGGAATTTACTTGTTTTAAAGTGATTTTGATAAGTATTGACTGTTGTTGTCTTCAATGTCCCATTGCAAATTTAAGTATATTAACGATTTGACAATAAAAAAGTTGTTTGAAAATATGCAAGTTAACACTGAAAGTATGCACATATATTAACATTGGGGTGAACAAAGACTTCTCAATGCAGCATGTGACCGGCTCAGTCACTGATTGGAGGTATGTACATATCTGCATGACAGCTGTGGAAATCCCCATTCACGGGCTTCACAAATAGCCTACATGAACATAAACACTACCTTGTTCTTCTTAGACAGTGATATCTATTAATACAACCATCAAATTAAGGTTTCATTCAATTCCCATCTAATATGTCAATGGGGCCGAGTTCGCATTGTGCCATCTTCGTAGTGGACCATCTTCGTATGGGGTCGACTTCTCTTGTATTTCATGGCTCTATGGGAAAAAATGAAGCAGTATTAGGTGTATGTAAATACTAATATATTCAACTGTTTTTGTTTTCACAAATTAGTTCAAAGACACTAAGAGGAAACAACATGAAATATCCACTGCTGCAAAATCAGTCCTTGATGTAGAAGATCAGACTGTCGCCTCTAATGAAGCTCTAAGTGTAGCAAAAGAATCAGATGCAGATGGGAATGTGCAATCTATTTCATCAGGGGCAAAGACTATTTCAACTCCCATATCAGATCCTGGTGTGGAACATGTTGTTATTGATGACATTGGTGGAACTGAGCGATTCTTCTCGGTGGAAGAGGAACCTAGTGGGAAAGAGGTGCTATCATCTGATGAACAGAGAGGCAAACCATTCTCAACCGACCAACTGGAAACAATGATAGAAAACAGGACAGATGTTTGTGTTGAAGTGAGTTCATTTTCCCATGCATTTATAATGCCAGTTGGTAGATCATTGAATAATTTCAGACAAAACTCATTCAATTCACCACCAGTTAGTCTCATTGATATTATTGGTCCTTTTGGCCATTTTTTTTATCTTATGAATATCAGTTAATGTACTCTTCGCAAACATATGTACATGTTATTATTTGTTTTCTAATTCTCAAGTAAATGAAATAATGTCTTTCTTGTATTGACCTTCAAAGTCACTGGAGCGAGCGATCATGAGTAAGTGATTATGGAATTTCATCAGTCTATTGTACTGTCAGAACAGTAGCTGGCCTATTGTATCGGCATCATATAATATTTTGATACAAGCTGCCCAATATGTTAATATTGGATCGGTTGTAATCTCATATTGGTGGACATCAGGCCAGACTCAATCCATCTGGAAACAAGCTGTTACGATACGAGTGACGCGCGTGAGTACAAGCGACATGAGTGATTGTATTCAATACAAGACAATAGGCTTAAAAACACAATGAATTTACTGAAACAATAATTAAAATATGTCGATATCCAGACAATTTAAATCAACATACATTTAGCAAATATAACAATTCTTTTATGCTTAAACAAATAGATTATTAATACTTAAATATTTGACTATAAAAAAACAGCAAGCCAATGTATATATGTATTTCAATGCTATAATCAATAGGATCATCCAATAAATTGTGAAGAAATTGTTGTAATCATAGAGTAGTTACATGTGTAATATCGTAGAATGCGTAACATATTATAAACGCGAAACTAAAACTGTGGCGTGAAGACATATATTGCAATACAATGGGGTAAACAGTGTTAATTATGAGACAAAATACTCTGGTTCATTCAAAATATCCCAATATATGATGCCTAAACATACACTGTCGGTGTATATATGTATGATTATTTTATTCACAAAAGAAAAAGATATATAATATACATGTATGAGTGTAACTCACCCAGTAGCGTTTTTATTGAATCGTGTATATGGTTTCGTGCTTATAAACATGGTTGCATTCCTGTGTTTGCATATACGTTTCTTGTTTACGACTGGTCATATTTCAAATGGTTTTATTATACCCCCACTTTCGAAGAAAATGGGGGGTATACTGGATTGACTGCGTCTGTCCGTCACACTTTCTCGCGTCTGTCCGTCACACTTTCTCCCTCCGTGTGTCCGTCCGTCCGTTGTCCGACCTCATAACTCGGAACAACTATGAACCGATTTCAATAATTTTTTGTATGCAATCTCCTTAGGACTGCCTCTCTGTATGATGCTAATTGCGGTGCGGTCCGACTTTCTGTTTTTAAGTTACGCCTTACTTTTCGACTTATTTTGACTTAGAAAATTCTGTCCGACTTAATAACTTTAACAAATATAAACCGATTTCAATAATTTTTGGTATACATGCTTCTCACAACACTCTCTCTACATGATGCGGCTCAGGGTTGGCTCAGACTGTTTTCCTAACATTACACTTCATTTTCGACTTATTTTGAGTTAGAAAATTTGGGATTTTTTTTTTGTGGATGCTTTTTTCCCTGGAGTTGTGTGCCTTCTTAGCAGAAGTTTGGTTTGAATGACGAAACACTCGACAAAAGCCATCTTAGATTAAGGTTGCATTTCATCACGACGTTAATATCGATCTATATAAAATGGGAATATATTTGAAAGTATACAACATAACATCGCATGCTTGTTGTGAAGCGAAACTGTAATTTTCATAAAATGCAAATTAATAGATTTGTTGAATGTGACGGGCGATATGTTGGAATATGTAAGAACTATGACTTACCAAAATAAATCTATATGCAAATTATTAACATGCATTGAAATAATTCACCAAATTCATATTCTAAATTATAAACAAATTTGAAATCTTTTCCCTTATAAAACACTTTATCACAGACACTACTGATGACTGGGAGATATACCTCCTCTTATACTCTACTCCAGTGGTGCTTCCCATCACTCTGTTTTATAAGTTTAACTGTAATTTCTTGCTAATTCTTTAAAGACATATTATGGACTTATTCGGGTGCGTGAAATTGATAAGTTAGTACTCAGGTGCTATGCCAACATGGGGAATGTAGCCTTCTACTAACATCGCCGAAAATTTCAAAGAAATCGACCATGCCACTCCCTAGAAAACATCGTCTGAACTATGCCCAATTGTAAATATTTACATCTCAACTCAGGATGCAACTATCAGCGATAATCTAACACAAATGATTCGCCATTGAGAATCATTGCATTTAATTAGTATATCAGAATGATGGTGTGTATCGTCTATTTGGATTAATATTCATAACAAATAACTACTTTGAGCAAGATTATTCTCAATGTCTATTTGATCAGCCTACCAGAGTGTTTCACACCACTTTAAGGTGATGCTGAGGTGGCCAATTTTCCACCCTCTCAGAAAACACAATTCATCACAGATGGATTTAGAAGACTTGATGCCACTGAACTACATTCCCTGTAAACTAGTCATTGTTTTAGGCACTATAGGTACTGTTGACATTCAAAGGGAGATAATTCATTCTCAGAATTAGGTTACATGTTTCTAAAAACTAAATTTAATTTAGTTGAGTCCTTATGAATATCACAAAAAAAACTGATATTGTTATCTAGTACACTAACTATAGTTTATTATTCCAAATTGATTCGTTTTGGAAGGAAAAATTGCTTTTGTCCAAAAAAAAATGGTATCTTATCTGACAAATAAACCAATGCTTGCACTAGCAAACCTAAGTTTAGTGTGTCTGTCATTTTCAGAATGAGGTCCCCAGAGGGTGAATTTAGTGATGCAACCCCACAAAGCTGGTTAGCGTAACCGAATTCATCCTCTGGGGACCTCATTCTGCTTAAGCCTCATCTTCTAGGAAATATCTATAGTCTCAAATTAACATTGTTAGCTCAAATTTATTTGTAAAGTTTGAGCTATTGCCATGGCTTGGTATCCATGTGTGCGTGTGTGCAGACATTCATCAACAATTTCCATTTGCATAGGCTACAGGTCGTACATTTGGTTGGATTATTATGAAATTTGTCATGGCTTTTGACATTGACATGTAGATGGGAACATGTCATTTTGGGGTAAAAAAACATGGCTGCCAGTGGCCATTTTGGATTTCAAAATTCAATCCATTAGCACGGGCTACATGTCGGAGTGTTCGTCTGATCATCATGAAATTTGTCGTGGATGTTAATATTGACATGTAGATGGGAACTAGTCATCTTGGATTTTTATGTTTACCCATACCATGTATGGTAAACATAGTGTCGTTGTCCGGATTGACCACTCGTCGTGCGTCTGTCCGTCCGTCTGTCCGTCCGTCTGTCTGTCTCTCCGTCCGTAGACACTTTATGTGTAATGCGATAACTCAAACATTTTTTACCTGATCAAAACAAAATTTTCAGCCCAAAATACAGATCGAGTTCGAATATGGGTTTGATCCGACTTTTTTTGACAGAGTTATGGCCCTTTTTCGACTTAGAATTCACGCATTCTGCCATAACTCAAACATTTTTTATCTGATCGGAACCAAATTTGGTATGTGAGTTTCTCGGCCCAAAATACAGATCGAGTTCGAATATGGGTTTGATCCGACTTTTTATTACGGAGTTATGGCCCTTTTTCGACTTAGAATTAATGAATTCTGCCATAACTCAAACATTTTTTATCTGATCGGAACCAAATTTGGTATGTGAGTTTCTCAACTCAAAATACAGAACGAGTTTGAATATGGGTTAGATCCAATTTGTTATACCAGAGATATGGCCCTTTTTAAACTAAGAATTATCCAGATTATAACCCAAGTAACTTACAATTAATGAATTTTTTACGGAGTTATGGCCCTTTTTCGATTTAGAATTCATGAATTCTGCCATAACTCAAACATTTTTTATCTGATTGGAACCAAATTTGTGTATGAGTTTCTCAGACCAACATACAGATTGATTTCGAATATGGGTTTGATCGGATTTTTTTTAATGGTGTTATGGTCCTTTGACATATGATTCACACATACATGTACTTCGATAAATCAACCATTTTTCATCTGATAGGAACCAAATTTGGTATGTGAGTTTCTCAACTCAAAATACAGAACGAGTTTGAATATGGGTTAGATCCAATTTGTTATACCAGAGATATGGCCCTTTTTAAACTAAGAATTATCCAGATTATAACCCAAGTAACTTACAATTAATGAATACCTGCTTCTCTGTGAGCAAGATAAAAGACAATATAGTTTATTGCTTTGAGAGTTATTTATAGCCCTCATATGTTAGGTCTGTATAAGAGACACAGTGAATTATTGGATAAATTGATTTAGCTATCTTTTTAACCACAACTTAGCCAGGTGAATTGATTTAACTAGACCAATGGAGCTCTCTAAGTCCTTGGATGATGGGACTACATTGGATCAAACAGGGCAGAGATAGGTGATTTAACCCCTTTTACCCATTCCATGTCTTTTAACCTTTTCCATTAAATAAATAATTATATTATTTTGATATCTCACATGGCAATTTGCAACAACATGAATAGAACTGCTCACACTATGATAGTGGTGACAGGCTCTAGAGTTTAGATGTTATATTAACCCTTCTATATTGACTCATACATTCCAATAATTTGTGTTATTACTGGTTATTATGTACATTTGTCATATACTACTTTAGATCATAACAGTATACTCTATAATTCAACATTAAAAGATTATGATTCTGATCTTAACAATTTACTATCGCCAAGGGATGGGTTAAACATCTGCCGATCGTGATCGGCCTCTCGTTCCCTTTGCATGACTAAATCCTTTGGCACAGGCTACAAGTCGTACCTTTGGTCGGATCATTAAGAAATTTTTCCGCCAGTGGCCATCTTTTGATTTTGACATTCAGACGGGAACGAGTCATTTTGGGGTCATTTAGCAAGAAAACATGCCCACCAGCAGCCATCTTGGATTTCAAAATTAAATTCATTAGCATGGGCTACAGGCCGGAGTGTTCGTCTGATCATCATGAAATTTGAATTGGATGTTTATATTGACATGTAGATGAGAACCAGCAGCCATCTTGGATTTTACTCTTTGCATGACTAAATCCTTTGGCATGGGCTACAGGTCGTACCTTTGGTCGGATCATCATGAAATTTGTCATGGATGTTAATATTGACATGTAGATGGGATCGAGTCATTTTGGTGTCATTCGGCCATAAAACATGGCCACAGGCAGCCATCTTGGATTTTACTTTTTGCATGACTAAATCCTTTGGCATGGGCTACAGGTCGTACCCTTGGTGGATCATCATGATATTTGTCATGGATGTTAAAATTGACATGGAGATGGGAACGAATCATTTTGGGGTCATTCGGTCATTAAACATGGCCGCCGGCAGCCATGTTGGATTTTACTCTTTGCATGACTAAATCCTTTGGCATGGGCTGCACGTCGTACTTTCGGTCTGATCATTATAAAATTTGTCATGGTTTTTAATATTGATATGTAGAAGGGAATGAGTCATTTTAGGGTCATTCAGAAAAAAAAACAAGGCAGCCAGTGGCAATTTTGGATTTCAAAATTCAATTCATTAGCGGGCTAGAGGCCGGGAACGAGTCAAAAAAACAACGAAATTTGTCGTGGATGTTAATATTGACATGTAGATGGGAACAATTCATTTTGGGGTCATTCGGCCATAAAACTTGGCTGCCGGAAGCCATCTTGGATTTTACTCTTTGCATGACTAAATTCTTTGGCACAGGCTACAGTTCGTACCTTTGGTCGGATCATCATGCAATTTGTCGTGGATGTTAATATTGACATGTACATTGGAAACGAGTCATTTTGGGGTCAATTGGCCATAAAACATGGCCGCCGGTAGCCATCTTGGATATTAATCTTTTCAAGACTAAATCGATGCACGGGCTGCAGGTCGTATTTTTGGTTGGATCATTCTGAAATTTGTCATAGCTGTTGACATTGACATGTAGATGGGAACGAGTCATTTTGGGGTCATTTCGCAAAAAAATTATGTCATAAACGTCACTGCCAGCTGCACACCCTGCAGCCCTCATTTATTGATGAAATGTTTGCAATGAACATAATTTCATCTACACATATACAACACAAAGCCTTATACTGCACATGTTTTATGTTTCTTTTTCATCATTCTATTCATTGCTCATCACAAAAATTTAACTTCTTCCCAAGTTGAGCTAAAAAGCTTTAATTTTAGTTACTTTTTCTCTTAGACTAGGGAATTAAGGTGCATAATTAAGGTGACTAATGGGTGAACATCACCAACTTCAACTGGAGAACTTCAATATGATCCTACGTCTCCCATTTGGGGCCTAAGCAGAATGAGGTCCCCAGAGGGTGAATTTGGTGATGCTAGCCCACTCTGAAAATGTGAGACACACTAAACTCAAGCTTGTAAATTAGCCATGACCATCAATGTTGAAATTAGACATATCTGCAATACCTTAACCTCTTTGCTGCTAATTGATGTTATGATGTTGTGTGCTGGACTGTTGCCATTATTGCCATTTTCCAGTGGGAAAATATAACAGGAATATCACAAGAACCATAAATCTGACTAGTTGAAAGGCCTTTATTGTTCACAATCGTGGAACATCATGCAATGTTTGAAAATTCGAAACAGTTATTCCAATGCACCAATTTCTGAGTTCTAGTTATGTATAATGGCACACTGCTAGTGTGCTGAAGTAGGTCTGTAGTACCTACGGACCATATACCACACAGCATGCATTTCACAATAAATAATAGTTACGGACGTCATAGCAGCGAAGAAGTTAAGAGATGGGAGATTGCCTGAAATGGGAGATTGCCTGAAACATTAGTTTATTTTAGCCATATATCGATAAAAGAGGTGATACTTTACTCTGAACAAAATTTTGTCCTCTATTTTGTAGGAAGCCTCAAGTCAAGAAATGGAAAAAGTGAACATAACAGAGAGTTCATCTTCTAAAGACGTTACGACTGTAAATGCCAAAGTTCCATCTGAGATATATCATGTAAAACAAACAGATGCAATTTCTGCAGATACTATTGAAGTAGATATTCCCCAACCCACTGCTACCTTTTCTGAAGAAATTACTCAAGATATTTCAGGTATCGGGAATGTTCAATTTGAAGAACATGAGGAAGCCTCACAGGCAGCTCTTCCATCAGAGGCTTGTATTGTCAATCAACAAGTCCTCTCTGAGACTCCTCCCATGGCAAACATTGAGGATATAAAAGAAACTGGAGATATTAGAATCGGGTCAGTGGAAGATGAAGAACACTGCAACCTGAATGAACTAGCAAATCTTAATATCTACCCACGGCTTAACTCTCTGCTTGCTTCCATGGATAGATCACTAGAGAGTAAGAAAGCCAGAGAGAGGGCTGCCGCAATGGAAAAAGAAAGAAGTTCAAGAGAGAAGATCCAGGAGAGAATAGTGGATGCAGACGCATCTGAGGAAGTAGTAGTTCCTGATATAAAACCATTGGACAGCCAGCAACTTATGACTCTTTACTACAATGAATTAATGCTACAGAATCCTATCTTTATTGAGAACTTTGTGCAGGTAAGTTGGGTTGCATGGGCTCTGGCACAATTTCCAGACCATATAAACACTATTCTTATTGTTATGTTTACCCATACCATAGTATGGTAAACATAGTGTAGTCCGGATTGACCACTCGTCGTCCGTCCGTCTGTATGTCTGTCCGTAGACACTTTATGCATGGTGCGATAACTCAAATATTTTCTATCTGATTGGAACCAAATTTTGTATATGAATTTCTCAGTACAAAAGATAGATCAAGTTAAAATTTGGGTTTGATCCAAGTTTTTGTTACAGAGTTATGGCCCTTTTTCGACTTAGAATTCACACATGCTGCCATAATTCAAACATCTTTTATTTGATTGGAAAAAATTTGGTATATAAGTTTCTCAGCCCAAAATACAGACATATATACCACATAGCAGTGAAGCTGTAACCCATTCATGATTCAGTGGACTCTCCCATTCAGTTCTAAAAGTTTTAATTGGAATAGTTTAGTGTTCATTTGTATGGATGTTCTCATTATATTTATAAAGTCTCACATTCCTATAATCTGATCTCACACCTCACTACTGCAGAAATGAAATGACATGGTGGCCCAGAGTTTATTAACTCCCACATAGGTATCTGGTTCTGCTGTCTATAGACTTGTATCTCTCCAGTGATAACCTATCAAAGCAATATTCAAGTGACATACCTGGTACAGTCCCCTAATTTTATAGAGTTAACATTATTATACCCCCCGCAACGAAGTTAGGGGGGGTATACTGGAGTCAGCTTGTCCGTCCGTCCGTCCGTCCGTCCGTCCGTCGTCCGTCCGTCCGTCGTCCGTCCGTGGACACAAATTTGTCGGAGTTTTTCTCAGTCGTTTTTTATCAATTTCCGTGAAACTTGGCACAGACATCAACCACCATGGGAACCTGTGCACCTGCGATTATGACGTCTGTCGGACTTTTTTTGGTGGAGTTATCCCCCCTTTTTCGACTTAGAAAATTTTCGCAACATGTATACTTTTGTCCGAGCTTTTATTCCTACATTTTTCAGTCAATTTTTTAAAAACGTGGCACAGATATTTAGTACCATGGGAACTTGTGCACCTGCGATTATGACGTCTGTCCGACATTTTTTGGTGGAGTTATCCCCCTTTTTCGACTTAGAAACTTTTTTGCAACATGCATAATTTTGTCCGAGCTTTTATTCCTACATTTTTCGGTCAATGTTTTTTAATCTTGGCACTGATATTTAGTACCATGGGAACCTGTGCACCTGCGATTATGACGTCTGTCCGACATGTTTTGTGTGGAGTTATTCCCCTTTTTCGACTTAGAATTTTTTTCGCAACATACCTAATTTTGTCCAAGCTTTTATTCCTACATTTTTTGGTCAATGGGTTTAAGATTAGGGTTATGGTTGTACACCTGCAATGGGAACTGTTATTTTATTATTTTAACTAAATGTTTACTGACATGTGAAACATCTTAGTATTTTAAAAACAGGGGGGTATCCGTAGTCCCATTGGGACAGTCACACCTCTAGTTAGCCATGGTCATCAATTGTACTGGCTATAATATATTGTTCATTGTATTATATCTCCAGGTTTCTCCTCCTTCATTTGCATGGATTTTTGTTGTTAAAAATTAACCCTTCAACATTCCTGATATTTTAAAAGAAATACTTGTTTTCTGATATATCTCATTTAATGTTGGATTATTTTGACACACTCTTTGTCCATATTGAATGATTCAGTTATTTTTATTTTTATGTGTACCCATACCATAGTATGGTACACATAGCTTCGACGTCTGGATTGGCCACTCGTCGTTCGTCTGTCTGTCCATCTGTCCATAGACGCTTTATGCATGGTGCGATAACGCAAACATTTTTTATCCGATCGGAACCAAATTTTGTATATGTGTTTCTCAGCCCAAGTTCGATTTCGATTGTGTGTTTGATCAGAGTTTTTTTTACGGAGTTATGGCCCTACTTCGACTTAGAATTTACGCATGCCGCAATAACTCAAAACAAATTTATCTGATTGAAACCAAATTTCGAATGTGAGTTTCTCAGCCCAAAATACAGATAGAATTAATAATTTGGGTTTGATTCAATTTTTTTTAACAGAATTATGGCCCTTTTAGATAGTATTTTACTCTCCCCTGCCTAATAATAGTGATGGCCAAATAATAGTGATGGTGCACATTTTCGGGTGTTATTAATAATAGTGATGGTGCCAAATAATAGTGATGGCGCACAATGATGGCATTTTACCATATTTCTACTATAAATGAAGCAGAATGTAGGCCTTAATTAATTTGGCATTGTTGGGCAAGTTCCCATGCATGCAAGTTGTTCTCATTGGCTCCTTTAATAATGACAGTAAGTAATTTGGTAACAGTACCAGTCTGAGTAAGGTAAAGTACTGTGGTGATTGTAGCCAGGTTGGGTGGAAGCAGGCACGGCTTTCTCAAAATCACAGCGAGGCTGCCAAGGAGGCCTCGCTAAATAATTTGCGAGGCTGCCTCACCTTTTTTGGGGCTGATTTTTTATAAACTCTAAAGATAGCCTTAAATTGGCTATTTTGACTAATTTGCTTTACTTCAATACCTTAGTGCTTATTTTGCAGGTTCTGATATTATAAGTTATGCTTAATATATTAAATATAATTCATAAATTGATATTTTTACACTGTTTGACAATAGGTGAACTTTGATACTAATAGACTACTAACTAGACTAACTGACCCAGTGTTATTATTAGAAGCTCAACTTTACTATAAAAATAGTTGAACAATGATCAATCCATATTATGAGTGAGTAATTAATTCAGTTAGTTAGGTATATAGATCAGTGACAATGAGTAAAAGGTGGAACTTGCGGGAAATTAGTTGGCATATCGGTTGCATCATCCATCAATATTTCGCTCGAGATGTAAATTAGAGTTATCTTTCTTATGTCGCACATCGGCTATTTAAAATCCGACATAAAACTTAAATCCGACATAAAACGTAAGTTGTGGTTAATAATGTGGAACTGTTGCCAAGTCATCGCATTCATAATTAAACTGTGCTTTGAATACACGGACATGTTATTGTATTGCTTTATTGCATAGATTTAAATACATGTTCCTGTGTACACACAGAAGCTACTGCGGTGTCGTAACTTTCCATTTATAGCCAAAACCAGTCACGCATGTGTGCACACGACTCACAGCTTCTGTGTCTTCATGATAGCGCATAATTGGGTCACGATAACAGTATTGTTTGGAGAAGTCGGCCACGTCAAGTTAAATTAGTTCATCAGTTGTCACTCAGATTAGTTTCACTGATTATTTTATAATATAAGCCTGGTGATGTGATTTTAGCATTAAGTCCCGTTTTGATAGTAGAAGTCGGTTCCGTCCCAACGATAATTAGTTGTCACTGTGTGATTATAAGCTTTGATGAGTTGTAATTAACTGCGATAATCCGTCTGTTTATACACGGACATCATGATCTAGAGGCCTAAATCCTGTTAGGAATGAGATTCTCCCACATTCCTGTCAACTTGTCAAGTGCACTTCTATTTTTTTTAGTGAGCTGCACGTTTTTTCTAACTTTTTGACTGAAAATTCCGCGACTTTGCAAGAACTTTAAATAATCGTGATGGCGCCTAATAATCGTGATGCTGTCGTATTTTTCTTTAAATAAATAAACGTGACGTCACGTTTATTTGGCAGGAGAGAGTAGCGTCCAAGCTGAAAATAGCTAATCACTATCACCAAGGTATGGGTTAAACATCTGCCGATCGTGATCGGCCTCTCATTTTGTTGAAGCCATGAATGTCAATCCTGGTTGATATACAATATATGTTGGGTTGCATATATCAAGGAAACATAATTAAACTTTAAAAAATTTTTTTACGTCCTTTTGAAAAAAGCTTGTATTATGTAATCAGTCTGTCTGTCCGTCCATCTGTCCATCTGTTAACATTTTTGATTTCAAACTGTCGACTCTTGATTGGATTACTTTATCTGAACCAAAGTTGGTGTGTGTATTCCCCAGCTAAAATAAGTTTGAATATGGGTTCCGTCCAATTATTTTTACATGAGTTACAGCCCTTTTTCGACTTAGAATTTGACCGATTTCAAAACATTTGGTTTCCGACTGATAACTCCTGTTTGGATTATTTGATCTCAACCAAAGTTGGTACGTGTATTTCCCAGCTAAAACTACAGGCCAGGTTCGAATATGGGTTTTGTCCAGTTATTTTTACATGAATTACGGCCATCTTTCTACTTAGAATTAGACTGATTTTTCCGTCCATGAAGATTTTTGGTTTCACTCCAGTTTGGATTATTTTATCTGAAATATTTGGTATACGTGTATTTCCCTGCTAAAAGTTTGATTAACACCCATTTGAAAAAACGGTCGAATATATTATGTTACCAGTCCATCCGTCTGTCCATTAACATTTTCATTTCCGATCTATAACTCAAGTTTGGATGACCTAATCAGAATCAAACTTGGTAGATGTGTATATGCATTTTGGCTTTGAAAATTAGGGGTATATCATATTTTTTTGTAAGCTCAAATTGTTATTGTATTTTGCGGTAGTGCAATTCAAAATGACTAACAGGCATATTCTGCCACGCCCTAGCGATGCTCTTGTTTGCTCATTTGAAACACTGGAAGTGGGCCTGCCATTTTAAGGACAATAGATAATTGTCAGCCTGCACTCCAAAACACAATAGTGTTGAAACAACTAGTGAATTTCAAAGTCGACTAGTCGAGGCCCAAAAGTCGCGTTGCGTCGACTAGTCGGTACCCGATATCAAAACTTTCAAACATAACATGGTACGGAAAATTCATCAATTGAAATATACACAGTGTCTAGATCAAAGTAGTCTCTGACAAACGATAAAGCCGCGTCAATCATTGCCATCATGTCGCAGTGATGTCTTTGACCTCAAACGACGTGTGAGACATTGTGTTGTCAATTTCATTCTTTCAAATAATAGTCGGGTCACCGTGTGTGTCTATACTAGTAACACTGTCAATTCCGGGTGCCACCAAATGTTATACTTACCGTAACTTACGCGCAGTTAACACCGTTTATGCCGGAATCGATCTTGAAAACGTTATACATGAAACTAATACACTATGTTCAGACTAGTTGACGGCAAAATTCAGAGTCGACGTTCTGACATTTAAGCGTCGACTACGACTAGTCGATTAATCGTTTCAACCCTAAAACACAAAAAAAATATTTCAAACCATCTCAGTGGTCCACATTTGCAGTAATGCCCTAAATAATCGACTCCTTAACCATAGCAGAATTATGGCTTGTTGCCATTCATTGGAAAGCTCTCAGTGAGAGCTTTCCGATGAATGCCAACAAGCCATATTACAAACTTTCTTAAATTTTATTAATAGGCTTCATCCTTATATTCAGAATGAAGCCAAAAAGGAATCACACGAGTTTTATGAGATTCTTATGAACTACTATAGAGGGAGGAAGAACTATCTGGGTACAGAGAATGACTTAAAAGCTCTACAAGACAACTACAGACGACTAACAGGAGAAGTGTGGGTGACGAAAAAGGAGAGTGTCAATGGGCAGGTAATCAAACAAGATGTAGGGTTCTATAACCGATAATTTCCAATGTTATGCAATGATATCTTTTTTAGTTATCATTAGATCCAAAAGAACGTTCACATGCTGCTCATCTCAGGTGGTTGTGTGCAATCACAGATACTGGAAATTCTTGGCTTCACACTTGGCTTCATACACTAATATATCCAAATCTGAGCTTTGTCACTGCCGTTTTCAAGGAACTTCGCAATGTGAAATTCGTATTAGGTGCATTGAGCACTGGAACAGGATCACAGCATTACATAGAAGTTTGTGTAGTGACTTGCGATCAATGTGTCTGGTAATATCCTCCTATATTTATCGGGAGTGGGTTTGTGATTTAAGTCTATGAGAGGAGTTGTACTTAGGAATGGTCCTTGTGTCAAATTTATTTATGCAGGTTCGTCCAATTATTGACTATTTGCATTGTCTGAATATGATTTTGCTTGCTAATAGTGTAGACATCCGTTTACTATCGACTTTAGAATGATTCTTGCTTAGTAATACATGCTGTATTCAAATATAGACATCCATCCACATTTGCATGAGGCTCATTTGATCCAACAACATTCAATATATGATGTATCTGTTGTCCCACTTAATTTCAGCCCCATAATAAGTCTTGTGCCCAGAAGTTCAAATCCACCAGCTCCAATTAATAAAGGGTGTGAGATATAGCACATAGTAACTACTACAATTCTGCTACGATTGACGTTTTTGGTGATGTCTCATAGCATCTCTATATGTGTACACCATCTTGAATTCAATTCGCTGAATGGACTATCACAAAGCTATTTTGATACAATGTATATTTATGTTACAAAAACTTAGGTGTCAGACCTGTTATGGGATGTTTTCGAGTCGAATTTTACAACCTTGTGTGCATTTTACTTTCGTCGTGATGTATACGGTATTCAACTATTCACAGCGTCTGATATGTAATCACCAAAGATAACAATAATATATTTCTTTTCCCTGTGTTTATTTGTGCTGAGTGTTAACACCAAAAAACATACCGGATACCAGTTGAGGTCGCAATCGCGTGTGAGAAGGCTATGTATGATCATTGAACCCATGCATTTGGCAGTAACCTCAGTTGCATGCGGTTATCGCATCTTGTCGACTTAGATGTACAGACATGCTGTTTCTCTATATTTTGGTGTCCATATACCGTACATAACTGACATGCCATTCAGTAGTTGCTGCCCCGCTGGTACATCCACTTTCTTTGTGCCACCAAATTATGGGACAATGCATTCACATATATTTTTTCTTACAGACTGAAAAAATCGGTCGGTTTTTAGCTCACCTGAGACGAAGTCTCCGGTGGAGCTATAGTCATCACTCCTCGTCCGTCGTTCCGTCCGTCCGTCCATCCGTCAACAATTCTTTGAACATCTTCTCCTCTGGAACCGTAAGACCAAATTGGTTCATATTTGGTGTGGATGTTCCCTAGGTGACTCTCATTCATATTTGTTCAAATGAGGTCACTGGGTCAAATAGTTGCGAAACCAGGGCCATAACTCTATTCCTCCATAGTAATTCTTACAACGACTTCTTGTCCAGAACCATTGGGCCGATTTAGCTAATATTTGGTATGGAGGGTCACCCGGTAAATTAGTTGAGAAACCAGGGCCATAACTCATAGTAATTCTTAGAATGACTTCTTCTAAAAAAAATATTGGGCCGATTTAGCTTATATTTGGTACGGAGGGACCTTGTGTGACTGGGGTTCAGATTTGTTCAAATGGGGTCAAATAGGGGCAGAGCCAGGGACATAACTCTAAAAATATTACATTTTTGCATTTTTACCTTTGATTTGACACATCACAGCTACCCCACACCACCCTCCCCCCACCCCACCTCCTGTCCCTGCCACACCACGCTTTACCATACCATATTATCTCTGCCTAGTTCATCCCATTAAAATCCTTGTTTTTATCACAGCTGTAGGAGTATCACAAAGCTGTTTGTGCAGTCGTTAAAACCTAATTATCTAAATGTCAACACCTCTCCTCAAGACATACTGGTAGCTGATGGTTTCATGAATGGAATGCACTGGCTTTCAAGGTCATGGGAATTTTGTTAAGCTAATGTAGTCAGGCATTCAAATAAATCATGTATGTCATATTCTCGCAGGGATGTCCCCACAATGTTGTGGGGGGGGGGGGGGGTGATTGACAGATTTGTTCAATGAAATGTAATTTTGAAGTTCACCTGAGACGAAGCTATAGTCATCGCTTCTCATCTGTCACCTGGTCATCTGTCTGTCCGTCCATCCATCTGTCAACAATTCTTTGAACATCTTCTCTAGATCATAAGACTGAATGGGTTCATATTTGGTGTGGATGTTCCCTAGGTGACTCACATTCAGATTTGTTCAAATGAGGTCACTCTGTCAAATGGTTGTGAAGCCAGGGCCATAACTCTTGCCCTCCATAGTAATTCTTAAAAACAACTTCTCATGTACCATCAGGTTGAATGGGTTCATATTTGGTATGAAGGGTCCTTTGGTGACTGTAGTTCAGATTTGTTCAAATGGGGTCACCTTGTCAAATAGGGGTCAAGCAAAGGACAATTTTCCTCTTAATATACTTCCTTCACACGAACCATCAGGTTTATTTTACTGATATTTAGTATGGAGGGTTCTTTGGTGTCTGGGATTCAAATTTATTCAGATGGGGTCACCAGGTTAAATAGGGTGAGACCAGGGACATAACTGTATGTCTCTATAGTAATACTTAAAATGTCTTCTCAAGAGAGGTTGGACTATTTAGCTTACATATAGTATGGAGGATCCTTTAGTGACTGAGATTCAGATTTGTTAATATGAGGTCAATCTGTCAAGAAATGACGGGGCTATGGGGACTTAAGACTTTTGTGTCTAATAAAATCATTAAAATACAAAATTCATTAAAACATCTACCTTGGAACTACCTGACTGATTAATCTGACATACATATAGTGTTTTTGGGTCCATGGATAATTGGGCTTTAAACATGTCTAAATGGTTTTATAAAAAGGCGCTTGTGAGATTGGAAATTTCCAACAATTTAGAAAGTTTGAGATGTCGGTTGTGGGGGGGGGGGGGGGGGGGGGGTGATCAGTAGTGAACAGCTGGTAATTTAAAGGTAGATATTCACTGATCTACATACATGTACATGAAGCCTCTCTAGCCACATATCCTGTTTAGATCTAATTCTTTTAAAGTGATTATGAAAAGTTCTGACTGTTGTGGTCTCCAGAGTCCCAGTCTTATCAGTCTTTGCAGTCTGGTGAGCGACCCCACAGTCTTTGACTGTCTTGTTTGTCTTCGCCTGGTGTTCTGAGGTAGCATTCGGTAGCTTGCATTTGTTACCCATTGTAGAATTTTGTGAATGATGGATACTATTCCGATCCACCTATTTATTTGACATTTACAAAATACTCCATAAAACATCAGTATTAACACTAGGTAATCACCTATTCATTGTGCTCACTGATATCAACTCTGTTCAAAGCATAGGACTTTTACATAGTCAGTGTTAATGAGCTGCGTGTAAGCAAAAAAACACTGATTAGCTGTCACAGAGTGATTGCAATGTTCGCTTTGTCCAGCCATCACCATTCAATTAACGCTCCTGTTACAAAATCAATTTGGTATCAATTCAGTGCTTATGAATTGGACCAATTGGCCACCAACAGAATGAACACAGCTGCTCACAAAGTACACATGTTATGAGGCCTGTCGACTTTGAATAAAAAACGTTTGTACAGCTCATATATATTTGAAATTATTTTATCAGAAGCTCATTAGACCCATACATATATAGTAGGACACCAATGTTCCAATGTGTTCTTGATAAAGATAGAGCGGCTATTAGATCAGTTCTAATTTGACTATAATGGTGACATTGCAAAAGAAAATAGTATGCTGATTCAACTACCAGTACACATTTTAGAAATTGTTGCTAACATGTGTTTCCAGGGTAAATGTGGAGATGATGTTAAGTGTTCTGTAGTCCATCAGTATGACCAGGCACAGTTCAGTCATGATGCTCTCAGAAACCTGAAGAAAACCCTGGAAGCTATTCAAAAGAAAGTCCAAGATCAGCTTTCGCTTCATGCATACACCTCTCAGCTTGCAAGGTAAACTAAGAATACTGCATTTTACTATAAATGTAGGCTGAGTCCTTTTCATTTTGACCTATGCAGGATCACAGATGTTGAAAGCGATGAAAATATTCATGACCATGACAAAGTGTTGGTTCAATCTTTAAATTTTAAATTCATCTTAATACATTAATGTTGTTATAATGGTCACTGTGTGATAGGTAAGCAAGAGACAACTAACTCATTAACCCTTTGAGTGCCAGGTTCGATTTTTGTATCAACCCATATACCCTGTGCCAATGCATTCTCTTATATATGCGAGTCGACCATAGGTCGCCTCGCATATATAAGAGAATGCATTGGCCTAACAATTTTTTTTTTTTACAATTTTAATAATTTATTCTTATATTCTTTAACAGACTTATTTTGTAGGTTTAGGGCCGATGAGATCGGCCCCTGGCACTCAAAGGGTTAATACTTAGGCCATTAACCCTTTCATGACGGGAGTTGCGCTGGTGCATCAATAAAGATTAAAAACTCTGTGCCATTGCATTCTCTTATATATGCGAGTCTCCCATAGGGAGCCTCACATATATGCGAGAATACATTGGCCTAACAATATTTACCTTGACCTTGCAAGACAGTGCATTCTCTTATACATGTGAGGGTACCTATGTGAGACTCGCATATATAAGAGAATGCACTGGCACACGATATTTAATGATGCACCAGCGGAGCTCCCATTGTAAAAGGGTTAAAAATAAATACCGGTGTTCTCATTCAATTAAAATGCAAAATTGGATGAGTGAAACTTTTATGTCTATATTTTCCAAAATTTCTAGAAATGTATCTAGGCCATGCAAAGTCAAATTCCTGTTTCTCAGGCCCGCGCACTTGGTTCTGAAACTCCGCTTAGGGAAACCTTTCTATTCTGTTGAGAAGTTGTTTTTATCGTTATGACATAATTGTGGTACATTTTTTATACAAACATTCTCATTTCCCAATTAAAATTTTCAATTCATTTACTGTGTTTGGAAATCATATTCAAACTTGCATTAAACACAATACTTATAGAATCTGCGATTTCAGTAAAAAGATAGTGTCAGTGATAATTTATTGGGTTATTTTTGACGAAATAAAACATGGGATCTATCAATTACTTTTATGGACATCTGTTCGGGTATTAATGGCCATGGCAACTGAAATTAAATACAGAACTTGCCGATGCAGATGTGGAATGATTGTTGGCATTTGTCTCAGGAAATAAATTATAAAATTAAAACCAACACAGGCATGCTTTTCAAAAATGTTTGTCTAAGAAACGGGAAATTGACCCTCTTAATTCAGATAGTTTGGCATCGGCAATCTGCTACGGCAAAGGGTTTCCATGGCCCAGTTTGCTTCAGCAAATAGCTTTGGCATTGCTGATTGCCATAGTCAATTATGAGGGCTGCTTTAAGTGGCCTAATGGATAATTATATAGAATAAAATCTGACAGTTATTCTAGCATTGTGAATCAATTGGAGATTCCATTTTGATCTTTTTGAAATTCTGGATAAATTTGCAAGAAAAAATAAATGATGAGCCCTCATTATGTGATGGGGAGGCGCTTTAAAACACAGTATTTAAAAAAAAATTGTTTTGCCTTATTTTTTATCTCCACAAAATAATGACAACTTAATAAATAGTACATGTGTATGTCAATAACTATAATTAATTTTGCTGTGACCAAGGGCTATATTTCAAGCCAAAGTCCAGCTCAATCTTCTACAAATGTAGCCATACATGAAAATGAATGTTCCTGGATGTAACCCTTTGAACCCTGACACCCCCACAGCGATCGACACCCTGACACGGGGGCCCCCAATGTATTTTCCCTTCAATTAGACAGTGTCTATAGGCGCATGATGTTGGATTATGTTCAGATGGTGAGATAGGTCTAAAACTTTACAGGTTTGTCCCCCATTGACTGCTGATCATTATACGATCAGGAGACTTTGCCATCCGACAACTCCTTGGTAACGGTTGCTAGACAACTACCCGGAATTGACTGGAAAATGCAATTATAGGATATAGCATCTTAATTCAATGCCAGTGATTACATTTTCGATGGAGTTAATAACCTAATGTGAAATTTGAGATATACTTTATAAGATCTTGAGACTTTACCACCCGATCTCTCCTTAGTAATACCTACTATTCAACTACCGGAATTGGCAGGAAAATGTACATGCATATGTATCGGTATGCTATAAACCGTTTATTTGTGATTGCGCTGCTCTGTGCATGCGCGAATAAATCAGCTTGACATTCGATAGACTTAAAAAAATTCCCACTTGTGGCAGAACAGAGACTTATAATTTGCTGCAGCATATCGCGCTCATTGTTCAAATCAGCTGTCTAATTGTGTCTATTATACAAAGATATGAAACATGCAACTACAAATGTCCTATATATAGGGCCACATTTTGTTTAAAATAACGTTGTTTTTGTAAATTATATTCTATGCACATATATTCCAACCATCCATATATACACCATATATACACCCTGGTGACCGCTGATGTGTAAGAGGCCATTTAAATATATATCAGTGGGTCTATCATGTATAAGTATGCTATAAACCATTTATTTGTCATTGCGCTTCTCTGCACATGTGTGAATAAATCAACTTAATATGCGATAAACGCTTCCCCATATATGGCAGGACACTGACTAATATATGCGAGGGTAATTTAAACTGAAAATATTTGTCTAAATTATGTCTGTTCTGCAAACATGTGTAATATGTGACTATAGGCTGTAAATATTGTGCCATAGTTCGCTTAAAATATTGTATGTTTTTTGTAGATTATATGCTATGCGCATATATTTCTACCCGATACTAGCGGTTAACCACCGTTTAAATATATATCAGTGGGACTGATGCTGGTAATTCTATACTAGTATATAAATTTGCTACACCAAAAATATCGGTGTTACGGGATATAGACATCATTCGTTTACACCGAAATATCGGTGTTACGGGTTCAATGGGTTAACACTGATATATCTCTGTTTATTGAGTTTCAATTCTCAATTGTGCTACTGTGTTATTGATATATTCATTATATGTTTGTTCTTGATGCTCTGTTACAGGTTACAGGTGGAGTCTTATCTGCATGAGTTATTTATGAATTCCAACATATATGGTGACATACCACAGAATTCCCCTGTACAAGGTGATTGATTACATTAATTTTTTCATATGAAGATAGTCCTAACTGATTTTAGGCTAGTACTTTTTAGCTCTAGTTGACCGAGGGAAGATGAGCTATTACTGTTTATTGTAGGCGTGCTTATAAAATAGCAGAAAATTACCAAAACGTAGATCATTGTATGTATCTCTTAGAAGCCACAATGAAATATGATTTTGTAATTTCACTGTAGCTTTCGTTAGTTCACATTAGTTTGCCGTCGGTTTACGCGAATCAATACGCGCAGTACTCCTGGATGCCTGTTTGAACACTGACATGTGCTCTATAATTATGTCGAATTAATAATTTAATTAAGTAAGAGTTAAGTATCAACTTTGAGCATTAACAAAGCGCATATAATCAAAATAATACCTCCCTGTTTTTAGCTCACTTGAGACGAAGTCTCTGGTGGAGCTATAGTCATCACTACTCGACCCTCGTTCTCCGTCCGTCCATCAACAATCGTCTTCTTCTCCAGAACCATAATACAGAATGGGTTCATATTTGGTGTGAATGTTCCCTGTGAGACTCACATTCAGTTTTGTTGAAATGAGGTCAACAGGTCAAATAGTTGCGAAACCAGGACCATAACTCTTTCCCTCCATAGTAATTCTAAAAACGACTTCTTCACAAGAACCATGATGACTATTTAGCTTATATTTAATATATTTTTTTTTTTCCTTTGGCACCCCTCCCATCCTTGATGCTAATAGGGCCACCATATTCCTTGTATCATGAAGATAATGCAATTGATGGAAGTCAGTGCTAATAATATTTTATTCACTTTTGGAGCCCATCCCTGACTTGAACAGCACCACTTTTGGCATCTTTAAACCACCCCATTAGATTCCTCATATCATGAAGATGATTATATATAAGTTTGGTGGAAAATGGCGACTAAAAACATTGTTATCAATTGTTCTGCCCCTCCTCTCCCCAATCTCAGACTCGAACGGTGCCACTTTTGGCTTTTTTAAACCACACCATTAGACTTCTCATATCATGGAGATGATGATACATAGTTTGGTGGAAAATGGCAACAAAAGAATGACATCAATTTTGTTGCCTCTCCCCCTTCTTCTGTCCCTGACAGCATCACTTTATAAATTTTGAACCTACACCATTATCTTCCTCGTAAAAAGTTAACCCTGTCAACCCTTTGGAGCCCTCTAGAATAGATGGTCCCCCGTTAATTTATATAGTGGACAGACAGTCAAATAAACTGACATTTGCAAATATAGATATAAATTAGGAGTAATCTACAGGTAGATAGATGCTAAAAGTAAGGTTCAAACTAGCATTTTCAGTTTCCTTAAAAATGAATGTATTGATTGGATGAATGCATCAGCCACTCTCATTGGGCGAGTTAAAAACATTTCAATGAAACTTATCTACCTTCCTGCATCGTTCATTAATTCTGAACTGATTCTTTGTGAAAATATTTACAAAAAAAATCTCACTTTGCCTTGTTAGCTATAGTGTCTTTGACATTAATAAAACTAATATTAGTTGAAGTAATGCTGATATTGAAAGGTAGACTAGGACCCTATAAATATTCGGGATTCGATTCGATGTTTTAACCCTCAATTTGATTATTTTTGAATGTCCAATATGTCCTCATCATTGACATATTGTTATGGATTTTGGACAGAGTGATGAAGAAATATGAATGACGCATGCACAATAGTTATAGCAACACTCATGGTGTGTTAAATTTTCAGTTGGCGTTGGTGACAAATGATTAATTGCTAAATATATTTTGCTTGTATATAACAGTTATGTATTATAATACAATCATATTGAGAATCACACATGCAATGTTACTTTTGTTCAGTATTCCTGGACCGCAATTAACCGACATATTATAGCAATAAACTCGCAACCAACTTTGAGGAACTATACGGTATGCACCAGCGGCTGGCCGAATCGATTCAAAGCAATATCAACACCGACCTCCTGATTCAATATCAGATTTCGAATCTGTGGAATAGTACCGATTCGCAGGGCCCTAAGGTACACAAATTATTTGGTGGCTAAGATTATTCATTGATTTTATGTTAATTATTTGGAGTTTGAGATAACCCAATACTATTGTTTTAGAGTATCATCAGGAATACTTCTTAGCATATTATATAATGTTTGATATCCTTCTTAGCATATATTATAATGTTTGATATCCTTCTTAGCATATTATATAATGTTTGATATCCTTGTCCTGTAGCCTGTGTTCAAATATTTTATTTGTGTTTTCCATTCTAGAGTCATTCATCTTTGTTTATCTGGAAATGTTGGGTTTTTGTGTCCGTCTGAGCAAATATATCAACCATAGATTGTGGGATATTAATGAAATTTGATGTGGATGTTCACCATGAGGACATTCAATGGAGTGTTCAATCAGTTTGTTCAGATTTTCCGTTCTAGAGTTAGTTATCTTTGTTTATTTGAAATTGTTGATTTTTGGGTCTGTCTGCCTGAGTATCTCAGTCATAGATTATAGGTATGCCCACACAAGGTGGTATTCCATTGGAGGTATGCACTGGGCGATATCACTACTGTCATAGAGCTGAAATGAAAATTCTAAATTTTAATTGAAATATGATTGTTACTGACCTTTTTTTTTAAATGTTTCAGTTTATTTTACTCAGATGTCAGATAGAAGTCATCAGTCAAAACATTTGAGAGATTGCATTTCAATTCTGTTTGTGTTTCATCGGCGTCCATTCAAGGATGAAGAATTCATCACAAATATCAGGCATTGGACTTCCAGGCTGGTACGTTTTAATGTGGCTCCTAAATAAATAAAATAGCGGGGAACTGGATTATTTGTTGTATCTGATACGAGTCTAAGCATCAAGCTTGATGTACATAATTGGAAGATGGTTTGAGATTTGATATTGCGTGATACACATGTATTGTTTTTTATAAAAAATATTCTGATGATTGGATCAAATCAATATTGTATTGAATCCATGTAACAATCACATTAACTGATAGCATTTTTATGCTAACAAACTGAAACAAATGGCTATGATGTATTATAAAACCTCTCCAAACCGGATCATCTCTAAACGTCTCCACAATGAATTGTCTGGGTCCTGAATTTACTCAAGTGCATTCTGACTAAACTTTACCTCTGTAATCTGAAAGCTATCCATTCCGAACACATGCATTTCGACCTCCGGAAAGCGAGCACGCACGTATGCCTATCGCCACAACAAGTGTCCACTGTCACCGTAGTGAAGTTGTCCTGGTATCAAGTTTTTTTTCTCTTTATAGTGCAGATTACTTTAAAATTGAACAATTGCAGTCAATCTATCTGCCAGCTCATCCATCAGAATCCCGATGACCGCGGTTGGTTGCCTTTGATTGTCTTTGTTTGATTGGGCTTTCAGTTAAAACATAAACAAACCAATGTTACTCTTAATAAACCAGAATATTCTATGTGCAATTTAATATAAAATATAGATTATTATACACCATTATGACCGTAAGATGTCACTCTTTCCGATATATATATAGCATCATGTATTGATTTGTTAGGTAAAATCAAGTAAAATAGACTACAATTCCTGCCACCAGCCCTGGACAAATGGTAATGGGGCATACTCGTACTAAACCTAGCATCTCTCTATCCCAATATCTTAGCAGGTTTTAGTATGAGCAGACTTGGACTAAACAGAGAGCTTATTAGATGTCATTATGCTTGTTTCTCACCTTTATTGAACAATTGAGAATTCACAGTTTGAACCATTTTAACTTCGAACAAAGCATTGAAATTCCGAAATGAAATTTAAGTTTATAAAATATTCTACAGTCTTCGCCATTGAAGCCATTGTTATAGAAAGAGCTTAGTATAAAACTTGGAATCGGGCAAATTGTTGATCAGCGACATAACTAAAAGCTGCAATAAGATCATCATAACATCAGTCTTTATATTTGAAAAAATAATTTTATCGATAGAGTTGCCCTGTTAGTGTCATATAAATATCTTTTATTATTGTGTTTATCAAAGTTACATCAATAAATTTATGTATTGATCACTCTTTTAATAGTAGCTTCATGTTTCATGATGGTGGGATATTCTATGAATCGAACACCTCTTGACTGAACAAAAAGGTCAGTCCAAATAGTGATCAATTTGGAGAGGTTTTACTGTACATGTTCTTCTACACTGCCATGTCAAATTAAAGCTGTGGAAGTGGTAGCCCAGTGGTTAGAGTGTCGGACTAGTAATGGTGTCAACGCACCGGCATGAGTTCACGCCCAGCCGGTGGACTATCGTCTCCGCAACAGTGGCTTGGCCAGATTAAGCGGTGTGTGTGTTATATATTGCCACACGCTGTTTCAAATCTCGCGCCAGGTTGTGACCCTTGGGCAAGGTCGCTTGTACTGTGCTCGCTTCGTCGTACCTAGATGAGAAATAGGTACCTGGTTGTTGGGTATCCGTAAGCCGCTCTAGTGAAGCACCTGTAAAATGGCAGCAGGCACAAGACTCGGCATTGCTCATAAAAAACAGCTGGGGTAATAATGTAAGCGCTTAGAGCTACACCAGGGATTAAGCGCTATTTAAATGATATACATTATTATTATTATCATACACCTTTTATAGTCAGTCAAACCTCAGAAGTCTCACATATGTGTCTTTGAACAGGTTTGTTACCACTGGTGATATCTTGTTTGTTTTTATTTTCTTTGATTTTATTTTTAACAGGTGGCAGCTTTAATTCGACATGGCAGTATAGAAGATCATTTGTTCATCCTTAATCACCTGATTCGATGCCCTGCAGGGATTGGCTCGTGGGCCGTCAGCTTTCTACAGTTTCCTCCATTACGTGACATGTATCAAGAAGGGAAGTTTGGATGTCCCTTACTAGATCACATGCTAACTTGTCTGACTACAATTCTCATTCCTGCAAAGTTAGTTCATAACTTTTACCATATTAATATCTTCTTACAATTCTATTCCTACATTCAATACATATCTATATCAGATTGAAACTTCCAGTTCTGAAACAGTTCTATTATGAGACACTTCAAAGTTTACTTTGTAAAGTTTGAGCTATGTCATTGGTTGGTGTCCGCCGCTGTGCATGTATGCAGGGTTTCCGTTAGTACGGCTCAGCGTCCGTAGGACGGCCTCATTCCCCTCGCAGATTATCTGTTTGGTTCATACATATACCAAATGTCAGTCGCAATGTCGTAAACAAATCCGGTTACAACGGGAGTTCGGGTGTTAAACAGAATAATTGTGACAAAGCGGGTCAAATAGCGACGTTAGATAGAGCGTGATGCATGTCGTGGTAACATATTTTTGTGCACGGGATGAAACTACTCATGCTCGAAAATCCCGTGATATCCTACGATTACATAATAATTTGATCAAAGAACGCCGAATTTCTTAGTCGGGACATTTTTATGCACGTGATTTTCATGGGTGAAAACACTCCTCTCCAAGATCCCGTGCTATCTACGGTACATAATAAATGGGTCCCTCTGCAGAGTCCATGAGGTATAGAACAGAGTTTTAGCCAACGTGTTATAAAATATAATTTTGGCGGGAAATGTGAACACGTGCGTCGTTGATTGTGCTTGGGACAACGCAACTATATTATTTACCGTCCTTTGACTTTATCTCCATATTGGGGAGGGGTATGTGTTTGTCTTTATCCCCCATGTATGTAATATGGTTCAAATGAATGGTGTCATTAACTTGTCACTATGAATTCCCACTATAAAGACTGATTTCGGGACAGGTTCCGTATTATTGTGAAATAAATCACTTTGGGATTTTTATGACTATGCGCATAATAAGCAATTGCGGTCGTCAGTTTATGGACTAATAGAGACTAGTGAACAAGCTACGTGTTCCGAGTGAAAGATGTCGCTACCCACAGGTATTAGGCACAATTTTTTTTTTTAATTTAATAAAAAATTTCTTTTTATTAATTTTCGTTTTGCCAAATACCTGTGTCGCTACTATTCGTATTTTGCCATTTTGCCGCTATAAATATCTCCTGCATATAAACCCTGCAGTATGACGTCACAGCGCACAAATAGTTTTAAGATTGACAGCGTATATCATGTCAGTTTCATTTTCACAGAAGCTGCTTGAAATTCTAGGAAATCTTTATTCAATTATTCTTGCTATCTATTATTGGTCAATGCATAGATGCTTTGTAGTGTTTAGATTCATTATACCTGTCGGAATCTTATTGTATAAATTTGTAAACACTAACTCGTAGCTTGTTCATTTATATATAATCTTCAATCAGACGGCAGTCTTATGTGCGTAATTAATTTATTGATTATCTAGATACCAACAACAGAATTAATGCACCCACGGAAATGATTGACTTGCGTAATATATACGTAGCTTTGGTTGCTTTGTTAGACTCTTAGGTGCAAGGAAATTGCTACTTTTCAGTGTCAAATTATCAAAAATTTCGCCCGACGGGACGAACCATGGTCGTCCCGTCGCGTTATGTGTTTCCCCAATACGGACTCATTAATTTTCCCCTCGCGGAAACCCTGATGTATGTCCGACTGCCCTGTCCATCAACAATTTAATTTTGCTCACCCTACAGGCTGCATCCCTCATCCATTCATCACCAAACTTCATATGGATCTTCAAGGTGACCTCTAGATGGGAGTGGAGCCATAAATTTTGTTCGAAATTTTTTCAAATTTGAATCCATCAGCACACCTTGCAGCCCGCAATTATCAGAGAAATGTTATGAAAATTTAAAGGTATGTTTAGGATAACCTCTATATGGCAGCTATCAAATTTTAGAAATTTTTTATGAAAGATATGGCCTCCAGCAGCCATCTTGAATTTTAATCTTTGCATGACCAAATCCTCGGGCTAACTCTACAGACAACATCCCTCATCTGATTGCCACCAAAGTTCTTCGGGGTGACCTCTAGCCATCGATTATTTCTGAAATTCGTTAAAAAACATGGCCACCATCAGCCATCTTGGATTTCAAATTTGAATCTATCAGAATTCTCTGCAGCCCGAATATATCGAAGAAATGTTTTGTAAATTTACAGGCATGATTAGGATCACCTCTAGATTAGAGATATCGAATTTGAACGATTTTCGATGAAAAACATGGCAGTCATCTTGGATTTTACTCTTTGCATGACTAAATCCTTTGGCACACCCTACAGACCACATCCCTCACCCGATTGTCACCAACCTTCATACAGATCTCTGATTGATTTTTTATTAGCAAAGCCAACAGTTAAGTTGGAACATGCAATAACATATATACATACTATACACAAGGCACCCATAACATATAAGTCATATCAATAACAATATCACAAACAAAATTATATTGTAATCCATGATGCAATTTACATTAGCGTAGTATCCTTTTTAAAGATAGTTTTATAAATATGCTTACTTTTTTAAGAAGGCTCAAACATTCAATTGAGAGTAAACAATGAAATTTATTTCTGTTAGGGTTCTCCTAGTAATATTTGGGGATGTGAATTTCACATAAATCTTGTAACTTTTGACATAGGATCATAAAGTGACATTCATCGCAAGGACTGTTTTCACATAAAATACACCTTAAATTGTTTGTGGAATTTGTGGTTACTTTTGTCAATCTGTTTTTTTCGACTGGTAATTTGTGATTAGATGTTCTGATTTTTAATAGGTGGTTAGACAAATGAGATGGCAAATAAACTAAATAGCAACTTATTTTCATGGATTGCTTTATGTCTCTTCAAAATATGGCAGGCGATGAAGTAGAAGCATTCAGGTTGTCAAAGAGGTTGCGATACTGTTTAATCAGTATCGATTTTATGTTTCTCAACTCTGCTTTGCTCAGCGCTGATTGGTTTGTCCACATATGTTCAATGTAAGTAAAATAAATATATTCTTGGCTAGCTCTGATCCTTCATGTGAAACTAGCTTGAACCAGTATGCTAGTGTCCTGTATTTTTATTTCAATCGATATAGGATATCTACTATGCATACACCAGGTCCTGCAGTCCACATTTATTGGTGAAATGTTTGAAATGAAAATAATTTCATCTACACAATACAAGACCTTTACTATAACTTTTTGGATTGCCTTCTTCTTTATCATTATACTAATTACTCAGCAAAAAATAAACTACTTCCCAAGCTGAGCTACAGTGTCATTGATGTCATTTTGATGAAAAGCATGGCCGCCAGCAGCCATCTTGGATTTCAAATTTGAATCCATCTTTACACCCTACAGCCCATATTTATGGCCTGATCATATTTTAAATATGCAGGCACGTAAGTGATTACCTGTCGATGGTAGCTATCAAATGTGAAGATTTTTGATGAAAAACATGGCCGCCGGCAGCCATCTTGGATTTTAATCTTTACATGACTATATACTTTGGCACATTCAACAGACCCCATCCCTCATCTGATCATCACCAAACTTCATATGGATCTTCGGGTGACCTCTAGATGGGAGCCTCCTATCTTCACCAAAATCTGTAGAAAAACATGGCCACCAGTGGCCATCTTAGAATTTACTCTTTGTATGACTAAATCCATTCGGCACACTCTACAGGCCACATCTCTCATCCGATCATCTCCAAACTTCATATGGATCTTCGGGGTGACCTCTAGATGGGAGCCTCCTATTTTGACCAAATTTAAAAAAAAAACATGGCTGCCAGTGGCCATCTAGAATTTCAAATTTGAATCCATCGGCACACCCCGGAGCACGCATTTATTGGAGAATTGATTTGAAAATTTACAGGCATGTTTAGAATCACCTCTAGATGGGAGCTATCAAATTTGAACAATTATTGATGAAAAACATGGTGCCGGCAGCCATCTTGGATTTTACTCTTTGTATGACTAATCCTTTTGGCATACCCTACAGACCGCATTCCTCATCTGATGATCAACATACTTCATATTTTGACCAAAATTAGTTGAAAAACATGGCCGCTAGTAGATGGGAGCCTCCCATTTTGACTGAAATTCGTTGAAAAACATGGCCGCCAGCATCCATCTTGGAATTTACTCTTTGTATGACTAAATCCTTTGGTGCACACTACAGACCGCTACTCTCATCCGATCATCAACAAACTTCATATGGATTTTTTGGGTGACCTCTAGTTTACTTTCCTTCGTCTTTATCATTTTATTCATTGCTCAGCAAAACATTTACTCCTTACCAAGTTGAGCTACATTGACACTTTATTATTCTTCTTCTGACATTTCAAACCTAGAAACAGGATGTAATTTTGTCTGAGTTATTATTTTCTCAGTTTTTCAAAAAATGGGCTCAAGAATAATAGAAGCTTCTGTACCCTAACTGATAAAATGAAATTTTGAATATTTAAGTATAGAGCATTGGATTATTTTCCATTTTGATCAGGTGAGTTATCGACCACCCCTAATGGCTCTAGCTTATATTTTGTTCATATCTTCCAGGTCAAGAGAAGAATTTATGTGCCACATGCAGGTATCAGTAACACCAGACCCTCATAACAATGATGCTAGTTGGATACTCGTTGACTCAGATGGTGAAGAGGTTAGTTTTGGAAAAGTAATAGAGACCTATGAATGTAGATTATTGGGATTGAAACTCGTTATGAATTAGCTCTCCTGGTTCAAATATGTAACAAGTTGTACATATCACTTTTCATCTTCTATTAGTATGTGCTTACATGTGGATAACAACATCTAAAAAACTACTGGTGTAGTTGCCACTTATGATATCTTGTTTGTTTTTGTTTCCTTTGAGTAATTTTTAGTCAAGTTTTTTCAAAAACCAGACTTATGCTTTGGCGAGGTCGGTAGGTCGGTAGGTGGGCAGCGGCGTCAGACAAAGAGTTTACTATTTATTGTTCCTGATGCATCCCTTAATATAAATGGACATGCCATTAATAATTTTTGTTCTGGTGTAATGTTTTAGCAAAGAGTATATGTACCCACTAGCTATATTAGAGGCAGAGCCAATGGGAATTAACTATATAGAAGAGTTCTTCATTATCATTTACTCATGGTGCATGCTGCATTATGGGAATTAACTATATAGAAGACTTCTTCATTATCATTTACTCATGGTGCATGCTGCATTATGGGAATTAACTATATAGAAGAGTTCTTCATTATCATTTACTCATGGTGCATGCTGCATTATGGGAATTAACTATATAGAAGAGTTACTTAGAACTTGCCGATTATTTCCGTTTTCGGATGATAACTTCATAGACTTCAAATTTACTGATTATTCTGGTGTCTCATAAAACAAAACTGGGTGTGTTAACAATGTAGACAGTTGGAAGCAAAGTTTTGTTCAATGATTGTTCCCAGAATCATATTTTCTTTTCTAAAAAAAAGCCACCAGTCAAAATACGACCTTATTCGGGGGACGTGTGCCTAGCAGCGTTTTGATGTGATGCTACTAACATTAACCTTCAAATACATCTATGTTTGATTCTTGCAAGGTAATTGCATGCTATATACAGAGTTTTTAACTACAGAGTTTTTATTTCTCACATAGTAAGCTATGGTACAGATGCATTTTATAATTATACTCGTTGCGGGGGGTATACTGATATCAGCTTGTCCGTCCGTCTGTCGAGTCGTCAGTCTGTCGTTCCGTGGACACAATTTTGTCCGGAGTTTTATGATAATTTTCCGTGAAACTTGGCACAGATATCAACCACCATGGGAACCTGTGCACCTGCGATTATGATGTCTGTCAGACTTTTTTTGGTGGAGTTATCCCTCCTTTTTCAACTTAGAAATTTTTTCGCAACATGTATAATTTTGTCCGAGCTTTTATTCCTACATTTTTAGGTATATTTTTTTTAAACTTGGCACAGATATTTAGTACCATGGGAACCTGTGCACTTGTGTTTATGACGTCTGTCCAACATTTTTTGGTGGAGTTATCCCCCTTTTTCAACTTAGAATTTTTTTCGCAACATGCATAATTTTGTCCGAGCTTTTATTCAGTCAATAAATTTAGGATTAGAGTTAGGGGTTAGGCTTAGGGTGTTTAGGGTTAGGGTTACCTGTTGACATAATGTCAGTACCAAATATATTGTAATGGCTACTTCATTCGAATAACATTTTGAATACGGGGGGTATTACTTAGTCCCATCTGGGACAAGCCCATCTCTAGTTATTTTTGCCAGTTTGTGAACGCGGCCTTAGAGAATGCACTATTGGGCGTAAACATATTTGTCGCATATATATTGGTGATGTCGGGAACCTATGGGTATGGCTGCTGAAAATTTTTGATATGTATAAATAGATTGTGTTGATAGTTATTTTCAGAGATTTTTGGTGTTTTTCATTATAAAGCTTACATGATTGATTTAAACAATATTTATTTGCCCCAATTAACATTACAATTATGATGAATATTTTAATGATGAAAACATTAGTAAAATAGAATAGAAAAGGGGAAGAGGATCTAGCAGCAAGCAGATATCTGCCTTTGTTGAGCTATTTACTCATTGAGCTATCTCCTGATTGGCATTTCACTGCATTGTCATTTAAAAAATTCCACACCCTCTGTCTGCCTTATCATGCTATTATCACACAGAGGGTGTTTGTTCAGAAATTTTAATTCTGGGGTTAAAGATTGTGAACAGTTTCTTCACCTAAATTTCTCATTTGATATTTGATATGTATTTTAGTATCGATGTTGTTAGTGTGTTGTTCATCATTGTTATTAGGCCAGTTCTCTAACGTCCCTTGTGTCTCTAGGTTGCCATATCTGGTTAATACCTGTTCTTTTTCAGGATGAAGATCCCACGAAGACATGGCTTTATTTACATGAAAATGATCTGGTAGCATTGTTGCAACAAATTCCATTGGCTGACATATTCACTCATATCCTGCTCATGTCCACTGATAGCTCAGGTTAGATTTACTAAATATGAGAATGGTCTGTTATTTTGCAGCGAATTATGCTATATTCACTGTTATTAATAGGATATCAGTAATATTACCTTGAGAAACTGATTACTTGATATTGCCCCAAACTTGGCTGATAACCACTCTAACTCAGCTGATAACCAAACTCAGCTTCATGAAACAAATGAGTGCTCCTGGAGTTCATTGGAGCTACATGTACAATGAAATTCATGAATATCTACTGTGGTGATAAACTAAGTGACAACTCATCATTATGTTATTTCAGATGTAAGTCATAAATGTGGTTTTGATTAAATTCTACCTGCTTTCCATATAATCTTAAGTTTACATCAATGCAGTTACATTGGAATACTTAATAGAGGTATTAAAGTATAATTGTTCTAATTAATAACGAGGCTAGTACTTGGTTAGTTTGATATCAGCTGAGATACATCAGCCCTTGGCAACTTCATATCAGCCTCGACCTATGAAGGCTGATATGTTACCTTTGGTTGATATCTCGGGTGATATCAAACTAACCAAGTGATAAGTTGTAACCTTTATATATTGCAAACTGTCTAAGAAAATTCTCAGTGCAACGAGTTCAGTAGCTTGGTTATTTCCTGTTTTAGTGCTGTCAAAGTAAAATATTTTGCCATTAAAATTGGGCTAGTAGTAACCTTACACATCACATAGTGTAATCAATATACACAACAGCAAATAAAAGAGACCTTGCATAAAGAATAAAACAATTAGGAGATAAATGTACTCTGTCGAGTTGGATATTCAGGGATTCAAGCAGATTCGTGCATGAAAACACTTTATGACTTGCCAAACTGTTTTCATGCTCAAATCCCAGAATATCCAACAGATGTAGGGTACATTTATCTTCATTGAAATTCAATCCACTTAAAGAATTTAACCCTTTGAGTGCCAGGGGCCGATCTCATCGGCCCTAAACCTACAAAATAAGTCTGTTAAAGAATATAAGAATAAATTATTAAAATTGTAAAAAATTGTAAAAAAAAAAGAAAAAAAGAAAAAAGTATTTGTTAGGCCAATGCATTCTCTTATATATGCGAGGCGACCTATGGTCGACTCGCATATATAAGAGAATGCATTGGCACAGGGTATATGGGTTGATACAAAAATCGACCTGGCACTCAAAGGGTTAAAGAAACTGTTTGAAATGCATTTTTATCGGCATTACATGCCATAAAGTGAGATGTCCTTTTTCGATGATCAAATCTTTGGGTACGTTCCATAGGTTTACTCGGAACAGTGCCCGAACAACTTCCTGTCAATGGTATATTTAGTAAACATCTTTGAGTGGTTGTCTCAATTATGCGACTCGTGGCTGCGCAGTGATGTATTTTACGCTCATCATGACGCAGTGCTGCATTCAAAATTTGTTAACCGATCAGCGACCGACGCTGGTCAATCGAAAACTAAAGTTACCAACTCTCGATCAATTAAAATGTATTTTTCAGAGACAAATATTCAACTTTAATTACAATCCCGTATCTACTTTATCTACAGAATGTGAGAATTCATTTAGTAAATTGGTTTAATCCACATGCTCACATAACACTAGGACTGTATGGATGATTACAAAACTATTCCGGAAATCACTTGCATACTGTTACAATGTACTGTATACACCCATCAGTAAGCCCGGGGCTTGTCAATTTTTTGACACAAAAACTATGACTGGGCTTACCTACGAGATCCCCCACATACAAAATCTCCTGTTTGCATTCATAGTGCTAATCTAATGCTTCTAATGTGTTTTATATGAATCATGATTTTTTTAGTATATTATTTTATTTTAGTAATGAAAATAATTTGTTTTGTGTATTATTATTTGAAGTTATAGGCTATATAGTGATAATACACCCCATTCTTTGAGGGATGGGTGCAAGCCACTGAAAGGTCCATTAAATATCTAAGCTTGGGTATGTAACATATTATAGAACAACACTTACATGTGGTAACACTTGTGGATGTGGTAGCCCAGTGGGTAGAGTGTCGGACTTGTAATGGTGTTAATGCACCGGCGTGAGTTCGCGCCTCACTTGGTGGACTATTGTCTCCACAACAGTGGCTTGGCCGAATTGAGCGGTGTGTGTGCTATATATAGCCACACGCTGTTTCAAATCACGCCAGGTTGTGACCCTTGGGCAAGGTCACTTGTACTGTGCTCGCTTCGTCGCACCTAGACGAGAAATAGGTACCTGGTTGTTGGGTATCCGTAAGCCGCTCTAGTGAAGCGCCTGTAAAATGGCAGCAGGCACAAGGCTCGGCATTACTCATAAAAAACAGCTGGGGTAATAATGTGAGCGCTTAGAGCTACACCAGGGATTAAGCGCTATATAAATGATATACATTATTATTACATGTATGTTGAGATAGAAATCAGCACCCTGCTTGAGTGCGCTAATTTCTAAATTCTAACTAATCTTATTATCAGCTGTGGTTCTATGTTTATTACACATCTCGTACTTACTTTACTGGCTTTATAACTGGTTACATTCTGACAGTAGAAGAATTTGGATATAGTGCCAGAGGCTGTTGGAAACTCGAGCTATCCCTACATCAAGTGTATGCACAAGCCAATACATGTGGCTTGTTTACCCATGCGTGCAAGTTAATTTCCCTGGAAGTGGGAGTACAAGTGTGTTTATATAAATTCATTTATCATATTTTATAGAATTTTAGCCGACCAAAATCGGGTTATATGATGCTGAAACATATTATAAAGCTAATACGAGATAACTCGTAGTCGGCACCTGGGACGGAATTTTCCAGTGGTCATCGCTGGTGCCAGTTACGAGTTATCTCGTAGGTAAATACATATTACGTTTTCGACGTCTTAGGTGACATAGAGTGTACAAGTGATTATATATAAATTCATTTACTGTGTCTTATACACGATATGCTTGTACATGTATAGCACTCTTCGTCATCTAAGTCATTGAAAATGTAATTGTATTTACCTACGAGTTAACACATAGCTGGCACCAGCGATGAAACACTGATAAATTCCGTCCCAGTTGCCAACTACGAGTTATCTTGTAGTAGCCTTTTGACATGTTTCAGCATCATATAACCCGATATAGGTCAAAGCATCAACTACTATCGACAAAACATGCAATCCCATGTTGACATACGGGATGGAATTACCCATTGGTTTTCGGCAGTGAACATGTTAAATTAACACCCGAACAACGAGAGCACTAAATGTGCGATTCCATTCTCATAAAGCTGCTTACTTTTCTAGGCATAGTTTATGATGTCAGCAGGACAAACGAATCAACCATGATGAAGTTGTTTGCATTTTCATCATATCTAAATGGGATATTTGGCTGGGGGCTACAAACTTATAATTTGCCAAGGTACAGACAGCTAAACAAAAGGATTGGCAGAACAATCAAGTAAGTCATCAGCTTCATGCAATTACCTCAACAAAGTTGACAAATGGATAATTTGTAATTTTTTCAGTTATAACATGGTGTGTGGTTTGCCATAAGGTATGTGCACACTATGTTGTGACAGGTAATAACCAGTCTCTGCCAGACTTATCCATAAGAGGATATCAAATATGTTCATCCAGTCTTTCTGATTTAGAACATTTCCGTGACATCATCCATTATTTGTAGCAGGTGTCTATCCTGACGAATAGACACAATAGGCTGGTTGTCATAATGTGTAATTGACACAAGCGTTTGATATCTGGGTATGACAATTGGATATCATGGATATCCAACCGTTGGATATTACAAATATCCAAATATCCAATTGTTGAGACAATAAGTCAAAAACTTGGTTCGATTCAAGTCGCTGTCAATATGGTTGGGATGTGAGGGGGGGGGGGGGGGGGGGGGGGGGGGGGGGGGGGGGGGGGGGGGGGGGTCTCACACTCAAACACCCAGCAGTATCAATTTAGAAAATTTAGAAAACGCCAATGTCAGTTATCCATTGAGGACCGGTGACCGACCGTTATTTACTGTAAAGATCTTTAAGTCATGGCATGTGCTGCGAAATGGTATGTCGTGATTAAAATAAAATATGTCTAGCCATTGTATTCGCGCAACACCCATTGATAGACCAACTATGCACTCACAAGCATTCAATCAACAGATTGGTCCACTTATAAGCGTAACTGATATATGGGCTGTGACATCAAGTTTTCTTACAACAAGCAGATGCATATATCGACATAGAATGCGGGGAGGTGACACATCTAGTGTTGAAACGATTACCGATTTTAAGGAATCGACTAGTCGCCAGAGGTAATCGACTACTAGTCAACTAGTCGGACCCCTTCTAAGAGTTCCCGTTTCTATGCCCATATGACGTATAAAATGGGCCATGTGGCATCGCAGTTTTGAGTATCCAACTCTTCGTTTCAGAACATTCAAATAGAAAGCACATGAATTATATAATCTCAATATAATCTCACGGTTATATTACAGTGAATGCAGGTAATAAAAACATTTTATTTAACAAAATTGTCGTTGGTAACCAGGAAATAAATAGGCAAGTCTCGTTTGTAAGCCTCGCTAACGAGATGTCGGGTGTGTTCTATTGTCTCTCTGAATAGGCGCCTCATGTCACCGGGGGGGGGGGGCGGGTCATTGAAGCCATTTTGTTGCATCATTACTCTAGTATTACACGTGCCTCAGTGAGAAGTTATCACTGGTCAATTGCATCACATCAGTCGGCAGCGACACTTCATGTCTTTGATGATCAACATAAAAGAAACCGCGCCTACAAATGCATACATTGGGTTCAGTTCAGGTCATGGAGTTCACCACCCATGCATGACTGGCAGTGGTATCATTAAAGGAACAATGCAATAAGGCTTTAAGAAGTTAATATGTGTTAACTCTTACAGATTACGTGATAATATGGCCGTGCAATGGCACTGCTGTCATGATAGCACATAGGTAGTGCTGTTTCCCGACTAATCGACTAGCAGATTTCGGGATTGACTAATTTAATAATCACGTCAACTTCGACTAGTCAATTAGTCGTTTCAACACGAGACACATCATGCCAAATATTTAAACGCTGATAATCTAAATCAGTTTGTAATGCCAAGTACACCACACTAGAACTTCAGTGGAATATTACGTTGCATGGGATTTCTTAGAATATTAAGAATTTGCAAGTCAATATATACCACACATATCTACAAAACATGAGGGTTAACTACATACACTCTCCTGAACCATGGCACATTTGGTAGTTGCCTCCACCCCCACAACACACAAATGCAATCATTGAAGACCGTTTTACACAAGCAATGACTTCAATATATTTACGGACCTCATTCGATAACTTATGTTGGTTAAGAACTGCTTGTAAATCCAACTTTGAATTCATGGAATAAATAAATCCGATAAGCAGGAATAACGAAATAACGAAAACGGCTCCTCGGCAGAATTGTTATTATTTTTATTTCCAACATTAAAGGAAACAGTTCGATTGTTGGCTGGATCATCATTTACCTCCCGGGGGCTTGTGATGTTTATTTCGCTTATAAAACGGACGTTATGCTTATAACATATAACTATGAAATATCCATTTAGATAACACTGACACAGAACGTATAGAAAATGACTTCGGTCGTCTTCGCCAGACAAAAATAGCACTATCAAGTAAACATGCAGAATCAGTTTTGAAATAAGTCAAACATTACTTATCTAGAATGCTAAGTCCAACTTTAAGTCCCCCTTTCGAATATGGAGTGTGGTCGAGTCACTATTTCAACCAATTCATGTTCAATTTTGTGTGTGTTCACCCACACATTCTGCAAGTTTTGGAGAAAAATTAGCAAAGGAGTGCAACGTATGCCGGGTAGTTTTTTGTGACATGTGCATACTGTATAAACTGAGTTATACTCAGTCAATGCTACTAGAAAAATTTACTCTTCTCACACATGATGATATGGAAACGATTAGCTGATTGGAGGCATTCAATGGGCAAATGCACATGGCAACAACATATTAATTAATTAAATTAAAGTGTAGGGTAAGCTAATTGCCAACATACTAGTAGACAATATCATGCATGGGGGGTAATAGAATATATAAATTTAATTGTTCAAAGTTTATATATTACACAACCAAATTACCATGATTTGCTTCTTTCTGGTATCTGGTTTCTGACATCTTGAACCACCAGGCAGTCAGAAATGTTCTAAGTAAGATAGACACCTTGGTAGTATTGGATATGCTGGAGAAACAACCCCATTTTGGGTCTTCGGCCCCTCAACAGTGTTGTTTCTCCTGCATATCCAATACCAACTCAGTGTCTATAACATAGACATATATGCAGAAGTCAGATGGAAGTAAAACTTTGTTTTCGTCTTCTTGATGTATTCCTTGGTCTGATCTATAAAGTATCCTGGGAATATGCAGAGATGCTGATTTGATCCAACTTAAAATATCATTGAATTAATTTAATTCAAACTTAGGAACAACACTTCAAACTTTACTTTTGAGTAGTTGAGAGATTGTTTTAAATGGACACAAGGCGATCACAGAGGGTAAATGTCAAAAATCATAAAAGTTTCTAAAACCATTGTCACTTAACTCTTTCGCTGCCAAACGCGCATAAATGCGAACTTCGAAGATGCTGCCAATCACGCATTTTTGCGAATTTGGTATGTAGTCTAATGTATGGGATATAACTCTATTCTTTCGGGCATGTTTGACAGTGTACAATGTATTTATATGTAGTACTGTTGCGCGCGAACAATTTAAAGTGACAATGTCCACAAGGTCGTGCTATTTCTGACGTTATGGGAGTACAGTCTAGTGTTGAAACGATTAATCGACTAATCGAAATCGACGCGATTATTAAATTAGTCGATTCCGAAATCGGCCAGACGACTAGTCGGAACACACCCACCACCATTATGCCATCGCGAAAGCAGTGCCGTTGCCGACTTACTGGACAATTTAAACAATCAGGTTATCGAAATACACAATCACAATTAGCTTGCTAAAGCCTTCTTTGTTGTCCCTTTGATGCGATAACTGCTTTCAGTGTATTTGTCGGCGCCGCGCCGGCTTATTCTTTGAAGTTGAGACGACTGGCTTTGATAATCAACTTCAAAGAATCAGCGCCTATCGCAACCGTGTCTATTTCGGCGTGACGGAATTGATCTGAGTGATAACTGGTCAACGTGTTTGCAGGTGTGCAGGACTCAACTTCAATCAAGTTAGTTGCGAGGTGACATTATTAAGTTTTAAGTTTAATAACAAATCCAATATATTATAGTTTATTGAAGCACTATGTCAGTATACCTTTAAAGTTTATTTGTAAAATTGTGTGATATTTTTTACAACCACCACATGCATCAACTGACGCATGGGCGAGCGTATATGATCGCACGTTCTAGATATATTGTATTATAGATATAAATATAAAGCCAACCCGCGGTCGGCCATGCTATGCATCGAATAGCGTCGCGTATTTCGAACTAAACTGGCGAGTCACTTCGGAAATCCCACGTCGTTTATGGGCTGTGTTTGTGAAAACTTACAATGTATTTTAGCACCTCAAACTTAAATCCTTCGTGGAATTGGGCGGTGACAAAGCTGTTCCCAGAAACGTAATCTGGATGACGCAAATTCCTGGAATCGGGCTAAATATAGAACTTACGACATCGCATTGAAATGTACTATTAACATCGCCGGTCTGCGCAGTTTTATTTCTGAAACTGACACGATCGATTGTGTATTCGGGGACTCGCGAGTAAAATTGTATATATATTTACAATGTACCATGCACGAGAGACAATTATGTACGCGATCAAATCAAACAGTGAAAACACGTGCGTTTTGGCGGGAAAATGACTGTCCGTGATTAAGCTATGTCATATCGTGACCTTGCAATGAATACAAGGAACAACATTATGTACGCAATGCATGGCCCATTTTTAATATATGCGGACTATATATTTACAGGGAACTTTACCACATTCCGTGTCCGATATATGTACATGACATCTGCGAGCATAAAATGCTTGTACGCACTACAGCTGTTATAACATTTATATTGTAACTTTTGTTTGACTCTGTCGGAGATGAAGTTCGTTTCTCAAAATATCTTGCATTTCTTCATGTACGCCCGTTTGTGAAGTCAATCGGTGACAAGCACACTGGGCAAGTTCGATAACAACGATGTTCGATTGTATGTAAGTACCGGTACGGCCCGGTATACCATACCAATGATACCATATCAATTTTAAAGGAACATTTTTACACAAAACATATAGAATAATGCACCGGTTTCTGATTGTTGCACGCGCTTCCACTCCGTAATCCGTAGCGTTTCCGCGATCGATCAGGTGTTGTCACCACCGTTTAGATACATACATCAACTGGATGGTAATTTGATTGTCATAAAACATCATATACCTGGGACAAATTAATTACCTATTAACCTTCAGTGATATTAAGCCAAACAATCACGACAAACAGTGTTTAATCACGTCTTGCTTTATGTTCGAAAATGCAAAGTTAGTTACTGGTACTCAAAACAAACGGCAAATTATATACGTATATGAGCACAAAACGGTAAGTTTCAGAAGGGGTCCGACTAGTCGACTAGTAGTCGATTCCCTCTGGCGACTAGTCGATTCCTCAAAACCACTAATCGTTTCAATACTAGTACAGTCAGAGCCGGAATATTGCGTCATTGTTGTTAGCACGTGGTTATCAGTCGAAAATGGCTGCTCGCAAAAGACTCAGGACTGAAGAAGTTATTGTTATTACCTCTATACTCTAATGATCGAGGGGCACCTGTGGCGCATAAGATACTTATACCTATTATTTAGGTGGGCAGTAGCCTCTATAGGGGCGCCTGCGGCGCATAAGATACTAGTATGGGTGGCGGGATGGGGTGGTGGGTGGGTAACTAACCTCTATACTCTAATGATCGAGGGGCGCCTAGGGCGCATAAGATACTTATACCTATTATTTATGTGGCAGGCCTGGCATTCTGAGGCGAGCGATAAAATCGCTCGCCTACCGCCCGCCTGGAAATAATCCAGGCGGACGAAATAACGCCCTCCCAAACGGCAAAACATCGCTCTCCAGGACCCGGGTGTAAGTAATGATCTATGTACTAACAGAGTCGGCAACGAAGTGTTAAACGATGTCGGTATGGGACCTTTGATCTATAAGCCGCATTCCGACTGTCCCTGGCGAAATGTACAAGCGATATTGATTACGTTGTAGCAACATTTCCACCGGAAGCACGTGCCTCTGTGAAATAGACACACCGTTCAGAGTTATGTCACTTTGAAGTATTGCGTCATGCCTCCCACGCAACTGGACATTGCTATATAATGTCAGGCATCATTGAGGCATTGTTAGAACTTGTTCTTCATGAATGAATAGTTGTCTGAATTTTTACTAAATACATTACTAGCTAAAGTAACAACATATCTTGTTATTTAATATTAAAATATTTTGTGTAATGAAAACAACAAACTCAGCAATTATTGTAATAGTTTAATACTGACATGTACTTTATTTTTATCAATACTGTACATGTGGAGTGGAATATTTACTATGTCTGATTTTGGCAAACATTTTTGCCCTCCTGTGCTCGGCACAAATAATAGCCCTCCTAGACCTTTTCAGGAGGGCGATTTTTAGCTCTCCTAGATTTCTGAGAATGCCAGGCCTGATGTGGGCAGTAGCCACTATAGGGGCGCCTGCGGCACATAAGATACTATGGGTGGCGGGATAGGGTGGCGGGTGGGTAACTAACCTATATACTCTAATGATCGAGGGGCGCCTGCGGCGCATAAGATACTTATACCTATTATTTATAATACACCTTTACTGGTTTTGAACAACACTTGTCTATTGTATCATTTTCCAGTGATGATAACAGGCAACTAAATTAATTATGCTGGTGAGTTGACCATGCGTACGCCCGCGTGACCCTTATAATTAACATAAATCATCGTAAAACCCAATTTTCCTGAAATTCAAGATGGCCGTCAAGATCACGTGACTTATAAGGGGCGGAGCAGGGTCATATGTCCCCCTGCAGGTATATATATATACATATGGGTATGGTTATATATATATATATATCTATATTTGGAATTGTACCTATCAGGGAATATTCAAGCAACAAAAGCACGAACTCAACAAAGTGCGCCATTGTATCCCATTTTGCTACAAATAGGTGGCAACTTGCATAAATCCAAGAAGGACGCCAAGGTCACGTGACCTATTTTATGTCCAAAGTGGGTTCATATAGGTTACTCCCGTGTACCCTACTGTTGGACATCGTATAATTGGGTTGAAAATTAGAAAACAAACAACACACCCATTCATAGCCACACAAACTGTACATATACCGGCAAATAGCCACTAATCCAAGATGGCCACCAATGTCACGTGACCTTTGTGTGCGTGTCCATGGAGGCATTCGACAGGGTATACCTATGTCTATATACATGTGAAGTTTCAACTAATTATATTAGAAACTGCTTGAGATATAATGTATTACCCATATATACCTGAAATACATGGATATATGTACAGGATGCGTGGCACTGGGGGCTACGTCTGTGGTGGTGGATGGCAGCGAAAGAGTTAAGAAGAACATGGTAAAATAGATAGACTGTTTTTATTATTTTTATTATTGGTAACTCAATGATAAGACATTGCATGTTAATACCTTTGTTTTAACAGTTCTGTTAGGCCAAAAAGAAAAGAAAAGATATTTGATTCTCAGGCAATTTTTTTTTTAAATCAATGTGGGCGGGACAGTTTTATTTTCATTTTTTTATTTTCTGTGTTTCTGTTGTTCCGGTTTGCGTTCCCGAATTTGTTTTTGATACCTTTTCGATTAATCTTTAAATATCCAACTTCCTGCTGACTGCTGAACGAAATATTCAACACATTTTACCAATAAACTAGGAGGGTTTGGACAGCCTGTGGTTACAATATACCTGATAGTTATTGTTGCCAATGGACTTTTGTTGAATACCCACACGTGCACCAATGAATTTAGCTCCTACAGTCGAAATTTGAATCATAACTAACTTCTGTGGTACAGTTTCCTATTTTCGTGTTACGCGGTTTACAACTACGCTGAGATCCAAATCATAATAAAATGGTCCATTTTTTTCGATGCGGCTATGTCTGAGAATCAAAACCCTTTTTTGGCCTTATAGTGCCAGCCATTTTATCAACAAACAGTTAACCATAGGGAACCTCGCATATATAAGAGAATTCACTGGCTTACAAGGTCAAGGTAAATATTGTTAGGCCAATGTATTCTCTTATATATGCGAGGCTTTTTTCACTGTTACCCATAGACCAAGTCTTCTCGGTGCACAACAGCTTTGTATATCAGATTAAAGTTTAGCAAGGGAATCTTAGTATAGCGTTTGTCGATATGTGTTCTCGTAAGTTGCTTGTTAAGTATGATAACTTAGGTAATATGTATTTGGTATGCTATTACTATGTTTATAGTTTAGTGGGTTTACTGATTTCACTTGGGTTAAGCTCTTTGGGTTTGTAGCTTTGTATATCGGTTGGGTTGATGCTGTTTTGGAGTCCCATCCCATTATTATTCTATTACAGACTTTATGCCCAGAATCGTGGGCAGGAGTTATCTTGATTGTATGTCTTCGGATTAGGCCAAATGGAAGCTTTGCATATATGAAAATAGAGGGCAGCCTTTCCCAATCATGATGTTCTCAAACATGCATATATCAGAGGTCTGTTAAATGTCAAAGCAGCGAGATTTATAAGTAAACAAGCCTTGTTTTCCAGAGAATATTTTGATATGTCACGCTATCAGAAAATGCATGTAAATGATCGTGTGATCACTATATCTTTTTCTATCTATGTAAATGATATATCATTATGAAGACAGGTTAATCACGGACATTTCAGATGATTAATCACATTCAGAGGTTTACTTGAATGAAAGTCTGTTATAGAAGAGCAATGGGGTGGGATTTGGTCCAAAAGAGCATCATCCCAACCGATATCCCCAGCTGTTGTGGACCGAGAAGACTTGGTCTAAGTTACCAACTGTGAGTGCCTTGTGTGCCTTTCAAATATTACGCTTTACACTTTATAAACTCATTGTAACAAGTTATTTTCAAAATGTAAGACCAGTTTCTATATATTCAACTTATTGTCAATCTTTGTTAAATAAAATCCATTCCTTATGTTTGTTTCAGGCAAACTGTTGACCACATATCAAATCACTGGGAAAATTTCTACTCAATAAATAAGAGTGCAATGTCGCAGGATATGTTGTTCAGACTGCAGCTTGAATTTGACCAGTTCTTTCTTCGGGCTTGTTACTGTATTCTTTCTGCTCAGAAGTAAGTCTCATCCATATTTTTTTAACCTATCCATCAGAGTCTATATGTTGCTTATCTTTTAACTCTTTCATCCCTGAATATACAGATGTCCCAGAACCCTGGATTATCAGCTTGCCTAAGAAAAATTATGCGTCCCTGATATATTGCTGCAACACTACCTTTAGAGTGATGTCGGGTATGGCAAACTGAATGTTTTATATCGTTAACAGGTGACCTTCAATTGTGTTATATACCAATTGGGGGCATCACATCTAAATGATATATCAGATGTGTGCAGGTGAGAACCGAGAAGGGACATTGAATCCCAATATATGCTATAGGGGCATGTATCACCTGTATCTGGGATATCAAATTTGCATATCAATGTTTTCCACAAATACATACATGTATGTGTCATTCTTTGCAAGTGTGGTGTATACACTTGGTTGTGATGCCACCGTGCATGGTTTCAAATGTTTTACCAATCGGTTCATTGAACATAATTGCATTACCAAAGGCCCGAGCAGACCAGTACTAACCCAGCTAGTATGACAGAAAGACGCTATTTGACCGAAACAGACATATACTCCCACATATAGCAATTATAGACCCAGGGATTTACTTGTCAGTATGCTGAGGAATTATGAGTAACATTCCAAATAAAACAACTGCCAATGTCCTGATTCGATTCCCAAAATGATTATGAATGTCGATTTCATGTTTATAATATGCACGTGCAGCTATTATTATTAAAGTCGCGCCGTAGTGTGGCACGGTGATTTCCGTAACGTTACGTCGAAAATAGGAGACATTAGACGGATACCACAAATAAAACATCGTTAGAAAGGTCAACATTATCTTCTTTATTTCATAAACATAATAATAATAATTGTATCGGTAAGTTTTTGTGATAAACAATAAACCAAAATCGAAATGTGACTCAGAACACCATGCACACCTGTCGGTATAGTATTGCGTCATCGATTTTTAGGAAAACCCAAAATAGTAATCATGACGTCATACAGCTGCTGTCTATATTTATAGGCCCGGAAAGTCTCTTAATCGCGTACATGCTAGGTATTCGTGCGCACCGATAAATTAGTGTTGATGCCGAATATCACCCAAAGGATATACAAGTCGCTAACCAATAAAATCATTTGTATATCTCTGGAAATATTGTATTATTCCCGACAATTGCGCTCTGCCAGGATGAACGTAAATTACGTTGTGCCCGCTTTAGCGGGCTGCCGGGTTGAAAGAGTTAACAGAGAAATTATATTATTATTAGCAGCAATTTCGAAAAATTTCTATAATTAGAGCTGTCATGACAGATTGCATAATCAATTATTATCCCCCGCCAAATTGAAAGTTTGCGGGGGATATAGGAATGGGTTCCGTCCGTCTCGAATTTGTAAGAGTCATAACTTGAACAAATGTCAACGGATTTCAAAGTATAAATGTCAACGGATTTCAAAGATTTGTGGTATATGAGTTCACCTGATCATTACCTAGAATGAGTTCGCAAACCAGGTCCGGCTGGATATTTTTCCCGGAGTTATTTGACTTTGTTTATTATTTTTGTCAAATTTACCAAATAGCAAATAGACAACATCACAGGGCTGATTTCCACAAATCTTGCCGGATTTCTAAGATATTTGGTATAGGAGTTCACCTGACCATTACCTAGAAGGAGTTCGCAAGCCAGGTCCAGTCGGATATTTCTACCTGAGTTATTTGACTTTGTTTATTATTTTTGTTGAATTTACCAAATACCAAATAGACGACGTCACAGGGCTCATTTCCACAAATGTCAACGGATTTCAAAGAATTTTGGTATATGAGTTTACATGACCAGTATCTAGAATGAGTTCGCAAACCAGGTCCGGCCGGATATTTTTACCGGAGTTATTGCACTTTGTTTATTTTTTTGTGTGCAAATGGACGTCACAGGGCTCATTTCCACAAATGTCAACGGATTTAAAAGATGGTATGATATTTTCAGCAGAGTTATTGGACTTGTCACATGGCTAATTTCCACAAATGTCAGTACCTAAAATGAGTTCGTAAGCCAGGCTTCTTGGCAAAATCCCACCTTTGTTTAGCACATACTGAGAATGCAAACATTTTTGAGAATGCACTTCCCCAACTGCACAATTTGGCGGGGGATACCGTCGTCTGCGACTGCTTGTTTTGATTTAAATGTTCCACTATATTAATCAAACATAGTTCTATGTTCCCACTGACCTCCAAAAAAGTGTTGTAGGAAAAACAATAATATGAGTCATTGATACTATATGTACACTGATAGCCTTCTTTGCTTGTTGTAGCCCAAAATAAAATTTGGGAGATTTTAGAAATGAGAGGTGTTCGTCCGTCTGCCCATCTGTGTTTCTATCTGAATTTAGTATTTGGATTATGCACATGAAAATACAGGTCAAGTTCGAATAAAGCCACCTAATAAGGTTGACGTGTTTGTTTTATATTTAGCGTTGACCTCTCAACAATGTTTAGTATAGAGAGAAATCAATTGGTTCTGAGAATTACATTAAATAATTCTCGAGAGGCGAGAGACGTCGGTAAGAAACGAGTGTGCTAAAAGCTCACGAGTTTCTTACCTAATCGTCTCTCGCCTCGAGTGAATTATTTAACGTAACTCTCGGTTCCAACTAATTGATTACTCTATTTATTATACATCTGCATCAATTTAGTTCGCCAAATAAGATTAAAAACCCTGAATTAATGCATGCAAGTCCCGATGCGGAGAAAGATCAACCATAGAAAATTCAGTCTAAATCAGTAAGCGAAGTAAATTCACGAGAAATGACATAATGCACAAGTGACATTACCATGTTTAATTAATGGCGTTTTCAATGGAAATCGTGCATGGGAGTGTAATAATAGCCTTTCTTTACTAAATTCTCATTGATGGGTAGTTCCCTTAAGAAATGTTCAGATAATATGTTCAACAAACGGTCATTTGCCATTGTTGAACTTATTATCTAAACATTTACCACCAATGAATAGGAATTCTTTTGCACTTGTTTGAAATGTTGGGCTGTCTGTCATCTGCTTATATTTCATGAACACCCCTCTATACTTTTATAGCTTATGGGCAGACTTCATTTTCTAATGAAAGGGTTTACAGACTCAAGTATCATCTTTGCTTTATGCTTGTAATATGGGAATTATTATGCAGGTATATTTTCTTGTATTGTAGTGGCTTATCATTCGTCTTGCAGGCTTGGATCCTGGCAGTTCATGGCTGATATGCCGTACGATCATGTAACTATAGATACAATGTGGAAACTTCTGTGGTTGCTACACCAGAGCAGCATTGTAACTATTGACATAGACTTTCTGCCAAACAAGAAACAATGCATACAAGAAATTGCAGGTATGCTCTACTCTATTTGTGTTTATCCACAGCCTCTTATTTTATTCATTTACTAGTATAAATTCTTTATTTTGTATCTAATATATCCAGCCTCCAGGACTAAAATAGACATGAATAATTTACAGATAGGAGAACAAATGAGTGCAGACACTGCGATATCTTCAATATGTCGTTTATTCTGGCATGATGGTACAACAAAAATCAGAGGTTTGAGTTGAACCTCACAGCTTGATCAATGGTTACAATAAATTCAAGAATATGTTCATACAACAGTAAGATACTGTCAGTGATAATCACGTTATGATGTAATAATAGCATGACATGTAATGGGGGCAGAGAGGTGCAGACAAAACTGGGAAATTAGTTTAGGTTATATCATGATGATAATCGTAACCGTACCGTAAAATAAACACGCTGTGCTTTTGTCAGTGTATTTATCCCTGATGTGTGTGCCTGTGGTTGGTCACAACTTGGTGCCCAGTGTTATTGTCTTGAAGGGTAATCATGTTCGACTGCCACCCCTGTTTTCCAACAAAATCTAATATCGACGATTTCTCGTCTTCAGTGAACGCAATACATGCTCTAGGTGTGGTGTGCCAAGCAGGACGTGGCGACAGGGTGGTTATGCGGGGGTCTTACCCCACCAACTGTAGTCAAACCTGATGCAACATTACCGTATACACCCGTCAGTAAGCCCAGGGGGCACGTGCACATTTTTGTCCAAAAAGTGGGTACTGGGCTTACTTACGGGGACCACCCCATGCAAAATCTCAGTTAGCCTTCAGATGCTGACCTACCATCGTATTTTATACCGATACCAAGAGTAGTTGTGTTAAATAAAGAGAATAATGGGTTTTATTAAGTTTATTAAGATAAAATCCCATAATAGCAACAAGACACAGAGGTCGACAGGTAAAACAAAAATATAATTTCATTTATACGACATAAACATGCGCATGGTAAGTATGGTATGGATAATAGCACACATAAATAGCACAAAGTTCAGAAGACGACAAGCCCATCGTCGTCGAAACCATTCTTTTTTGCTGTCTGAAACCATGAAGCCCACGATGCACGCAGATGGGTTTTGAAAACTTTATTAACGTGCGTGTCCATAGGCTGGACCAGCGGCGTACAACCTGGAAATAAGAGAGAGAAAAAATGAATGAATTTCGCGGTAATCGAAATGTATTGTGTACGTTCTGTAACAAGAGAAGTAACTCTATAAATTCGAGGCGAATTAGTATTCGAATGGATTAACTCATTTTCTTTTATTTTTTCATATGTAATGGGTCAAAAATTCATTTAATATAAATATTAGCTGCTCTGATATATATATTGCCACATGTTAAAATGATATAATCCAAGATTAATTAACAGTAATCGAGCCACAAAGATTGTAAACGAATTAACACCAGAGCACGTGGCGGCTTCAAAAGTACATCATAGATGACAGGACTGTTATTGTGGAAAGCATTGGGTGACTTGATATTTTTTGGGATTAATTTGAAAACACAATAGGGTTGTCTAATGAGTTCGCACGCAAATTTAGTTGGAGTAATGCTAATTAATCAAGCCTACCTCCAGGGACAGTAACGATATCAGTGTCACGGCTTGCAAATTCGTCGAGGGTCTCAGTTGTACCATGTGGTCGGTAGCTGTCGAGAACAAGCAGTCTGCGTACGAAGTTTAGACATGTTGAAAGCAGAATGATTCAAATTGTTATGATTGATACGTGGGGTGAGTGGTTTGTGGTAGCTGGCCCCGGGATTGTCGGAAGGACCGAATGGTCCTCCCCTTAACCCCTCATATTTTTGCCTTTATTGTTAACACACAAAAAAAAAAAGATAGCATTTTTCTGATTGGATTATTTTTTCTTTTTTCTCTTTTTCTTTGAGTTTGGCTTTTCTGTCGAAGATTGTGGAGATTTCTGTTGGTATTGTTGTATGAGATGTTCTATTCGTTGTTCTTGTTCTCTTTCTAGTTGTTCTTGTTCTCTTCTTTGCTTTTGTTGTAATCTCAGGAAGTTTTCATCTTTTTCTCTCCATTGCTTTTTTAGTTCCTCTAGTTCATCTTCGACATGATTGTTGTTGTTGTTGTTGGTGGTGGAGCTGGGGGACACCGGGATAAGATGGAATTCCAGTGTCCGAGGTGGAAGGCTGTCCAACTCCATGTCGAAGCTGGTGGCAGGAACATCTGGGGTGGTGTCCACGTGACTGTTAGGCTCCTGCGAATATTCGATATTCGATTCGATTCGAAGATTCGAAATTGCCAACTCGAAATTTTGAATATACTATGAGGGAAAAGTAAGCTGTTTTGTGGCATTTAATTCCAGAAAATTATGTATATATGCACATTATAACTCGTATTATACAACGTACATGCTATTAAATATAAGTATAGCCAACAATTAGCCACGGTAGGACGACTAAATGCGTCTGAATTCTATAGCATTAAAATGGTAGCAAAAGCTTGCAGTTGCCAATGGACCGACGACGCGGTAAATTATAATCCATCGTCTATCCGATTCCGCGTTATGTAATATGGGTGAGAATGTAAACAACACATGTTCCTGGTGTCGAAAAGTGCATTTTGGCACTGTTCTCGGTTGACTTTCAGTTTCAGAGCTTTCTTTTACAATGGACAAAATGTCGTCCATCATTCATGTTTATTTTAAACATGATAAAGCTGCAGGCACGTGTGACGAATGCAACATGCATGGTATATAAATCGCAAGCATCTGGGACAATGACCCATCTATGGAATCATCTGTTCAAGAAGCATCAACCACTACATGAAGAGGCTACACTGCGACTGTTGTTGCGTCTTCAAGTTTATTAGGGTTGTCACGACTATGAGTTTTCATAATCGACTAATCGGCAGCTATAATCGACGGTTAGTCGATTAATTGGTAATATATGCGCCCTGTATTACATCCAGGTAAACAAGTGATAAATGCGAAATTACGATGACTTCTTTACACTCATTTTGAAGACAGTTATAAACTGTCGATGTTCCGTGTTTACACTGTTTTATTGCATATACAACAAGGAATAATCATGCCCTCATAGTCTCATTCGTCCCGATGTAGTTTTTAACAGGCCCTTACTATTAAATACTGCCAAGTGCCCATATTGCCAATGTTTCTGGCAAAGTTAGAGCAAACTGCATACGAGTACGATGTGATAGTAACTGTGCAAAATTGCACGAAGTAAAGCTTATCTCGATCGCGACTCCCAAGCCGCCGCTATGTATTTCGGCAGGTCACGTACTTCACATTAATCGGTGAAATTGCGGCGAAAGGTGTGCACTTACAATGAATTTAACGAGGACATAGGTAGACAGTGGGAGGTATTTGAACTTTTGTGGGGGACCCTGGGCCGGGGTGACGGGGATGCAGTCACAATTACTGCCGTGTATAACCTGGACATTTTCAATAAAGAATTGCAAGAAATAATGAAACAAATTAATAGTTTATATTATATACGTAACCCCTTGTCAAAGAACTCCCAAACAGATTGTTTTCTTGAAGACATTTTTTTACAATGGCACCAAACGAGAATACATGTAATGGTAATTATTTGCAACCTTCCCAGGTCTGCCCACGGCCTAACATGCTGACATATATTCCAACCACACATCGGCGATGACTCTGTGAAAAGTCGGCGCAGACATCAAAGACAAACTGAAGGATGCTGCCAGCCAAGCACGTACTGTGTGAACATGTCGCACACATAATTCTATGAAGATGACCGCCAAACATCGGCAGCGACATCAAAGACAGAGGACACTGCAACGGAATTGTGCTGCATACGCAGTTAACAGTTACTTCCAGGCATGACATCGATACACAATTTACACAACCATACCCACCCCCCCCCCCTCGGGCGATTAATCGACGAAAGTAAATAACCGTCGACTACCGCACCTGCCGAAGGTTAGTCGATTAATCGAATAATCGTGGCAAGCCTAAAGTTTATAACAACGGGTGGTTCCGAATGCCGATTTGCAATTTTGCATGTACATGCAAACTGTAGAAATTTTTATGATTTTAGTTCCGATAACCCGTTTAGTGGTAATATATTAATCGTTGTGATGGCCGCATGGATGTTTTAATCTGCTTTGTTTTCTTGACAATTATAAATTGAAGTGAATAGTATCTCAAACGATGGTTTATCGCCATATAAGTTGTGATGGAACTTCATGCATGTAGTTCATAGAACGTTTCACAAATCATCTAATCGTTGACAAAACATACCTATATGAGAATGCAACACATAGACAGGATTCGATTCGATATTCGATTCGATATTCGATTCGATTTCGTGAATTCGATTCGATATTCGATTCGATCAAAATATCAAATTCGCAGGACCCTAGTGACTGTCTCCGCTCGCCTCGACGACGACAGCAGGGACCTCCGGCAGATCAACGGAGTCCCTGCTAGCTCGTGCAATGTCGCCTGTCTCCATGCAGGTCGGGTCGTCTGGGCGTCTCTCAGACAACTCCAACCTACCGGCTGTGACACTGGATATCGGCTGAACCACACGGGGAGGGGTGACCGGCAGATCAACGGTCACCCCCATCTTTTTCTTCTATTTCGCCCGTCTGGCGTTTCTTCTTGATGGCGTCTTCTTTTTTGGAGGCCCCTTCTTCACTATACGGCGGGTTTCGGCGTTCCTGTCCTGGGCAAGGACAGTAGGTAGCAAGTTTGAGCTCAATCGGTTCAAGTCTATAAAGGACACACACATATATATATATCATTTGTGGGTACTCGTTTCAAGGTGAAGATCACCTCGGGCGGAAAAACTGACCCGATGAAAATCTCCCCCGTTCCTAGGAAGCCCTAAGTACGTAAGGAATCACACAACACGCTCATGTCTGGATACAGTCACGCTGACGTGCCCAAAACGTAAGAATCACATTACACACATACGCTCTTTATCAACGACACTGCGGATACGAACACTCTTTAACTATCAACGCGTTTAACCCCACAGTGCTGTTTTTGTGACTGGGAGTGAAGAACGGGTGCTCGGAGCTTCTCCAAAATGCCGCGACGACCATTCCCATGGGTTTTTACCCTTAGATGGGAAGTTTGGTCTCGATCGGTGCAGCCGTTTTCGATTCTATAAAGTACACACACACATATATACGGAAGTCTCAAAATATATAGTAGATCACTGAGTACAATAATTCTGAAGGGGGGATGTAGTTATGGAGATGGAGATCTGAGTTTAGTTAAGTGTGGTTTACTGCTCATTACATAGTCTTTATTCAAAATAAAAATTGGCTTTAGTTGAGTAATTCAATTTTAGGAATTAGGAGCACTTGACTGGCTCTCTAACAAAAGATATAAAATAAAAACAAATGCTCATACTGCTGAATAATGAAGAACAATTTTTGTTTTATTATTGTTTGACACTCTGCTTGTCCAAATCTGTCTGTTGAGTCTAAATAGGTATGTGTAGTTTTAATTAAGTATTCTTTATTGTCATAATCTAGATCGGATAGACCGGAAAGCAGATCTTTAATATTTGCAATTCTGATATTGGCTCTATTCAACTTCTGAAATAGTGCATGTCTGTCTGTTTGATGCAGGGGGCTTTGGAAAAGTGTATGGCATCTTGACAGGCGTGGCCACATCGACAATTCATAGATATTGAAATATGTTTTTTAAATTTGTCAAAATTTAGATCGCTGTTGTTATTTCAAAGCCTACATTGAATAATATTGGTTTTTGGGTGACCAGAATATTAAAACGATAGAGGTGAAATTATTATGGGTGCGGACTTTTACATACTTTCAAGGACCTCTTCCTTTTTTTTCTTTTTTTTTAGGCAAATGATAATTCAGAGATATCCATTTCAGGAAAGAGAGTATCTTCAAAATGACCTGTATTATGTTTAAATGTGAGAATTAGAACCTCATCACTGTCATTAGCAAAAGCTGGAACTATGTCTGTGAGAAGTGGGTAGTTTGGTGTTTTGTTCGAGAACTTATTAGAACAACATGTATGCACCCACTCTCGCTATAGTGTGGTTGTTGAAGCAGAATTTGGGGATCAACCCGGAAGAAATTGGATACAAGCTGCTTTTCGTGTCATTCGACGCGGAAAAGCCTCAGGAACAACATATCTAAAATCTGCAATAAAATCTGCTTTGGGGAAATCTTGTTATCCAAATGGCATCCATTATGTTTGTCTATACTACATCAGTTCTCGAAACAGGTCATTATACGATTTATTGTGGCATTGGAATTATGCTGTTATACCAGTTTGTGTTAAATTAGAGTACGGGAGCAAATTGAGTGACAAGGACAGAAAATTATACAATCGTGGCCATGAAATGGCTGTAAAAATGGCTGCAACTCCAAGTCATTCCATGAAGAAAGCAACATATTGGATAACCACATAGGAGTGAAATACATATTGGTAATATACAAATCGGTTGTTAAATATCTTTAAAAGGTACACACATCATTAAAACAGATCAATCTGAAGGATTTATCGGCCACTGCACCGCAAGTCAAACCCCAATGACCTGTATTATGTTTAAATGTGAGAATTAGAACCTCATCACTGTCATTAGCAAAAGCTGGAACTATGTCTGTGAGAAGTGGGTAGTTTGGTGTTTTGTTCGAGAACTTATTAGAACAACATGTATGCACCCATTGGGTTGCTTCGGTGGCCGTGTGGTATTGACGTCGGACTTTGAGTCGCAAGGCGCGCTCGCCGTCGGGCCGGGGTTCGCATCCCACCCAATCTCAAAAAATTTGCATTGTCTCAAAAATCAAATTTGCAAACCCCAATGGTTTATGTCCTTTAAAGTTTGGATGTTTTGCTTATCCAACATCCAACTCTCTGGCCAAAAATAATAATTTCGGGCATGCAACACACAAACTAATGTTTTGCCTCACAGTGAAATATTCATTCGGCATGATAATTAATTATTGAATGTAACGCCGAAATTTAAGCGCATACTCTAGCGGTATAAATTTCCGGATTGTCAACACAGTGATAATAAACCATACACATACGTCGAAATGCTTATCTACTATATCATTTGAGAACTACGTATATATATATATACTAGCTGGTGGACCCGACTTTGTCTGGGCTGTTTCCCCTCTGCTTTTTGGCGAACTGCGCGATTTGACCTTGAATTGTCCATTTTGAAGGTCAAGGTCAGGTGGGGTCACGATTTGACCCGTCCAAAACACTGCCCGGACAAAAGTACCCGTCGAAATCCATCCGGTTTTACCCGATTTGACCTTGAATTGGTCCGGGCTGTTTCCCCTACCCGACAAAAGTACCCGTCGAAATCCATCCGGTTTTACCCGGTTTTACCCGATTTGACCTCGAATTGATCATTTTGAAGGTCAGGTCAGGGTCACGACTCGACCCGTCCAAAACACTCAGTGGACAAAAGTAACCCTACGTATCAAATTCGCTAGCAGGTGGACCCGACTTCGTCTGGGCTGTTTCCCCTCTGCTTTTCAGCGAATTGCACGATTTGACCTTGAATTGTCCATTTTGAAGGTCAAGGTCAGGTGGCGTCACGATTTGACCCGTCCAAAACACTGCCCGGACAAAAGTACCCGACGAAAGTACCGGTCGAAATCCATCCGGTTTTACCCGATTTGACCTCGAATTGATCATTTTGAAGGTCAAGGTCATGTCGGGGGTCAGGTCGGGGGTCACGACTCGACCCGTCCAAAACACTCAGTGGACAAAAGTAACCCTACGTATCAAATTTCGAAATCCCATCAAAATTCGTGATTTGACCTTGAATTGACCCGATTTCAAGGTCACGTCGCACGGGCAAATTAATAGGTTTACGACACTCCCCATACGAAAGTATCCCCAGACACTAATTTTCATAGAAATCCCATGATACTCCGGCGTTCGACCTTGAAATGACCCGATGTCAAGGTCACGTCACACGGCAAATTAATAGGCCCATGCCACTCCCTGGCCGAAAGTACCCCCACATACCAAGTTTCATCGAAATCGGCTTGGCCGTTTTCGAGTCCATCGCGAACAGACAGACACACACACACACAGACAGATTTCCCAAAATATATAATAGATAGACGCTATAGAATCGAAAACGGCTGGAACGATCGAGACCAAACTTCCCATCTAAGGGTAAAAACCCACGGGAATGGTCGTCGCAGCGTTTTGGAGAATCTCCCAGCACCCGTTCTTCACTCCCAGTCACACAAAACGGCACGGTGGGATTAATCGCGTTGATAGTTAAAGAGCGTTCGTATCCGCAGTGTCATTGATAAAAGAGCGTCTATATACACGACGAGTATAAATATACGGCTCCATTGACCGTCTCGAGACGAAATTTCATACTTAATTTCGTACTTAGGGGTTCCAAGGAACGGGGGAGATTTTTATCGGGTCAGTTTTTCCGCACGATCAATTCAAGGTCAAATCGGGTCAAATTGAAAAACAAAAAATTCAATTAAAAAATTAAAAAGGCACAATTAACTCATTGAAAAACAAAAAATTCAATTAAATAATTAAAAAACTTAATTAAAAAATTCAATTAAAAAAGCCAGTAAATTAAAAAGGCACAATTAACTCATTGAAAAACAAAAAATTCAATTAAAAAATTAATTTAAAAAATTAATTAAAAAAATTAATTAAAAAAATAAAAAATTGTCATGTTTCTGACGATTGCCGCCACTGGCGGGCTAACCTGCTAGTCTAATATATATTTTGGGACTTATATTATGTCTGTCTGTTTGTCTGTCTGTTAGCAATGGCCGGGAAAACTGCCGGATGGATTTCGACGAAATTTGATACCTAGGATACTTTTGTCCAGGGAGTGTTTTGGATGGGTCAAATTGTGATCCTGACCTGGATCTTTAAAATGGTCAATTCAAGGTCAAATCGGGTAAAACGGACGGATTTCGATGAAATTTGATACCTAGGGGTACTTTTGTCCGAGGAGTGTTTTCGATTTGTCAAATTGTGACCCCGACTTGACCTTCAAAATGGTCAATTCAAGGTCAAATCGCACCTTTCGATGGATTTCGATGTTAGATCTGGATGAAAGCAGAGGGGAAACAGCCCTGGCAAAGTCGGGCCCACCAGCTAGTTATACTATAAATAAACACTCATATCTTCAATAGGTTAACACCGCATCTCACCAGATCAAAGAGAAGGTACATCGTACATTGTATATAAGTTTCATGCTGCTACCAGACTGGTTTCTTAGTAGACAACTTTTTTCAAATTACTTCAGTCGGCACTTAACTACTGGAGTAAGCTACCATGCAATGCACACTATTAGTTTTCAGTATATTTTTGTTCGAAAATATCTTACCATTACCACCAACGTAATCGTGCTAAATATCAGGTGATCATCGTTTAAGATGTTATTTCAATGTTGAACATTCATGCAATATTGTTAGTTGTGGTTTTGTGTGAAGCAACCATGTGTAACATTAGGGAGAAGGGGTAAATGCGGTGATGCAGTTGAAAAAAACATAGTAAATTTTGCGTAGATATGGCCTTGGTGAATTCAACCAAATATTATTTCCAGGTATAAACACAGTCACAAAGTATCTAGGCAATTTTTGTCAAGTTTGGAATTTATTTAAGATAGTCTATGGTACTCATTTGTGTTTTAATAAATTTAGTTCATGGTATACCACCATGCATTCTTGTGATAAAAGCAAAATATTCGTGTTTTATCACTTGATCTGAGGCAACTATAACTACTATTTTGAGACACGGACAATAGGATCTATGCATTTTACCCAGTAATATATGAATATCCTGCATACCGTTTTATAGCAGTTATTTTTTAAAGGTTTTATGTCGTATGTTTTATGCTCTGAGTACACATATTTCTGCTTCTAGAGAAAGGTTACATAGTCAATACATCCCTACTAAATCGCATTTTAAGCTGTTTAATTACACATATATCACACGATTCAAGATACACAGTACAGATAAAACTACATTATTTTTCCGTTTCTGGGTGCCCAAAAGTCCACATTTAACCATTTCATAAGACCCTGATTTTGCTTGCTCATTAGAGAGAATTCATACATCTCTAAACAATAGTTACTCTTATACTCTGAAATCATTATTCCTCGCATAATTCAAGTGTTTGTTCACTCATTTAGGACTAGCTGTTAAATTTTGCACAAAATGCTAATTTTATTCGATTTTTGTCTATTTTGGGAAAAACATTCTACAGAATACGACTAAGCATTGTTTGTGTATATTTCAATTTATTTCGAAATTGGCATTAATTGGAGCACCTACCGCAGAAATTCAGTATTTTCTGTTAACAACAGACATTATGGACGCCATCTTGGATCTGGAATTTTCCCATGAGCGGATTTTTGCAGTTTTTTTTATATGTTGTTCCTGGTGTTTTTCTGCGTCAAATGACACCAAAATCAGCTTGTATCCAATTTCTTCCGGGTTCAACTCTCCCAGACCACACTACTATTGGCAGTATATGGGTAAATCGGCTTTAGTCGCAATCGACAGTCAGAGTTAGACGAGTCACATTTTCCTACAGCATCTTTTATCCAAACTTTCTTGCTTCATTGCTGTTGACTAAATTGTAGATGCTAGTAGCAGCGGTCTTCTGTCAGAGATTCTACAGAAGTGTGCTGTATCAGAAACTATATTTCTGCTCTCTGCACTATCCCGAATGTCTCAGTCAAGACCCAGTCATGACCATGAATTCATCATCACTGTTGTTCTACAAATCATGGAGGTAATTTAATTAACTGATTTAATTAATTAATTTGATGTATGGATGGATGTATTTTTGTATGCATGCATATATGTGTGTATATATGTATGTGTTGTGCATGGGAATGTGTGTTGCCAGGACGGAGTGCGAAGAAGGATGAAAATATGTGTTAGACTGGGCACTGTTTATGTGGTGTTATTTTTCTACTTTTTTTGTAGGACTTATTTATACTTCTTGTGTCATGCTTTCTATTTGTATATATGTTAAATGTTTGTGTTTTATAACTCTTGATTAAATGGTGGAAAATAAATATATATACAGTCAATTTCGCTTAATTGCATATTGTCTGCATGGTTAATCTTATACAATTAACCAAATATTCATAAAGCCGACATCACGTAACACCCACCCTCAAGTCATTGTTCTATCACCAGCATCAGTCTACAAATACATGTTTTATGTTTCATTCATTCAATTTCATCATTAATTTAGTTTGTTTAAAAATAATAACGTCTATAAAGAGCTTCATCTATATTAATTTTTATCTTAATTTAAATTTATTCCATATTATATTATCATCATTGTCTACAATTGAGTAATGTTCAAGAATTAAAAGATTTTCTTGCCGGGAACAGCAATCCTCATTGTAAATAAACGGAGAAAGTATTTTGGGGTGCTAGTCTGGGATGCTCGAATAATAATTCACCTCTCATATTTATGCCTTTATTTATAATAAAAAAAATAATAGCAATTTAATATTCTTTTAAGTTTTAAGTGTTTTTCTTCTTGTTCTTTGGTGGTTGAGATTCCAAGGGAAAGGTTTGTCCGTTGTAAACATACAGACGTCTCATTCCAGTTGTAACACATAGATGGTATTTGATATGGCCTCCCACTGGATCACCTTTCATCTGCACCTTCATAGATATTTTTGTCTTGGATAATGATCATGTCGGCTTTTGCGAAATGATAGTCGCCTTTATGTATCCGAAGGTACAATCCGTCGTGCCGGCGTTTGTATTTCTCTTTTGCAGCTTGATCTTGATCTTTCTCCCTGAGAGGGGTGAAGACAGACACCTGCTGCTCTTCGTATCTCATCATCTTCGGTGGAGACTGATGGAGCAGATGGTTCAGTCTCCATCTTGTTCTCCACAGTGGTGACCTGGATGATATTGGTCAGCCCCTGTGGTGGCAAGTTATCAGTGGATTCAGCACTGAGAGGGTGATCTCATCCTTAGGCCAAGTGGGAGAGAGCTGGCTAGCTTGGGTATGGGGCGTATCGATACAGAGGTCACTATACGATACGTAGTGCGATTTTACTTACCTAAAATTACAGTGATATTGCCGAGTCTTCATGCAGGCTGTATAAACACTGATATATAGCGATAATGAAAGTGGTTATATGATTGCATGACTACAGATACATGAGTCATGAACTCTCTAAAATGTGTGTGGTACATGCTCATGTTTTTGTTGTAACTTTTACAACGATTGTTTAACCCATTCAGTGCCAAGTCCGATTTTTGTATCAACCCATATTTCCTTGATCATTTTTAGCTCAACTTACTTTTGTAAGTTTGAGCTATTGCCATGGTTTGGCGTCCGTCGTCCGTGTGTGCGTGTGTCCGTCAACAATTTCCTTTGGTGCGGGCTACAGGTCGTACCTTTGGTCTGTTCTTTTTTAAATTTGTCATGAATGTTGACATTGACATGTAGATGGGAAAGAGTCATTTTGGGGTCGTTCGGCCAAAAAACATGGCCGCCAGCAGCCATCTTCGATTTTACTCTTTGCATGACTAAATCCTTTGGCGCGGGCTACAGGTCGTAGCTTTGATCGGAAGATCATGAAATTTGTCATGGATGTTAACAATGACATGTAGATGGGAACGAGTCATTTTGGGGTCGTTCGGCTGAAAAACATGGCCACCAGCAGCCATCTTGGATTTTACTCTTTGCATGACTAAATCCTTTGGCGCGGGCTACAGGTCGTACCTTGGTCTAATCTTTATGAAATTTGTCATGAATGTTGACATTGACATGTAGATGGGAGTGAGTGATTTTGGGGTCATTCGGCCAAAAAAGATGGCCGCTGGCAGCCATCTTGGATTTCAAGTTTCAATCCATTGGCGCGGGCTACAGGTCGTACTGTTCGTCTGATCATCATGAAATTTTTCATGGATGTTAATAATGACATGTAGATGGGAACGAGTGATTTTGGGGTCGTTCGGCCAAAAAACATGGCTGCCAGCAGCCATCTTGGATTTTACTCTTTGCATGACTAAATCCTTTTGCGCGGGCTACAGGTTGTACCTTGGTCTAATCTTTATGAAATTTGTATTGAATGTTGACATGTAGATGGGAATGAGTCATTTTGGGGTCATTCGGCCAAAAAACATGGCCGCTAGCAGCCATCTTGGATTTCAAGATTCAATCCATTGGCGCGGGCTACAGGTAGTACTGTTCGTCTGATCATCATGAAATTTGTCATGGATGTTAATAATGATATGTAGATGGGAACGAGTGATTTTGGGGTCGTTCGGCCAAAAAACATGGCCACCAGCAGCTATCTTGGATTTTACTCTTTGCATGACTAAATCCTTTGGTGCGGGCTACAGGTCGTAGCTTTGGTCAGATGGTCATGAAATTTGTCATGGAAGATAACAATGACATGTAGATGGGAATGAGTCGTTTTGGGGTCATTCTGTCCAAAAACATGGCCGCCAGCAGCCATCTTGGATTTTACTCTTTGCATGACTAAATCCTTTCGCGCGGGCCATTTTTGATTTCAAAATTCAATCCATTGGCGCGGTCTACAGGTCGTACTGTTCGTCTGATCATCATGAAGTTTGTAGGTCGTAGCTTTGGTCAGATCTTCATAAAATTTGTCATGGATGTTAACAATTAGACGTAGATGGGAACGAGTCCTTTTGGGGTCAATTGGCCAAAAAACATGGCCACAGCAGCCATCTTGTATTTTACTCTTTGCATCACTAAATCCTTTGGCGCAGGTTAGACATTTCAATTAGCACCTTTCCTATTCCTCCATTTACTGTCAACCATTAAATTATTCCCCTACCTAAGTTGAGCTACAGTGTCATTGACACTTTCATTATGTTTACCCATACCATAGTATGGTAAACATAGTGTTGTTGTCTGGATTGACCACTCGTCGTTCGTCCATCTGTCCGTCTGTCTGTCCGTAGACACTTTACGAGTAATGCGATAACTCAAACATTTTCTATCCGATCGGAACCAAATTTTGTATATGGGTTTCTCAGCCCAAAATACAGGTCGAGTACGAATTTGGGTTTGATCCAATTTATTTTAAAGGAGTTATGACCCTTTTTCGAGAAAAAAAATTGAAATTTTTTGTTGTTGTTGTATTAATAGAGATGCCAGCATCAATATAAACAATGTCTTGTGATTTGTTGACAGCTCTGCTATATAATTGATATTAATGGGTCAGCAGTGAGGTGTCTTTATCTCGATGGGTGTTGGTAGAATTTGAGATATTATCATTGTAAACTTAAATTGGACTCTCTTAACCCAAGTATTCTATGTCCAGGTCACCTTTTTCACATTTAACCCAAGGCTGTGGTGGTGCAGCATTACGGATCCTGTACCAGTGCATTCTCTAATATAAATGCGAGTGACCCATAAATTCCAATAATTTTTTTATGTACCGGTACATTTGTCTATAACAGTATACTCTATAATTCAACATCAAAACTCTCATTTATGATTCCGATCATAGTAATTTACTATCGCCAAGGGATGGGTTAACATCTGCCGATCGTGATCGGCCTCTCGTTCAAATTTATTGTTTATAATAATGTGATACATTGATGGAAAGAGTTCTAAGAGCTCTTTCCATCAATGTATCACATTATTATAATCAATAAATTTATTATAAGAGCTCTTTCCATCAATGTATCACATTATTATAATCAATAAATTTGAAAAATAATCTAGGAAATATGGGTTGATACATAAATCGGACTTGGCACTGAAAGGGTTAATGTATAACATAAGTAGGAAAAAACTGATTAAAACCTTGTCGATGTATCTACTATAGGTGGTATCACAACAGAACGGGAAGTATTTGGCGCCGACATTGAGCCCCATTGTTGCCCTGCTCTGTCTGAACAAAATTAATTTCAGAGAATACAAACATTACCAATTGACCAATGAAGAAAGTCGTTTCCGTATTTCTCTCCTTAAATGTGAGATTGACAGTTAAATAGGAGGGGCTTTATATTATAAATCATGTCAAGTTGTCAACTAATCGGGAATTGGGAGGGTTCATTGTTGCTTGACAAGTTTAATCAGGGAAATTTGGCGATTGATAAGCGACCTCAGTAGGCCAATGTACAGAGTGCAGTGTTCAATGTTGACCTGTCGACATGATGGGAAAGATATAGATTGATATGGTATAGTTTGAGACTACAGTGGCTGCATCACTCTGGTTAAAAGTAAAATAAAATTGTCGCAATACGAACAAGACAGACATTAAAGGTTTGCCGCCGACTGTAAACGACATGTTATTATCAAAGTTGCTCACTTGCAACATGACATCACATGTACTATTGAAATAGGTCATTGAGGTCACTCAGGTCAGGTCCGGGCTTCAATCAGTGTTTCACTGGCAACTGATTGTTCTCTTAATACAGTGTGTATCATGAAACTGCGTCGGATTGGCTACCCATGAAAATTGATACAATACGGTCTGTTGGCTTTATACTGTTACTCCATGATAGATAGGGAATGGTTATCATGTGTATTATTTATTGTGGGGATTACAGCTAGGGATAACCGTAACTTTATGTTAAGATACTGATTCAACATTGATTGCTCTCGTTCATGGCGACTGCTGCTTACTTACCTGCATATGTAATAACAACCGATAGTTTGTGTATCGAGATCGTTTGAACACCCGTCAGTGCTGTATCGCGGACGCATCGATATATCGATATATCATCACACCCCTACAGGTGGGTAAATGTCGGGTGGGGAAATGTCCACTTTTGAAAGTGGGCAAACGTCTGGTGGGGAAATGTACAAGGGCATGCTAATCTAAAGAAATATCTTATTCCACATTTGTAAGACATAATTATAGTGCAAGAGCCTAATATTTTTGATCATATTTCATGAGTGATGTAGAAAATTGTTAAAACCCCATGACTGACATTACACGAATGTCCATCTAATTGGACAAGACATTCCACCAAATAGCTTTCTTTTTTTTCCTACTGAAGTTTATGACAATCAGATCTTTTAACTCTGTCGATTATAATTGTTTTCAACTAAATGCTCAATATCTAACTAAGTTTTTTTCATGAGGGGGTCACTTTAACGGTTTCAATGGAGTAAATCTGTATATTTTGTACCCTACTACATTATATGTGATAAGCACCATTTAAGAAAAAGACAGGCATAACCTTAAACTGAATGAAAAAATTCAATATTTAGTCATAATTATTAACCAAAGAACAATTATAAAATACAAGTTTGAGATTTTGGTTACAATGTCATACCCTACATGGTATTTCCCCTCTATAAAAAAAAAAAACAGTCAAGAAATAGTAGAAACATCTGTTCTTGCTCTGTAATATTACCTTTGAAGTAGATGATCCATAATGTTAACTATGACTATACACTAATAACTTGGGATCATATCCACTAAATGACATTTCGAGCTTTTATCAGGAACAGCTTTTTTGTATTTTATAACCGTTTTATGTGCGATTGAAGAGTAGTTGAGAGTATTGACATATTACTGATTAACTTGTTCAGCTAAAAAAAATATGTGAAATTATTGTTGTTTGGGGAATTTAAAATCGGGTTGTTCGATGACTTCAATTGAATTTTACTAAAACTGAAACCTGATTCATTTTGTCTGTTTAATACCTGATCTAAATTCTATTCATCTATTCAGGAACTGTGAGTTTATAATATTTATTAGTGTTCTATCCTTACAGCTGGTATTCACTGACACCCACCAGACAAGGTGAAGGTATTAAACCTATGGGTTGACTTGTGATATATAAGTTTATGATAATAGTAGTATTCTTTTCTTTCAGCTGGCATTTATTGACAACCATACAAGGGAGGTCTGCTCAAAACATGGAAGAGAGCTTCTTGCTTCGATGTCAGCACATCACCCATTTGTGATCTCAACTCTGCTACAAAAAACCCAAGAACATATCGCAGATCTAGGAATGGTAATACTTTATTCAGATGTGCTCTACACTAATCAATATGTGATATTGCAGCTTACACATTCAGTAAATTCACTTAAATAAAATAATTCCATATTTATTAGACTTCAGTGGGTATTTGCAACTGAACATATGGTATTGAATGTAATTTGAAAAAGTTAAACTGTTCGATAATCTATGACATGTGTGTTAATCTTGCTTTACCATCCATATATACCAAGAAAGCCTTCCCTCACACTGTGGCATCATCAGATATCTTTCCACAAATGGCAGATATCTCATTTTGACAATCATGCTTGTCAAATGTAACATATGAGAGTTTGATTTATAGATCTAATCTTGATCCTTTGTTCATTCTCAGTAGTAGTGATATTGTTAAGTTTGAACTCTCTCACCGATAGAATTTATCAATTTTTAATGAAACGAGTCATACGTGTTGTAAGCTTATGTCACAGTATAGAATTTGCATTATTTAGAAACATTTTCTTGAGAGTTTGCAAAGTGAAACTAAGACGTTTCAAGGCAAATTTCGGAACAGGGTCTTTGTTTCATGGAGTGTTCAATGCGGGCAATCATATCATGCTGTCAATGTGATAAATTATTTAATAGTTTGGCCATTAAATACATTTTAAGCTGTTGGAAGGTGGTATTTTTGTTCATATCATTATGATACGTTCTGTACATAACTGAATGGGTATCAAGTGTCTAGATCTATGAGGTCATCTAGCACCTGTAATATATTGTGCGAGCCATGCGCACAACAAAAGACCTGTCAATCAGCTTTCATGACTTTACAAATTTACAACAAAAGGTGCACAATACAATAGAATGTTATCGAATCACGACAGCACACCTGTCAATCATTGAGGATTGTTTGTGAGAATGTGCTCTGAATGGCTGGGGAAGAGGGAAATTGTGAATTGTAATAACTGTTGCCAAAAACTTTTTATAATGTTTTTTTCTCTGAGTCACAATTATTTCGAAAATATAGGCACATTGAGTCACAAATAAATGTCTCATATTCCTGGTCCATGTGGTAAATCCATTTTCTTGTGAATGTTTGTGACTCAATTTGTCACTGCCTTATCTGAAATATGAGTGTACGAGGTATTTTACGATTCCATCGATAAATTAATTCCACGAGAAGGAAGTGAATGAAGGAAACTCAATCGCATCTCTAAAAAATATTTTTGGCTGGCATGAACGATATTTCTGCTGAATATTCACATAATTTCTCGGGAGACGTGTACAGGTCAACATAAAAATGAAGTGGGTGCTTGTTTTATGGAAAGCTGACAATGAAATCACATGACAATTTGAAACATGTCAGCTTTTCCTGCATGGTTGTATCATCAGTAAATTACAGTAAAAAAAAGTAGAAAAGTTGTTTGAAAATAGACAATTTAACACTGTATGTATGCACATATATTAAAATTTTGGTGAACAAAGAATTTTAAATGCAGCAAGCACAGTCACTGATTGGTAGAAAATATCTGATAATAATTATTTGCTTGACAGCTGTGGAAAGGTCCATTGAAATTGAATATCATATTAGGTGTTTTAGAAATGTAAGCTTTATTAAATAAATCAATTATTATTATTATTCCGCAGATGTCCCTGTATTTGTTTAGAGAATTACCCCTCAGCCTCTGGGTTCCGGATGAAGCTGATTGGTCCGTCTTCAAACAATGGCTGCTGATGTCGGATTTGGGTAGCATAAAGCATCAGTTTGTTGTCATGGTTACATCAGACTTGAATTGGGGATTTCGTCCACAGGTAAAGTAGCATAAACTTAGTAGTATTAAATTATTAGGCCATCCAATGATTATTAGTTGTTTCTCATTCATTTTATTTTTCTGATCAGTAGAGATGGGAGGGGAGGCTTTTGTCTTTTTTTTATACCCAACTATCAGTACAGTAGGTGTAGAGACCTGCGAATTGATTTGATTCAATTCAAAATCATTCGTCCGATTCAACGCAAAATCGGCTGCCCTGATTAAAGTTTTATCAAATTATTTCCGCCAGTGCATTCTCATTGTTTCTACAGATGAGAATGTTTTTATTATACCCTCACCCTCAAATGGGGGTATGCTGGATTGACCTTGTAGATCTATCTGCCCATCCGTCTGGACACTTAACCATCTGTTTTTCCGTCCATCCGGGCAGATACCTCAAACACCGGTTGTCTGACCTGAATGAAATAATTTGGTATGGAAGTTCACTACTATGAGGTCATTCAACAGAGTGTTCAATCTCTTTTTCTGGAATTTCCGTTTTAGAGTTATTTGTCTTTGTTTATCAGGAAATGTTTTTTTTTGTCCCCCCAAAAAGTTGACGTAATGGGTCTCTCTTTGGTTTTCCTGAAATCAGATCATGTGATATTCATTTGGAATATTAGCATGTTTGCGAGGTAAATTGAACTCTTATTTTCCTACTACTCTCGCAGAGATAAGTTGACTTGTTATTAACTTTGATAATTATTATTGAATGTGAATGTTGACACAATGCATTCGCGTCTTTATGGAGTTTAATTCATTGGCTTTGGCTTTAAGTTCCGCTTCATAAGCTATTTATTTTTCCGTGTTTTAATAAAGCCCATATAAAAATGGCCTCTATCTCAAAATCTGTGACATTATGTCAACGATTAAATTAGAGATATATGGCCATTTTCACAATGACTAAAGATGCTCATAGCTTATTTATGGCTATAAATCTATTGTATAATTGTGCAACTTATACTATGTGATGACTGTTGTAAGAACGCTGCGCCACATGGTATGCTGCAGTAATGCCCAAAGTAATTGACCACTTAACCACAGCAGAATTATGCGTAATTTTTCAGGATTTAGTCGGAAATATGGCTTGTTGCCATTCATCGGAAAGCTCTCGGCTGTGGTTACGTGGTCAATTACTTTGGGCATTACTGTATATGAATTATCCTAATTTCATGATAATGTTTCTTCACTTTCGGTCAACTTGCAGTGTTTCTTTCATTAAGTTTCATCGCTATGCCATTGTAAGCCCAGGCTCATCTCCTTCCCTGTAGCTCCCTGGAGGCAGCTTCCCCTCTTTTAGAGGTTACGGCTACTGGGATAAAGAATAGTGCTCTGCTCACTAGCCTAGCAGCTCGGGGTCATGGTTATACACAAGGATCAGAGGAGGGGCATCCCAGCCATACACATCTGGGTTCCTTGGACCATCGACCGGATATCAATCTGCTTCCTCAGTTAGATGATGGTGTGCTACTCACCTAACACTCGAGCCACCTCGTACTATCTACTAATTTATATCCGTGGGTCAGCACGGCTGGGGTGCACCCTTTCCTTCATATTTTAATCTCTGCATGCATTCTGTTCCTGCTGGGTTTGGTATGGGGCCACAATTCCTGGCTATCCTACTCCACCTCCATGGGGTTGGAATCCAGGTTACTGGCCGCCCGAGAAAAAAGGCTTTGGACATTCCTCCGGGGTTACCCAGTGCAAGCGATGGGGAGATTCAGATAGTTGTTCTGGGGCCCAGATGATGACAGTTTCCCATATTTTGAGGAATCCATCTCTTTGATTTTTAAGTTGCTGCCTCCTTCAATAGACCCTCCTGCTCCTGGGAGGTCCAAGTCATTTCTTGAATGGAGTGTTCATAGTCTTTATGAACACCCAATCAGTCAAATTGCTAAACTGAATAAAGTAATTGGCGACTCGCCAAGTCAATTTCTAATCATCCAAAATTGTGGCCTCAAATGAATATCATGTGATCCGATTTCAGGATAGTACCAAAGAGAGGCCCCCATTAAGTCATCTTTTGGAATTCCCTTGAATAAATAAATGTACCATAGAATTTTCATACCGTTTTCGATAAAACGGATCCGGGAGTAACTTAGTTTTTTTAACCCTTCTACTATGAATAGAATTATACCATAAAGTTTAGTGGGCAAGATACTTCTAGGAGATATATATTTTACTTATTTAGGAAAATATTGTATTTAATAGGAAGAAAATGAGCTGAATTCATATTCTGGTAATACTGGGCATTGTGGTTGGAATTAAGATGGTAAATGTTGGGTTTCAGTATCACTAATTAAACTCGCCAAATATAACTGACATGGGAAATGTGGAACCAAAGTATATAGTGCTATAATAAAGGTTTTAACTGCACCAAAAGGTCCCTTTGTCAGTAGAACAAATCCTGTGAAAGCACAGAATCTCCCAATGTATGTGGGACAGACTATTGTGACAATGATGATGGCATCAGTGACTGGTGAATGACTAATATTTGCCCGTGTGTTTATCACATTACAATCATTATGATCTACAATTTGACTTTAAGCACTAGTCAGTTGATAATAAGTATCAATATGTTATCAATTCATGAAACTTAAATTCAGTCTTGGTGAGATTTTTTCATTAGACTCAACAAGCTGCACATTATCGGTGACTGTTCAAAACCATTTTTGTCAATTACTGTATATTGAGGTATAACTGTATCATCTAAAGTATAAAGTAGATTACTGATAGTTACAGTTTGTCAAATGCGAGTGTCTTGTCCTCATATATTAGCATGTGATCGCCATTAAGTATAAGTGATATTATCCTCAACGTTTGAGTTAAATCATCCACAGGATTCAATGTTCAATTTGATCGCAACTGTAGCCAGCAAGAATCATCTCATCATGTCCAAATTTTCCAAACTGCATTTGAGTTCATTGCGCACATCATCATATGCAAAATATTTCCATTCATCCAAATCACTAGAATCTACATAGGGGCCAATGTCTCAAGTGTAGCCGGCTAGAATCAACTCCCTAAATTTTCAAAAACACCTCTGAGGTTGAAACTTAGCAGTTTTGAGAAATTCAAAATTGCACAGATCATCATAGGCCAACTGGGGCCATCTATCATTTCTGTAAATACCAAATGCTCTCTAAATTATGTTAACATGGAGTAAGGCCGACCTTTAAATTTAAGAAGGGAAACAAGTCAATTCTGAAAATATACCTACTATGTATACAGAATAAGTTTCAAACAAAAATTTTAAATGACATTATGAATCTGACAATATTTTAATATTTGCAAGTCCCTAACATGGATCACTTATATTATGTTGTTGTACCTGACAAAATACCTTTAAAAATACTGAATGCTCAATGATAGATTTAAAACTAGCATATCTTTTATTTGTTACTGTCACATTTCTGAGATCGAAATAATTGTTCATGTAATAGTTTTATTGTCTTTAAAGATTCTATTTGTATTTTACAGACAGACCAGTTGATGATTCCGATTAAAATTCATCGATTCATGGCAGTGATGCTCGTCGAAGCTTATGAAAAGTTTATTGTTGGGAAAAATCTTAGCGAATTTGTTATGTCTGGATTACGTCAGGTGAGTTGTATGTATCTAGGTGTTTTGTTTAATGTGTTGTTTAATACTACACTGTGAACTGATTGGTGTGAAAAGAGGTGAACAATATCAAACAGCTTGGAAGCTAGCATTTTAATTCCAACAATTGCCACTAGCAAATAATAATTTCAGAACCATCCTCTGATCAAATAGATGAAGACAAACTGACTTGTTTATTGTTGGTTGGAGTACCTGCCAGTCTACCATGGCCAGTAATTGATTCTTAATATTTTGACAATCTCATAGCGATTTAACCCTCTCTTTATCAAATTTATTCTCCCATCAGTTAAGTATACATTTAATGGTCTATTATTCATCTGGATGGATGCTTAGGAAATATGAGCAAACGACAGACAGACTTATACAGTAATGCTCTAAGTAATCGACTTCTTAACCACAGCAGGATTATGAGTAACTTTTCAGGATTTAGTCGGAAATATGGCTTGTTGCCATTTATCGGAAAGCTCTCCCAATCCTGAAAAGTTACCCATAATTCTGCTGTGGTTAAGAAGTCGATTACTTAGAGCATTACTGTAGTCTGAACATTTCCTAAGGGAACTACTAAGGGTTAAAACTAACTCTCCTCACTCTAATAATCAGAATCAACAGTAAATTGATGACTTTCTGGTATTTTCAAAAGAATATTTTCATATAATAAATTTCTAATAACTTACTAATTTATAATTACTAATTTATAATTACCCATGTTATAAGTTCAGAAAACGAAGAGTTTAGCACCATATACAACTTTACTTGGCACTCATTTCTTATAAAAAACGGCTCTAATATTCAGCAAATTTTATTGAGACAGCACTATAATGAAGTAGAAAGATACAGACAATTTGAGCTGACATAAATATATGTAAGGCCAAATAACTAAAAATTCTGTGTTCTCATGCATCTCCCTCAACACTGGAATGTTCTTTAACTCTTTGATTGCCAGGGGCCGATATTATCGGCCCAAATGTCCAGTCGGTAAATTGCCAGGGCCGATAATATGGGCCATAATTGTAACCGTAATTATTTTGATCACAACTGTATGACAATAATAAAAAAGTTTTTCAAATTTCATAAAATTATTGTTTTAATTGTTTCTAATTAAATTCTGCAGTATATATCTGATTTTTAATCCTTTTTAAGACGTTTGTAAATTAAAATAATGAAATAAGTTTGTAAACAAAATGTAAGATCCGCAGTCAGAAATCCAAAATGGCCGACAATTTCAGAAAAATATTTTTAGACAATTATTTATATGAAAGATCTGCATTTTACCAATGCATTAACTAATTTAAACATGATAGTATGACAACCTGACATTACAATAAAGATTATGTGTACTTTAGATTGTTTTATTAGTTTTTTTAATAGTCAAAATTGCCGTTTTTGCTGAATGAATCACCTATTTTTCAAGGTAAAAACGTAATTCACTAAAACAAACGGTGTGATTATAAACTCCCACAGGCCACAGCGTGCCTCAGTGACAGTTTAGACCACATGCATATGTGTTATTTTTGTTATTTTATTTATAGCACAATGATGATAAGCTTGTAGTTAGAGATTTAATTATATATCACAATTTTTGTTTTGTTTTTTTTTGACAGTCAAAATTGCCATTTTCCTCAATTCAGTAAAAAAACCTAGCTATTTTTGTAGTAAACTGTCGCAACTAAAGTCTAAATCGGCTCCTGCATTGTGTAGCTCCTCACATATGGTCCAGCTATACCAGAACTAGACCATTATTTACTCTTACAAGTTTTTAAAATGAGAAAGACAGTAGAAATATTTATCAGATCATTATCGTTGGAATACTGTCTCAGAAAACCAATATGGAATATATCAGGTTGTGGGCCATTTTTCAATTGGATTATTGCAAAAAAAAATCCTTATTTGGAGTTATTTCCCTTGGGTGACAAGGAGTTATGCCCCTTAATTGTCATGAATATTCTTCGGCAAAATATTCACCCGCAATTCTTTGGCTAATCACTTACATACATGTCCTTGATATTTGAAACATTATTTCATAAGAAGAAGACTATTATTGTATCATACTTTTCCACAATAAAATCAGTTTTCTCATAAATTCTCCGGCAATTTAGGTGTAAAATTAGCTCGGCAACGAAAGAGTTAACTCTTGTCAAAGATTATTTTCAATATTTTCTTTTTGAAATAGTTGATTTGAACAACAAAATTTAATTTTTGTTTGTTTCTGGAGTATGTTTTCCAGATTTTAAGAACAAAATACAAACAATAGCCTCCCTCCCTCATCTCAAAATGAGATCTAATTGCCAGAGAACACAGATATTTTATTTTAATGGCCTAATATGGAAAGTTTATCGAACCAAAGTATATAAATGTTATGTTATTTGTTACTGCTGATAGGTCAGTGAAAGATATTGTTCATTTAAGGAATTTCTAATTGTAACCAGTTGTAACTGTTATCTACAGTCTTGTGCAAATAGTCCTTTTTAGGCATACTGATGATGAATAAACAAATAACAACAAAATATATCATAACAAATAAATAAAAACAACAACTAAATAACAAATAACTAAATAACAAATAACAACAAAATATATCATAACAAATAAAAACTAAATAACAAAATATATCATAACAAATAAAAACTAAATAACAAATAACAACTAAATAACAAATAAAAACTAAATATATCATAACAAATAAAAACTAAATAACATATAACAACTAAATAACAAATAACAACTAAATAACAAATAACAACTAAATATATCTTTTCGGAACAAACAAACTATTTTGAATCAATCCAAAGAAATTTTAAATTGAATTAAAGCACAAAGTTTCTCAACTCTCTAACTCATTGCCTTAACTCGTTACCCAATATGCATATTACCAAAATCATTGCAACAGCCAACAATGCAAGGTGATAACATCCCAGCCAATACAACTCTCTTCAGATGTCAATTTATTTGGGGGAAAATCAGTATTTATTTTACGTCATTGATGTTGTTTCTCTTCATATAATTGCATTTTTTTGGTAGAAATAAAAACAAATCTCCAGAGTTGTGAATGTCAAATTCCCTCACAATATTTTACAGTGAATATCGGTTAGGTTTATATATGATATTTTATTAATACTAATATAAACAATCAAAAGGCAACTTTGTTTCTTATCAAAATATTCACTGTCCACAACAAACACAATGAAATTTGGTGAGTTTATCAATGTTTTAAGCATTTGCTATGCAGTTGATATGATACATAAATACATCATCAATTGGCTTATTATTTCCAGGATATTTACTTGTGAATGCAGTTAAAAATATCTGCTTATTAGTCAAACTAGTTCATATTTTATCACTGATGACATCGCACGTTTTGTTGGCTGGTTTATTCGATGACATAACTTCCTGTTACGGCCGGTTCATTCAATGCCATAACGGCCTGTTTTGGCCAGTTAATTGGGTAAAGGGTTAATCAAATCATTATGCTTACTCATAATGATCTCTAACCTATTCAAAGCTGAATGACATCATGATGTGGTCTGAGAAGTTGATGTTTTTGCAATTTTCAGTGGAAAATTATAACTCTTAACATTGTCTCCATGCAAAGACTGTCATCATGCACAAAAAACACCAAGATAAACTGGTTCCGAAGCACAGATTTCTTAGTTCCCTTTATGAATGATGGCTGAATGCTAGTGCACTGAAGGATTCTGGACTGGCACTTGTTCTCTGTATGTAGCGTACAGCTTGGCGTTTTACGTCCATACTCTGTAAGTACGGACATAAAGCAGCCAAAATGTTAATTTGATTCATTCATGTTTTATAGATGGCATCAGCTGTTACTTACCAGATGTCCAGTGAACAGAAGTTCAGCAAATGGGTCTGGGATACAGTTCTTAGGCTCAAACTTAACAACAGCCAGTTGGGTAATCAGTCGAAAAATGAAATCACCATGGATATAGATATTCCAGACCTGGTTAGTGACAGCAGCATGCATGCTGTGGTACAAGGATGGAAGCACAAAGATCCTGTAGCTTTCTATGTTGCTGTCATGGCAACCAAATATGGACATGAGTAAGTTTGTTTGTATTAGGGCAGTAATATACATAATTCATATACTTGTTAGTTATTTCCTAGTCCTTTCTTCACTAAATACTTATTGTTCCCTTAGAAAATATTCAGATAATATGTTGAACAAATAGCCATATATAGGCAATTTATTGATTATTATCTGAATGTTTTCCACCAATTAATAGGAATACTTACATAATCTGTCATCTGCTTATATATATCCTGAATCGCCCTCCAAATGATCAATAGACTATGCCATTAATGTATACCTTTAGAGCTGAATTGGAGAATCCATTTAGTAAAGAAACCTTGGGTTAACATTTTAACTTTAGGCCAAAAAAAAAAGGGTTTTGGTTCTCAGGCATCACCGTTTAAAAAAAAAGCCTGCGTTGGACCATTTTATTTCGATATTGAATTTCACCGTAGTTGTAAACTGGTAACACGAAAATAGGCTACCTTTGCATAGTAAGTAAGTAACCTTGCAAGATAGAGTTTTCCCCCCTTGCTAGGGTATTGCGATAGAAGGTACACAAACCAGAGCGTAATACAGTTTGACAAGCAGTGTATATTGGCCATGTTTATGATGGTTATTAGTTCAACCACAAACATAGTGTGTGTTGTGAACTATTGTCATCGTTCGGAAAATATATGATTTTTCGAAAGATTTTGATGGAGTTTTCCCAAGGTAATTTAAGGCATTTCCAGGTGAATCTCGGACCTTTTTTGTTTGTTTTCTGACAGTTCTATGCGCACGACCGTTTATGCTGTGAGTGTGATAAATTATTTCATACCTTTGCCTCTAAACGCTTTATAATAAGAAATATCAGAAGAATTGGGTCATAACTGTATTGTGTTTTGTTCAATACAATATATAAACAAAACTGCGAGATCTCACGAGATACAGAACTTGACAAACAGGAACGGAACTGGATGCGGGACACAATTTGTAATTATGTGGGACGGCCGATATCTCGTTATTTATTCCCGCTGATAGGAATATTAACCAAGACATCAAAAATAATAAATCAGGTCTGCAAATTTCTGGTGAAAGACCTTTCAGTTCGCCTGGATCAAAAAGCTGTGAAAGAAAAATGGGTCGTGTTTACCCAATAACCTGATGCCTAACCTCGATGTAGAACCTCAATCGAATGCAACCGAACATGCAACATTAATATAACGTAAGATATGTGTTGTTTTTATGTTTACCCATACCATAGTATGGTAAACATAGTGTCGTTGCCCGGATTGACCACTCGTCGTTCGTCCGTCTGTCTGTCTGTCCGTAGACACTTTACGAGTAATGCGATAACTCAAACATTTTCTATCCGATCGAAACACAATTTTGTATATGGATTTCTCAGCCCAAAATACAGATCGAGTTCGAATTTGGGTTTGATCCGAGTTTTTGTTACAGAGTTATGGCCCTTTTTCAACTTAGAATTCACGCATTCTGCCATAACTCAAACAAAGCATATACAAATATTAAATTTTGTTTGAACTTTAATAACAATAAAAAAAAAATTAAATAATAAAAAAAAATTGACACTTTCATTTATTTTAGTTTTATACGATTAATTAGGTGTGATATCCTGTTTTGAAAATATGAAGATTTTATTGCAATAGTTTCATGTAATATAATGATATCAATAAATTACCATGTGATCATCCAACATCCAGAGTATATGAGAGGATTTTTATAGATGTTGTCATTCCAAGTGAAATCTGTTATGAAATGAGTTATGACATATGATACAGAGCTCTGGTGGGTCAAGCAAGATAAACAACACTGGTGGCTGGCTGTTTGTTTATTCTAACTGTCAAATTGATTTATGGCAGCACAAGACTGGTGTTTTTCCTATTCTTGAAATTTCATTACAGGGTGAGATAAGGGCCCCCCTCACCTATATAAGTGTCTTCTAAATTCCATTAATTTGCTTCAAAAATAATTAACCCTTTCCAAGGTTTCCATAGACACATGCTATAATGTACATGGATTCTTCCTCATATCTCTTAATATCTATTGGGTATCTTTGCACACTATTCACTTCTATCAATTTTGGTATTGACTGATTAATTTATTTTTGAAAAATATATTAACCCTTCAGACACGTGCTTTCAATTTGAAATTAAAACAACAGCTGATAGCCAATATGATTTATCTATGCAATGGGAAACAGGCAGATAAATATACATGACTATTGTAAGTGATGACTTGTTTTGAAAATCAATATGGTAGATGTTAGTATTTCCAGGAACCTTATTTTCCCATTTGTTCACATTTTCATGGTTGATTGAATTTTAGGGGCCAAAGAGCACTTAGAAGATTAACATTGAAGGTTGTGGCTTTTAGTGCCCAAGCTACTTGTAAAACATTGTAATGTGTGAAACCATTCAAATGAGGGCTAACTTACTTTCTTTTATATGAACGATTTAGTCGTCATAGGGGCCAGCATCCCCATCATATTATGTCTGTATAACATTATATAGATAATACTTTTGAATTGTATAAACTACATATATTTTTGAAAACCATACACCCCTGTTATGAAACACTTAATCTTATTTAATACACAGGTCAGATCTGATCTTATATCTGTCCATGTTTGATAAACAAATAACTGGGGAGAATGGGGGAAGGGGGGGGTAATTAAAGTACCATTTAAATACGAGATGGAATCCCCTACATATATGTCATTCTAAGCAGTCTGGCTTGTCAACAATTATAATTTCTCTTTAGAAGTGAATAATAAATTTTGAATATCTGGCATGTCAAAAGTGGCAAAGATAGGGATTTATCACTTTTGCTTCCAATGAGTTAACTTAAACTCTTAAACATGTCCTCCGAAATCACTAAACCATTGGATCTCACAGTGAGAGGTCCTTGTGTGAATAGGGACAGAGTTATGAGATTTAAAACTACTCCTCCCCAACCCAAATACTTTAACCATTAAGACAAATTATTTGAGCTTTTGATTTCAAGTTGGGTACTGATATATGGATTAATTCCTGTGATCATATCTTTGACAAATTATCAGTTATGGCTAGTCGCTATCGCCAAGGTATGGGTTAAACATCTGCCGATCGTGATCGGCCTCTTGTTTTTATCCCCCGTCAAATTTAAAATTTGCGGGGGATATAGTAATGGGTTCCGTCCGTCCGTCTGTCATAACTTGAACAAATGTCAATGGATTTCAAAGATTTGTGGTATATGAGTTCACCTGACCATTACCTAGAATGAGTTCGCAAGCCAGGTCCGGCCGGATATTTTTACCGGAGTTATTGGACTTTGTTTATTATTTTTGTCGAATTTACCAAATAGCAAATAGACGACGTCACAGCGCTCATTTCCACAAATCTCAACGGATTTCAAAGATATTTGGTATATGAGTTCACTTGACCAGTATCTAGAACGAGTTCGCAAACCAGGTCCGGCCGGATATTTTAAGCGGACTTATTGGACTTTGTTTATTTATGTGTGTGCAAATGGACGACGTCACAGGGCTCATTTCCACAAATGTCAACGGATTTCAAAGATTTTTGGTATATGAGTTCACATGACCAGTATCCAGAACGAGTTCCCAAACCAGGTCCGGCCAGATATTTTCAGCAGAGCTATTGGACTTTGTTTATTTTTTTTGGTGCAAATGGACGACGCCACAGGGCTAATTTCCACGAATGTCAATGGATTTAAAAGATTTTTGGTATATTCATTCCCATGACCAGTACCTAAAATGAGTTTGCGAGCCAGGCTTTTTGACAAAATCCCACCTCTTGTTTAGCACATACTGAGAACGCAAACATTATTGAGAATGCACTTCCCCAACTGCACAATTCGGCGGGGGATACCACCGTCTGCGACTGCTTGTTAACATTAGTAGCAATTAATCCTGGTGAATTTTACATAATTTAAATTGGAGATGTGTTTTGCAGTAGATATTGCCATTCATTTGTTTTTTCCAACTTTATAATCGATGAATGCCTTTGAGGTTAGAACATAACATGGTCACTTTTAAACCTTTTGTTACAACTGACGCCTGTTTTGTTGACCGATATTTTTTATTCCCGATGAGATTCCCATTCCGTTGTGATGAAGAAAAAAAACGTTGAAAAATAGTTTCCTCATGGGGTCCAGGTTTTTTGACAGAAAAGAAATACGTTTGAAACTATGCTTTAAGATTGGAAGACTTAATTTATCACTATTATGTTCCTGATTTCTAATAATCCATTGAATAGATATTCAAATCGGCCTGACAAGTTAATTGAACACCTAGTCGAAAATCTACGGGATAAAGATATATACATTCAATTCATGTATGTTGTATAGTAAATTTGGGACTATTCCTAACCCGACTTAGTTATAGGGTGCTTAGGCTGTGTATACAGATTTTAGGCCATAAACACATGTGTTAATGCATCTTGGATGTAACAAAATCTACTGTATATAAACACAAAATTGATTGTTGCTAATCTTTCATGGTCCAACATCTATTATTATACCTCCACCTTATTATACCACCCAGGTAGACCTAGCATACTCTGATCACACACTCAACTGGAAACTCCAATGTATGTGGTAGACAAATGCCTATCAGCCAGTTTTTGAATTTTGTTTTCATATTTGCCTGTATTAGCAATTTTTTCAATTAAAACAGCTTCTAAAACAGGTTAAACTGTCATTTGGTTTAAAGGAGATAATTTTCCGGTCATATGAGTTATATCCTGTAGAGTTTTGTATGTGTTTTTAGACCAGTATTAGTTAAATTTGGGGGAGGGGTGGGTGCCAAAAAATTGGGAGCAAAAATAATTTGTTTGCAGGTTTGAGGATGGTGGGTCCCCGAAAATGACTGATGCAAAAAATGGCATACCTTCCTGCAATATGTTTACTACCCCCCTTTGTTTTATTTACTTTTCCCCTTTTCTATATCCCCTAATGTGCAGAAGACAGATTGCATAATCAAGGTGATTAACATCAGCAACTGCAACCCGGGAACTTCAATCTGATCAATAGATATTCCATTGTAGTTAAGGCCTAAATAGAATCCCCAGAGGGTGAATTTGGTCACTCTAACTTGCTAACACTAACCTGGAATAGCGTCACTAAATTCACCCTCTTGAGACAAGAAAAGTAAAATGTACATCTGTTTAAACCTGATGACCTATAAATTGTAATTTCAGCTTGACTGATTTTTTGTCGACTGGGCTTATGCTTACCAACCTACTTTGTGATAACTACCAGTACCAAGCTGTGATCCACCTCCTGTTCTGTGTTGTGCAAATGTTCTACAGTTCTCAACAATACCTGCTTGAAAATAAAAGGTTTGTTTGTTCTAGGTAGCAGCAAATAATTAATTAATCATTTATTGGATATATAAACATGACATAACATGATTGTGTCATTCTATTAATCAAACAATAAGGCCATTGACAGTCTGAAATTCCTGTTTAAAAAAAACAGTTTGAATATTCATGTTATTTTTTGGCCACCGACTCTACGAAAGCCCTCATGCTAACACAAAAATATAATGAGGAGGGTGTGTTTAATATCAATGTCAATGACTATATATATGGAACTCAGAACACTTATCCACTCATCCCTTCTGATGCAATTGTTATGAAAAATATGGCAGTAGACAAATTGCCACCAAATAGATCACAACTTGTTATAAATTTTTAGACTTTATTTGAATATAGTTTGTTTTTATTTAAAAAAATTCACAAATCATATGTAATAGGATAAATGTACATGGGTCTTTTTAATTTCAATATTCTTTTATCTAGGAAATGATCAGTTGGTTTGTATTGACAAGATCTTGTCTCTATTACCTGCCTTTTGCAATTTTCTAAATTCAAAATGAATTTAATTAGTTTAAATGTGATTACATCATTATCTCCATACAAACTTCAGACAGATATTCTACATAGAGGATATCACCACAATACATTGCAAACCAGAACTATCGTACAAGTGGCTCCGCCATATATGGAATGATCTATTTTTTATTTTCAGATAATATAAGCTGACAACAAGCAGAGAACACTCTGTTATTTGCATTCATTAATTTGTAGATAGTCAGGTGGCATAAAGACTTCGAGAAGGGTATTTCTTAATATTACCCCCTTTTGTTTTGCACCTGTCTGTGCGTGCATGCATCGCTATGTACATACGTCTGTCCGATGTCTGTTCATCTCATAACTTAGACTGTAGTGCTCGGATCAATGAAATTTGGTATGGATGTTCACTACTATGAGGACATTCAATCATTTTCTTTTGTTATTTCATTGTGTAGTTATTAATCTAATTCACTGGAAATGTTGACTTTTTGGTCTGTCCATTGTCTGTTCAGGCCATAACTTGAACAGTAATGCTCGGATTTCAATTAAATTTGCTATGGATGTTCATGGCTATGAGGACAATCAATGGCGTGTTCAATCATTATGTTTCGGTTTTTTGTTATATAGTTATTATTCTTTGTTTATATAAAATTTTTGGTTTTTAGGTCCATCTGTCTGAGTATATCAGTCATAAATTATAGGTATGCTCACAGTAGTCGGTATGCCACAAATGTGTATGCACCGGATGACAGTCCATCTCCTGTTTATTACGTCATTGTAGCAGCCATCCCTACATGGTTTTTGGACATTTTATATTTAATTATATCATCTTATTTCAGTTTCATCACGCTGTTACACAATCTTTTAGTAGCAGATGAAACATTGGTGAAGAAGGCTAAGAGCATTATCACTACTGAATTTCCAGGCCGCATCAGTAAGCTGATGGGTGACATGATACAGGTATTGCAGCAGTATAAGATGATATTAGGGTTTCCGTAATACGGACCAGAAAAAAGAAACTAAAAAAAGAAGGGTGTGAATCAATATAATCAAGAGTTGATTTACACAGGTCTGTTCTCCAGTCAACAGTACCAGATCCAAGGAATGTGTCTGACTGTTGCTATTCAACAATTTGTCTGTTGAAACATCAATTTACATCAAACAGAATCCGATTCCAAAGGTCCAAAGGGCATCTGAATCGCTCAATGTAATTGTCAGTTTCTTCTGAGACAAATTCATAGCCGAAATTGCCATCAAATTAATAGGATGGTTTATAATTCCCAATTGATTGTCAATAGCTAGCTAAAAATTCATTATCATCAGTAATATCGTCTAAAATAAAATAATCATAATTACATCACCTAGTCAAATTTTATGAGGGAAAAGAATTTGATAATTATTCTCAATCCAGATATTTTCAATCTTCAAAACTTCAAAATATCGAGGGGTGCAATCAAAACAAGCAGATTCAGCGAAGCAGGATTGGACTCATATCTATAACTATTAAACTCTACCTAAGCAGTTTTACTGGCACTTTGATATAACATAATAAATAGGGTTGCCACGACTATGAGTTTTCAGAATCGACTAATCGATCGTTATGGTCAACGGTTAGTCAATAAATCGTTTATATAAATTATATGCCCTATATTACATCCAGGTAAACCTATGAGCAGGGATGGATCCAGGGATTTTTTGGGGACACCTGTTTTGGGACCACGATATGCCGAAGGCATATCCCTCGGGCCGTAGGCCCGAGATGGGGGTAGGTACGGAAGGGGGTCGCCCCCTTCATTAGGTGGGGGTCTTGGGGGTCTCCCCCAGGAAAATTTTGAATAATTGGATGCATCAAGAGCATATCTGGAGTAATCTGAGTGAGTATTTCAAACTGTATTAACAAGTTAATTTTAACAGTTTTTTAAAGTAGAATTTTAATATCTGACAATATATTTATGCATGGGATGATGGTGAGACTATAAAAGGTGTATGCCCTGTAAATCTTGGTTCTAGGCATTTGTAACTGTTTATGGCAACACTAAGTCTTGAGTAGCCTTTCAATTAATTTTGACTATTTTGCCCTCAAATGTCAAGTAAGATACACATGTGAAGAAATAAAAAAAAACAGAAACATTTATTCAATAACATTGAATATGTAGAACAAGATCTAGTAAAACCAGGATACACTCAAACATTCTCGTTGGTTATTTATGTATTGTTCTATGAATTAATGAGAAATAAAATACTGTTAACATCTTTAGTATCTTTACAGTTACTCTACTGACAATGTTATATTCTTAAGTCACTAAGTTCATAGTTGACTAGTGATATATACTACTATTATTTGGATCCCAAGAGTAGTCGCCTGAACGAAAAAATCACTACCTCAACTGAAAAATCACAAGTCAATCCTTCTATTGCCCATGTCTGCAAAGTTGTCAACTATTTTGTCCCATTCCTCGTGTGTGATATGATCACAGTCATTAGGCCCCACAAGGACTACCCTCATCAGTCTGTCTAGACTACTTGGTGACAGTCGACTTCTAAGTTTATTATGTAACAGAGAAAGTACGGAAAATCCACGCTCCACACTCGCGGTGCTCGGTGGAATCAGAAGTGACAGTTTAAATAGTCTCATAATGTTGGGATATTGGTCAGAGTCGTTGAACATGGCTGAATACACATCGCTCGAATTGATCGGATGGTCGCTCTTATACACATCAACATCTCTTGGTTTCAATTTTCCAGCTTTTACCATATCTGCAACAGATTTGTTGCGTTTCGTCTCCAGGTTTCGGATGAAACTTTCAAAATCATCATAAAAGTTCTTAACCTTATCTGGGTGTTCAGATGGGTCCCAGGCTGGAATTAATGGAGCTGAAGTATTAACAACATCTGAGAATACCACTTTGCTTTCTTGTGTTTGTCCATAATGTTCGAAAAGTGTTTCCAACGAAGCCTGGCGATCCGCAACCGACAATTTCTCACTTACGTTGAACGCATCGAAAGAATAAAGTACTTTGTTCTTTACATCAAGTGCCTTATCCAACTCACTCAGCACACTCAGAACAAACGGTTCCCGGACCTTGGTATTGAATTCTCTGATGGTGGCTTCAACATCGTCGTCAATGGACAGCAGAGTGCACGTCCTGAGTCTTCGACTCATTGTTGTTCTCTCCTGAGATAACTTGAGAAAAGTAGCATCGTTCTGTTGAAATAAAGGACCTGCCACTTTCTCCATTGATGAAATTGCTTCTATCAGTTGGTCTAACTTTGCCGGAATCGAACTGTACAATAAATTGCTCTTCTGTAGAAACTTTGAGAATTTGTTAAATGGTGTCAGGATGTCACCCAGCATCAACATGAACAAAATTATGTCCGGCTTTAGAAGTTGGGATCGAATCCCTATGATCTCTGGATCAGAAGTTTCTTTAATTTCTGTGTCTAGGGTATTGATTAGCGAAAAATATCTGCTGATAAGTCTCTTAGTAGCTTCCCCATGAGATAGCCAGCGCGTTGTTGCAACTTTTAGAAGTTTGAGTGGTTTTTCACCTTCTAATTCCTGAGAATTTTCAAACATAATTTTCCTGATGTTTGAATTCTTCATATGGTTATGAACAGAGTTGAGAAGAGAATCAATTGATTTCAGCACCTCATATTGTTTAATTAGGTGAACAAATATCAATGCCAGCCGATGGTTACGGCAATTGACATAAATTGCGTGAGGCGAGAGATGGCGAAGCCTCGTTTGTAATCCGCTGATCTCTCCACTCATGGCATTAGTTCCGTCTAGCCCGCTAAACACTAGTAATGATATGTCCAAGTGTTTTGATTTTAAAAAAGATGCAATAGTATCGCACAAAGACTCGGCACCTTTACTCTGCACTTCGGTCAGATGAACAAGGCCGATGAACTCCTCACGTATTGAATGCCGATCGGAGTCCACAAACCGGATAAACATTGACAGTTCTGGTCGACTTGCAACGTCGGTAGTTTCATCGGCGAGCAAAGAGAACTCACCCGAGGAAATGATTTCGTCCAGGAGTTTGTTTTCAATGAAGTCGCTAATAACCGTCAGGTAATCATCAACCGAGGTTTTGGATAAATATGTTGCCTGGCTACTAGCTTCCACGAGATGGTAGGCAATATCAGTGTCTCCAATCTTCCCAAGAAACTCAATAACCTCTTGGAAGTTTCTAGTGATAGCCCACTTCTTCTTTGCTAGGAAATATGTGGTCTTTAAAAATTTAAGGATGACGCGCCTGTTCCTATCCCTGACCGACTCCTCCTGGCCTAAAGATGCTTCCACTAATTGTCTGTGGACCGTCCCTCTCACCAATAACTCATGTATACTAGCTCTCTTGGCAACTGCTCTTGTGTGACCTACAGATTTTGAATGGCCCATAAAAATCCTATTCGGGTGTTCTTTTGGATCAATTCCAGCATCTCTCCATGCACCGACACTTGCATCACCATATTCGGAACATATTTTACACAACCAACGCTGTTTTGATGTAGAGTAATACAGAAAATTGAATTTTTCCTCCCATTTGGACAGGGCAGCTAGTTTCCTGCCATCACTGGCATCAGACCCCACAGCAACTATTGTCTCGCTGTCACTAGTGTCAGTGCTAACAGTAACAGTAGTAACACTATTCACTGCACGTGGTAGGCCTACTAGGGCAGATGGAAGTTCACCAGAGACTACATCATGTTGTACAGGAGCCTCAAGAGGGTTGACGGGACTGTTTGTCACTCTATGATCATTATCTCTATTGGTTTCTGAATTACTGGTACTGGGCATTTCCGAGTCACTGTGCTCTTCTGAACTACGTGGCCGTTTAGCACTTGTTGCAAAAAAGTTTGTAATGGACTGGCTTGGTTTATCGGGTGGTTCATTTTCTGGCCGTTTGGAGGAATATGTGGCAGCTTTTTTGTTGTGACTCGTCCCTGTTGTACGTGGTCGACCCATATTCTGCTCGTATATGTTACATTTGCTGATACATTTACAAACAATATTCTAAATGTTTGATATTTCCGCCATTTCAACTTTGAAGGGTAAATGTTTTGCAACTTCCGTTATATCTTCTTACACATTCCCGTATCAACAATTCGCCGAACCTCAGAAAACGTAGTGTGTAATTGGCTTGCTAAAACGTAACTGTTACGTTTGCGAGGTTACTTTCTTTCGATTTTTTAAATCTGCATATTGTCGTGATATTTAACATAGCAACTGCCTTTGTTCACACCAGTTCCCGGGAGCACAAATTCCAAATTGCTAATTTCCCCCAGCTGGTCTGGATTAAGATTACACGTTTTTTAGTGTTCCCGTTCCGGTCTTCAATCGATCGCACCCCGGATATCGCGTAACTCGCGTTTGAATAAACGAAGTTTAAATGAATATTGGCAACACATTTTTATTAAAACAACATCAAAATGAAAATTCTGTTCAGATGTTTCTACAAACTGCACTCACAGTGTGACAGTAACTGTGCAAAATTGCATGACGTAAAGCTAATCACGACCACCGGTCACCAATACATATATCGTCAGAGCATGTGCTTCGTACTAAATCGGCTAAAGGAGTGAAACTGCAGCGAAATGGGTGTACTTGCATTGAAGTTAATGATGTAAATACTAGCAGTCTTCCCATGTCTACACAATTAAGTGGCCAGAGACCTATGTGACTACTTGTTTTTACGTGACTTCAAAAAGGGTTCACAGGAAATGCTACTTGCGTGGCTGCAAATCAAGTGTCAATGTATTATGTGGCTTAAGATTGTTATATTAACCCTTCAGCAGATTGTATTTTTGGGGCCCTTCATTCACAATCTAGAGCATTCACCTGATTAAGAAAAATCTACTATATATTTTGGAACTTCTGTCTGTCTGTGTGTGTGTTATAGACTCAAAAACTGCTCGACCGATTGGTATGTAGGCCTACTTTGATCTGGGGAACAACATGGGCAGGTCCAATTTCACGTATGACCATGTCCTTGACCTCGACCTCATTCGTATACGCTCATATGGGATGTTTCTTGTAGATTTTCTCTCCATGCATTGTACATACATATAGAAGAATCAGTTATGTCCCAACATCATGCCAATTCAGTCCAATTTTGTGGACATGGGATTGCTTTGATTAATACCCAAATAAATAATGTATTTAAAGCGCATTGACAAATACATAATTTTGAGTATATATTTGAACATAATAAAAAAATACAAAGGAATGGACACATGATTCAATACCCATACTTTATTTAAAAACACTCCCGCCGAGAAATGCCCACTGACAACGTGCGCAAAATGTGCACCTGTGAACACGTGTTGTTGTCATGTGGGGTGCACAATGGGGACTGTCATTTATCATGGCTATAACTATTACCCATTTGGTATTAAATTAAATGACATTCATTTCACATTCAAACAAAAACAAATCTCCGAGTTAGTGTTAGTATCTATTGACCATTTATTGAGTTTTTAAAATGAACTTATTTGATCTGCTGATGATGATGAAAGAATCTGGGAACATTGACGACGTTGGAGCTCTCAATGATAAAATAAGAATGTGCGTGGGCCGGTTTTGTTCTTTCGTTTGATTCATAAAGTTATTATTCTCCGCGCTTTAACATTTAGAAATACACCAGTAAATTGGCCACATATTGATGTGAAAAATCGAAGAAAGGACATTGTAATACATTATTTATGTTTATTTAGAATACACGAGTTCACAGGACATATGCTGGTATTTTTTAAATAAAAGTGCGCAAAGCAATTCAAAATAGTGTGCGAGAAGTGCAAGATGTATTGACTGCAATGTCAAGGTTAAAACTGGTGCCAGACGGAAGTAAACAAAAACAAGTCTAACCAGCACCATGTAATCAATGGTACACTCACTACAATGTGGACCAGTTTCGACTCATAAAGCAGACAATTGTAACTGAATTTACATGTAATTATCCAAGAATTAATATGCCACTTGATGATTTATTTTATGTATTATTTCACCACATAGCAATTGCTTAAAACATTAATAAATCACTGAATTTTGTGATGTGGTTTGCAGATTGAGAAATTGATAGTCACATAAATTTGTTTGTTTATTACATTTATTGTTATTAAAGATAAATATAAATCCTAATAAATATTCACCATACTATACTAGGTGGAGGGGGATTCACAACTCTGAAAAAATGACTCAGAACCATGCAGATAAACAAAACAATTAAGAGCCACTATATAAGTTAGTGATAATGCATTTTCTCCCAAATACTTTGACGTCACCAGAAAGTTATATTGGCTGGGTTGGCGACGTTCTCTCCTATCAGTCATATTAGTTATGGGTAAAGGGTTAAAAAAAAAATCTTCAATGAAATTACTGAGACTCATTTAAACATCTTCTTGGGAACCACAAGCTGATTAATCTGACATGGTGTGAAGGGGCCTTGGATGGTATTTATTCAGATTGTTAAAAAGCCATTCTCACAATTGCCAAGTGACCCTCCCACTGGGGTAGTCCCACCTTCTACCCACCCCTGCTCCCATATCATCACCTCCTCTTCCCTACCATTTTCCCTCCTACCCCCACCACAAATCCTTGTCAAAGTTGTACTTTCTTCTTGCTTTGAGAACAATACCCACCATTAATTACTTCACCAAATTATATGCCAGATTTGATGTTATATGACAATTGAATAAACAAAGGTTCCACATACAGAGCATGGATACTATTGTTTGTCTAAAGGTGTTCTGTTAGCACCTCCACTACTTAGCCAGGTGAATTAATTAACTAGAACATCCAGCTCTAATGAAGCATGTATGTCCCTTTGGATTCTTAGACTTGTATTGGATCAAAGAGAGCCAATATAGGAGATTTAACCTCTTTTATCCATTCCATGTCTTTTAACCTATTCCATTATTAAGATGGCCATTTGCAACAACATAAATAGAACTGCTTACACTATGATAGTGGTGACAGGCTTTATAGATGTTATATTAACCCTTCTCTTTTGATCCATAAATTCCAATTAACCCTTCTCTTTTGACCGATTTAAATAAGATGTGTTATTATGTACATGTGTGTACATTTGTATGTACTGATTTAGTACATAAGAGTTACTTATAATTCTACATCAAAACTCTGGATTATAATTGACTTGGGAATTTCTTAAATTTATCTGTGTATGAACGCTTCAGCTTGTACCTTGGGCATTGATCATCTGATTTGGTTGTGCTATGATGTATTTATAGCCCAGTTTAAGGGGAAAGGATACCCTCTTCTTGGATTCAGAAAATAATAAAAAATTCCATCCATGCTTGTTTTCATGAACAATATATTTCTTCTTGAAAAACAGTTGGTTTCAACTTGTTCTACAATGGGTAGGGGTATCTCACAAACTAAAGCTCTTTGTCGTTTTGGCCACAGCACTATTAGGCGTGATTATGGTTTAACCCTTTTAGTGCCAGGGGCCGATCTCATCGGCCCTAAGTTATGGTCTGTAGAGTGCCCTAAAAAAAATAAAAAAATGATTTATTTTTTTTAAATATCTTTTTTGGGGTTAGGCCAATGCATTCTCTTATATATGCGAGGCGACCTATGGTCGACTCGCATATATAAGAGGATGCATTGGCACAGGGTATATGGGTCGATACAAAAATCGGACCTGGCACTCAAAGGGTTAAGAACACTAGCATTTTAAACTATATTTTCTTTTTATCTCCTAGGCATCAATACAGAAGGAGTATAGTGAGGGGTCAATCCGTTATGTGCAATCGATTGAGTTTTGGGGTGAGGCAATAGCAAGGATACCAAAATGGCACCAAGAGAGGTATGCATAAAGCAAAGTGTATTAAATGGCACTGAGAGAGGTATGCATAAAGCAAAGTGTATTAAATGGTACCAAGAGAGGTATGCGTAAAGCAAAGTGTATTAAATGGTACCAAGAGAGGTATGCGTAAAGCAAAGTGTATTAAATAGTACCAAGAGAGGTATGCATAAAGCAAAGTGTATTAAATGACAACAAGAAAGGTATGCGTAAAGCAAAGTGTATTAAATGGTACCAAGAGAGGTATGCATAAAGCAAAGTGTATTAAATGGCACCAAGAGAGGTATGCATAAAGCAAAGTGTATTAAATGGTACCAAGAGAGGTATGCATAAAGCAAAGTGTATTAAATGGCAACAAGAAAGGTATGCGTAAAGCAAAGTGTATTAAATGGCACTGAGAGAGGTATGCGTAAAGCAAAGTGTATTAAATGGCACTGAGAGAGGTATGCATAAAGCAAAGTGTATTAAATGGTACCAAGAGAGGTATGCGTAAAGCAAAGTGTATTAAATGGTACCAAGAGAGGTATGCATAAAGCAAAGTGTATTAAATAGTACCAAGAGAGGTATGCATAAAGCAAAGTGTATTAAATGACAACAAGAGAGGTATGCATAAAGCAAAGTGTATTAAATGGTACCAAGAGAGGTATGCATAAAGCAAAGTGTATTAAATGGCACCAAGAGAGGTATGCATAAAGCAAAGTGTATTAAATGGTACCAAGAGAGGTATGCATAAAGCAAAGTGTATTAAATGGCAACAAGAAAGGTATGCGTAAAGCAAAGTGTATTAAATGGTACCAAGAGAGGTATGCATAAAGCAAAGTGTATTAAATGGTACCAAGAGAGGTATGCATAAAGCAAAGTGTATTAAATGGCGCCAAGAGAGGTATGCATAAAGCAAAGTGTATTAAATGGTACCAAGAGAGGTAAGCATAAAGCAAAGTGTATTAAATGGTACCAAGAGAGGTATGCGTAAAGCAAAGTGTATTAAATGGTACCAAGAGAGGTATGCGTAAAGCAAAGTGTATTAAATAGTACCAAGAGAGGTATGCATAAAGCAAAGTGTATTAAATGGCACCAAGAGAGGTATTCGTAAAGCAAAGTGTATTAAATAGTACCAAGAGAGGTATGCATAAAGCAAAGTGTATTAAATGGCACCAAGAGAGGTATTCGTAAAGCAAAGTGTATTAAATGGCACCAAGAAAGGTATGCATAAAGCAAAGTGTATTAAATGGAACCAAGAGAGGTATGCATAAAGCAAAGTGTATTAAATGGCAACAAGAGAGGTATGCATAAAGCGAAGTGTATTAAATGGCACCAAGAGAGGTATGCATAAAGCAAAGAGTATAAACTGAATTGATTGATTTATTGCAAAAGTCACATAACAGTAAAACAAGCAAAACGTATATACACTATGTACACAAATTTGGATATCATATTCATCATTGTTTATTTCATATACATATGCATGTTTATATATATACAGCAGTAACTAAATTATATTACTCAATAATAGGCGATAAACTTATCAAGTAGGATAATTACATGTGTTCACCCATAATAATAAATGATTCTGCTCATATAGAATAGGACACCTTCTTAAAGGCACACATTAGGAAGATGCATAGTCTTTTTATGACAGGGCTGTATGAGGGTATAGTAAGAAGGATAAGAATGACATCAATACACAGAATGACACGATGTGTAAATGGGTTTGTCGATACGGCACGAGTGCTGTTGCGTAAGGATAGAACGAGAGGCGCTTGCGCCTCGAGTTCTATCCTTCCGCAACAGCACTCGTTCCGTATCGACAAACCCATTTACACATCGTGTCGTTCTGTGTTTATTACACGCTTCGCGTCCTAGAATCCGTGCATTAAAAATACAGGATTAGAAGGTTTATTTAGGCTCATACAGGGCGTGTTTGTCATGTGTGATGATTCTTTTATTTAAATAGTTCCAGTTTCGTGGTTGAGGCGAACGTCATGTACGTCATTTTACGTCAACGAGATGCATATGGAACGTACGTTGCATACGGATTTGTGAATATGGAACGGCAATAACACTGTACTTCTAGGAACAAGCGTGTAATAAAACCTGTTATTGGTAAATACTAAAGAGCTAATGGCTCCAATAAGTATGTATCTGGCAATACCAAGAATTGTAACATTGAAACCAGAGAGATTTTAGTATAGCAGTAGTATACATGGCTTTAATAGCAGTCAGATATGATGCATTTGCTTCTGGCTTAAGTAATTTATAAAGGTAGTCTTGTTGTTGAATCATGTTGATACCGTTACCTCAAATAGATGGTCTAACTGTTGTTACATGTTTTCGGCTTATTTTTCAAAAGGATAAATAAAACTATGAACATACTTAATTTTACCACTATGTTTTAAAAGTGACTGAAATTTTATATTTTTTATGAGAATTAAATGTGTGTCATATCAAAATGTTTTGATAGGTTTGGAAGATCAATATATTCATCATTACGTGTGAAAATTTAGACAATCTGAGGAAAGTTCATTCAAATATAATATATTATATTACCTGTGAATAAAGACAGATTTGTTCACCAAGAATTCAAAGTCTATGAGACGAATATGGACATCTTTAGATAACACCTTACAGTAATGCCCTAAATAATCGACTCCTTAACAACAGTACATAAAGCCTCTTTTTTCCCCACATGATTTATATAGGAATATGTTCTCATTTCAGGAATGCTTGTTTTATTATGAACCACTTAGTCAAGTCCTCCTTTTTGTGTCAGGAGTCTTATACTGCTGTATTCGATCTTCTCAGGAAACACTTTTCTGTAAGCATACTACTAAACAAATATGATCAGAATTTATAGATTTTCTGCCTATTTTGAAATCAAACTTTCTTCTCCATCTTTAAAGGATATTAGCTAATCCTGTTTTCAATTGACAGGTTTTCTTGGGCATCTTATTGTTGTGTGTATCAATAATATGATTGAAATTCAAAATGTTTTAAATTATATTGATAATTATAAGAAAAAATATCAAATCATACCTATGCAACCAAATAAATTCAAAAATATTTTTTTTCAAGATTCTCAAAAATATTATCTAGGAACAATATAATAATATGTTGCACAAATTGTAACTCTACAGAATATCTGTTAATTAGCGATATCAAAGTAGGGAATGCATGTACAGCATAATTGTTGAAAATTGAAAATCCTCTTATTTTTTCAGATTCTCTTGAAAGAAGAAGCCGGCCATAGTGCATTTAAATCTCTTGTCAGCTGGATTGCCTCTGGAGTAACACAGCCTTCATTTATAGAGAAGTCATCTAGTTCGGAGTTTGTCTATCTTGCCTATATTATTCTGGATTTGGAGTATGTTTGTGAGAATGACTCGAAATTGTGGCCCACGATACAGGAATTGGTTCTGAATAAGAATGGTCCAGATCAAGCCTTAAAAGTGAGCTTACTTGCATTTGAACATACTGTCCGCTTAGAGAGAGCTTTCCGATGAATGGCAACAAGCCATATTTCTGAATAAATCCTGAAAAATTACCCATAATTCTGATGTGGTTAGGGAGTCGATTATTTAGGGCATTACTGTATAATGTGACCGTTTACCCAATATGCCAACATCATTGCCACAGCCAACAAGGAAAGGTGATAATGTCATCATCCATGTCAACGCAACTCTCTCCGACATCAATTTATGGAGGAAAAAAAAATCGGTATTTATTTGACAGTATATTACAGTGAATATTTATTACGTTTTGTATATGATATTTAATATTTTATAAAAGATAATATTAACAAACAAAACGTAAGTTTGTTTCCGGTCAACAATTTCTCCATCTGCAGAAAATGTAACAAAATTTGGTGAGTTTATCAATGTCTTGGAAGACATCTGTCAAATTCATGATACTGGTGTAGAAAAGCATTTAGCATGCAGGCAGCTACTGATGAATGATGATGGCAGTACAGCTGGTTTGTCACTGTAAGTAAACTTCTATATAAATATGTTCTAACTATGCCGTTTGCACTATTGCAACAACCATATGAGAAGAATATGTGGTAAGAATATTTTGAAGAAAGCTGTACATGGCTATTTGACTAATGCTGTTATCAACTCTGCAAAGTCTTATTCCACACTGGAGTATCTCAATATCAACTCTTACGAACCTGGTACACCTGACAAGATCCTGCGAAATAAAGGGAATTCTGCAAGAGCAATATCTCGCCTATCAACACTTCTTAAAGGATACTCAGGTCTAGATTTTTTATAATTATATATCGGTGCTAATCCACTGAGCACAGCGCAGAAAAGATTTGTGTGATAGGCCGCCTGTAACTGAAATTATGGCGATTGAATATGCAGTCTGAATAGTTAATGTTCCCTCATGTGACGTCATATGACGGACTACTAGCGACACGCAGTGTCAAACTTGAAAGGCTCACTCAATTGGCTTTTTGTTATATCTACCGGCGCCCTGATCATTTATACAGAAACAAATTTGTATATAGAGGTAATCTGACACGGAAAATTTTATTAGATAGGCCCCGTTGACATCAGATGTCTTAAAAGGGCACTAATTATTAATACAATAAAATAATTAATTATATAACCAAAATGCTTGCAATCTGGTCGGTGAAAATTTAAACAGGGGTAAATTGACCCATAGAGTGTCAAGAGTTAAATGCCATTGATTTAGATGACTTAAAGGGGCAAATATGAACAATAAAGAGTGTTCCTTATCAGCTTAGATGATATATAAGGAAATTGGTACAGATTGGTCACCACTCGCCTGACCAGGGGAATGCCATGGGATTGGCATATTTGAAGTTTGACGTTGACTGCAAATGACTTAAAGGGGGATTAAAAAAATTTATGATCAATCAAGTGAGTCCCAGTTTGAATTTTTTTTCGATTTTATCATGAAATATCATTTTAATTTTTACAAATTCTGGCACAAAACCCCATAATTTTTAATAATGTAGCACCTAATTTATTTAGAAAATTCAATTAGGAGGGAGTTTTTGTGTTATAATGTAATATTACTGTTATAAACTATGACAGAATAAATGCAAAGTGTTGGCCATCCTAGGGCATTCTGAGATGTTTATCTCCTCTGGAACCACTTTCGAAAAGAGCAACATAATTTTCATGAAACTCGTTTTGAAAGCACCTTTGTTTTTCAAACATATGCAAGAGAAACATCTTGTGTTACAAATATTTCACCTTAAATTGTTTTAAAAGATAGATTTACAATAAGAGAAGCAGTGCATGTAATGTCCTTAACCCTTTGAGTGCCAGGTCCGATTTTTGTATCGACCCATATACCCTGTGCCAATGCATTCTCTTATATATGCGAGTCGACCATAAGTCGCCTCGCATATATAAGAGAATGCATTGGCCTAACAAATTTTCATCTTTTGTTAATATTTTTTACAATTTTAATAATTTTTTATTATATTCTTTAACAGGTATATTTAGTAGGTTTAGTGCCAGGGAATCTTATGTTTTTTATTTTTTTTAGGGCCGATTTTACACACCGTAAATTAGGGCCGATGAGATCGGCCCGTGGCACTCAAAGGGTTAAAATAGCATCATGTTCTGTTCCAGCTCGTGGACATAAATAATGTTTTAGTGACAGAAGCTCCTGTTGACTGATCTCTCTTGCTCAGAGGTATTATTTTATATCCCAATCTATACAGAAATTTCAGGAAAGAGATACACCATCTTTAGTTTATATGTTGCAGCAGTTTTGTCCATTCTTTTTCAGAAAGCAATGATGGCACTTAAGTTGAACATTGGACCAACATTTAGCCGCCTCAGTATTTACCGCTGGGCACAACAGGCTTTAGATACACCACTGGACCACCCACTACTACCAGTCATATGGCAGAGATTTTTTGTGCTATATTTGGGACGGCTAGCACCTTCAGCTAGGTTAGTAATATTTTATGTTGCAATTGTTCTTCTTGATAAATTACACTGTATAAATGTTTTGTTGGCATATAAATAAATAAACTTTTGCTATGAATTTATGCTGCTTGGGAAGTAGTAACAAATGGGTAAGAACATGATGAAAATTATTCCAGATTGAACCACATACATATGCAGACCTAACTTGAAATAAGTTATCCCAAAAAAAGCTGAATTTAGTTCGAAGGGTGGTCTCCTTGTTGACAATCTCATATATATTTTGAAGACCTCTGTTTGTTTGTCTATGTCTGTCTGTCATTTATACAAATCTACGAATCTCGACCGATCGGGACGAAACTTGGTACGTGTGTGTAGTTTGACCAGGCGGTCGACATTGTCGTATTGGCGAGCCCGTGCGGCGCCCGCTTCGCGCATGCGCAGACGAGATCTCGGAAACGGGTGGAGCTATCGACTTGAAATTTGCTATGTGAATGTATCTTGCCCCGGATACAAATTTTATCGGGTCGCCGAGCCCGTGCGACGCCAGCTTCGTGCATGTGCAGACGAGATCTCGGAAACGGGTGGAGCTATCGACTTGAAATTTGTTTTTTTTAATAGCCCGGACAACGTCGGGCTCATCGGCTAGTAAAGATATATTTTGAGCCTGCCATTCAGGACCTATCATTAATGTCAGAATGTGATGTCAGATAAGCTTGATAAGCCCATATTACTTAGTTACTTATTACTTATTGTCTATTTCAGGAAGACAAATTTGAAATAAATATCCCTAAAAACATTAAATTAGTCAAATTTCAACATGAGTCAACTTTAAACTGCATTAAGAATTATTATTTCATTGTTTTATTTTGATCTTATGATGAAAATATATACTTTACCCGTAAATGAAGTATCATTGGCCTAGAAGTTTTTTTTTTTAATTTGCCTCTCCATGGGACCCAAATTTTGAATATTTTAAAGTAACTTTGATTGGTTGATACTCAGAACAACAGTCAATGGCTCTGTTGATTTCCAGAATATTTTACAGATGGGAAACACAAGAATAATTATAGAATGGTGGGAAATGAACTTTTATTCCCACTCACCAGTGTTCATAATGTTCACTTGGAGAATATTTTTTGACCTGACTTCACACAGAAGTTTGGCATATTAACCCTTTCAGTGCCAAGTCCGATTTTTGTATCAACCCATATTTCCTTGATCATTTTTCAAATTCATTGATTATAATAATGTGATACATTGATGGAAAGAGCTCTTAGAGCACTGAAAGTGTTAAGAGTTTGGACATGGTCACAGACAGGACCCATCTCAGTTTCATGGCATATGCAATTTACAAATAATGGTTTCAAAATACTATCGATAACATTGGTTTAAAACTCTCACTAATTCGCTCAATATGATCTCTTCCTGGTTATGTTTTTATTATGTCCACAACCCCCAAAGGTGGTTCAGGGTATATAGTCAATAGCTCCATCCATCATGTTGTAACTTGGGTGTTAATTATCGGATTTTGTTGTCCTTTGGCGTGGTGATAGCACAGCTTGGTAGAAGTGATACCCACATATGGGTTTCGTCCATTTATTTTACCAGAGTTTCGGCCCTTGTTTGACTTGGAAATTTGTGAATATTGTATACAAAAGAACATTTCAGCTTGTAAGTTGGGCAAGGATTATCAGATTCAGTTGTGCTTTGGTGTGGTGATAACGCTGCTCATGGGAAAGGATACAAACTTAATACTGGTTTTGTCCATTAATTTTTGTCCGAGTTATAGTCCTTGTTTGACTTGGAAATTTCAGAATTTTGTATCCATACAAACTTTTTAGCTTGTAACTTGGGCATATATCATCGGATATAGTTGTGCTCTGGTACATTGATAGCCCAGTTTAGGAGGAAAGGATACTGACTTACTATGGGGTTAGTTCATTCATTGTTACCATGTTGGAACTGAATTATATTGGATTCTCACTCATATCTACAGACATTTTGCATTGTAACTAACTCCAGTAGCAATTGTCAGACTTGAATGTTTAGTTGGAATGCTAATATTATACCAGGATTGAAGGAAGGATACTGACATGTTTTGTCCATATCTTTTTGTCAAGAGTTTTTGCCCTTGGAAATAGCAAGATTCTTCATCTTTGCTTCACATCTAGCATTGTTACTCAAGTACCAACAGATGGTTTTGAATATCTTTGTAACAGTGATAGGTTAATATGAGCGAAATGATACACTGGGTTTTATCCATTGATTTCCTCAGAGTAGCGGACCTTCTTGGATTTAGAAAATAACACAAATTCCCATGCCCATCTCTAAACTGAGCATTGGGGGCATTTACCATGCTTGGCATTGCTCTTGTTATGTACATGTATGTATATTTATAATATAAAGCTGAAACAGTTCATTAGCATTTATAGTATCAGTCTGTAACATATGTTGACAAAAAATTCTGAATTTGATATTTAATCTTGCAAAGTTTAGAATAGGTCATTTCACAAATATAAATAACTTTCTTTGTTTTCAGCATGCCTCAGAGAGCTAGTGTTGGAGAACAGTTCTTTGATTATAGTTCCTACAGCTCCATGTTAAAAAAGATGAAGAGCCAACTGACTGCTGCGGCTAAAGCTATGGAAACCATGTTGCAGGATAACAGAGAATGTGAGAAATTCATTTCCCCAATATAGTATATTTATCTTATCTTATTGTAAATACCTCCTATGTCAATGACATACACACCCTCATGGCTGTACGTGTATATACTTTGTTAGCATTGTTAGTGAAGGGAGATGGCATTTATTTTAGTAGGATTTGTTTTATTCATATTATTTATATTGTTTAATATGTTTAATACTAATATTCTTGAATCATTAGATATCTTGATTCTTGAACCTTGATTTTAGGAAACCTATAGACCTTGAGTTCTGATTCAGATACAAGACTTTATTTATAAAATGATTATGCTTTTATTCTGCTATTTGAAGATCCCATCAGGCAGGTAAAATTTGAGACCCCTTGTTGCAGCTCAGCATTTGTTTCACAGACATGGTCTGATTATATGCCCCATGGCCTCCTCCTATTTAAGAATTCTAATTATACCCAACTGTTCAGTGTCCAAGATATCTTTGACGGGGATATAATATTTTCTTAACAAAATATGTATCTCCTAATAAGTATCTTGGAAACTGAACTCATAGGGGTATGTAACGTGTTTTTTTAAAAAGGGGACTGTACACTAAATCCGGCCATTTATGGGACCATCTCCTTTTATACTCAACAGACTATATGCAACACATGAATGAATTTGAGCCATGGATTACTGAAAAATTCACTCATATGCTATATGAACAAAAGCAAACAACATGGTAATTATAATGAAAATGAATTTATGACTCCAGCCATTTTCATTATAATTACTACCATGTTGTTTGCATTATTCACAGAGCATACAAGTGTATGTTTCACTAATTCATGGCTAAAATTCATTCATTTGTTGCATATATATACAAGTGTCTAAATGGCTTGGCACCATCTTACCTATCCGATATCGTTGCACGTTATCAACCACCTAGACCACTTAGGTCTGCAAGTCGAACTTGTTTGTACATACTCCTGGTAATCTAAAAACATGCGGCGACCGCGCATTTTCCGTGGCCGGTCCCAGGCTCTGGAATTTATTGCCAGACCACCTTAAAGCTCCGCAACCCATTGATCAATATCAGCTTTAAAGTGTCACTTGTTCAAAAGGGCATTCGGTCACACACAGTGTCAATAATTCAACCTCAGATGCCAATTCGTCACTACAGCTCTATGTATTATGTTTGCATGTTAACATGCTATTTATATGATATATATTATTTTTGTGTAAAGCCCGAGAGCACATATCGTGGATCCGTGGCTATAAACCGTATTATTATTATATATTCTGTTGAGTATAAAAGGAGATGGTCCCATAAATAGCCAGATTTAGTGTAGAGTACCCCTTTAAAGCTTCTGTGACATGCTAAGCATGAAGGATAACCAATAGTTCATTGTTCAAGATACTTATTAGGAGATACATATTATGTTATGAAATATTATTTCTTGATGTTTTTATATCACAATTTGGTGAATTTACCAGAGTATAACCTTGGGTTAATGCGCAGTGTATATGAACTCAAACAAACAAAATCAAACAAGAACAAAACTAATAAGTGCTGATAAAAACCCCCTCTGTGAACCCCACAACACAAGTACTTTAAGTTTGACCCAGTTAACATCTGGGGCACATTTTCATGCATCATGATTGTTGTCAAGTCTTTTCAAAAAGATTGAGTGGCTTTTAAGGTTGATAAAATACGTTAACCCTGTGTATATCGGAGATATCAAACTAAATAAAAGCTAACGAGACATATTTTTTTTAAAAGGATGACGAAATATATCATAACAAATAAATCACTCTGCTTTTCCGAGAAATGTGCTTCCTTGACTGATGTAGTGATGATGCAATGGCGAAAATAAATCAGTATGCTCGGTATGCTGAATACACGATTCAGTTAATTTAAAATGAATAAAAACATGATTTGTTTGATTAAAATGATTAAATATGGCTTGAAATTTATTGATAATTATAAGAGTGAAATTGGCGCCGAGCTACGCACATGTTCAGAATAATGGAACACGCTAATTTCCTGAAGCTCCTATTAAATTCCTCATTTATAATCATTATTTGATATTTATAATTTAAATTACTAATAGTTTGAAATAATACATAATCCAACATAAATATCAATTTCAAGTGGTCTGATGTCTTATAGATTGCCCTTGAGGCCCTGAAAAACGCAGCCAACAAGGAAGCGTCTCTGACAACAAATATTGTCTTCGTTGCAACGTCGTATTTCTGTTTGGTTTGTTTTCATTTTGTCACCCAAAACGAGTATTAAAAGTCAACATTTTGTAATCTAAAGCCCAGCAAAGGAAGAAAGGATGTAATATGTGCCCTTCATTATCTAAATTATTGGCAAAACAAAACAAAATTGATGTAAATCATCATAACTCTTTATTCTTGTCTCAAATCCCAAGTGTTGAAAATGCAAAAATTAAGGATTTCAAAAGATGATATGGAAGCCACACAAAAAGAGGTCAAAAGATGTTACATTGGAAAAGGGTTAAATGGATAATTTAATATTTCAGCATCAGGTTCTGAAAAGAAGTCTGGGTACATACCACAAAGATCTCATATGGAGAGCATGATGAGGTTAGGTCCTAGTTAATATGATTGTTAGAGCTGGTACATGGCTGCTCATATCTTAACCCTTTCTATACTAAATGGATTCTTCCACTCAGTTATAAAAGTGTACATTGGAATGATCTATTATTCATTTGGAGGGATGATAAGGATATATGAGCAGGCAACAGCCAGATGAAATGATAATACAAGTGCACAAGAATTCATTATAATTTGTGGGAAGTGTTTAGATAATAAGTTCAATAGGTCGTTTGTTGAACTTATTATATGAACATTTCCTAAGGGAACTACTCATTGAGTATTTAGTATAGAAATGGTTAATAGCAGATGCCTATTAGACGGAACATAACTGATTATTAGCTCAACTTGACAAAGTCAAGTTTGAGCTATTGCCATGGGTTGTCATCCGTCGTACGTGCATGCATGTGTCTGTCAACAATTATCTTTAGCACACCCTATAGGTCACATCTCTCATCCAATCATCACCAAACTTTATATGGATATTCAGGGTGACCTCTAGATGGGAGCCATAATTTTTTTCGAAATATGTTAAAAAACATGGCTGCCAGCAGCCATCATGTTTATGATCACCTCAAGATGGGAGCTATCACATTTGTAAAATTATTTTATGAAAAACATGGCCAACAGCAGCCATCTTGGGTTTTACTCTTTGCATAACTATATCCTTTGGCACACCTGCAGACATCATCCCTGATCTGATTGTTAACAAACTTCATATGGATCTTTTGGGAGACTACTAGATGGGAGCCATAAAATCTTTCTGAATTTCTTTGAAAAATATGGCCGCCATTGGCCATCTTGGATTTTACTGTTTATATGACACACCTTACAGGCCACATCCCTCATCCGATCATCATCAAACTTCAAACAAATCTTTGGGGTGACCAAATGTTTTTGTTAGAAATTTGTTTTTTTTTAAATGTCCACCAGCAGCCATCTTGGATTTCAAATTTGAATCAATTGTCTACAGCCCGCATTTATCTGAGAATTGTTTTGTTTTGAAAATTAATATGCATGTTTATGGTGACCTCTAGATGGGAGTTATCAAATTTGAATGATTTTTGATCAAAAACATGGCTGCCAGCAGTCATCTTGGATTTTACTCTTCGCATTACTAAATCCATGGGTGTGCTTTGGCACACCCTACAGACCACATCCCTCATCTGAACATCACCAAACTTCATTTGGATCTTCTGGGTGACCACTAGATGGGAGCCATAAAAATGTTCAAAATTCAGTTTTACCCACCTCATTTTTTGTCTGTCTCAGGTATTCATATCAATGAATTACTTTGCTTTGGGCTTGTCAAGCTATCAAATTTATTGTTTTATGAATACTTCAGTATGTTCCACAGGTGCAGACATGTGGAACAATCCTCCGACAGGGTACAATGAAATTTAATAGCTAAATTAGCTCACAGCCAATATAATTGGCAATACGAACACAAAATGAGTGACAAGGATGTGACCATAGATATAGTCGTGGTTATTGGGGTAGGGGGGCAACTTTCACACCCAACTTTACATGGTTCAAATTTTCCATAGTTGAATACAATAGTTGCCTGACACATAAGTTGGAATTTTCAGACCAGAAAGAAGTTGAAATTATTTGTATAAGTTTGTTATTCCAACCTGTACCTGGTGTGAATTAGCTTTGTTTTAAGTTGAATATTTTAGGCAAAAACTGTTTGAGACCATTTTGATAGTTTAAATTTCCAATAGACAAAAATTGTCTTGTTAGTTTAATTTCCCAACCAATATTCAAAATTTAGAGTACATTATTATTACATGCACTTTATTGTAGATGATCCAGTTGACCAAAATTCAAACCTGCTAAAAATAATTACTCTATATCTGGATATCTTGCTATAAAGACTCTCACAAAGCGACTAATATATTTGATCTCATATTTGCTGGATAAAAATTCCCATGAACAGAAACTTACCACTGGTACTTGTGGGTTCTGTGCAATTTTATTACATTATGAACTGGTTGACAGTTTGGCTAGAAATTGACATTCTACACTCTCGAGCGTGAGCCGTATTTAACAAGTTTTGAGAATCAGTGAGCAATTGGTTAATTGAGATGTTGGGTAAGATCCCTACTTTTCTCAGCACAGCAGTATTCATGAGTTGAAAAGAACCCTCGCATGCACATAGTACCTCCACCTAACTGCATCGGTGTCATCAGCATGCACTCAGGTCCTTCCAACTCATGAATACCTCCTGACCAATAGGTAATTATTACAAAAAATATGGCCATCTTGGATTTTATTCTTTGCATGACAAATTCATTGTCATACCCTACAGACCACATCCCTCATCCGATTGTCACTAAATACTTAATATGGATCTTCGGGGTGACCACTAGATTGGAGCCATAATTTGGTTTTCAAATTTCGTTAAAAACATGGCCGCTTGTGGCCTTCTTGGATTTCACATGTCGGCAGCCCTGCAGCCGACAATTAATGGAGAAATGTTTTTAAAATATACAGGCATGTTCAGGATCACTTCTAGATGGGAGCTATCGAGTTTGAACCTCGGCAGCATATCTTGGATTTTAATATTTGCATCACTAAATACTTTGGCATGCCCTACTGCCAACATATTACATCCCAAATTGATCCCAAACTGCATATGGCTCTTCAGGTTGACCTCTGGTATTATTTAAACATTTAATCTTTCTGCTTTCCTTATCGTTCCATTGACTATAATGTATGACATCCCCTCAAACAAGTTAAGCTACAGTGTCATTGACACATTCATTGTCCTAAACAGTGTTTAGGTCATTCAGCTGACAGTTATCTGCTGTTGATTAGTCTCATTATAATCAGGATTAGCAATAGGAATTGGCACTTCTCTCATTATAATCAGGATTAGAAATAGGAATTGGCACTTCTCCACAAATTTGAAATCCGAAATTGATTCATGTGGTCTATGTGGAATTGAATCAGAACGCCAGTATATACAGTAATGCCCTAATTAATCGACCCCTTAACCACATTAGAATTATGGGTAACTTTTCAGGATTTAGTCGGAAATATGGCTTGTTGGCATTCATCGGAAAGCTCTCGGGGAGAGCTTTCCGATGAATGGCAACAAGCCATATTTCCGACTAAATCCTGAAAAGTTACCCTTAATTCTGCTGTGGTTAAGGGGTCGATTACTTAGAGCATTACTGTAGGATAGGTCTGCAACACTGTGTCAATGATGAGATCACACTGGTGATATTTACATTGCATCGAACCTCAATTATTTAGCATAGCCCTAGTTTGGACCTTTCTTTATGAATTAGTTTAGTTTGGGTTTCTTAAAGCAATTAATTTCTGATATATAATTTATAATTGTTCTTGAGGAGGCTTATGGATCATGTCTGGCAAATTTAACTAAAGTTCAGCACCATTTGATGACATGCTTGTAGCTGGATTTCAATTATAATGTTTAATTCCTGGAAACCATCGTAGTATACAACAACGGCGGTGTTACTGAAACTTGCTTTGTATTATAGAATCTTCCAGACATTTAGCAATTGGACAGATGAGCCCAGACTGCATGCTGCTGATCTCTATCTACCACAATTGCCAACAGAATATGCAGCAGAGAAACTACACAAAATCTTTCAGAATCAAACTGTGAGTTGGTCTTGATATACATGTGATTTTATTATAAGATTGTCCAAACTGGGAACCATGGCAGTCTGTGTACATATGCGATTGTAAAATCAATTGGACTCACTATGGCAGAATTATTGCATGATTTCAATTTAAAAATTAATTTGCTAAACAATTATTCATTAGTGATTTTTAGCTCAACTGGACGAAGTCATGTTTGAGCTGGTGCCATGGGTTGGCGTTTGTCCGTTCATCGGTCCGTCCGACCGTCAACAATTTCCGTTAGCACACCTTACAGGTCACATCTCTAATCTGATCATCACTAAACTTCTTCGGGGGTGACCTCTAGATAGGAGCTGTCAATTATTTTTTTCGAAATTCGTTAAAATACACGTTAAAAGCAGCCATCTTGGATTTCAAATTTGAATCCATTGGCACACCCTGTAGCCCGCATTTATTTGAGAAATGTTTTGAAAATTTACAAGCATATATAGGATCACCTCCAGATGGGAGCTATGCAATTTGAACAATTTTCTATAAAAAACATGGCCGCTGGCAGCCATCTTGGATTTTACTCTTTGCATGACTAAATCCTTTGCCACAAAGACCACATCCCTCATCCGATCATATCCAAACTACATACGGATTTTTGGAGTGTCCACTAGATGGGAGGAATAAACATTTTTGAATTTAATTGGAAAACATTGCCACCAGGGGTCATCTTGGATTTTACTCTTTCTATGACTAAACCTTCAGCACACCCAGTCACATCTCGCATACAAACTTCACAAGGATTTTCGGGGTGACCACTAGATGGGAGCCTCCCTTTTTTTACCGAAATCATTAAAAAAATGGCATCAGTAGCCATCTTGGATTTTAATTTGGATCCATTGGTACCCTATTGAAATACATGCATATTATTTATTGCGTATATGTTATAGTGTGAATGTGTGTGACTGCGTTTGTGTGAATTGTTCAGCACCATGAGCCATACGGGATATGGCGCTATACAAATACTCTATATTATTATTATTATTTACCCTTTGCAGCCTTCATTTATAAGTGAATTGTTTGAAAATTTACAGGCACGTTTAATAGATCCTTTCTAGATGGGAGCTATCAAATTTGAACGATTTTCGATGAAATACATGACTGCCTGCAACCTTTATTAAAGTTTATTCTTTGCATGACTAAATTCTTTGGCATTGTACCATTGACGTAGTGCGGGTGTGTGTGTGAGGACTGCGGCTTGGGCTGTGCGGGGGGGTGGGGGGCATGGGGATGGATGGTGGAGCACATTACAGGCCTTTGTGCGTTGGTGACAGCAATTGAGATATCCCTCATAACACGCTCTGATACATACACCATTTCAGTAGCTAACATCGAGAACCACACCGAGTGCCACTCAAGATTCATATGGTAGGTAGTTCTAATGCCACCAAAATTGCTCGAGTTGATTTCAAAATTCTTGAACTAAAATGTGGTAAACTATAACTCAGGGAACACCATATCGTCCCAGACAGAAATCAACGGCAAAATTCCTGGTCCAGATGGCTATGCAGTAGAATTCTTCAAATTCTTTTGGGTAGATTTAGGTCCCATTCTCTTGGATTCCCTAAATGAATCAATTACAAATGGGGAACTGTCCATTACACAAAAACAGGGCTCGATCACCCTTATTCCAAACAAAGACAAAGACAGGCAACTCCTAAAAAACTGGCATCCAATCTCACTGTTGTCCCTCTGCAAAATTAATGCTGTGGCATGTTAGATTCCACATGTTTCCCACGGCAATGCTTATTGCCATGGCATTTCGAGGTCTGCAGACCACATCCCTCATCCGATATTCACCAAACTTCAAATGAATCTTTTTTCCAAATTTCGTTAAAAAACATGGCTTCCAGTGGCAATCTTGGATTTTACTATTTGCATCACTAAATCCTAGACATCATCCGATCGTCACTAAATATCATATTGATCTTCGGGGTGATGTGTAGATGGGAGTTATTGAATTTTTCCGAATTTTTGACATCTTGGATTATACATTAGGCCACTGTTTTGTTATTAGTTGGTTCGCGGAATTTTTTCTGGAAAAGTTGGGTCGGTCGGTCGGGGAAAAAAAAAAAAAAAAAAAAGGATGGAAAACACTCAAATTTTCAAATAAAAGGAAAATGGTCTGAAAATAACTTTGTATCATCTATTATCTTACATCTATTATTGGCATCTCAATATACAGCCAGATACTTGATCTGACTAAAAAAACAAGGTTGATATATGTTTGTAATCACTTTTAATACTCTTTAAACATAACATAGCGAAAAAAAACCCACAAAACTAGATGTTGATTTTATTTGACATTATACAGTATATACATTTTACATCCTATATGAATTTAATATAATATAGTGCCATAGAGGTGTAATATATATGTGAATTTATATTACATCTATGTGGCACTATATTATATCAAATGTGTATGAATACAGGAGAAGTCATGTAAAATATACTTTGAATACAGGAGAAGTCATGTAAAATGTACTTTGCTATAAATGTAAAATAGGTGTAATATATATGTGAATTTATATTACATCTATGTGGCACTATATTATATCAAATGTGTATAATATGTAAAATATACTTTGCTATAAATGTCAAATAAAATCGTCAACTCAACAATTGTATCCAAATTATGAACTGAGCCTGAGGACCGACACCGGAACGCCGGGCTCCTCGATTTCGGTGACCCCTCGGTAAATTGTTCGGTAAGACCACCAAAGTAGTCACGACGAATCAATGCATCGTCCTCGACAAACGAGAACGGCTCTCGAACTGTTATTTTGGGATAAACACATTTCAGCTGTTTTCGTATGGTCTTGTTTTCCGAAATGACAACTGCTTTTCCCCATTTCGAAAAAAACGAAAGTAGCCTAGAGTTTTTCTAGATTACCTAGTAGCGGAAGTGATGCAGAAAACACGGATGCGAAACGTCGCCAAAATTAATCCGTTCCTACAAACGGTACACAAAGCGATCTTTTTTCATTTTTTTAATAAAATAAAATTTTGAGTGCGGAAAAAACAGTTAGGCGGCAATAAAAAAAGTTCGGAACACATTTTTATTTTTTTCTAAAAACCGAAAAAAAAACGACTCGGTCGGATCCGCGAACCAACTAATAAAAAAAACAGTGGCCTTAGAATCCAAATTAGAATCAGCACACCCTGTAGCCAACTTTTTTTTTCTCTCTAGATTCTAGATACTTTATTTTATATTTAACTAAAAATAATAATATTACAATAAATGGGTGCCCACAATTTTCGATGAAAAACTGCCACTTTGTATTTTATCATTTGCATCACTAAATATTTGGGGACTTCATACAGACCACATTTTTCATCCCATTGATCCAAATCTCCATATGGATTTCATTTAAAAACATGAACGCCAGCGCCATTTCACATTTGAATCTCATTGGAGAAATTTTTCATCTACGCAGTACAATCCCTTCACTAATTTGTTTTGACTTTCATTATTCTCCATCATTCCATTGACTGCTCAGCATAATATTAACGTATCTCCAAGTTAAGCTACAGTGTCAATGACACTTTTTATGTGTACCCATACCATGTATGGTACACATAATGCCGACGTCCGGATCAACCATCTGTCGTTCGTCCGTCCGTCTGTCCGTCTGTCTGTCCGTCCGTCTGTCCGTCTGTCCGTAGACACTTGCTATCCGATTCGATTACTTGAGTAGTTTTTATCGGATCATGTTCAAATTTTTATGTGCATGTTTATGATGACACACCCCTCACCTGTATAGTTTTTGGTATCGATTGGTTGATCGGTTTAGAAATGATAAACACTTTCCATCCATACCTGGTCATATTCTATCTGATGCCATAACTCATGTATTTTTTTACCCATTGTGTTCATATTTTATATGCAGGTTTATGATGACACATGGCTCACCTGTATAGTTTTTGGTATCGATTGGTTGATCGGTTTAGAAAATAATTAACCCTGCTCACAAATGCTATTCGATGTATCGAAGTTAAACAATTTTCTTCTGATCTGCCTCATATTTCTTACCTAGGTCTTTCTTAGCACGTTCTTCATCTGTATGGATTTTGGTATTGTTTAGTTAACCCTTTCCACTCTTGTTTTTAAATAGAATTCATCCAAGCCAGGATGACTCAAACATTTTTCATCTGATCGACACCAATTTTGGTATATGAATTTCTGACCCCTAAATACAGATCAAGTGCGAATATGGGTTTGATCCGGTATATATTAACAGAGTTATGGCCCTTTATAATTCATACATCTTTTCCATGCACTATTAAATTTGAATAGAACAAGACACAACACACACCTGTGTTATTGGAAGGAGATAATTTATTGCTTTGGACACAGTGACCTGATAGTTCCACTGGTGGCTACAGACTTAATATAAACATCTGTCAAACTCTGTTCTCTGTTGAAACCATGCAGTTCATGGCATTATTGTTTACAGAGACACTGTTGTTATAACTTAGAAAATAATTAATACAGCATTCCTTAGTTCCATCATATGATTTATTTTTATTTGATCATTCTCCTATTCTATGTACATGTTGATGGTGATCCACTTTTAATTTGCATGGATTTGGGATTAAAATTAACCCATTCGATTGACTCATATTATCTGATAGACATATATTAAATTATCACTTTAACTTTGAGCCAGGTTCAGTCAGTGTTTCAAGAAATGACCAATTGAAATTCATCATTAGAGGATACCGTACACACCCGCCAGTAAGCCCCACCCGCCGGTAAGCCCATTACCCACTTTTGAAATTCCCTCAATTGCATTTGGGCTACAGGATAATATTAACAGTGCTGGGATTCTTGAGACTGACTTATTGTATGGGTTTCTAAATCCAATGACATGCTTTTTGTTGACTACTCTGTGTTTATCAGTTCATTAGTTTGGGTAATATTAACCCCTTACTATCCAATTTGATAACTCAAATAATTCCATTGATTATGTTTATAGTTCTGGCACAGTTTATGATAACACACATCTAACCTGCATAGTGAGGGTCATTTGGTTTATTTGCTTAAATATATTAACATCCTACACCAATCCTGTTGACACAATGTGATAGCTAAATATTTTTTGCATGATTACTCTATAAATAATCACATCTGTGATAATCATGACACATTCTTCACCTGTATAGATTTTGGTATCGATCGAATGGTTGTGATAATATTAACCTTAACTTTAATTATATTTAAACTGTTCACAAACATATCTTTCTAATGATCAACTTACAAGAAAATTAACATTTATATCCAATCATTAGCAATCATATTTTATATCCAGGTCTATACATCCCTCACTTCTATAGTTGATCAGGTATTGATTGTTTTTTAGTGGTGAAATATTAATAGGTTGCTATGAATTTTTAATATGCAGCAGACACAAGATATTATGAAGAAAAAAAATAGCAATGATAATAAAAAAACCCACACAATATGTAATGTCTCATGTTCCAATGTAATAAATAGATAAATTGAGTTGCTATGATGTTTATCTACCTAATTTCTTAACTATTTGATATTTAACAGCTATGGTGCTTCTCTCCGACTATGGATTGAGCTTAATTAGACTTATAACTCTATAAGACATACATGTATCTGTGTTGGAGTCACTAATAGGTTGAAATCAAAGCCACGTCTGTTAACATTGTGTTAATGTGAGCAAGGTGCCCAATAAGTGTGATTTTACTTGTGAATTAATAGTAAGGTGTGAATTGTTTAAAGTTTTGCACTCATGAAAAGGATGGGGTAAGGATATATGAAAATAGCTCATCGCTGTCGCCAAGGTATGGGTTAAACATCTGCCGATCGTGATCGGCCTCTCGTTTAAATTTTGGTTTTGTATAGTAGATATTTCAGTTTGGCACCATTGGGGTATTCTAGCCAGCTCTCGAGGTGCAACTTCTTGTTTTTTTCTAACAGAGGCGTCTGTACCGGTAGTCCCATTGTGAAATTTATTCCTCTAATTTCAAATATCTTGGCTACTAGAAAACAGGATATTATTTTAGTTCTTGCAGCAGTTTTCTCACAGTTGGGCATATAGTGTAAGTTGCTTCCTTGATATTGGCAAGAAGCACAAACTACATATGCTTGTCTTCTGCTTATATTAGGATCCGTGGGAAGAATACATTGACAGGAACAGGCTTCGTCATGAAATTCAAAATCAAAAGAAAACATGGGATGCTTTTTGTCATCTGGAGACTTCAGAATCAACCCTCAAACTGCACAGATTCCAAGCAAAAACAGTGACTGGTAAGTAAATTTTGAATAAAATTGTTGAATGTCTATATATATTTATAACAATGATACAAATGGTACAACACTCTTGTTTTTGATTGTTCTCCTGAGCCAGTTGACAGTTCACTAGGCCTACTGGAGGATTTATTTTTCATTTCAGGACCAAAAATTAACTATGATAAGACATATGCATTATGGATAGATCCGACAAACAAGAAATATGATTAATAATTATACAGTCAATATGTGATAAATGTAAATTAAGACATTCGGTATCTAAATTCAAATTGCTTGGCATTGAATTTGATCTAACAGCTGACAATTTATTTCTTGATAACTATTTGAAAGTTCAAAGATAAATGCAAAGCACCATGAATTCGTGGAAAAAAAGAAACCTAACTGTTCTATGTAGAATTACATTTGTGAAATCTCTGATCATGTCAAAACTTACATTCTATTTAATATATATACACCAAATTCTCTGATGAGTTTAATAGATGATGGGATTACAAATGATCTACATCATTTTATCTGGAACACCAAGCATGACTCAATTGCAAGAGAATATATGCAGCTCAGATATTGCAATATTGATAGAAAATCCTTTTTGGATAGATCATCAATGGCAAATTATGATTCTATCAAGGCGAGAGATAAATATTATCATGCAGCAAAATGGAAACAAATGGCCTGTATTATGTTAATTACATAATATCTAGAGATGTGATAGTCTTCACATTTAACGAAGCAAACGAGAAGTATCATATAAAAATAGACTTTCTAAGGTATAATGGCATAACATGACCAATCAGACAATGCAGGCACATCCCTCTTTCAATTGTCAACAAACTTCATTTGGATCTTCGGGGTGACCTCTAAGGGAGCGTCTCAAAAGTCTTTGCGGAATTCCGAAAGTATTTTCCGAAAACAAATGACGTTATGAACACTTTGCGGAAAACTGTTTGCGGAAATTTTTCGGTAATTACGTTCCTTCTTTCGGAAAATAGCGCTAAGGTTTGCGGAAAAGAAGACGACGTTTTTGAGGATTTTTTTCGGAATACGTCCGACGTTTTCGGAATTTGCGGAAATAATTGCGGAATTCAACCCAACGTTATCGGAATTTTAGTTTCCTCTTTCGGAATTTGCGGAAATAATTGCGGAATTCACCCCAACGTTATCGGAATTTTAGTTTCCTCTTTCGGAATTTGCGGAAATAATTGCGGAATTCACCCTAACGTTATCGGAATTTGAATGCATGCGGACCTCGTTCCGGAAAATTTGCGGAATATATTCATGGGTGTCGGGCCGGTAAAATCGTAAACATCACCGCATTCTAGAGTATATAGGTCTATTGCTATTGGGTTCGTTTATTTATTAGGTTTACAGTGTTTATTAACTTAATAAAAACAATACAGCAATTAAAACACTTTTCCTTGACGAATCTTGGTATGGCTTCATCAAGCATTCATTGCCACAGCTATATAGTCAAAACGTGTTTTAATTCACAAGCACGAATCATGTATATATATGGCATGCAGGGAGTGAGTACCGGTACCCTATATAAACCTCCTGACATGTACTCATATATATTTGACACGAGAGTGCGCAATTATCGCTACATGTATAACAAGTTCCATGACACTGGAAAAGTTCACGGCTGACCTAGTTAATTATAGCAATGATGTCAGTTTGACACTGTTTGCAATGTCAACACTGTCCTCCCCATGCAATGAAGTCCGTGCAATGCGTGTAGGCCTACTGACTTCTTTCATTAATAGTCGCATTGCGATTGGTTATAGACAACAAACAAACACCAACGTCAATCATAGTATTTCAGGTATTGTTCCCACCCGGCCTCTATCCCAGTCTGAATGGAGTTACCACTGATTGGTTAAATCGAGCTCTGCCCATGCAAAGTGCATGTCTTTTGTGGATTCCGTTTTTCGTTAGCTAACGACCAGAATATGCGATGAGGTGTGACTGCATGCATCCTTTATATTTCACTTAAATATATGATATATGTTGCCTATTGTGGACCCCCCCCCCCCCAACTTTTCGCAAGTAGGGGAACTTAATACAGTCATAATAGTATATAATACTGCCAATTTTCGAATCTAGTTATCGCCATAGAATGACATATTTTTTTTATCTTCCGAAACACTTATTTGCATATTACATTTTAGATACATTAGGTCCCGGCTTTAATTCGGCTTTACTCCTAACAATTTAATAAAGAGCGTTCCGTAGTTTTTTCATGAATCCTGATGGATAGTAAAAATTAAAAGAGCGCAGGAAATTTCGATACAAATCTCCAGTGCAAAGGTTATACGCGAAGCAGTCATATTTAACTGACAAGTGTACACGTGCATAGGCCTATATGGGCTACTAGTTATAAGTAGCTGTAAATGAATGTTGTTTTCTTTAATACGGCTACACTTGATTTTTTTTAAATTGAAAAATAGACCAACATTCTATAAATGTATCTTCAGCCAGATAAATACGTATTGTTCCCAATACTGCATTATTAAGTCACACCCAACTATATTTGCAACTGTAACGTTTACTCAGGCGATTTGCATTGGAAGACATTTCCATTCAAATTAATCCGACCACTTTTTTTCTGGACATGTTGTGTGAATTCAACTGCGAAAATTAATGTGACCTTCAATTAATAATTCCGTCAGAAACGGCATGGGTAGAAATTCAGTACAAATCTCAGTATAAGCAGGTCATACACTGACACACTTGGGTAACTTTGACAAGACAATAAATATTACCAATGTGGTCAGTTGATAACCTATATCATATTATTCATATATTTATATCATTAAGAGGTAAACCTATTATATGCCCATTTACAGTAGTAATCTTACGAACATTGCCACAAAAAAAGTGAATAAAACCCCTGATTGGGAACTTGTTAATCGCCGTTATTTTTGCGCGCATCTGTATCTCTCAAATGCCAGGTGCAGCGAATTACGTCAGCACGAGGACTGTGTAGCAATGAACATGATTTACTACATCGTATACCGTTGTTTGAGTGAACATGATTGTATGTCACTTTCTCGGCGATATTCTCATTCAAGTTTAATCAAAAGTCCACTGGCACGATGCCCCGCGACTTTGTCTTTATAGTAACTATTGAAAAGATTTGAATACACATTCAAGAATGGTGGTCAACAATGCTCGATTTCACCAATTCCCATAATATACCGCGCGCTGGGTGCCGGGTTCCTGTTTACGCTGTACAAGCAGATTCGCATTTTGCAGGATTATAAAGTCAAATTTGAACGAGAGAATTACCTATATCCCCTGATGATAATAGAGCAGTTCACAATAATTTAGCTTTCCGCACTAGAAACCACAAACTGCCAAAAAGAACTCGGCGCTTGGACGAATAGGCCTACGGATTATTCGGACAGAATCTGCACTCTCTGTAATCTCGAAATCGGCGATGAATACCACATGGTACTGAATTGTAGGGAACTTGGCAAACTAAGAATAAAATATCTGAAACCCGACTTCTATCAGAGACCAAACACTTATAATTAGCCGCCGCTCTATTTAACTCCCGAAATCATATATATTGTATTTATGTATACAACTCTTCTGTAATGTCTATAATTGACGACCAGAATAAACTTAATTGAATTGAATAGCCGGGACAACTCTGTTAGCCGGGACAACTTGGTCCATGTAACAGCATAGATGAAGTAAGGATTTTTAGTCTATGCTAACAGCGACTAGTCATCCCGGCTAGATATGGAACGTTACACGATTCGTTGTTACTTTCATGACGTCAGCCAATAGAATGTTCGCGTCATGTGAGTGACGTCTAATGACCACCCACATTACGCCGTGACTCGGTGATTGACAGCTAGTTTTGTGCACGTCAACCGAGTTGTCCCGGTTGACCATCGATCTATATTAAAAATATACGTCGATGGGTTGACCGAGTTGTCTCGACTCATTTAACAGCGCGACCGAGTTGTCCTGGCAGACCGAGTTGACTCGGCTAGCCGAGTTGTCCCGGCTCATGTAACAAGCCCGAGTTGTCCCGGTTGACCATCGATCTATATTAAAAATATACGTCGATGGGTTGACCGAGTTGTCTCGACTCATTTAACAGCGCGACCGAGTTGTCCTGGCAGACCGAGTTGACTCGGCTAGCCGAGTTGTCCCGGCTCATGTAACAAGCCCCTTTGGTTCATAAAATGTTCGCGGGCGAAACATACCTTACCACGCACAAACGCTCTTTATTTTTTATTGTGAAGAAAATTCTGGCTGGCAGTAAATTCCAAAAGGAGGCCCACATGGACGGATGTAGTCAATGTAATTTCAAACCAAATAATTATAGTTTAAATTAGTGTAATTTAATTTAGTATACCGGTAGGACGTCGACTATATACTTATAAGATTATCACACCTTGTCGCCTGACGTAGCCTGACGTAGCAGATCGCCAACACACTGAATAGATCGTCTGGCTAAACAATGGGCTCAATCAAACCACATTTATAGTGCCCTCTTTGTGTTTTTCAACACATTCTAAAAACGGCAAGTACACTGTGACCGAAAGGCAAGTATACCGCGGTCGAACGGCAAGTATACCGCGGTCGAACGGCAAGTATACCGCGGCCGGACGGCAAGTATAGGCCTACATCGCGGCCGAACGGCAATTAGACCGCGGACCATTAACTGCAGTTAGCCGGTGTGGCCGCGATGTTGTTGCAGTTCGGCCGCGGTGGAAACACAAACCGCACCACGGTTAAGTGGACACTTGTTTTGTCCAGCGTGGTAGCTAATTGCTTGTTATGGAAATCCCTCATTTAGGTGAGAAGCACCCCAGTATATTGGGTATATAAACGATAATAGTAAAACTATTCTGATAAAACTATCGTAATGATAGAAGAGTTTATAATAAAACTGTGGATACAGTGTGTTGAATGATCAGATTAAAATATAGCACGTTTGTTTGTTGATTCGAGCAATTATATTTACAGTGCTGATTAACAATCCCTTTAATGCCTTGTGTGTCAGGTTCCCGTTTGTGATGCGTCTTGTCTCGAGATTTAATTGCGACGTGACGATTTGCGGAAGTATATTTCGCCGCAACAATTTTCCGGACACTTCGCCGAGATTTGGGACAGTTCGCCGGAAACTGACGACAACTTCACCGAAGGTCGGGACTATTCGCCGTAATTTAAGACATTTCGCCGAGATATACGACTTTTCGCCGGAATAGACGACTGACGACTGTTAAAAAAAATCGCCGAAATAAATTTACTTATATGTGGGTGTATTGTGGGACAATTGAAAATTTCTGACATTTATCGCAAGTTATTGCATTATTGTGCGCATACACAGTTTTATGACAAGCAATAGCCTACACAACTCAACATTCGTAGTTCTATCCATCTTGGGTGGATATGGTAAATGTTGTAAAGCCAGTGATATATATACCATATGAAAGTCGCTAAAACAACCTAGTTACTATACGGATCACCACCGCTAAAACAACATAGGCCTATAGGCTATACTTACTTTTCGGATCACCAATGGCTTCGGGTGAATTGTAATATGTAATATGAACACACCTCAGGTAACAGTATTGTCGGTAAAACACAAATGATGGTAATAATCACACGTGCTAGGAAGGAAGAATGGCTTCGGGTGAATTGTAATATGAACACACCTCAGGTAACAGTATTGTCGGTAAAACACAAATGATGGTAATAATCACACGTGCCAGGAAGGAAGCCCGAAGTTTGTTTTCATAGTACCTATGTCAAACAGTCTTCACTAATGACTAATTAGCAGTTCGCAGGATTATAATACCTGTGTCAATCAGTCTTCACTAATGACTAATTACGGGTTAAAATATTCCGGCGAACTGTCACTCCGTCGAAAATGACTTTCGGCGAAATGTCCATTCCGGCGGAATTTACTTCCGACGAGGAGTCCAGTCCCCAATCATGAATTTTCAACGTTTTCGGAAAGTAACTTTTCGCAATGTCGACGTTACGGACTTTGCGGAATGTTTGCGGAATTCTTTATTTAACGTTTCGGTAATTTTTGCGGAAAACTCAATTTAACGTTTCGGTAATTTTTGCGCAAAATTCATGGCGTTTGCGGAAATCTTTATGTAACGTTTCGGTAATTTTGTGGAAAACTCAAGGCGTTTTTCGGAACATTTGCGGAAAAATTCAGACGATAGCGTTGCGGAAATCTCGACTTTTCGGAAAATATTTGCGGATTCCGCAAAGACTTTTGAGACGCTCCCTAAATGGGAGCCATAAATTTTTCCCGAAATTTGTTAAAAACATGACTGCCAGCAACCATCTTGGAATTAAAATTTGAATTCATTAGCACACTCTGCAGCTCGCATTTTTATGCCCCGACCCTGTAAGAGGTTCAGGGCATGTAGCTGAGGGTTCATTCGGTCTGTCTGTCTGTGTCCACCAGAACAATTCACATTATAACTCTGGTGTTAATTATCAGATTTTGTTGTTGTTTGGCATGGTGATAGCACAGGTTGGGGGAAAGGATACTCACATATATGGGTTTCGTCCATTAATTTCCTTTAGTTACAGCCCTTATTTGACTAGGAAATGTGTGCATTTTGTGTTTGTACAAACATTTCAGCTTTTAACTAGGGCATGGATCATCAGATTTGTTTGTGCTTTGGTATGGTGATAGCACAGCTTGGGGGAAAGGATACCCACATACTACGGGTTTCATCCATTTATTTTTATTAGAGTTAATCGTTATGGCCCTTTTTTTACTTGGAAATTTGTGAATTTGTGTCCGAAAGAACATTTCAGCTTGTAACCCTACAGGCCGCATCCCTCATCCAATTGTCACCAAACTTCATATGGATATTTGGGGTGGCCTCTTGATGGGAGCCATTAAAAGTTTTCTGAATTTCATTGTAAAACATGGCCACCAGCTCCCAACTTGGATTTTTCTCTTTGCATGACTAAATCTTTCGGCACACCCTACAGGCCACATACCTCATCCAATCATCATCAAACTTGTGACCTCTAGATGGGAGCAATCAATTTTTTCTGAAATTTGTTTTAAAAAACATGGTCGCAGCAGACATTTTGGATTTTAATTTTGAATCCATCGGAACACCCTGCAGCCCGCATTTATCAGAGAAATGTTTTGAAAATTTAGGATTACCTCTAGAGGGGAGCAATCAAATTTGACAGATTTTCAAAGAAAAACATGGCTGCCGGATTTTAGTTCATCCGATCATCAAAAATTTGATTCGCATCTTCAGGATGATCATTAGATGGGAGCCATCAAAATTTTATGAAATTTCGTCAAAAAAACATGACTGCCAGCAACAATATTGGATTTTATTCTTTGCACGACTGAATCCTTCGGCAAACCCTACATGCCACATCCCTCATCCAATTATCATCACACTTGATATGGGCGCAATCAAATTATTCTGAAAATTGTTTTGAAAAACTTGGATATATGCTGTCAGAAGTGGCAATGTTTACATCCCATCAGATCTTTTGGAAACCACTAAATGGCAAATGTTGAACACATCTGCCAAAAGAAATAGTCCTCATTGTTTTATTCTGAAAAGATGCGAGAAATGAATGTGTAATGATAATAATATATTAAGACACATGAGTTAGTAGTATCCAGGGGGAAAAACTCTTTCTCTAAACATCAAAATGCAAAATAGTCTGCCTGTTATTGATATGCGTTGAAACTGAATGTGATTCGCCGCTATTAACCAGATTACATAAGTGATATCTCAGAGGGTATTACTATTGTTTTATTTATCGCTTTGGTGATTGACAGAACATTCTACGCCACGACAATTTCCCACTATTTACTGGACAAGCATATTATAAAACATGATTCTTTATTTCTTCCTCAGCTACTGAGAAGATACTGAACAACCTGAGAGAGCATGAGCCACCGCTTCCTCCTCCTCCTGTTATCTCACCCAGGGCTCCTGTGCCTGGGATCAGTGATAAAATTCTTCAAGACAAAACAGCTGTTCTGCATCTTCTCAGTTCTGACTTGGATCTCACTAAAAGACATGCCAGGTGAATGATCTTAATAAGTTTATTGTACGTCCAAAGGAAAAAAATTATTTGTTTTTGGGGTTTCTCTACCAACCCTATTTTAACCCTTTCAGTGCCAAGTCCGATTTTTGTATCAACCCATATTTCCTTGATCATTTTTCAAATTTATCGATGATAATAATGTGATACATTGATGATGGAAATAACTCTTAGAGCTCTTTCCATCATTGTATCACATTATTATAATTAATAAATTTGAAAAATGATCAAGGAAATATGGGTTGATACAAAAATCGGACTTGGCACTGAAAGGGTTAACCCTTTTCCCAACAGCACATGTAGTTAAACCACGTCATATAGCCAACGTCAACAGGTATGAAGGTAATTATGTTAGCCAACAGGAATTTGACGTTATAATATCATTGGGTGTTTCCCCACACTGGCCACAGGTAAATGTGCCATGTGTATCATCCGATATGAAACAACAAGCATGCTTTCACTTAAGACTTAAGTTAAGTGTCATCTGTGAATACGATAATGGAAACATAAACCAATAGACGAACTAAATATGTGCATATAAACAACCATTTATCTTCATTTTATCACAGATGTGAGTGAAAAATGACATTTTATGCAAATTTACGGTATGCCTATGCGAGTATGTCCTTTAAGTTTGTTTACCCACGGATTCGTGTCCTGATTGAAAAAAAAATAATTCATGATTTTTGAAAACAAAAAAGCGTATTATAAATAAAATAATTAAACCAAATGTCTTTATATTTGATGTGCATTAATCATATAAACCATGATTTGACAAAGTCGTAAAAAGACTTCCGATAAAAGCGCAAATTATTAGCAATTACGTCACGTTGCTTTGTGAAAGTTTGTAAATTTTCGTGCAAAAACCACATGTTCAAAGGTCACTTTTTGTTGATTCTAAGAATGTTTTCATTGACAACCAATGACATCAATGATTAGAAGTTTGAACTGATTTCATTGGCTCAAGTTTAGGGGTGGAGTTTCCCCATTGGTGCTAATTAGATGACAGAAAACGAGCGCGAATTGTTCGAAATGGCAGTGGGCTAACTTAGTAAGACGTCGCCAGCAGGTGCTTGAATGTGTCGCTTGGGATATTCTTTGTTTTATCGACATTGCGTTGATATAAGTACATTATTACTTTATAGTCGGTAATTATATATGCATACACGCAAAGAAGCTTCCCAAGATGAATTTGAGATATCTGCATGTCAACTGTAAACTCGCCTTTATTTAGAAGCACCCGCATTGGGCTGACTTGATGTCAAACCAGGAGAGATTTTTTTTTATTGATTTCTTTCTCGATCGATCAGGGTCGATGGTCTTTTGCGCGGTATATTTGAAATCTTGAACAGATGGATATATAAAAGTAATATCTCATCAATTTATTATACTAAATTTGTAGATAATATATATAAAAAAGTTTTAATTATGTGTTTAGAATCCCGCCGATAGCACAACAACGGCCGCGTCCGTAGTTACATTACAACCGGAAATAATATTCCGATGCTCCGACATAACCTGATTTCGCAGAGTAAATTTGTGCAATAAATGCAGAAAGATCCACTTTGAGTCATCAATTTGGAATTGCAATGTTCGAGTTCTCAAATTAAACAACAATTGTGACACTTAATGAATATGTTTCACAACATTTGGTTTGTGGAGAAGTTCACCTACATTAAATATTGATCAAATTTCGTCTTCGTCGAAAATTCGCTACCAGTGAACCACGTGTTTCTGTTTCGTTTGTTTTCATTTTGTCAGCCAATACGAGACTGAGAACATACTCTATGTCAACATTTTTTAATATTTAGGAAGGCAAGGTGGGAATACGTGCCTTCATTATGATGTTAGTCCATTAAAAAAAAATATTATTATAAAAAAAAAAAATTCACGTTCGCGGATGAAGTGACAATCATAATGGAACTCGACAGGAAAAATATCCCAATGGCCAGTTCCGCAACTGTCACGCTGAGATTTTGCTTAGCTGTGGCCGATTTAATTACGGCTGGGAAAAATGTTCATATTGCACTATTTGGAAATATAAAATCACCACTTAAGAAATAATACATAATCCAATATAAATTTCAAGTTCAAGTTGTCATATTTTACATAGATTACCCTCGCGACCACGCATAACGCAATCAACAAGGAAGCGTCTCTGACAACAACTTTCGTTTTCGTCGAAACCACGTGTTTCTATTTCGTTTGTTTTCATTTTGTCGGCCAAAACAGCATTCTAAGTAAACATTTTGCAAATCTAAAGCCTAGCAAATGAAGAAAGGATTTAATATGTGCCCTTCATGATCTTAACCATCAGCAGAACAAAACACAATCAATGTAAATCGTCATTATTACTCTTTATTCGAGTCTCAAATCCGAGTGTTGAAAATGCAAAAATTAAAGACGTCAAAAGACGATACGGACGCTACAACAAAAGACGTCAAAAGACGATACAGACGCTACAACAAAAGACGTCAAAAGACGATACGTTGGAATAAGGGTTAAACCACCTACCCAAAGATTTGTTTCATGGTATAACTAAATGTCTTGAGATTTTCATCCCTTTATATAGGTAACAAATAATAACCTGGGGAAAAACACATTCCAATGTCCAAAATTTGTTGATTTCTTTGTCAAAGTATTTCGCTTATACAAAAAGCAATGAAAACTTTTTTCATCTCAGTGATATCTTTTAATTTAACTGGTTCGCTGCTAAATATCCTACATACACGTAATGAAATGCATATATTTATTTCAGTAGACAGAAATTCATTGAATTTTATGCTTGGAGTGTGCAATTTACTATGTTTGCACTCTTTTTCTCGAACTTGAGCCCCACACATATATGCATTTGGGATAAGGTTATGGTTATGAGTCTAGTTGTCTGATTAGGTTAGGGGGTTAGGAGTCTGGTTGTCCGATTGGGGTATGTTATGAGCCTGGATATATCATTAGATTATGAGCCTGGTTGTCCGATTGCGTTATGTTATGAGCCTGGGTGTCTTATTGGGTTATGGTTAGAAGACTGGTTGTCAGATTAGGTTATGGTTATGAGCCTGGCTGTCACATTAGGATATGGTTATGAGTCTGGTTATCTGATTAGGTTATGAACATGAGCCTGGATGTCTTATTGGATTATGGTTATAAGACTGGATGTCGGATTAGGTTATAAAGGTCATGAGCCTGGTTGTCGGATTAGGTTATTGATATCAGCCTGGTTGTCGGATTCCATTGTGCAAAAACAATTTGTCATTTTCCTCTAACTTTTCACAATAAAACTACTCTTTCTGACAATTTTATCGGTCGGCATCCAATCAAACTTCACAAGGTCACAATTTAATTATATATGTAACAATATTTCAAAAATATTACCTGACAAATATGATTTAAATGATTAAACTAAACAAACAATACAGTGACACCGCAAAAGCCCATATCTGGGCTTCCAGCACTCTTACATAGGGTCCAAATATGGGCTTCCAGCACTGGACCAGTTAAAGGCATGAATGGCCTTTATTGTAGGTTATAACCAAATTATGAAAAATTCCTCAAGAATATACTAATAGTACAGTATAATGATAGTATGAATGCGATATTGTCCACAAAACACACTATGTGTCAGAGAAAATCTAGTTCGATTGATGTTATATTTTTCACGATAAGCACGTAGGTATGTTTATCAGCACAGAGTCCCAAAGTTATCTGTAGATTTCCAATCAACAAAACAACACAAGATTAAGCCTCTGTCAAGCTAGTTAGGGAGCAAAATTTGCTGTATTTGATTTCTCCTTCGTCACAAGAGTTCATAAGCTCAAAAGGCAGTCGCCACATAGCGAAACAAATTTATAATAAACATGGGGAAACAATAAAGGAATGATATAGTGATGAACATGCTCTCTGTGCTATTGAGATGGCATACGGTTGTGTAATCACTTTATTTAGATGTGCGTGTATTTTACGATGATTGTGAATATTCATTATTTCGATGCATGGCATAATTTATATGGTATTTAGAACAGGCGCGCACAACCTACAACTTATGAGTGACAAAAATATCATTGTAAATTCCTTATTTGTTGTGTGACGTAAATACGAACTGGGTTAGTAAATTTTAATCTCTTTGCAAAAAACAATGCTAATTAGGTACACACCAATAATTTAATCTTCGCCTTTCACAGCGCCGTTTATAAACAACGGAAAATTTTGTGGGACTTCAGCTGCCTTTGAACGTTTGTTTGTATACACAGATTTTGTAACATAATTTGGCTTTTGTTTACAAACACGGTGTATGAACTTGACAATAACATACTATATACGTGATATTTATGATTGGTATAAGAACAAAATCGGTCTATGTTTTAATATTCTTTCTGTTTATGGCAGTTTTAATGGATATGACTATTTTAACAGCATCACCTACCACGGAGGCCATCCATATCTTTAAATGCAGAAATGTAAGCCATAAAAATAGCCTAATAAAAAATGATTTGACCTAGCCAAGTTCTTTGCATAGCAGATTGGAAACATGGTGTGTACACTAAAATAAAATGAAAAGTGCTTACACCTTGATCTGGAAGTGCTTGAATAGCTGCCTTATATTGTAGATTAGATCTCGCAAAAATTACTTTTAGAGGTTTGAGCTATTGCCATGGGTTGGTATCCATCATCTGTACATACATGCGTGGGCTACAGGACGTACATTTGGTCGGATTAATATGAAATCTGTCATGGCTGTTGATATTGACATGTAGATGGGAATGAGAGCTATTGGGGTCATTCGGCAAAAAAACATGGGCAAAAAAATCTTGGATTTTAACATTCAATCCATTAGCATGGGCATCTTGGAATTTACTCTTTGCAAGACTAAATCCTTTGGCACACCCCACAGATCACATCCCTCATCCGATCATCACAAACTTCATATGGATTTTCTGGGTGACCTCTAGATTTGAGCCGTAAGTAATTTCCGAAATTCGTTGAAAATTATATTTTTTGTTTTGAAAATTTACAGGCATGTTTAGTATCACCTCTGTAGGGAGCTATCAATTTTGAAAATTTTCGATGAAAAACATGTCTGCCAGCAGCCATCTTGGATTTTACTCTTTGCACTAAATCCTTTGGCACATCCCTCATTCAATCGTCACCAAACTTCATATGAATAGATTGGGTGCCACCAGATGGGAGCCATCAAATTTTTTCAAATTTCATTGGAAAACATGGCCGCAATCGGCCATCTTAGATTTTACTCTTTGTATGACTAAATCCTTTGGCACACCCTACAAACGACATCCCTTTGTCCAATTGTCACTAAACTGCATATGGATCTTCGGGATGACCACTTGATGGGAGTCATCTATTTGTTCCGAATTTTGTTAAAATACAGGGCCACCGACAGCCATCTTGGATTTTATTCTTTGCATGACTAAATTCTATAGCACACCTACAGACCACATCCCTTATCCGATTGTCACCCCTAACTTCAAATTGATCATCGCGGTGACCACTAGATGGGATCTATCAAATTGTTTTTAATTTCATTGTAAAACATGACCGCCAGAGGCCACCTTGGATTTTACTTTATATATATCTTCATGTTGATGTCTAGTATTACTTAGACATTTCAACTTTCCGCATTCCTAATTGCTCTATTGACTGTAAGACATGAAATTATCCCTTTTCCAAGTTGAGCTACAGTGTCATTGACACTTTCATTTAAATGGTTCATATAGCTCAACTTATTAGAAAGTGGAGGTAAAGTCTCCAAGCCACATTGTCGTTGACAATATATTTGCCTTCAATATCATTTAATACAAATATTACAATCCTGGTGTTCCTGCCTCCACAAAATATCATAAATTTGTGTGTGATTGCCAAATTGTGTGATCTCAGTCATTAGTTTACAAAATTAGAACACAATTCTATAAGACAAATGCCATTCAGAAAATTAAAATTTAATTCTATTTGATGAAGAATGTTGGTTTGTAAAAAATAAATATAAAGCTAAGAGTGTGAAAGTTGCCATTGTTTCTTGGTGAGAAAGTAAAGATTGGTAAAATGTGGGCGGATATCATTATTTTAGGTTACAATTGTGGGATAATCCTTAAAATACCTCATGTAAACCTAAAAAAAAAAGTGCTTAAAAGTGGTTAAATCTCATTCGCGGTCAATGGTATGAATCCTACAACTTATATAATTAACTGCTCTTAAACATACTGACACCAGCATGAAATACTTTGCTTATATTCTTACTGATTATTTTAAAGCATCAAAATAGCTCTGGTAAGGTTTATTTTAACATTCGTATCTATTTTTATGTTTGCAGGCTATTTTTTGAAAGAATAACCAAACATACAGCTCTTGATATGAACTTTATTGATTTGCTGCCAAAATTGTACACGAATGAATGGAAGCAGGTATCTATTAAGTTAACACTTTCTTTACAAATTACTCATTGACGAGTAATACCCTTTATAAGAAATGTTCAGCTAATTACTTCAACATACAGCCATACACCATTTGTTGAACTTATTATCTGAACATTTCCCACCAACAAATAGGACTCCTTATTCACTTATATTATCAGTTTGTCTGTCTGTCATCTACTTATATTTGTGGAACATTCCCCAGATGAATAATAGACTATTCCATCTTATACTTTTATAACTGATTGGAGAATCAAATATACATATTTCCGCTAAAGGAAGCCGTTCACACTGAACTATATGGATAGATGTCCTGCGTTTGTAAAACCATAGTAGAAAAGGGGTTAACTTTTTTGTGGTCGTCTACGGTACCTCATGGTCTTTAGTGGCTTGCTCGTATTAATCACGCATGCGCAGTCCCCATATAACCGACTTAATTCGCCAGTTTATTTTCTGCTACCACAGAGAGAAGTCATAAGGGAGTATTGTTCCGAATTTGTCGTTTAACAACTAGACAACAAATTCAATTTATCGATACAATAATTACTGGTCGCCTACGCGTTAGTTTTTAGAATTATTGTTTCGAATTCACGGACCGTTTCGCTTCAAACATACAATTGTTCCGTGTTTTCGAATAGGCGGCGGACTTAAAACTTTTCGAATCTGAAAATCGACATTTCGCCATAATCAGCCGCCATTTCAAGGCCTTACGAGGCGCATAGACTATTGTGAACAATTCATCTATGTAATTATTATAGAACCTATAAGGTATGATATATTTTGTCAGATATAAAAAATGCCACGTGTTTTTTACCGGAAGTCTCCTAATTTCGTGGGAATTTATTTACGCGTGGACATTTATTTAGCAATAATTACAATCGCTACTGACGCTATTTATCATAATGTTATGAACTACATTCTTTCTCATAATATTTTGTTGTTTTATGGCTCAATACAACTGTCCAGATGTGTTGGTCACATCTGAACTTAAAAGTTGATTACAATTTACATCTGGGTTTATCAATTCAATGTAAAAACAGTAGTGTCATTATTACTTTAATATATTGACAGAGATTGATATTGGACAAGTGTTATAATTATGTTCATGGTTTGATTCTCGTAACGGAGCATCACCTTCAATGTAACAATCTCAGCCATGTGCTAGCGGACCGGTGATTGCACCCTGGTCAGGGTATTCTGACAGAAATCTTAAAAGTTTATTACAATTTACATCTGGGTTTATCAATTCAATGTAAAAACAGTAGTGTCATTATTACTTTCATAAATTGACAGAGATTGATATTGGACAAGTGTTATAATTATGTTCATGGTTTGATTCTCGTAACGGAGCATCACCTTCAATGTAAAAATCTCAGCCATGTGCTAGCGGACCGGGGATTGCACCCTGGTCAGGGTATTCTGACAGAAATCAGAACTCCATCCGATACCAAGTTTGTCAGGCTAACAAGTCCCATTTGAGATTACTGAATAAAATCCGAATGCAAATGCCGATTTTCCCCATTACAACACTTGTTCAGGTATGTTGTCGTGGGTGCACTACGCTGCACATGTACACACCTAGGTGTGTGCATGTTAGAGAACACTACTGGAGTCGCTAGATCTCATCTAAACAACATGCTTTCACGCTTGAATTTATCAGACTACAGTTTATCAATATCAGAAAAATAATGACTGTTGTCGTACTATGATTAGTTAGTGTCATTAATTTCAGACAGGGATTGACATCTGACAGGAGTCAGATTTCTGTTGAGTACATGATTCGATTCTCGTACAGTGCTTCAACTTCACTGTCAAAATTTATAACTGCTAGCATTTAATGATTGCAAGCATGACACTAAAATTAATCGTGATGACAGTTTCACTATAATTCCAGATTTTTGTTATTCTGAATTGTATCCAAAGATTAACCCATCCTTTCAAAATTGCTGGGTTGTATCTCGACAAAATGGTGTCTCCTTCCGGAATACAAACATAATTGCTTTCCTTCCTGTGTAGGTTTACTGAAAAGAAGCAGGGGGGGGTCTGGATTACTACGATTCTGGATATGGCTCTAATTGGGACACAAAAATTACAAATCATGGGTGCTCCAGTTTGCATTCTCTAGAGTAAGGCAAGAGGCTTATCGTCACTCTGACGGTGTTTACTCATGGTTTCACTATCTAAAAATATATTTGAAGATACTTTCGTTTGAACAACCTTTCCCCTTCTTGATTCAATTATGTGAATGATTCCAGCCTGACAGGTATTTAGAGTCGTGGTGACTTGACCCCTCCAGGTAACTGGTCCACTGGCAATAACTGGCGACCGTGGCCTGGATGACGCTCCCCAATGAATAACGATATAATAGCAGTGGTATTCCAAGACGAGGAAGGTGGGGGGAGACATTATTTATGACAAGTAACCATATCAAATGTGAGCTTGGTACAAGAACAGGCTGTACATCCAATACAGCATGTATTGTTCATAAAGGGCATGGTAGGTATTTTGAAGGTATTCATGGACTAGTTGGTGTCTCAATGAATTTTAAAATATATACGTGTCCCGACCTTTCATACCGTTGATATGGCGAATATACTTCACACACGAATGAAGCATATTTACATGGAAAGCATTTATATTGCCATGTGTCCCACGACCACTGCCAATAGCCTTTCCGACAAGAGGCCATCAGCATGGCTCTTCATACTTCTATTGCCCATATCAATTTGATTATCTGGCACATAGACAATAAAACAGGCAAAGACGTTTGCGCTGTCCAGCTAAGCTTTCGAGGAAGCTCATTGACCAGCATTACCGACCTTTCCTAAGACGCAGGCAGGGGACCACCCCGTTCGAGTGGCATCCCATCCACATGGCACAGATGCCCGATCATAAGGGCCTGAAGCCATGCTGCCAACTGCGCATTTCGGTCTATGCTGTCCTCTCTTCCTTAAACATGCCATAAGCGGGACCACTTAGGTCGGGGGAGTTCCTCTCTATCTTGGCTCTTCAAATTAAAATAAAACAACATTATAAAGGTATGTGTATCCTTTACTAGGAGAATGATAATTTCTTTCCTTTCCTTCCTAGGGGAGCCATTTTTAGAGCGGGTCTTCCCCTAGTTTGCTGCATTCTTCACACTAACCGACCTATCACACACCTAGGTCGTTCTGCTGCATGTTTGGGGGGGGCAGAGGTTCGGACCTGAATATTCCGTATGGTGACCGTGAAAATTTACCTGTGTTCATCATCTGACTACATGTTACATCATTTGAACTGATTTCGGTTGTAGAAGGCGCACCTTCATTTCTTAGAATCGGATCGCGGTGGGTATTCCGCTGGGAACGCGGACTGCTCTCAGGTGCCTAGTGGTCGTGATGGCCTAATAATAGTAATGTGTGTGGATTTAGGCTGAACATAATACTTGTGATTGCACATTTTGCTGTCTGTCTCCATTCCAAAGGATGGTGCTCGTTGGGAAATTTCTCCAAAATTAATACTCGTACCGACACTATTGTTTTGGCACCTGAGAGTAGCGGTTTGCTTTCTCATCGGATGCTCTGGTCACCTGCGGTGTTCGGCCATGTTCTCCGAGGGGCTATATATATATCTTTAATGATACATTGGATTGTGCCAGGGATCTCTGCTCTGGCTCCGACCATTGGATTGTTGGGCGCAGCTTTAGTAGGGTCTTCTGACATGATCTCATGATGACTTATATATCACCATGATATATCTATTATATCATTTTATATATCTATATATGCGAAAGATTTGTGTCACCGGGTTTCTGCAATGATATCTTGTAAAACGGTGATACATAGGTACCTCAGAGACATATTCTCTGTGGGGTTGTATATCTATATTTAGTGATACGTTGGATCATGACAGGGAGCTGTGATCTGGCTCCGCCCATTAGATTGATGGGCGCAGCTTTGGAAGGGCCTTCTGATATGGTCTCATGAGGAAAACTTAATATGTATATCCCCCGGATATATATATTATATCATTTTATATATATATATACGCAATGTGTATATTGTGATACATAGGTACCTCAGGGACATGTGAACGTGTGATAACTGTTCTAAGGGCAGGACCAGTTCACGCTCCTCCGGTAAATACGTCTCGACGGTTTAACCAATTCGTGGGGATACGTCTGGTGGAGCTGCAGGGGTACTTGGGACCTCCAGGCCATTTGGCCTCCACCAGACGCTAGCGGTTCTGGGCGCTAAAGCTGCCAAAACTCGCGTGCGTACGTATCGACACCGGCTGGATGGCCTTAGGCAGCTTAAGCGTAGGGCAGGGGCCGTACCCATGAGGTAAAGCGCCGAGTCCCCCTGGTCACGATCGCAGAACAAAATGACGACACGGCCTTGCCTGCCACTCCTCCGTGAAGGGATCGGAGAAAAATGACCTCTCCCCACCCTCCAGCTTGGCCAGGATATTAGCTTGGGCATGACCACCTGCAGCATGCGATGGTGGGGGCTCCCTCTGATCCGATGGCTTGACTCGCTTATAGTTGTATAACCCATTTGGGCTAATGGGCTCTCCATTTGATACCTGTGCCATAGATTGGGCATCAGGTTATCTGCCATTTGCATTGGTGAACAGCAGTTAGTTAAACTCTTAATGTTGGTTGTCTTGCCATCTTTGGAGTGGGCCTCCTCCTGTGCAGGTCGTTATGTCGCTAAGGCGGAGAGGGAGTTAGTCTCCTCGAATCTCGAATCGGCTGGATTCTTAGAACTGACGGATGAAGAACAGAGAATTGCTCGGTTCGCTCGCAATTCTGAATTGAATGGCACCACCTGGGATGTTGCTTCCAAAAACAAGGGGGGGAGGTACATGTTTGGGCAATATAGCACTCTAATTATATGAGTTATTTCACGTACCTAATCATAACAGATTCATTAAAGAGTTCATATTTAGGTACAATCTGTTTTAGAAGAGTGCATTCCCTCCAAAATTTGGCTATTAACTTTATTGCTCGTGCCTCCTCCTGGGCTTGCATTCTAATCCATATAGTTCAGTGTGAACGGCTTCCTTTAGCGGAAATATGATATTTTAAAAAATATAATATATATTTCCTTAAAGAAAGCCTGAACACTGAACTATCATAGGGCCCTCCCATGGCGGTGCCATTCCCAACCCCGCAACTCGCCAATCTCCTGATTGAGTTGAAAATAAACTGGCGAATTAAGTCGGTTATATGGGGACTGCGCATGCGTGATTAATACGAGCAAGCCACTAAAGACCATGAGGTACCGTAGACGACCACAAAAAAGTTAACCCCTTTTCTACTATGGTTTTACAAACGCAGGACATCTATCCATATAGTTCAGTGTTCAGGCTTTCTTTAAGGAAATATATATTATATTTTTAAAAATATCATATTTGGTTTAAACAATATTTATTTCTTCCCAAAAATTATATATAATTGTGAAACAGGACACCAGTATGTATATAGATACATAGAATATAGTATGTACATATTTATATAGGTTATCATCACTGTGGGTTCTGAGATTCATATTCTGGGTAGTATTGACAAAATCTGAGGTCAAGCAGTGTATGCAATGTGTCTTGAATACCTATCTCCATAATCTATAGGGTGATTCTTACAACAATTTTTGTCCCCCGAAAAATTTATTTTCGGGGGACTATAGAAACGGGCTCCGTCCGTCCGTCCGTCCGTCACACTTTTGAGTACCTTCATGGTGTAATCATCTCCTCCTACAGATTTCATCCCAGAGATTTGAAACTTCAGAATATTGTTGCCCATATATTGAAGATGTGCAACATGTATATAGATGGCGGAAAAAAAAAATTTTGACGGAGTTATTAACCCTTTTCAAGTTAGAAAATTTCAACATTTTTTATAATTTTCTGTATGAGGGTACCTCATGGTGTAATCAACTCCTCCTACAGTTTTCATCCTAGTGATTTGAAACTTCAGAATATTGTTGCCCATATATTGAAGATGTGCAACATGTATATAGATGACGGAAACATAATTTTTTGACAGAGTTATTAACAACCATTTTCGACTTAGAAAATTTCAACATTTTTTATCATTTTCTGTATGAGGGTACCTTCATGGTGTAATCATCTCCTCCTACAGTTTTAATTGTAGATATTTGAAACTTCAGAGTATTGTTACCCACATATTGGAGATGTGCAACATATATATAGATGACGGAAAAATTATTTTTATACGGGGTTATTAACTAACCCTTTTTGACTTAAAAAATTTCAACATTTATTTTAATTTCTTTAACAAAGTGGCATCGACTTGCCACGTTTTCGGGGGACACTGTGGTCTGCTGACCTTTTATTTCTTTAAAGTTATCCTTATTTGATGTTAATTACATAGAATACTGCACGGGCGATTCAGCTGCATTAAGAATACTTTCCCTTGTCCTAAAGAGGCACAAACCAACATCCAATGGTCCTAGCGTGTTTAGTGTTGCTGCAGTTCCTTCTTAGCTCAACTTACTGGCTGGTGGCCATCTTGGATTTTACTCTTTGCATAACTAAATCCTTTGGCACAGGCTACAGGTCGTACCTTTGGTCAGATCATTATGAGATATGTCATGGCTGTTGACATTGACATGTAGATGAGAACAAGTCATTTTGGGGTCATTCGGCCAAAAAATATGGCCGCTGGTGGCCATCTTGGATTTCAAAATTAAATCCATTGGCGTGGTCTACAGGTCGTACTGTTCGTCTGATCATCATTAGATTTGTCATGGACGTTAATATTGACATGTAGATGGGAACGAGTTATTTTGATGTCGTTCGGCCAAAAACATGGCCGCCAGCAGCCATCTTGGATTTTACTCTTTGCATGACTAAATCCTTTGGCACGGGCTACAGGTCGTAGCTTTGGTCAATCGTCATGAAATTTGTCATGGATGTTAACAATGACATGTAGATGGGACGAGTCCTTTTGGGGTCATTCGGTCAAAAAACATGGCCGCTGGCGGCCATCTTGGATTTCAAAATTAAATCCATTGGCGCGGTCTACAGGTCGTACTGTTCGTCTGATCATCATGAAATTTGTCATGGATGTTAATATTGACATGTAGATGGGAACGAGTTATTTTGGGGTCGTTTGGCCAAAAAACATGGCCGCCAGCAGCCATCTAGGATTTTACTCTTTGCATGACTAAATCCTTTGGCGCGGGCTACAGGTCGTAGCTTTTGTTGGATATTCATGAAATTTGTCATGGATGTTAACAATGACATGTAGATGGGAACGAGTCCTTTTGGGGTCATTCGGCCAAAAAACATGGCCGCCAGCAGCCATCTTGGATTTTACTCTTTGCATGTTGTCACGGAAAAAATGCTTTGGGCTTATTTTGACACCCACCACCCCCAGCATACATGTCGGAAAAGAAAAAAAATTTCCCCTTCCCCCGGTACAGGTGCACGTATATGTATGAATATCTAAATATGATATAGCATCAATAATTAGTCCCAGGCTTCAAGGAAACCAGAGCCCATATTATACATATTATACATGTGATTGCCAAATAATATCTGCTTAAAGTTACCATTATTAGCTCAACTTACTTTGTAAGTTTGAGCTATTGCCATGGGTTGGCGTCCGTCGTGCGTGTGTCTGTGTGTCCGTCAACAATTTCCTTTGGCGCAGGGTACAGGTCGTAGCTTTGGTCGGATCTTCATGAAATTGGTCATGGATGTTAACAATGACATGTAGATGGGAACGAGTCCTTTTGCGGTTATTTGGCCAAAAAACATGGCCGCTGGCGGCTATCTTGAATTTCAAAATTGAATCCATTGGCGCGGGCTACAGGTCGTATTATTCGTCTGATCATCATGAATTTTGTCATGGATGTTAATATTGACATGTAGATGGGAACGAGTAATTTTGGGGTCGTTCGGCCAAGAAACATGGCCGCCAGCAGCTATCTTGAATTTTACTCTTTACATGACTAAATCCTTTGGCGCGGGCTACAGGTCGTAGCTTTGGTCGGATCTTCATGAAATTGGTCATGGATGTTAATAATGACATGTAGATGGGAACGAGTCATTTTGGGGTCATTCGGCCAAAAAACATGGCCACCAGCAGCCATCTTGGATTTTACTCCTTGCGTGACTAAATCCTTTGGCGCGGGCTACAGGTCGTAGCTTTGGTCGGATCTTCATGAAATTATTTGTCATGGCTGTTGACATTGACATGTAGATGGGAACGAGTCATTTTGGGTTCATTCGGCCAAAAAACATGGCCGCCGGTGGCCATCTTGGATTTCAAAATTAAATCCATTGGCGTGGGCTACAGGTCGTACTATTCGTCTGATCATCATGAAATTTGTCATGGATGTTAATATTGACATGTAGATGGGAACGAGTAATTTTGGGGTCGTTTGGCCAAAAAACATGGCCGCCAGCAGCCATCTTGGATTTTACTCTTTGCATGACTAAATCCTTTGGCGCGGGCTACAGGTCGTAGCTTTGGTCGGATCTTCATGAAATTATTTGTCATGGATGTTTAATAACAATGACATGTAGATGGGAACGAGTCATTTTGGGGTCAATCGGCCAAAAAACATGGCCACCAGCAGCCATCTTGGATTTTACTCCTTGCGTGACTAAATCCTTTGGCACAGGATACAGGTCGTACCTTTGATCGGATCTTTATGAAATTTGTCATGGCTGTTGACATTGACATGTAGATCGGAACGAGTTTGGGTCATTCGGCAAAAAACAGCCATCTTGGATTTCAAAATTTACTCCATTTAAGCACAGACTACAGGCCTGAGTGTTCGTCTGATCATCATGAAATTTGTAGTAGAAGTTAATATTGACATTTAGATGGGAATGAGTCATTTTGGGGTCATTACATGTAAATGGGAACGAGTCATTTTGTGGCCATTCAGCAAAAAAACATGGCTGCCAGCAGCCTTCTTGGATTTTACTCTTTGCACACCACATTCCAATCACTCCATTGACTGTAACACATGAAATTATTCCCTTGGAAGTTGAACTACAGTGTCATTGACACTTTCATATTTAGTTGTACAGGTGCCTTTATGTGTATGAATATCTAAATATGATATAGCATCAATAATTAGTCCCAGGCTTCAAGGAAACCAGAGCCCATAATCAAGTACATGTACCAGTATATTCAACTCCTGGAAAACCCTTGAATATTTAGTATTGTGCTCCTGGAATAACCCTGGAAAATTGCCCCCAAATACTCCTGGAAACTCCTTGAATTTATTTCAAAATTGGTGCAAGAACCATGTATAAGTTGTTGACTCTTTCCAGGTGCTATCTGGCTTCTGAGAGGTCATAGTCATTGAGTATCATCTCTGTCGATAGTCTTCATGAAAAACCTTTCGATAAGCAAGGAGGCAACAAAATAGAAAGCTCCGTAAACAAAAACGTAAAAAACATGAAAAAATACAAGAAAGGCATGGAAAAACCTCTCACATGGTATTCTTGAAGATACTTCCATTAGAAGTTTCATTCTGTTCTTCGCATTTTGAGAAACAATGAAGAGTATGTGAGTATAAAACTATTTGTGAGAGACGAAAACATGGAAAACAAACAAGATCATCGATCCAACATTATTGCTATGCTGTGGAAAATTCCAAAATGAAGCACATAAAATAATCTGCGATTTATGTAAGATTTTATTCCATTTTAGCTGCCAAGGATGCAGAAGACGTGATGAATAGATCTAGCATATTACTTTCATTCAATATAGAGAATCACAAGAGCTTCAAAAGAAACAAAATAGTGTATCACAGACAACAGATAATGAATCTAAAGAGATCATGAAGTCAAAATTGACTAATACATGTACAAGTAATGCTAAAACACTAGATATTGGAATGATTCCAGAATGGATGCTGAGTATAGAAAGACAATTAGAGAAGTTTGTGTTGATTTTGGAAAAATACAAAGAAAAACATTACACACAAATTGACATTAGGTTAGATTCAATAGACAGGAAACAAAAAGTGAAGATCAATAGATATACTGCTGAAATAAACAATAAGATGCAGAAAATGGAAAATGCTATGTCAAGTTTACAAAGTTGAATAACAAAATTAGACGAAAAACACGTTTCAGAGAGAGGAGAATCTCAAACTCTTTGAAACGAAAACTGGATAATAAAATAAAAAACTTTGATGACCAGCAGACGAATGTGTTCGAAAAACAAGAGAAAGATTTGAAAGAATTGCAGAGAAGACTGGAAGAAAACATCAACAAGAATTTACAGGAACTAACACAAAATAAGACCAAAACAGTATAAACAACAACATGGTAGCCCTAAACATACCAGATAAGCATGCGGAAGAAGATATGATAGAAATAGAAAACACGGTAAAAAGGATAACGAAATGTGATATCAAACATTTTGTGTCATTTAAGAGAATTGGCTTCTTAACAGATAACAAACATCGACCAGTACACTTTAAGCTCACTGAACAACATTATAGGGATATAATGATAAAAGAGGCAATTCAATTTAACAGAGGAGAAACTAAAATCGATGGACATAACAAAGTGTATTTCAACAGAGAATGCTCAAGAAAAGAACTTAATGCCTCATACAAACTTAGGATAGAACTAAGAAAAGAAAGAGAAAAATATCAAACAAAAACTTCCGCATCTATGATATGGAAATAGTGGAACAATGAATGGACTTTACATTGACTTGTGAACTAAAAACACGTACTGATTGTGAAATCAGAATCAAGGTTTAGTTTAATTCTCACCAAAGACAGCTGATTCACTGTGGACATATATTTTGATTCTCACAAACTTTTTTGATTTAAGACCTTAGCTAGGAAGCACACTGAGCCCTGGATTCTGACGAGACCTCCATTGGTTTAAAGCCTCTTAACTTGTTTAAGTTAAACAATCTGGAGCTCCCTCGGGGATGAAATCAAACATACTGAGAATCCAATACAAGGAGTGCCGGAGATCAACAACCATTTGGGACATAAAATATTACGGCTGAACTTTAGTTTCAAAAGAAACGGTACCCCCAATGTCTTAACAAGTGGTTGGAGTGCATGCTAGTAAAATACCTTGTCACCGGCTGACATTAAGGTGATTCTGGGGTCAAACATCAATGGCAAGTTCTCACACCAGTACTCTGCCAAACCAGGGGTAGATTCCATTGTGCGCACTGACCATGATCAGCATTACTCAGAATCTACCAACGGTAATAACAGTAAAAAGGTCTCTGCCCGCCGGGGGGAAACAAGGGTCTGGTTCATCTCGGTATGATCGACAGATTACAGTCAGACCATACTACATGTCCCTGGTCTTCAGTCAATTTAGTCTTTTCCGTCCACATCAGACATGACTCCACTTGAACCTGCAGTCAGAAATACCTCGCAATTGATGACTAATATGCTCTGAACAATCAGCAGCACACAGATATGGACCCTTCGTCTGCTAAGAAACGATAAAGAAGAAATATATTATATTCAAATACTAGTAACTATTGTCATTTTTTGTTGTTGACATTTATCATCCAGAGTGTTCATCCAATCGGTGGCTGCTTGAAGTTGTTCCAACAAAATTGGCACCCACTTTTCCGACCAATACTTGGTTAGAACCCGTCATAAAGGCTGAAGTTTGATTACTCTCTAACCATCACCTTTCTGTGATAAGAGTAATTGCACCTTTTAAGCCAAAAGGCCACACAAAAAAAGAAGGCTTTCGGTTCTCAGGCCCGCCGCATTGAATAAAAAGGGTGCATTAAGCATTTTTATTTTGAGATGCTGATGTTTAACATGACCAAAAAAACTTTTGAAAAAAAAAAATTAATTGTTTTTTTTTCTTTATATTACTAGTAACTATGGTATATGAATATAGATAGTAACTTTATTGCCTTGTGGTGGTTATTGGTCTCTGCCTTCATGACAAATTTATTTTGTTCATCATCATAGATCAATCTGAGATAGTCAAGGTAGAAATAGAATTTTCCTCCCTCTTGTATCGGAATATCTCACCACATTCAATTGCATGGTGGATCAAGATGATTATTATTAACAAATATGACTGACTTGATTCACAGAGGAGGCAGTGCATGTGTGTACTGCATATGAACTTTAATAGGGTTATTCTACCTTATGGGCTTCTCAAAAACATCAGTGGCTTTGAAGGACTTAATGAAGAGAAAGAGGGGCAGGAAAAGTAGCAGCCTCTTGGTATCATCTTTCCATTTTCTTAACTTTGTATCTTGGGAACATTCAATCTCAATCAGAAATCTGTTTTGTTCACTTATAGCTGCCCAGCAAGTTAAAAAAAATCACTCTTAACCAAAATACAATCTCATTCCTAGCTGCCTCCTCCCTCCTATGAGTTGAATCTACCATATAGTTCAGTGTGTAGCGTATCTTTGAGGGGAATATAACATTTTCGATAGAACATACATATTCCCTAATAAGATACTTACAGATTGAACTCTCAGGTCCCTCCCAAAATGGGATTTTCCCTCCCCGCTGCTCGGTCAACCACCTCGAATCCTGTGTGAGAGGTATTTGAGAACTCTCAAGCTAGTTAAATACCTAAATCACATGTGATCTAAATGACTAGTGACCTCTCTTCAGTTTAAGAATAACATTTAAAAATGTACTTGCACAATGGATCCCTCCTTTTGTGAATAGAAAGGAATATATCATATACATGTAGTCCAGTGTATATATATCTTATTAGGGAATATGTATTTTCCATTGAAAATGTTATTTTTGGGTCATGTCACATACCTTTCTTAAAGTTCTATATTTGCACTTATTATAGGTAACACTCAGTATTGGATGTAAGAGTAAAATAATGAATCCGCTGCACAGATGTTCTGCACCAGCTGCTATAACTGTGAGGGTAAGTAAAATATCAATTTTACAGATCCAGCCATCTCATGGAATTCTGCACATTTCCATTACACTCATATAACTCATATATATGACACTAGCTCCTAGGACAAAGCACACCCATAGTACTGAACATAAGTACTCCAATGATAGCACATAATCCAAAAGTTACGATAATTGGTTATTTGATGGTTATTGCAATAAAAAAGTTATTTTACTTACATTAACTCCATATTTTACGTGGATGCACTGATTGGATTCAATTATCATCCCCGAAAAAACTTGAGAGTCTGGGACCAGTTCGATTTCTTGGCTATGTCCGATGAATTTTGCGTGATGTCTTATAATTTGAGAATACATCTGATGAATTTTGCATCCGTCACTGCATGATTCAGAAATAGTTAACATAGACAGTTGAAAGCAAAGTTTTATTCAAAGGTTGTTCCCAGAATCAAATTTTTCTTTTCTAAAAAAGTGACCGGTCAAATAAAGCCACCTAATTCGGGGGACATGTTGGCTAGTGGCCTTTTATTTATTTGTTATTCTCTTGACCTTTTTGTCATGTTCACATGTATCCAACAGATATTAAACTCCATTCAGGTTCCACATAAAAGCAGGGAAATATTAAGACATACATAAGCAACAGCCAGCTCATCATAATATATTCTGAACTGATTATGATTTTATAGCGCGCTCTCCCGCGGCAAAGGAGTGGAAGCGAAGCGACCTAGGGTATACGTATGCGGATATGATATATACTAATCGACTTCTTCAGCCCAATCTAAAAATAGATTGAACTTGCCTAAAATAGAATAATTTATTCATATCTCAAGGGTCAGCCGAGTCCAAAAAATTATTGTTGGCGACGGCCGCCATTTTGTATTGATTAATACCAACTCGAAATGCTCCAGGGCAAAAATAAAAAACGTTGTTCCGGTAAATGTTAGCAATATTTTATCATACGTAGGAACATCATGCTCCTAAAGCCAAAGATATTTTTTTTAAATTGAATGTAAATTAAACCAAAGCCCTGGTTAACAAAAACTGAAATTGCATGAAACCCCGAAAGAGGATTCGATTTGATCTTCCATTTTCTAACGGTATTTCCGCCTAAAAGATTGAAGAAATATTCTCAAAGTTCAAAGCCGACAAACGGAAACTATAAGTTCCGATTGAAAGATCGCAGGGTCCATTTAAGATTGCTTCTTGGGAAACCAGTAAAGGCGTCAGCACATCAAGACGTACATCATGACGTGACAACCTACATCGGCGCGCAAATTCCTGACAGGACTGCGTCAATGGCCAGACAGCTGAGACTCGTATTACACGGGCATATATGTGATTATTTACATACATTGTAAAAATAATTTTCTTGTGTCCTGTTTGGGTTTATCATCAAATCCTTCTAAAGATAAAAATTCATCCGATAATCTCCTATCCAACACGAGAGAACCACTCCAACTTGCCAGTAACGACTTTTAGAAATAGAAAACGCTCTTTATGCCTTCTCTCGTCTCAGTAATGTACTGATCAAAGATAGGACTTCTCCTCCTTCTCACTGAGCCATGTAAGCAATCCTGAGGAAATGCAACATCTCAGTGTCGAGAATAGATTCCTATCGGGTATTTCTGTGGATTGACGGTACATGGACCATGTATGTAGATTTGTAGAAACCCGACATAACAATGTTGTTGTTGTTGTCGTCATTGAGTGCATGGGGGCATTTACGTATGATCATATTATATAATAGATTAAATTATTCCATTTATATTTCTGCCATGTGTTATGCCTTGTTCTCTTTATAGAGAAATACCATCCTCCTTATCATATCCTCCACTTTGCAGGTAAAACAAAAGGAGAGAAATGAGGTTGTCGACCGAAATGTAGAAGAAAACAGAATAGAATATAAACAGATGCTGATGGAGAGCTTGCAGCCACCACCCCAAAATATATGTTCTGCTGTGGTTCATGTTGAAAATGCAATAACGTAAGTTTTCATCACTTTTCTCGTGGTAGACCTATTAACCTTAAGGTATAATATTGTGAGATTGTTGAAGATTTTCTGGCAGATTCGTGATATAATGTTGGATATTTGCAGAATCAGGTGAAACATTTTCAGCAGGAATAAATATATATGCAAATGCAGAACTCAGATATCACTGATAGAATAATCAAGGTACTGCTCAACGTATTTGGCCACTTTTTAGCTCACCTGAGACAAAGTCTCCAGTGGAGCTATAGTCATCACTCATCGTCCGTCTGTCCGTCCGTCAAGAATCATCTTCTCCGCCAAAACTGTAAGACGGAACGGGTTCATATTTGTTGTGGATGTTCCCTAGGTGAATCACATTCAGATTTGTTCAAATGAGGTCACCAGGTTGATTAGTTGATAAACCAGGGCCATAACTCTTTCCCTCCATAGTAATTCTTTTAAAAATCTTCTCAAATACCATCAGGCCAAATGGTTTCATATTTGGTATGAAGGATCCTTGGGTGACTGGGGTTCAGATTTGTTCAATGAGGTCACTGGGTCGAATGTGGGTGGGGCCAGGGACATAACTCCAAAAATTTTTTTTAGATTCAACTCTAACAAAAAAAGAAAAGAAATGATATATTAAAAAATAAAAGAATATTTAAAAAAAAATGTGGAATTGTTTTTTTTATTAAAATATATATAAAAAAAAATGTATTTAACTCCATGGTCAATTATATATATATATTGTTTAACATTTTTTGAAAATTGAAAAACAAATGCCATTACATTTCTGAAGGTTGTGCCCCCTGGCCCTTCACTCAAGTTCACTGCTTAAAAAGCATTTACTTTGGCTGTAACTGTATTCTGGGTATGCCTACACAATCATGTCAAGTGAAATCTGACATTTTTATAAACATTCCCTGGAGATCTGCTAGAAGTCATTAATTCCCAATCTATCATGTATTGTTCAAATCTTTCAAATAGCATGCCTGTCATTTGCAGAATTAGGTCCCCAGAGGGTGAATTTAGTGATGCTATCCCGCTTCTGGGAAGTATCTATAGTATCAAATTAACATTGTTCTAGGAAGTTTCTATATCCCCTAATTTGCAGAAGATAAAATTCATAATTGAGGTGCCCAATGGGTGAACATCACCAACTTCAACTGGGGAACTTCAATCTTATCCTAGGTCTGCAATGGCAGTTGAGGGCCTTAGCAGAATGAGGTCCCCAGATGGTGAATTTAGTGATGCTAGCCTGCTGTGCGGGATAGAGTCACTAAATTCACCCTCTGGGGACCTCATTCTGCAAATGACAGACACACTATCACACTATTTCAAGCCTTGATTGTATAATACATTGTGTTGCTTGAGACCAGGCATGCACAATGTAGGAACAGACACGCTTTTAGTGATGCTATCCCATACAGCAGGCTAGCATCACCAAATTCACCCTCTGGAGATCTCATTCTGCTTAGGCCTCATCTTCTGGGAAGTATCTATAGTATCAAATTAACATTGTTGTTAGTTACGTTTCCCTTCTAGGAAGTTTCTATATCCCCTAATTTTCAGAAGATAAAATTCATAATTGAGGTGCCCAATGGGTGAACATCACCAACTTCAACTGGAGAACTTCAATCTCATCCTAGGTCTGCCATAGCAGTTGAGGGCCTAAGCATAATGAGGTCCCCAGAGGGTGAATTTAGTTATGCTAGCCCGCTGTGCGGGATAGTGTCACTAAATTCACCCTCTGGGGACCTTATTCTGCAAATGACAGACACACTATCACACTATTTCAAGGCTTGATTGTATAATACATTGTGTTGCTTGAGGCCAGGCACATACAATGTAGGAACAGACACGCTATTTGTAGGCTTACTCCTTTGGTGATTGTGATTCAGATTTGTTCAATCAGGGTCACCAGGTCAAGTAAGTGCAAGGCCAGCTACATTACTCTTTCTCTCCATAGTAATTCATGATATGTTTTCTATGCAAGAATCAAATGGCCTATTTTGCTTATATTTGGTATGAAATTACCTTGGGTGACAGATTTGTGAAAATGGGATCACAAAGTAAAATAAGGGCAGAGACTTAACTATTTCACTACATAGTAATTCTTAAAATATGTTTGCAAGAACTAGTTGGCTTATTTAGCATGGAATGTTCTTCCTTGACTGCAATTCAGATTTTTTTTAATGGGGTCACCTGGTCAAATAGGGGCCAAGCGAAGGACAGTTTCCCTCTTAATATGCTTCCTTCACAAGGACCATCAGGTCTATTTTACTGATATTTATGATATGTATGAAGGGTTCTTTGGTGTCTGGGATTCAAATTTATTCAGATGGGGTCACCGGTTAAATAGGGTGGGACCAGGGACATAACTATATGTCTCTATAGTAATTCTTAAAATGTCTTCTCATAGAGGTTGGACTATTTAGCTTACATATAGTATGGAGGAATCAGGAGGATCCTTTAGTGACTGAGATTCAGATTTGTTAAAATGAGGTCAACCTGTCAAGAAATGGTGGGCTATGGGGAGTTAACACTTTTGTGTCTAATAAAATCATTGAAATACCAAATTCATTAAAACATCTACCTTGGAACCACCTGACTGATTAATCTGACATACATGTATTGTGTTTTGGGTCCATGGATAATTGGGCTTCAAACATGTCTAAATGGTTTTAGAAAAAGGTGCTTGTGAGATTGGAAATTTCCAACAATTGAGAAAGTTTGAGGTGTCGGTTGTGAAATTCCAACCTAAGACTTGGGAGGTTGGAGCTCGGTCGGGAGTGGACTTGTTGAGCTGGAGGAGGGGGGTGATCAGTAGTGTACAGTTGGTAATTTCAAGGTGGATTTTCACCAATCTACATACTTGAAGTCTCTCTAGCCACATATCCTGTTTAAATCTACTTCTTTTAAAGTGATTATGAAAAGTTTTGACTGTTGTGGTCTCCAGAGTCCCAGTCTTATCAGTCTTTGCAGTCTGGTAAGCGACCATTGACTATCTTGTTAAACAAAATAGTCAATTGCCAAAATATTTTTTTCTTGATGATGCAAATGCTGTCCAGGATGTATTAATATTATTACTGTGTGTGGTTCCAATGAAATAATACAATTTGTGATTGCTATTTATTTCAACATCATATTTATCAATATATAATCTACTTAAAGAGAAGTGAAACTCTACGTTGGGGTTTTCAGACCTGGCAAAAACAGTTGGATGTTTTTAAATTGATAAAGTGGTTGAATATTAAAATGCAGATGTAAAGAAACACACTTTATGGAGCTTTTGGACTTTCGTTCTGATCAGCATCATGGAACGTCTCTGAATTCCAGTTGGAATGGACTTTACTAAAATAACAGAAAAATGTCAGTTTGAAGAAGTCAAATGGGCACATGATATGTCTTTAAGTTATGTCCATTCTGTCTTTAGGGCTCTTGTTAAGATGAAAGGGCAACAAGCTGATGTATCCATGGTTTCCAAGCTGTTTGATATCGCAGCTACTCTGTTTTATCACATTGTGCAGTTGATTGATAATGAGGTCAAGTTTTATCCTCCGACCAGACAGTTTTTTACCTCATGTGTTGAGGTGCTGGGTCAGGTATGTATTGAATAGATTCAAACTTTTAACCCTTCCTTTACTGAATGGTTTCACCCACTGGTCTATAAGACAATGCATTGGAATGATCTATTATTGATCTGGAGAGGAGTTTTTATAATGAAAGTGCCGAAGACAAAAGGATTCATATTTGGTTGTTTTCAGGGAATATTCAGATAATAAGTTCAACGAACGGTGATAGGCTCACTATATCCACAATAGAAACGTTTTTATTTATACCTTCATGAGGGAAGGAAATGGTGGGTATACTAGATTACATGTTTCTGCTCCTCTATCAGTCCATCCATCCTTCCATCACTATGAGTACATTCAGAGGAGTGTTCAATCATTTTGTTAGCTCAATTTGTCAAAGTTAAGTTTGAGCTATTGCCATAGGTTGGCATGTGTCCTTGAGTCTGGGCATCTGTCAACAATTTCCTTTGGCACATCCTACATGCCCCATCACTCACCCGATCATCACCAAACTTCATATGCATCTTCGAGATGATCTCTAGATCTGAGCTATAAATTTATTTTGAAATGTGTTAAAATACAGGCTGCCATCATGGATCTCATATTTGAATTCATCGCTCACCTTGTAGCCCACATTTATTGGAGAATTTTATTGAAAATTTACAGGCATGCTTAGGATTACTTCTAAATGGGAGCTATCAAATTTGAACTATTTTCAATGAGTTTTACTCTTCGCATGACTAAATCCTTCAGCACACCCTACTGGCCACACACATCATCACCAAACTTCATATGGATCTTTGGGGTGACCTCCAGATGGGAGCTATTGAATTTTTCCGACATTTGTTAAAAAAACAAGGCTGCTGGCAGCCATCTTGGATTTCACATTTGAATTCATTGGAACCCACTGCAGCCCACATTTATTAGCTCAACTTGGCAGTGTCAAGTTTGAGCTATTTCAATGGGTTGGTGTCTTGTGTGAGTGCATGCATCCTTCAATCCATCATCAATTCCCTTCAGCACAACCTACAGACCATGTGCGTCCCTCATCAGATTATCGCCAAATTTCATATGGATCCTCGGTGACTTCCAGATGGGAGCCTACTATTTATAGCTCAACTTTACTTGTAATGTTTGAGCTATTGCCATGGCTTGGTTTCCGTCGTCCGTGTGTACATGTGTGTGTGCGTGGAGACATCTGTCAACAATTTCCATTAGCACGGGCTACAGGTCGTACCTTTGGTCAGATCATTATGAAATTTTTCATGTCTGTTGACATTGACATGTAGATTGGAGTCATTGCCCCTTTTAGATTTAGATTTTGCCTATTATTATTCTGGTATCTAATCAAATATGTTAACAACATGTTGGAAGCAAAGTTTGATTCAATGATTGTTCCCAGAATAAAAATTTTCATCTATATATATATAAATATATAAAAGAGTAGGATCTGTCTGTTTGTGATCTTTCTCCCAGACCCCTGGACCGATTTCAACCAAATTGGTGTGTTAACTCGGGGTAAAAAAATTTTTTTTTTAAATAAGCAAGAAGTTCAATCTAAAAAAAAAAAAAATTAAATTATAAATTTGAATTTAAATTATTTTTTTTTAAATTAAAATGTATAAATGATTAAAATGTGTGCAAAGCCACAGCATTGCTTATTGCAATGGACAATTTCGAGGACTGTAATTTTTACACAAAATTACAATTTGGGTCCACTATTTTGATACACCCTTGTGTAAAGGAGTGTAATTAATCATAATCACCTCACGAAATTAGGCCTATTTGAATCTTAATTGATGGGAATACATGTCTATGAACTGATTTTGAAAAAAGTGATTGTTTAAAGCCACCGATACCCTTATGTGCGTGGTTTTGTTGTAGATCGTTAATTACACTAGCGTATGGTCAATTTAAACTTGATGAAGTACACATATACACAAGTTTTTTTTCTTCAACTTAATCTCTAGAAAAGCCAATAACTACTTCACCGAATATATTAAAAATCTACTGTTATCATGTTCTCTACTTTTTTAGCAATTTATCTGCAATGACCGCAGACAGACAGAGGGTCTGTTGGACTTCAGTCTCAAGAATATACATCTGGCCAGTTACCTGTCACCCCATTTTGATCCAATTTCGTCTCCACATAATTACATTGAGATGTATGAACTGCTGATAAAAAAAGGCACCAAAGTCAACCAGGACCTTATATTCATGTTTTTAACTAAGGTTAGTAATACTGGGCATACGGTTTGCTAACAAAATGATCAAATTCTCAACCAAAATTCATCCAGACATATGCTGTAACAAATGTAGTATATACACATAGTAACTGATTGTAACTGTTTACCACAATTTATACCCATATTAAATATGAAATATGATGGCAGCAGTACATGTTTAGCTAAATATCAAAAAATTAGATTTAGGATGTATTCTGCATTCAAAAATCATAGGAAGCGAAATGTGTTTTGTAAGACTATTGAGTTCACATTTCAGCAAACATATTCCATTAGTCTTTTAGAGTTTCTTTCTGTTTTAACTGCTATATGTTGATATATAGTATGGAGGTAAATTGTCTAGTTTTTTGCATTTTTTATATCACAAGTGCAGTAAATGCTGGATGAAAAAACGGTTGTATTATTTAATCAGTAGCCTTCCATCATCTCTTTTGTTTTCCAGATGATAACCTTAATATTAATGTTTTGATCTACTCAATTAATGGGGAAATGGGTGTGTGTAGAGCAGTTGTGACTATTGTAAATAAATAGCGACACAATAAGAACTATATATTAATCTTTAATGGTATATTATTTGTGAAAGAGTAGATCAAGAATATTAATTAGATGTTATTCATTCAATTAAATAATATTAGTTCTACTCCCAGAGTTCACTGTGCAGTATTCCTGGTCGCGCGAGTTAAATCATGGAGATCCCTTAACTCTTAGGCATAGTTCGGGGAGGTCCCCCTAAATTGGCATATATCAAACAACAACCATGCATCATTCGCAGAGGTGTATGTTCATTTACACAATCAGTTGTACTTTCCCCCTTTATTGCCCTTTAAAGTTTTTATTTCACCCATTTAAAAGACCTCGAATTTGAGGACCTCCACAAAAGAATTTCCACAAATGGGACTGTCTACAAATCATCACACCACCTTCAATGGTTAGCATGAATAGACGAGACAACTACGAGAGTTCTTTAAGATTCTTTTTTGACAGAAAAAAGAAGAGGCTATTCAATTTAAATAATATTTTCTCAAGCACAGGCACATCGATTTTTTTGAGGCGGATATATTTTTATTGGATGCAACTTTTGAATATAAATAAAATTGTGTTGAGAACTTTTTAGCCTAAGAAAATAAATTCTTCCAGTTCCACACAACAATATTTAACAAACATAACTATCTACCATATTAATCATTTACAAAACCACAACAAATGTGGCTAAATCAATTTAAAACTTTCTCTCCGTTTTTTCCCAATTATTTCATAGTTTTTAACCACTTAGAATTTTAAACGCTGCATGTTTTTGTCTAAAATAAATGAATTTAATTAGATTTGGTGAATGGGATATTAGCATGCCATTATTTGACGGGGATTGCCTGGGTATTTATGCATTAATTATTCATTTTAATGCTCAATTTTAAATAATTGAACTACATCAATCAGTTGCCTATTTTCGTGTTAATCTTTCACTTTATATCTGAAATTGAGCAATTACGTGGGTTCGTATATAATTACAGGAAGGTATGTCTTACTGATGGGATCATGTGTCATTTGATCTACATTTAGATCAAAACTTCTCCATGATATACAGATATTCTCAAAATAACTGTTCCATTTAATGCGGTCCTCAGCTGTTTACAATGCTGTGAGAATGTTAATGCAGTTGTGGAGGTTATAGCATGTGGGTTGGGACCGCATCGCTATAGGAGGCCAAATTCAAATTTATTAGCTAATTATACTTAAATGTGACATGCAATGGTTTTCACCATCTGGCTAAAAATGAATTTAATTGGTCGCCGTTTTGGTCAGCAAAATGCTATATTTTATGTGGTGTCAACATTTCAGTTTTGAGATAGATTTCCCATTTGAGTGAAAACGCCATGACATGTAGATTTGTTCATGTATTTGACATTCCTCAGCCATCATTTGGGCTTCAGCCATAGCAAAACTTGAAGTCTACTAGACTTATGCCTAATTTCAAACTGATTTATGACCTTTTTAGTTCATAAAAATCAATTTGAGCAAGTGTTGCAACAATAACAATAGATGGCATCCTGAAAATATGTCACATGACTGCGATTTATAATATTGCCTATATTTGACCCATAATTGTAAAAATATTGGTTTCTGTATTTCACTGGATATTCAGGAACAGAAGCAGCATGAAACATCCTTTGAAAATAATCCACACAAATATAGGTACAATGTAGTTTGTTTACTTTTCTCACAAAATCCTCCGCCACTCTACAGACCCAACTAAGAAGCTATTTTCCGACTTATTTTCATCAAAATTGCGAGCTCTTGGTCTAGATTTCGCAGATGATCACATAAATGTTGGTTGGAAAATCAAAATATCATCGGCAAGCAAGTCACTCGATGCCATGCGTTTTAATTGGTTTGTCATTTGGTCTGGAATTAACAAAAACATCCCGTAAGAAACATGCACTATTAAAACATAAAGTGAATGTTCTAATAGAGGTGTTAAATTATACCCCTATGTTAAAATAATATTGTTTGTTGATAGAGTGATCTGAGCATAGCTACAAACAGGTTAATTGGGGAATATGCATCTCTCCATGTCTGATTATGATCAATGCAATCTTGTCAGTTCCGTCAAATAGAGTTATTGTTCTTTGTTTAACGGCAAAATAGGATATCTTGAAAAACAGCTGTGTTTGTTGACTTATTTCACACTACTATAACAGATGTGTATGTAATAAAAGATTTCATCACAATTCTGAGGGAGTCACTGAGGGATTATTGCTAAAGAAATAACAACAAAGTCTATGTAATTTTTCACGTTCTTATTGTTGATTATGGTTTAAGAAGCTTTGTATTATTTTTTCAGATTTACCCAATGCGACCGCCTTCCATATCTCTAAATGATATTTTTTTGACAAGAACTCTAAATCTTCTATTAAAACTTGCAGTTTGATGTCAAAAAGTGGCTTGAGTCATGTCAGCATACTGATAAACAGCGGCAAAAGTTTCTCGAAATAGTTGGAAAGGCTCTTATGGACTGTGGCCCAGAACCTGACGAAACACACGATGCCGTTTTCCAAGTAAGGATCTCTAGTTTATAATGATTCTTTATGGATAAGATAAGCCCAGAATTTATTACTTCAAGTATAATACCAGGCTATTATAACCTTTTCTATGTGCCATTTTCAGAATTGCAGGAATTTGAATGGAGAGAACTTTAATGTTTGACAGGCTTTTTTCCAACCCATTTAACTATTAAAAATATATTATGTAGTTGTTTTGTTTTACTACTTCAAATTATTATGTTAACATTCAGCCACTACACCCTTTTGAAGATCACATCTTTCAACCATAAAATTTTCAACATTGGTAGTACCCTTTTGTAAATTACGATATCTGAACTGTGCAAAATTGTAGATATGCTTTATTCTCTCATCCAAATAAACACATGGAAATTACATGTAACGGATATTGAGAAACAGAGTTATATACAATATGTAGTCCCTCGTTCTTATCAAACAAATTTGATGAACAAATTGGAATTATTTCACCAATGAGAGTTACTATATATAATTTATATTAAATAATGATTGTGTACTGTCAATTTTGAAACAATATTTATGAAAATAATATGTGTTGATTAATTTTATTTGCTACGTGTGTTTGAACACCATAGCTTACTTATGATATATCTATTTCTGCATAGGGCAACAGGAACAGAACCCAAACCAAAATGTTGTCAGAACTGATGTGTTGTTGATTAAGGTTCACACTGTTCTTTCAGTGAATTACTCTGGTGTTTGTTAAACAGACACAAATCAGGTTGGCATGATACAATTCAGTTTCAGCCTGGCTATTTGATTGGCACATTTCTGAGAGTTATAGGCAGCCTTGAATAAATTATACAGCCAAGCAACATTTATTGTCAAAATTTGATTCTGGATTACAATTTGACACATCTTTAGCTCGACCTGATGAACTCAAGTTTGACCTACTGGCATGGGTTGATGTCCTTGGATGCATGTGTCCATCAACAAATTCCTTCAGTACACCCTACAAGCCACATCCCTCATCCGGTCATCACCAAACATCATAGGATATTCGGGTTGATGGGAGCCATCAAATTGTTTTTCAAAATTCATTAAAAAATGATTTCAAATTTTATTCCATCAACACACCATGCAGCCTACATTTATTAGAGGAATGTTTAGAAAATTTGCAAGCATGTTTAGGATCATGTCTAGATGAGAGCTGTTGGATTAGAACATTTCTTGATAAAACAATATGGCTGCAGGCAGCCCTTGGATTCATATGGATCTTCGTGGAGACATCAAGATAGGAGCTATCAAATTTTTCTGAATTTCGTCCAAAAACATGGCCATCGGTGTCCAACCTGGATTTTTAATTTGAAGCTGTGGGCACACACTGCAGCCAATAGTTATTGGAGAAATGTTTTTAAAATTTACAGGCATGTTTAGGATCACCTCCAGATGGGAGCTATCAAATTTGAATGATTTTAGATAAAAAAAACATGCCTTCCGGCATCCATCTTGGATTTTACTCTTTGCATTACTAAATCATTCGGCTTGCCCTATAGCCCACATCCGTCATCCGATAGTCACTTCATATGTGTGACTTCTAGATGGAAGCAATTGAATTTTTCCAAATTTTGTTTGAAAATATGGCCACCAGCTGCCAATATAGATTTCACATTTGAAACCATCGACTCACCCTGCAGTCCACATTTATTTCATAAATATTTTACATGAAAACAGTTTCCACTAAAAAACAATACAATCCCTTCACTAAAACATTTGGACTTTCCTTATTCTTTTTCATACCATTGACTGCTTAGCATAACATTAATGCCTCTCCAAGTTGAACTAGTGTCATTGACACTTTCATTATTATACGCCCCTTTTGAAAACAACCGGTCATCTTATGTTATTAGCCCCGTCCATTCGCTTTTTTCGTTTCAGGATGATAATTTGTTAAGTCTGAACTGAATTGAATGAAATTTTGTTATGTGGGTTTACTAACCCAAAATATAGGTCATGTTTGAATTTTGTCATTCGCCTCCATATTGAAGTAACACTTTTCTGACCTTATGGAATACATCTGATAAAAATCACCGATATTGATGAAATAATGCCTCTAATCAACTGATATCTTCAGGTTAACCATGGAACTTGGGTTACGGTAAGTTTTGTGATGAAAAGTAACCTCAATAATAAAAAGCTCTTTCTAACAATCTTAATAATTATTCTGATACAAAGATAGTCTGCTAACTCTTTCTTTACTAAATGGATTCTCGCATTCAATTATAAAAATATACACTGGAATGGTCTATTATTCATCTGGAGGTTTTTTTTTCAGGAATAATAAGCAGACGACAAATAATATATGTGCAGAAGGAGTCCTATTTATTGGAGGGAAATGTTCAGATAATAAGTTCAACAACCTATTGTCGTTTGTTGAACTTATTATCTTAATATTTGCTAAGGGATAACTACTCATTAGTGAGTATCTCCATCAAAGATATCTTTCCCACTAAACTATATGGTACAATTCTTTCATAGTAGATGGGTTATTAAACCCACAGTTACTCGCAGATCCGTTTTATTGAAAATGGTACAAAAATTCTATGGTCCCTTTATTTAATCATGGGAATTCCAAAAGATGAGGTAATGAGTCTAATAATGAATGTTGACAAGACACTTCGTTCACATCTTCATCGGTTTAGCTTATATGGATTCACATTGGAATGTTCCACTTCATATAAAGATCTCATTCCATGTTTGTTTTTTATAAAGCCGATACAACATGGCATCTATTTTAAAATCTGACATTATGTCAGCGAGTAAATTAAAAATAGGGGGGGGGGGGGGACTGTGATCAGGAAGTGTCTTGTATTTTGGGGAATCCATCTCTGTGATTTATAAGTTGTTGTGAACGACCAATCAGTAAAATCACCAAGTCGACTCCCACATCAGCCCAAGGGCATACACCTACCATCGACTCCCACAGTCTCAATCTGAATGATCAACAACACGGTTTTAAGATGTTTCATACAACAAATTCTCATCAGGTACCTGTAGTCCTTGAAACCTACCACAGTTGGAGTCAGACTCTAGTAGTATTGCATGATCTTCATCAGCCCAGGGGCATATACCTACCAAGAACCAAGTTTTGAGGCATTTGTCTTCTTTGTTGACAGGCTCTTCGGGACTGTGTCTTTGCAGATCTGACTACTTTGGTAGTGTTTATGGAACAACATCTTAGTGCAGTTCAGACATTCAAGATCGTTTGGCCGACCAGCTATCTCATCTGGACTTTGTTATCTTAAAGGAATGGGGGCTTATTTTGCAAGTTTTCCAGAGCCTGTGTTGCAAGTGGGGTCTTCCATCGGTTGACCTGTTAATAGGCTGAACAATAGGCTTCCATATTAGATATCACCACACCCAGATCCAGCAGCAGTGGATGCTCTCTATATTTCATGGGAATGAGTAGTGGGGTATGCCTTCACTGCCCACACAATAGTCGCACATGTCATTGGGAATATCGTAGCAATTTTACCTCTCCTATGCATGCTCAGGCAGGTCACTCTTACAGTGTTTTTTATTTTTCAAGGACAAGAACCTCTCTCCGGTCATGATTAATGGTTATCGGGCAATGATCTCTCAAACATTTATGTATAAAGGTATTAAATGGATTAGTGGGTGTCATACCCTCTCTCTGATCTTGTGTCTGCTTTAATCTGGCTAGACCATGCACTCGGACACTGACCCTCAAGTTAATCTGGGATTGGTTATAATCTATTCCTATCGAGTCCTTTAATTATGTTCATTTCTTCTCATAAGACTGTTTTCCTTTTGGCTTTTGAATCTGTCAAGTGGGTCAGTTAGTTACGTTCATTTTATGGCAGCCCATTCTGTCATAAAGTGTCCTGTACAATGGCAGAGATTCTAATCAGCCCTGGGTTTCTCGCCAAAATATCAAGTTCTATTTGCCTTTCCATCAGAATTAACAATCCGGGCTGCACTTCCAAGAGAGAGGGGGGAGGTTACACATTCCTTTGTCACGCCAGAGTACTAGTACAATACATTTATAGATCTAAGCTCCACCGAAGAGGATGCCTCTGTCTCCTGTCTTTTTCTGCTATTAAAAACTTCATGTCGAGAAGATTACATTGCAGTGGATCTTTTTCCAATTTTTCTCTATTTTATTTGTGGAATTTTTCATCGCAATCACAAAATTTGTTTCATTTCGGGTCACTGGCATCTGCCCAACAGACTGTTACAGGTTACTGTCTCAGAGTGTAGTTAAGTATATAGTCTTATTGTTATTATGTATATATTTATTGTATCAGGTCAATCTGTTTCTTCGATTGAAGTGCTTAGGCGTTTTAATCTTTCCTCCGCTGGCCAGAAAATTCTATATTATACCATATAGTTTAGTGGGCAAGATATCTCTGACGAAGATACAATATTTTCCTAAAATAAGTAAAATATATATCTCCTTGAAGTATCTTTCCCACTAAACTCTGAGCTCCCTCCTAGTGTTCAGCACCCACCCCGCTCACCAAGAGGAATATCCATATAGGGGAAAAAGAGACTGAAATACCTGACAGCCGGTTTATAATTCCAAATGAACATCATTTGATCGCATTTATGGGTAATACTAAAGATAGAATCATTCTTTTGAAATTCCCATGAATAAATAAAGGTACCCCCATATAATTTTCCTATGGTTTTCGATAAAACAGATCCAGGAGTTTTTTTTTAACTCTTCTACTAGGAAAGGATTATACCATATAGTTTAGTGGGCAAGATACTTCTGGGAGATATATATTTTACTTACTTTAGGAAAATATTGTATTTAGTATAGAAAGGGTGAATATTAACCCTCTCTTTACTAAATGGAATCTCCCATTCAGCTACAAAAATATACATTGTTCTTTGGAATGATCTATTATTCATCTGTATATATTTCATGAAATATAGCCAGACAACCGATAATGCAATTGCAGAAGGATTTCTAGTCTTGGGTGGGAAATGTCCAAATTTTGAGAGAAAAAAATGTTCAAATAATAAGTTCAACAAATGGCTGGTTGAACTTATTATCTGAACATTTCCTTAGGGAACTACTCATCAGTGAGTATCTAATAAAGAAAAGGTTAATATAGATACTACGATACTTGCTTTCAATATCAGTGCTGATCGCACAGGCTTTTCCATTGCTGGACGGTTTATGGTGGTGTAATGTGCTATGTACCTTACCAACTGAGCCATCCCCCATCTATCAAATAATAAGGAAACTAAACTAAAAAGTCTTCTTATTACTCTACAAATACTGTCTTTTGTGATGATGCATGGTGCTTACCCCTCTAGTATATGGTCATGTTCAGTGTATAGTCATGTGCCTTATTTATACATGTTCAGTGTTTAGTAATGTGCCTTATTGATACATGTTCAGTGTATAGTCATGTGCCTTATTGATACATGTTCAGTGTATAGTAATGTGCCTTATTGATACATGTTCAGTGTATAGTAATGTGCCTTATTGATACATGTTCAGTGTATAGTAATATGCCTTATTGATACATGTTCAGTGTATAGTCATGTGCCTTATTGATACATGTTTAGTGTATAGTCATGTGCCTTATTGATACATGTTCAGTGTATAGTAATGTGCCTTATTGATACATGTTCAGTGTATAGTAATGTGCCTTATTGATACATGTTCAGTGTATAGTCATGTGCTTTATTGATACATGTTCAGTGTATAGTCTTGTGCCTTATTGATACATGTTCAGTGTATAGTCTTGTGCCTTATTGATACATGTTCAGTGTATAGTCTTGTGCCTTATTGATACATGTTCAGTGTATAGTCTTGTGCCTTATTGATACATGTTCAGTGTATAGTCTTGTGCCTTATTGATACATGTTCAGTGTATAGTCTTGTGCCTTATATATAATATATACTTCATAATTAGATTGAAACCAAACTAATAAGCATATTGTGTAACATAGCATTATATGAACATAACACTTTTCTCTTTTGCTTAAAGTCACTACACTCATCTCTATGCTTATGATCCTATTCCTGTTGGCAGTCTTGAAACTCTACTAATTATTCTATAGAAACTGATAAATATTAATAATTATATTTTGGTGATATTTTCTACCCCAGATTTTCTTGCAGACTTGATGATATTTCTATATCTGCTTTGTTTATTAACCAACAGATACATCAAATTAGTATTTTAGCTTAATACATAATGCGAAGTAACCATTTAGGATGTTTGGCCAACATTTTCCTCAAATGTCTAAGTCTCTACTTAAAAAAAAAACCATTTGGCTGATTCCCTTTGGGAGCCTTTATTCAGCATTGGAGGGACATGTGGCCCCTTTTGTATGCTAGGGGTTTGCAGCCCCTTTATGCACTTTGCGCACATTTTGATCTTAGACAGGCTCCCTTTATTCATCTAATATGTTAAAAGAAAATGCATTGTAGTAATGGCTAATCAACTATATCGCAACTATGATTACAAACTATAAATAAGTAATTATAAGCAGTTGCCTGCATCTCTAGATATCTTTTTAATCAAAGGCCCTAAAAGACATGATAGCTGTCTACAGACAAAATGACTGATATTCCACCACTATCAAAACAATTAACTTATGCACACAATCAAACATAAATTATTATTTCATATAAACACCAGGGACATGCTTGGCAGCAAGATATCTGTTATTGAAGTGAAAGACGGCCATGTCAACCCCAGCAGGATGCCAACATTTATATTTTCAGTGTGTTTTCTTTTGTAACATGTGTATGTACATTTTGAGGACTAAATTATTTATCTATGCTCACTGAAGCTAGCACATTTGAAGCATTGACACTCATATTGAGTCTGTGCCACGATATCTCTGAGATATATCATCATTATTATTATTCATAATAAATTAAGAATATAACATGAATAAATCTTCAGATAAGATAAGATACAGTAATGCTCTAAGTAATCGACTTCTTAACCACAGCAGAATTATGGGTAACTTTTCAGGATTTAGTCGGAAATATGGCTTGTTGCCATTCGTGGGAAAGCTCTCCCCGAAAGCTTTCCGACGAATGGCAACAAGCCATATTTCCGACTAAATCCTGAAAAGTTACCCATAATTCTGCTGTGGTTAAGAAGTCAATTACTTAGAGGATTACTGTATGATCTGTTGCTCAGGCATGGAATAAACACAGATCCCCACATATATTAATAGCCGACATTTATGGCACTCTTGCAATCATGACAGGATAACACTCAAGGCCTCCTGCCTCTGTTGCTCTCCTTGTGTCATTGCACTCGGGATATAACATGATGGCAGTAAGTGCTGTTCTCTATATTTATGTTACAGTTATACTTCGTTAAGTCAAATCGCAAGGGACCGTTGGATTACTTTGAATTATCCATCTGTTCGACTTAACCATTTCGAGCATTTGGTGACCCCAAATTCCAACTAGTCAAATTAATTTCGGCCCAAAAATAATTGTTTTCAACCATGTGCATGATATATACTCGCGCACGATCAATAGTCAGTGACTATGCTGATTACATACAGTAGATGTGATGATATTTGTTCCTATTATTTATTGAATAATATAATAAAAACACAGAATATGATAACAAAAAATAAACAAATTCGTTGTAGAGATAACAGACGTACATTTGACCCGAATGTGGTTACAATGAATAGTATTTACAAAAATTACGATTCAGGACTGGAAATGACTGGTGATCAAGGACTTTGGTCATTGAATCTTTTTACAGTTTACCACTGATTCCCAGCATTCTCATAAGTTCGTCGGCTGTGTTTGATCGCATCATCAGATATCCCAGCCATGCATTTGCATCATTGAGTGTCAGGTCGGGCTTGGTGTACTCTATGACCTCATCTTCATCATCTTCAAACGTGTTCTCTTTTTCTGCCAAGATAGCATCCACGATGTCATCTTCTGTTGTCGGAGCACATGTTGGGATTGCATTGTCAATGTTAACATATGACTTCATTACGTCTTTGTTTAGTCCAAGTTTCGCCAACTGGCTTCATTGGCAAGTCATCTTCAATGTCCTCTTTCAATGTCTAAATTTTATGTAGCCCACTTTTATGTCCTCTTTTTTCTTGATCCACATTGACAAAGTACTGGCTTTGACTTTAAACATCTCAGCGATCTCTGATTTTGACTTCTGACAGCTTTCGACGAGAGTTAGTGCTTGTTATTTCGTCTCAATACTGTGTGTCTCAAGTTTTCTCTTTGTTACTTTGCCGCAGGTCACTGCAAGATGTCGCTGTAAAAAGCCGTTCTTTGATGCTTTTAACATCCATTTTATTCTTTCCGTTGTCAGATGGATGGCGTATATTTCTTCGTTTGGAACTTTGTTTTCGTTTTAGGAAGACATGACTAAATGAAATTATTTTTCAATTCGTCTGTCACCACTACAAATCCTCACATTGTGGAAATTGACCTACACACTTCTTAATATGTTAATAAACAATGCATTAGGTCAAACAAACACTTTAGGAAACTTCACAGCTTTTTAGGCAATTTAATGGAAGCACACTGAGTTATAATCACATGGCGATAATAACCATAGTAATTAGTGTTATAAACTGGCTGGTAGGACCAAATTTAGTTTCGCCTTAAGCAGGAATTGTAACATATCTACCTTCGACTTAATTGTGAATATTCTTAATTGGCTTTGCACACAAGTTCAGTTGGGACCAGGCAATGGTTTCAACTTAAGTGGTGCATTCGACATAACAAGTCTGACTGTAGTTTTGTTGCATATTAAATTTAACTACATCCGTATGGAAATTGACAGTCTCACATTCAAACATATTTTTATAATTAAATTGTATAGTTTAATATGACATGATCAGTTATCTTTGCTTCAAATTGAATTTTCTTGACATCGGAAACAACCCAATAGAAAAAAGTGGGCATTTTTTTTATCACCATGTTGTTTTACTCTTAACTTTCAGATCTTCAACAGCCACCTGAAAGCAGTGATGAAATATCAGTTCCCAATGCATTTACATGATGTACTCTCATTAATTCTCAAAGGTTGGTACATGTATTGTCAGTTCTCTTAGTTCTTTTGTTTTGGGATACGGATACTGAACCTTTGATCCTTTTACCCCCATATATCATGGTGACCTCTTCTCACAAATGATAGCACACAACTGCTATATCTCTGTTCAAATAATATCCAATATTTAAAGATTCCTTCAGATTGAATACTACGGTATGTTTGAGCATTTTGAAAGGAAAATTGTTTTTGTCTTGAAATTGTTTTGGAAGAAATATGCAAACGGTATCTGTTCTAAGAAAAAAATCCAATACTTACACTAATTAGTTGTTCTAGCTTCTCAGTAAATCCATTTGTTTGGAGATATCGCCTTGTTTATGGGAGATTCAGTTTTTCAAAAATTTGACATATGATGAAACAATCTTTGTGCCACCTTAACCCTTTCATGACGGAAAATGCACTGGTTCAACATTAAAGATCCTGTGAGTGCATTCTCTTGGCCAGGTGACTCGCATATATAAGAGAATGCACTGTCTTACAAGGTCAAGGTAAATATTGTTAGGCCAATGTATTCTCTTATATATGTGAGGCTCCCTATGAGAGACTCACATATATAAGAGAATGCTTTGGGTTTTTGCAAAATTTCAGGAAGCTCTAGTCATACAAGGGTTAATATAACTATTTTTACACATATATTAAATTTATATTTAGCTTCGTCATCTGAGAGGATCCACACTAAATGTTGGGAGACATTCCTGACTGAATGCTTCACTGAACCTCCTGATACTGTCACATCCAGCCTCAATCCAAAGCTAAACTTTACAAGATACATGTCACTTCCGACTGAACAGGTATGTTTCATTGTGTACTTCAGTGAAATAGACTTCTTCAAATTAATGAACCATTTCTGCTGTGAATGCTTTTTATACGCCCGTTTGAAAAAACGGCCGTATTATAGTATTGGTCTGTCCGTCCGTCCGGGCGTCTGGGCATCCGTCCGGGCGTCCGTTAACCTGTTGTCCGGATGATAACTTTAGTTAGAGTGAACCAAATTTAATAAAATTTGGTATGTGGGTTTATTAGCCGAAAAGTAAGTTCAAGTTCGAATTTGGGTTCCGCCCGCCAATTTTCACCGGAGTTATGCCCCTTATTTGACGTTTTTTGACTTAGAAAGTCCTTGAAATTTGTTGTCCGGATGATAACTTTAGTATAGTTTATCGGAATGAATCCAAATTTGGTATATTACTTTCTCCCACCAAAACACAGGTCAAGTTCGAACTTGGGTTCTGTCTGACCATTTTTGGCAGAGTTATGCCCCTTTTTCGACTCAGAAAATTCAGATTTCCGCTAAAGGAAGCCGTTCACACTGAACTATATGGATATATGTCCTGCGTTTGTAAACCATAGTAGAAAAGGGGTTAACTTTTTTGTGGTCGCCTACGATCCCTCGCGGTCTTCAGTGGCTTGCTCGGATTAGTCACGCATGCGCAGTCCCAATATAACCGATTGAATTCGCCAGTTTATTTTCTGCTACGAACCGAACGGAAGTCTAAGGGAGTATTTTTCCGAATTTGTCGTTTAACAACTAGACAACAAATTCAATTTATCGATACAATAATTACTGGTCGCCTACGCGTTAGTTTTTAGAATTATTGTTTCGAATTCACGGACTGTTTCGCTTCAAACATACAAATTGTCCGGGTTTTCGAAAAGGCGGCGGACTTAAAAAAAATTTCGAATATGAAAATGACATTTCGCCATAATCAGCCGCCATTTCAAGGCCTAACGAGGCGCATAGATTATTGTGAGCAATGCATCTATGTAATTATTATAGAACCTATAAGGTATGATATAATTTGTCAGATATAAATGCCACGTGATTCGCTACCGGAAGTCTCCTAATTTCGTGGGAATTTATTTACGCGTGGACATTTATTTAGCAATAATTACCATCGCTACTGACGCTATCTATCATAATGTTATGAACAACATTCTTTCTCATAATACTTGTTTTATGTTGTTTTATGGTTCAATACAACTGATCCAGATGTGTTGGTCACATTTGAACTTAAAAGTTGATTACAATTTACATCTGGGTTTATCAATGTAAAAACAGTAGTGTCATTATTACTTTAATAAATTGACAGAGATTGATATTGGACAAGTGTTATAATTATGTTCATGGTTTGATTCTCGTAACAGAGCATCACCTTCAATGTAACAATCTCAGCCATGTGCTAGGGGACCGGGGATCGCACCCTGGTCAGGGTATTCTGACAGAAATCAGAACTCGGTCCGATACCAAGTTTGTCAGGCTAACAAGTCCCATTCGAGATTACTGAATAAAATCCGAATGCAAATGCAAATGCCGACTTTCCCCATTACAACACTTGTTCAGGTATGTTGTCGTGGGTGCACTACGCTGTGCGATCGGGTGTGGACAATAAAAACTTAATGGCTGACCCATGTACACACCTAGGTGTGTGCATGTTACAGAACACTACTGGAGTCACTAGATCTCATCAAAACAACATGCTTTCACAAAATACTTTGTGTTTTCTGTTTTAATACTGTCACACATGTCTCCTATGATTTAGATGTGTTGGTCGACTCTTGAAGTTATCAGACTACAGTTTATCAATATCAGAAAAATAATGACTGTTGTCGTACTAAGATTCGTTAGTGTCATTAATTTCAGACAGGGATTGACATCTGACAGGAGTAAGAATTCTGTTGAGTACATGATTCGATTCTCGTACAGTGCTTCAACTTCACTGTCAAATTTTGAACTGCTAGCATTTAATGATTGCAAGCATGACACTAAAATTAATCGTGATGACAGTTTCACTATTGTCTCAATTCCAGATTTTAGTTATTCTGAATTGTATCCAAAATTAACCCATCCTTTCAAAATTGCTGGGTTGTTTCTCGACTAAATGGTGTCTCCTTCCGGAATACAAACATAATTGCTTTCCTTCCTGTGTAGGTTTACCGAAAAGAAGCGAGGGGGGGCTGGGTTACTACGATTCTGGATATGGCTCTAATTGGGACACAAAATTACAAATCATGGGTGCTCCGGTTTGCATTCTCTAGAGTAAGGCAAGAAGCTTATCGTCACTCTGACGGTGTTGAATCATGGTTTCACTATCTACAAATATATTTGAAGATACTTTGGTTTGAACAACCTTTCCCCTTCTTGATTCAATTATGAGAATGATTCCAGCCTGACAGGTATTTAGAATCGTGGTGACTTGACCCCTCCAGGTAACTGGCCCACTGGCAATAACTGGCGACCGTGGCCTGGATGACGTTCCCCAATGAATAACGATATAATAGCAGTGGTATTCCAAGACGAGGAAGGTGGGGGGAGACATTATTTATGGCAAGTAACCATATCAAATGTGAGCTTGGTACAAGAACAGGCTGTACATCCAATACAGCATGCATTGTTCATAAAGGGCATGGTAGGTGTTTTGAAGGTATTCATGGACTAGCTGGAGTCTCAATGAATTTTAAAATATATACGTGTCCCGACCTTTCATACCGTTGATATGGCGAATATACTTCACACACGAATGAAGCATATTTACATGGAAAGCATTTATATTGCCACGTGTCCCACGACCACTGCCAATAGCCTTTCCGACAAGAGGCCATCAGCATGGCTCTTCATACTTCTATTGCCCATATCAATTTGATTATCTGGCACATAGACAATAAAACAGGCAAAGACGTTTGCGCTGTCCAGCTAAGCTTTCGAGGAAGCTCATTGACCAGCATTACCGACCTTTCCTAAGATGCAGGCAGGGGACCACCCCGTACGAGTGGCATCCCATCCCCATGGCACAGATGCCCGATCATAAGGGCCTGAAGCCATGCTGCCAACTGCGCATTTCGGTCTATGCTGGGTTTGTCCTCTCTTCCTTAAACATGCCATAAGCGGGACCACTTAGGTCGGGGGAGTTCCTCTCTATCTTGGCTCTTCAAATTAAAATAAAACAACATTAAAAAGGGATGTGTATCCTTTACTAGGAGGATGATAATTTCATTCGTTTCCTTCCTAGGGGAGCCATTTTTAGAGCGGGTCTTCCCCTAGTTTGCTGCATGCTTCACACTAACCGACCTATCACACACCTAGGTCATTCTACTGCATGTTTGGGGGGGCAGAGGCTCAGACCTTAATATTCCGTATGGTGACCGTAAAAATTTACCTGTGTTCATCATCTGACTACATTGTACATCATTTGAACTGATTTCGGTTGTAGAAGGCGCACCTTCATTTCTTAGAATCGGATCGCGGTGGGTATTCCGCTGGGAACGCGGACTGCTCTCAGGTGCCTAGTGGTCGTGATGGCCTAATAATAGTAATGTGTGTGGATTTAGGCTGAACATAATACTTGTGATTGCACATTTTGCTGTCTGTCTCCATTCCAAAGGATGGTGCTCGTTGGGAAATTTCTCCAAAATTAATACTCATACCGACATTATTGTTTTGGCACCTGAGAGTAGCGGTTTGCTTTCTCATTGGATGCTCTGGTCACCTGCGGTGTTCGGCCATGTTCTCTGAGGGGCTATATATATATCTTTAATGATACATTGGATTGTGCCAGGGATCTCTGCTCTGGCTCCGACCATTGGATTGTTGGGCGCAGCTTTAGTAGGGTCTTCTGACATGATCTCATGATGACTTATATATCACCATGATATATCTATGATATCATTTTATATATATATATATGCGAAAGATTTGTGTCACCGGGTTTCTGCAATGCTATCTTGTGATACATAGGTACCTCAGAGACATGAGACATGTTCTCTGTGGGGTTGTATATCTATATTTAGTGATACGTTGGATCATGACAGGGAGCTGTGATCTGGCTCCGACCATTAGATTGATGGGCGCAGCTTTGGAAGGGCATTCTGACATGGTCTCATGAGGAAAACTTAATATATATATCCCCCGGATATATATATTATATCATTTTATATATATATATACGCAATGTGTATATTGTGATACATAGGTACCTCAGAGACATGTGAACGTGTGATAACTGTTCTAAGGGCAGGACCAGTTCACGCTCCTCCGGTTACGTCTCGACGGTTCAACCAATTCGTGGGGATCCGTCTGGTGGAGTTGTCGGGGTACTTGGGACCTCCAGGCCATTTGGCCCCCACCAGACGCTAGCGGTTCTGGGCGCTAAAGCTGCCAAAATCGCGTGCGTACGTATCGACACCGGCTGGATGGCCTTCGGCAGCTTAAGCGTAGGGCAGGGCCGTACCCATGAGGTAAAGCGCCGAGTCCCCCTGGTCACGCTCGCATTACCGACACGGCCTTGCCTGTCACTCCTCCGTGAAGGGATCGGAGAAAAATGACCTCTCCCCACCCTCCAGCTTGGCCAGGATATTAGCTTGGGCATGACCACCTGCAGCATGCGATGGTGGGGGCTCCCTCTGATCCGATGGCTTGACTCGCTTATAGTTGTATAACCCATTTGGGCTAATGGGCTCTCCATTTGATACCTGTGCCACAGATTGGGCATCAAGTTATCTGCCATTTGCATTGGTGAACAGCAGTTAGTTAAACTCTTAATGTTGGTTGTCTTGCCATCTTTGGAGTGGGTCTCCTCCAGTGCAGGTCGTTATGTCGCTAAGGCGGAGAGGGAGTTAGTCTCCTCGCATCTCAAATCGGCTGGATTCTTAGAACTGACGGATGAAGAACAGAGAATTGCTCGGTTCGCTCGCAATTCTGAATTGAATGGCACCACCTGGGATGTTGCTTCCAAAAACAAGGGGGGGAGGTACATGTTTGGGCAATATAGCACTCTAATTATATGAGTTATTTCACGTACCTAATCATAACAGATTCATTAAAGAGTTCATATTTAGGTACAATCTGTTTTAGAAGAGTGCATTCCCTCCAAAATTTGGCTATTAACTTTATTGCTCGTGCCTCCTCCTGGGCTTGCATTCTAATCCATATAGTTCAGTGTGAACGGCTTCCTTTAGCGGAAATATGATATTTTTAAAAATATAATATATATTTCCTTAAAGAAAGCCTGAACACTGCAGTCCTTCGATTTTGAGGCGCGCAATTGCGCTTGCGCGCCTTGGCGCACGCGGATCTAAATACCAGCGAGTTATTAAATGCGCACGCCGAAAAAATTAAATGCGCGCGTCGGAATTTGCAGCCAGTGAACGAGATTTTAACAAACAGCACATCAATGGTTAAACGCCGACAAGACTATTCACTGTGTATCTTTCTCAGTAACGATGACGTTGATTACGAACATAATAACAAAGATCAAAGCGGCCGCCGGCGTCTTTCTCACTCAATGATTGGGGTACACCTCGTCACAACTGCTGCACATGCGAGTTCCCGCAAAAAACAGTGTCAATTCTTTGGCAGCCTCGTTTGATGTTTCGGCATGCGGGATTCGCCGATTCATTTGAATATTATTGCCATAGATTAGGTTTTAAGTTTAACTATACTTCAAAGCTATACTTCGAAGCCAGTATCTCTCGACTCGGAGAAAGCGAAAAATGGACATTGGGGCCTCCTCAAATACCGACTCTATCAAAACGAAAGAGAGCCCCGGTTGATTCGTCGGATTCCGGTGAATCTGATTGCGGTAACGATTCCACTTCCGAGTTTGAAGTTTTAAGCGACTGCGAGTCTGGTGAGCATGCGCTCTCAGACGCGGAAGTGGACTCATTACCGTGATTAGATTCACCTGGATTGCCAGATAATCGGATTATTGGACTAGATATTGTACTACAATATAAACATATGTTTTTATTTCTGTTTTCACTTTAAGTTGCCAAAGGCACACTTGGAATTACACGTGTGTATCATTATAATTGTGTTTGTCTTTATTCAGTAATCATTTCATCCATGTTAATTTAAATTGTGCTCCCGCAAAAAAGGCGCGCGCAAATTCCAAAAGCTCCGAGCGATATATCGCGCACCTACGTTTTCCAAATTCGAAGGACTGACACTGAACTATCATAGGGCCCTCCCATGGCGGTGCCATTCCCAACCCCGCAACTCGCCAATCTCCTGATTGAGTTGAGAATAAACTGGCGAATTCAATCGGTTATATTGGGACTGCGCATGCGTGACTAATCCGAGCAAGCCACTGAAGACCGCGAGGGATCGTAGGCGACCACAAAAAAGTTAACCCCTTTTCTATAGTTCAGTGTTCAGGCTTTCTTTAAGGAAATATATATTATATTTTAAAAAATATCATTTTTTCTTATGTTTTTTGGTTTCCGGATGATAACTCGATTTTGGAATGTTTATACGCAAAACCCATTTTTTTGTGGATTACCATATCGAAATACAGCTCAAGTCCGAATTTCGTTTTAATACGATAATTTTTGCGAGAGTTATGGCCCCTTTTTTGACTTAATTTGACTTAGAAAATCCCTGAAATTTGTTGTCCGGATGATAACTTTAGTTAGAGTGAACCGATTTCAATCAAATTTGGTATGTGGGTTTATTAGGAGAAAAGACAGCTCAAGTTCGAATTTGGGTTCCGTCCGCCAATTTTCACAGGAGTTGTGCCCCTTATTTGACGTAATTTGACTTAGAAAATCCCTGAAATTTGTTGTCCGGATGATAACTTTACTAGAGCTTATCGGATTCAATGATAATTTGGTATATTACTTTCTCCCACCAAAACACAGGTCAGGTTCAAATTTGAGTTCCGTCCGCCAATTTTTACCAGAGTTATGCCCCTTTTTTACCAGTTTCCGCCGACCCAAGAGAGGGCGTATTTTGCACGCCCAGCGTAGCTCTTGTTGCTATAGTTTATGGTATGCGATATTTTCAAAACACAAATAATGCAATCAAATTCAAAGTCAAAGAAAGATCATCAGAAACTTTCAAATGGTAAGCTTTGCGACTGTTACAGTTGATGCCGCCACCAAATTAACGCAAAGCTTTTTCGGCTGTATAACATTGACATACTAGTATCTATTTTATTGTAGCTTCCTTTTCTCAATAATGAAACATTTTATTTTTTGTCACTTTTCAGGTTAAGGATCTGCTGGAGTGGATGGCAACCTACCTTGGCCAACTTAGAGTGTCCAATAATCAGTTCACAAACTTTGGTTTATATCCAAAGCTCAATCGATATATTCCATATCTGGCATCTCTCATTGGTGATCTACTCAAGAATTTTGTCATCAAGGTCCACCCAAAAGTAGTTAGCATGAGCGGGAGTCAAGGCAAGCTTTCACAGATAGTTTTTTCTCATTTATGCTTATGTTTAAGTTTTGCTGACTGTAAGTCGAAAAATTAATGAGGTTCAGTTACTGATCTGTTTAACTTGTAACACATGTTACTGTTGTCTTCCTTTAGAGATGCATCTGGTAGAAAAAGTCTCCTCCAGTCATTGAAGTGGTCAGTCAAAATAAAAATCTTCCACACAATTCAAACTCTCTTTTTGGCCACATAGCATTGACAGTCATTTGGATTATTCTTCTTTATTTACAAGCTATTTTATACAACAGATCAAAAAATCATATAAACCTGATATTTTACTCAGAGCCACTGTATCATTTTCATCAATTGTTTTTTCTCTTTATAGTTATTGACATGATTTGGGTTTTGATAGTAGGAGTATATCGACCATTCATCGAGACAGTATTATTACCAAACAAGGACCCTGCTACACCATGGATAGATAGTGACAAGGCAGAGGCTACCACAATTGTTGTGTCAATGACTAATATTATCCATTTTGTTCATATGCACTCACAAGGTAAAAATATTAAACTTATTAGAATATTAACTTTACATGGGGTGGGTGTGTTCCAATATTGATTCTTCAATCATCATAACAGAAAATGTTTGGCAGGTGAAATTCTGTTCACAATTTATAACGCTATACTGGGACAGGTATGTGTAACTTTTTCCTTGAAGGTCTAAAATTTATATCAATTTATACTATGTTCCATAAAAATCTTCTGATTGAGCAACAGGTATGTTCTCTTTGTAAATGTGATAGAGCCAACCATTCATGTTACATGGATGTTGATATTACACCCGATATTATCACCTTAAATGGACTGTTTTAAGCTCCACTTTACTTTGTAAAGTTTGAGCTAGTGCGTGGGTTGATTGTCTGTGTGTTCGCATCTATCAACAATTTCCTTTGGCACACCCTACAGGGCCACATCACTCATCTGATTGTCACCAAACTTTATAGTGATCTTCGGGACGACCTCTAGATGGGACTTCTAATATATATTTTGGGACTTCTGTCTGTCTGTGTGTTAGCTGTGGCCGGGAAAACGGCTGGACCGATTGAGCTCAAACTTCCAATCTAAGGTTAAAAATCGACGGGCAGTGTTTACCACCGTTTTGGCACTGTGGGGTTAATCGCATTGATAGTTAAAGAGCGTTCATATCCGCAGTGTCGTTGATAAAGAGCGTATGCGTGTAGTGTGATTCTTATGTCTGGGGCCAGACGTGAGTGTGTCTGTATCCAGACATGAGCGTGTTGTGTGATTCTTATGTCTGTCTTCGTACTTAGGGGTTCCATGGAACAGGGGAGATTTTCATCGGGTAAGTTTTTCCACCGAGGTGATCTTCACCTTGAAACGGGTACCCACAAACATACCTCTTTTGGGGACGGTTACCATCACGGGACGGGTACCATCATTTCTCTTGATTAAAAAGGCAGAATTAACTCAAATTAAATTAAAAAGTTAACAGATTTCGACCAAATTTGATACCTAGGGATACTTTTGTCGGGGCAGTGTATTCCCGTCAAAGATACGTTACACACTGAACTACATGGTATATTCATCTTTATTCACAAGAAAGGATTCTATGAGATCCGTTTAAAATTTATTATTTTGGTACGAAATAGCTTAAGTACCTTTTGAATCATTATTATTATGACGTAGCAGGTCAAAATAATCAAGATTCTTACAAGATTCGAGGGGTGTGACCGAGCAGCGGGGAGGGAAAATCCCAATTTGGGAGGGACATGTGAGTTCAGTGTGTAAGTATCTTATTAGGGAATATGTATTTTCTATTGAAAATGTTATATTCCCGTCAAAGATACGTTACACACTGAACTACATGGTAGAATCAACTCATAGGAGGAGGATGCGAGGAATGAGATACTATTGTATTTTAGTTGAGAATAATTCTTTTGAACCTGCTGAGTTTTTTAGCAACAAATGGATCAAAAGGTACTGATTTGCAGATTTGATTGATGCTACCAGGTAGAGTGGAGAAAGTGGGAGAATAAGCCCAATGGCTGAAACTCTGCACCTCCCTCCTTTGGTTCTGAAGTCAGACAAACCGGTAATTGTGAAATCTCATATACAGGTACATGCATGTGCCACCTCCTCCCTGGAGTAAGCGGGTTATATGCAGAAAGCATAGGTCACCCAGCTCCATGGTATGTGACTGAACGAACCAAGCTATCCCAACGTTTCGACACCAGAGGAAGGAAATCTATTGTTACCTGAATGGTCAATCTGGATGTAACACGAGGAAGTAGCAACTGTAAAGACGATTAGAAACATACCACCAACTCATGTATGGTGAAGAAAACCCAGAGTTAAATAGCCACTGCATCATGCTTGTAAGGTCTGCGACCGACTGTCAGTAAATGTGCAACCCCAAATCGACAAACTGATCAAGGCGCAAAATAAGTATTTTCTGACTGACCGTCAAATGACAGTATTTTACTTCAGTTAATAAATACACCAGACAGAGGCCATATTCCGTTGGTCAATGCCCCTGATCGGAATTTACTTTAAGGCTGGAAACTGGTAACAAAAACCCCAGGTAACTAAGTCGATCAAGAGCGTTAAATGACTTGGAAAGTCCCAAATGTTTTCTGGTATCGAAACAATCGAGAAGAAAAAGTTCGGAGAGTCCTGAGTTGTAAACTACTTCCACAGCCTGTCAATCCAATAGTGTATGCAGTTACATGTACACATGATTGAAAGGAATACTTTGCAGTCTGCATGTAACTTATTAGAAAATGTGTAGAAGGAGGAGACCCATCGTGATGGAACTACTCCAAACAATCTGAAAGAAAGAACAGGCCATGGATGATTAAGGTCTAAAAACAACTAGAATGTCGATAACAAGAAGATTGTATCTTCTTGTTATTCACTGATTGTTCTTAACAGACGAAGGGCCCGGGTCCATGAGCTGTGTGTAGCTCACCTCATCCACCAAGGCGAAAGTACACAGCAATGCCCAAAGCAACCGACCACCCAACCACAGCAGAACCACGGGCAACCCTCCAGGACCCAACCGGAAACACGGCCCGCCGCCACCCATCGGAAAGCTCTCGTCGAGAGCCCCCCGATGAACAGCAACAAGCCACACCACCGACCAAATCCCGAAAAACCACCCACAACTCCGCCGCGGCCAAACACCCCGAGCACCACTGTACACCCATTCGACATGTGGTCAAGGAGGTACGCCAGTAATGTGAACAGAAGGGCTCATTTTACTGAAGACCAATCACATGTGTGAATGGTCGGACGGTTGTCTGCCGCTCATACATAGAGGACCCGGACCCTAGTTCCTCCCCGTGGGCAGAGACTCCGTCGCCAACAATGATTGCCTCATGTGCGCCGTTAGACGAATAGCTCGTCTGTTGTGTAGTAATTCAAGACAGCCTGTCAAAAAAGGAGCACTGAGTACAGTAACGCCCAACTCAATCAAGCAGGGCATCAATGAGTTTTGTTGGCATGACGCAGGGTTCAAAGTTCTGAAATGCACCTGTTCCCATGGAACAGGTTATTACTACCGTACCCGCCACCCCAGAAGATTGCGTGAGTTCAATTGTCTATATCGTAACCCGATAAGCGAACCCAAACTGTAAAGCGAGAATAGATCTAATCCTGGTACTACCGGGAAAGCTCATTGGGATTGTCCTAAGGCTGTAGAGTCAAAAGATGATGAATGTTCTACGCAAAGAGAAATATGATTCCCAACTTGGTTCGCAGAAAAACCCAGCCCAACACCGCAGAAGGCCCGAGTGATGCTCGCAAAAATCTTAGAAGGAATCCAAGGCTTGGTGTTATGCCCCATGGTACCGTAGTAAGGGTGAAAGATGATCTGTGTACATATACCCCTAGAAGAATCGAACGGTCACCCATAAACAAAGGACAATGCTAATCAGTGACAGGTGGAAAGGTAATAAGTTTGAGCCCAGGTAAAACCGCATGAAAAAAAACAAATTGAGTGTCTGTTAAAAGTCTCTGCCCCGGCCGATGACTGCGCTATGTTCACTGTTATAGACAGCACCCGAGATTACCCGCGCGCTGTCTGGTGGCCCAGTGCTCGGTCCCCCCTCGAACCCCCCAGGACCCATATCCGAGGAGAGAAACTGCGTCTGCAACCCCTCGATGCCTTGCAATTAACTTAGTTCTTTGTGACAGACAAGAAAAAGAAGCAAGAGCTCTTCGAAATCCAAAGTGAGAATCAGGATTCGCGTTGGATGGCAAGTCGCCCTGTTAATTAGAAATGTAATCTAAATGTGGAATCGTCAGATCCAAGCAATGGATTTTGTTATCTTTAGAGTAAAAAACTGAATAAACAGGACTGTGTAAGCCTTGGAAGAGACATCGAGGAGTGATTAATGAGCAGACTGATTCCCCCCTAACCGGAGCCAGCTTAAACCCTGACAGGAAGCAGAATCATACAGTGTAGCCAGTAGGGCAGCGGCGACCTACTAGGTCACGACACGAATCCAAAAACCTGACCAACAGGACGACACCACACTAGTGTTTCTAAATGCACACAATCTGCATTGAACTACATGTTGAATGGGCAGAGCAGTCAAATATACATAGAATGAACCGAAACTTTTAGATGACACGAGCCCAACATCTGAGATATTACTCGATTCGTGTATCACCCCCCAAGACAGTGACTATGAAACGCTACCGCCCCAGTGGCTACACTGGTACAACTTGGTGGCAAGCATTTGAAGGTCATGCAGAGTCCCGGGAAATGGTCTTAACAGCAATTCCACCCGAGGGTAGACGCCAGGGAGCAACTTACTTGGAAATTTTGATTATCAAATAAATAGCCTCACATGGACATGATGAGATAGTATTTTGTTCGCAATCTCAAAGTTGACATAAAATTCATACCAAATTGCATGGCTATTATCCAAGTTTGGATGGCAAATTGTGATGCGATACCAGTTAAGTTGCTCCCTAGGGGGCTGACAGATTTTGTACATCGCACATGCTTGTGAAAGGGATGTGGGAGGACGAAATCTGAGGTACGAACCAGCAGGAGCGGGCGAGCATGGTTGGATCCGTGAACACTGGAACCCACCCTCGGAACAGTATGGCGTCTGGCTACAGTGAATTCAATGGTGAAGTATGCGGCTGGGCCACCTCAAGGTCCGCATGGAACGAGGAATTGGATTAGCCTGAACCTGCTTGACAATGGGGTTACTGAAACCGAGGCCACACGAGGAAGAAAATAGCCTGTGGTATGACCAGTTACATGTACATGTATAAGGATCAGGAAAGGGACCCAAAAATTTACCATGAAAGTAGGTGACTGATGCGTCACATTATTATTTGTGAAATTGTGTCATATTGATCTGACAAAAAAGTTATTTTGTTGGCAAACAATTTCAATGTATTGTAAATTATTTCATAGTGAACTATGAGCCAAGCAAAACCACACAAGTGAGTTAATTCATAGATAAACGAAAAGGGACCCAAACCTGATCCCTAATTTTGCTACATATGTCAACATGAAACAGATTTGTGAGTGACAATTTCAGAATTTCGACGTAAACAAAACGAATGTTGTCACGTGCCAATTTCAACATAAACAAAGTTATAAACCAATGTTGTCTCACTGGTTGAATGTTCTAATACTTACATTCTAAAACCACAAGAAACAGAGATAACATAACAACTGTGCTGTATAGGCATTGTCCCAGAAAGTTCAACACGTGAACCGCTGCATATAAACAGACGAAGTGCAATTCCGAAATTAATTCCGAATTCTAAAGCACGTGTTCCGAAACCGGAAGTTGGGAAATTACCCACAATTTTCAACAGAACAATATAGTTTTTGTATTTTATTTGCGTTAAAACAAATAAAACAGGGAAATTGAATGAAATTGTCACTCTGATATTAATTTAATAATTATTGTGTCGTTTCCAAAATTGAACCGATGTCACAACAAGTTAAAAAATGTGGAACGGAATTGTTAAATGAAGCCGACAATAATATGTGGTTTCATTTCTCACAGCGTTAGTTTTTACTTCCCTTCGAATCTTGTCACAAGAGAAAAAGAGGCCGATTACTGTGGGTCCACTTGCTTATATACATAATGAGTGGACAAATGACCTTGACCTGCTACGTCATAATAATAATAATGATTCAAAAGGTACTTAAGCTATTTCGTACCAAAATAATAAATTTTAAACGGATCTCATAGAATCCTTTCTTGTGAATAAAGATGAATATACCATGTAGTTCAGTGTGTAAGTATCTTATTAGGGAATATGTATTTTCTATTGAAAATGTTATTTTCGGCGGGTCAAATCGTGACCCCAACCTGACCTTGACCTTCAAAATGGTCGATTCAAGGTCAAATCGGGTAAAACGGACGGATTTCGACGAAATTTTATACCTATGGGTAAATTTTTGTCCGGGGAGTGTTTTGGACGGGTCAAATTGTTACCCCCACTTGACCTTCAAAATGGTCAATTCAAGGTCAAAGCCCGGACGAAGTACCATTTATTTTCCGAAATTCATTGAATAACATGGCCACCAGTGGCCATCTTGGATTTCAGTTTTCAATCCATTATCACACCCTACAGGCCACATCCCTCACCTGATCATCACCAAACTTTATATGGATCATCGGGGTCACCTAAATTGGAGCTTACCATTTTTAGCTCAACTTTACTTTGTAAAGTTTGAGCTATTACCATGGCTTGGTATCCGTCGTCCGTGTGTGTGCGTGACTCGTCAACAATTTCCTTTAGCACGGGCTACAGGTCGTACCTTTGGTCGGATCATTATGAAATTTGTCATGGCTGTTGACATTGAAATGTAGATGGGAACGAGTCATTTTGGGATCATTCGGCCAAAAAACATGGCCACCAGCAGCCATCTTGGATTTCAAAATTCAATCCATTAGCATGGGCTACAGGTCATACTGTTTGTCTGATCATCATGAAATTTGTCATCGATGTTAATATTGACATGTAGATGGGAACGAGTCATTTTAGGGTCGTTCGGCCAAAAAACAGTAGCCATCTTGGATTTTACTCTTTGCATGACTAAATCCTTTGGCACGGGCTACAGGTCATAGCTTTGGTCGGATCTTCATGAAATTTGTCATGGATGTTAACAATAACATGTAGATGGGAACAAGCCATTTTGGGGTCATTGGGCCAAAAAACATGGCCGCCAGCAGCCATCTTGGATTTTACTCTTTGCATGACTAAATCGTTTGGCACGGACTACAGGTCGTACCTTTGGTCGGATCATTATGAAATATGTCACGGCTGTTGAAATTAATAAGTAGATGGGAACGAGTCATTTTGGGGCCATTCGGCAAAAAAACATTGCCGCCAGTGGCCATCTTGGATTTCAAAATTTAATCCATTAGCACGGGCTACAGGTCGTACTGTTCGTCTGATCATCATCAAATTTGTCGTGGATGTTAATATTGACATGTAGATGGGAACGAGTCATTTTGGGGTCGTTCGGCCAAAAAACATGTCCGCCAGCAGCCATCTTGGATTTTACTCTTGGCATGACTAAATCATTTGGCACGGGCTACAGGTCGTAGCTTTGGTCGGATCATCATGAAATTAGTCATGGATGTTAATAATGACATGTAGATGGAAACGAGTCATTTTGGGGTCATTCAGCCAAAAAACATGGCCGCCAGCAGCCATCTTGGAATTTACTCTTTACATGACTAAATTCTTTGACACAGGCTACAGGTCGTATCTTTTGTCGGATCATCATGAAATTTGTGATGGATGTTAATGACATGTAGATGGGAATGAGTCATTTTGGGGTCATTCAGCAAAAAAACATGGCGGCCAGCGGCCATCTTGGATTTCACTCTTTGCATAACTAGGCCTTTCAACTTTCCACATTCCTAATCACTCCACTGACTGTAACACATGCAATTATTCTCTTTCCAAGTTGAGCTACAGTGTCATTGACACTTTCATTTCCAATTTTCGATGAATAAACATGGCAGCCATCTTGGATTTTACTCTTTGTATGACTAAATCCTTTGGCACATCCTACAGACTACACCCCTCATCCGATCATCACCAGACTTCATATGGATCTTTAGCGTACCTCTAGATAGAAGCGATCTAAAACATGGCCACCAGTGGCCATCTTGGAATTTACTCTTTGTATGACTACATTCTTCAGCACACCCTACAGGCCACCTCCCTCATCCGATCATCACAAAACTTCATATGGATTATAACCTACAATGAAGGCCATCCGTGCCTTTAAAAGACAGAAACTTTCTTATTTATAAGGACCATATATGCAGGGTCTTCAATAAAGAGTACCAAGATTTTATACTACAGGGATTATCCAATCAGTATTAATAACAGTATACATTGTAATGGTCTATTATTCATGTGGAGGGTGTTCAGGAAATATAAGCAGACGACCGGCAAATTATTAATAAAAGTATAATAGAGGTGCAGAAGAATTCATAATCATTGGTGGGAAATGTTATTGTTTGTTGAACTTATTATCTGAACATTTACTAAGGAACTATACTTGTCAATGAGTATTTAGTAAAGATAGGGCTAAAATTTCAGATTTTGGTTTGGTGAATGATACAGGAATCTTAGCAAGATTGATTGTGTACTACAGAAGCATACTGTGCCTAAAGAACACATCAAGCAACTCTGTGATAGTTTTTGTTGAACAGCTCAAATCACTTCCATGGAAGGACTTTGCTCCAGACATAAACTTAGTCCAGCTTATGACGGAGGTACTGTAGCTGTTCGTTTGTAGCAATGTATAATTTTCAATAATTTTGGCTAACCTGGGGGAGAGAACTTTCTGTTACAGCTATTCTAAGCATAGTGACATATCATCGACAATCATTTTGGTGTTGTCCCTGATAGGGTATTGGGAAGTGAGATTATACTCTTGTACTCGGAGTCGAGGTGATCTGTCTTTTTATAACACAGCATGATAAAGCTTGACAGTCGATAGTTCAAAATGCATGGTAGCCAGGGTCATAATCAGATTTTAGTTAAGTTGACTATCTAAATTTAATTGTGTAAGGAGATTTCTCACATCGATATTATTCAAACGATATATCTGTTTAGTCCATTCAAAATGGTATTCATCTTTGACCATCATGAAAAGTACATTTATGATGTTGTAAGACCTTTGTTATTTGCCTCCAGGTAAAGGAATACTGTGAGGAGAGCAGTTTTGGACTAATTCTGCACGTAGTTCCTTGTGTTGCTTGGACGGCAGCAGTGCAGTTTCACAGTAGCTTCCAGCCAGACATTCTTGCCCGGCTTCTCCAGAATTTCATCCTTCTACTCATGCAATGCTTCACACACAAGGGATTGCTGGAGGTATGGCACATCTCAGATATAAAATAGAGAAATTTTGAAAAAGTTTGAGCTATTGCCATGGGCATCCATCCATCTGTGCATCCACCCATCAACAATTTTCATTAGCACACCCTACAAGTCTAATCTTCCACCTAATCATCACCAAACTTCAAATGGATCTTCGGGGTGACCTCTAGATGGAAGCCATCAATTTTTTCAAAAATTTGTTAAAAAGCATGGCTGACAGCAGCTCTCTTGGATTTCAATATCCATCAGCATACCCTGCAGCCTGCATTTATTATAGGATATAGGAATGGGCTCCATCCGTCCGTGAGTCCATGAGTCTGTATGTAACAACTTTGAAGCTCTTATGTCTTGGTGATCATCAATCAGATTTTAATGATCTTCGGCATGCTGATGAACCAACATCGGGGAAAGAGTATTAACAAACATCGGGTTATGTCCCGAGTTATGGCCCTTATTGAGTAATGGGACTTAGTGAGAAAATGGATTTTACTCTTTACATGACTAAATCCCCCGGCACACCCTACAGGCCACATCCCTCATCCGGTTGTCACCAAATTTCATATGGATCTTTGGGGTGGCCTCTAGATGGGAGCTGTCAACTTTTTACCCAAAATTGTTTTAAAACATGGCCACCAGCAGTCTTGTTTATCTGGAAATTTGGATTTTTTGTCCATCCATGCATATATCTCAACCAATGGTTATATGATCTAAATGAATTTTTTTATGGAGGTTCACCATCATGACTGCTTTCAAAAGAGGGGCAAATGACATTGTTCATATTTTCCATTTTAGAGTTATCCTTCTTTGCTTATCTGGAAATTATTTATTTTTGTCCGTACAGATATCTCAGCCAAGGGTTATTGGATCTAAATGAAATTTGGTATGGAGGTTTGCCGTCACGAATGCTTTCAAAACACTGCCCAATGACGTTGCTTGCATTTTCATTTTGTCTGAGTTATCAACCTTAGTTTGTCAATTTTTCGTGATTTTAGTTTCTCTGGCTTGATAACTCAAACAGACACGAACCAATTTCAATAATGTTTTGAAATCATGCAGGTTTTATTCAATCATAACAGGCCCAACTAAGACATCTTTTGAAATTAAGCCACATCAGAAAATGAATAAACCTCAGTGGAAAGCCACCTTGGTGGAGAATACTCTGGGCGGTGTACTTTTTGGAGTATTGTTTTGAAAATTTACAGGCATGTTTAGGATCACTTCTAGATCTACCAAAATTTGTTAAAAAACACGGCCGCCAGCAGCAATCTTGGATTTAAATTTGAATACATCGGCACACCCTGCAGCCCGCATTTAATGGAGAATTGTTTTGAAAATTTACAGGCATGTTTAGTATCACGTCTAGATGGGAGCTATCAAATTTGACCAATTTTCAATGAAAAACATGGCCGCCAGCAGCCATCTTGGATTTCAAATTTGAATCCATTGGCACACCCTGCAGTCTGCATTTATTGGCGATTTGTTTTGAAAATTTACAGGCATGTTTAGGAACAAGACTAAATGGCAGCTATCATATTTGAACATTTTTATATGAAAAACATAGCTGCCGGCAGCCATCTTGGATTTTACTCGTTGCATAACTAAATCCTTTGGTAATCCCTGCAGATCAACATCCCTCAACCGATCATCACCAAACTTCATAGGGATCTTTTGAGTGACCACTAGATGAGAGCCATCAAATTTTTCCGAATTTCATTGAAAAACATGGCCACCAGCAACCATCTTGGATTTTACTCTTTGTATGACTAAATTCTACAGACGACATCCCTCTTCCGATTGTCACTAAACTTCATATAGACCATCGGGATGACCACTAGATGGGAGTCATCAAATGTTTCTAAATTTTCTTAAAAAAACATTGGCCCCAGCAGCCATCTTGTACCTTACACTTTGCATGACCAAAACCTTTGGCACACCCTACAGACCACATCCCTCATCTAATCTTCACCAAACTATGTATGGATCTTCGCAGTGACCACTAGATGGGAGCCATTAAATATTTACGAATTTTGTTGAAAAACATGGCCGCCTGTAGCCATCTTAGATTTAATTTATATATTTATCTCTTCATATTGACATCTACTATTACTTAGAGATTTCAACTTTCCGCATTCCTAATCACTCCATTGACTGTAACAGCTTGTTGGAAGTAACAAGATTCTCCATCTTAGCTTCTCATTGAGCATTGTTACTCAAGTACCAACAGTTGGATTTTAATATCTTTGGAATAGTGATAGGTCAATATGAGGGAAAGAATATAATGGGTTTTATCCATTGATTTCCTCAGAGTGATGTTACTTCTTGGATTTAGAAAATAAAAAAAAATTCTATCCATACAAATAGTTAGCATTGCCCACTTTCTAAACTGAGCATCGAGGGCACATGCCACGCTCAGCTTTGCACTTAATTATTAACTAAATTATTTCATTGTTAAGCTCAGTTAACAATCATCTCCATAAAAATGGTGTCGGTGACCACCAGTGCACTCAATTGCACAATTCCTGACTTTGCAACAATGTAGCTGCATAAGGTTGTCAATGGCACCTTGTTCCATTCAAAGTGTATTCAACTATCAGCAAGCAATGCAGGTGAATGGAAAGCTAATGTTAGTGATAATCGACCCTTAATAATACGTGTTTAATGCACAAATATTTTATTTGAATTTTAATAAAGGACTAAAATTTCACAGATATACAGAAAGTCGTTCCTCACATTTAGAAACAGTTGTGCTTATTTTGGATTTAGCAGAACAGTTTTTTTTCTTCGTTGTTCTAAAAACTCTATTACCATCTAATTAGAGTGGCAATATATTATGAATATGATGATGACCTGCTTTGAAATGAACATTGCCATATAGAGATGCAATGTTTTCTGATCTCCAACTGAGTTATCCTGATATTAACACTTTCATTACAGAACCTAGAACTGGTGTCAGTCTTCCAGGGAGCTGAAAACTATGACTGGCAATTTCTGTCATCCAATGGGTTCAGGAAAGCATGTGATTGGTTCCTACAGTCATGTGATGCTAAATGTCTGCTATCGGAGAGATCTTCATCATCTGCAATGGCACTGAGGTGAATTCAAGTTTATAGAATTAACAGTATCTTTACTAAATACTCATTGGCGATTACTTATCCCTCAGGAAATGATCAGTTAATAAGTTCAATTTAAATTTATTATTTTAACATTTCCCACCAATGTACCGGTATAGGAACAGTTTTGCACTTGATATATTGATTTTTCCTTCTGTCTGAATGGGAGAATCCACTTAGTAAATAAAGGGTCTTAATTATGCATAAACCAATTTGACGCCCCTAAATTACTATTTATTAGGTTTCGGGGATAAAAAATGTTTGATTTGAGTCGAGGAACACACCCCTCAAAGCTCAAGAGTTTTGAAATCTGTCAATTTTATCCATCTCGATTTGTTGTCAGCCTAATACAAATTTCACTGGTTTCTTCTAGAAATATATTGACATGCGCGTTCGCCATCATGAGAGTTTAAGAGGTCATGGTTCGTGGTAGCTTTGCATGGTGATCTCAAATAATTTTCAGAAGATAACAATGAAATGTTTCACCAGCCACAAAAGTTAGGTATTTTGTGATAGTTGACTTGCAGATACTTTCATATACTTATTTGCGAAATCGGTAATCATGTTTTAGTCATGCAAATAGACAAGTTATATAACCCCATGCTGATTACACATGGAAATAGATGTTTGTCTACATTTGTGATGACACATGTTGGGGAATTTCAGTTTGAACTAGGCATCACCATATATGGAAGTTGTATACCACACTCACTCACCGTCCAAACTAGTTGTAAACATCTGAAAAAGACATCAGGTTGTAAACATCTGAAAAAGACATCAGGTATATGCAAAAACTAATTGTTGTGCATATTTATTTCTAAATCAAGGTGGCAATTTTTCATCATTATCATCATTTTTAACGATAAGAGCGATGTTAATTGAGGGACTAAATTTTATCCAGTGCATTAAATTTAAACAAAAAGTCGTGTATTGGCTGAGTGTTTCTATGGCTGCACATTTTGTTGATAATTATTAGTGAGAGCTTTCCGATGATTGGCAACAAGCCATATTTCCGACTAAACCCTGAAAAATTACTCATAATTCTGCTGTGGTTAAGGAGTATTATTTAGGGCATTACTGTCTATATTCTCTATTGATTCTCTTGCTCTATTCAATGAGCGTTTTTCTTTCTTCTTCTCATTCAGAGTACTGAAATCAAGTGCTGGGTTTGACGTTCGTTCATCTGGTGCATGGAATATGGAGCTTTCATATAAACGACAGGGATATCTACATTGTGTCTCACAGTTGCTTTGTCAGTGTTCATTCAAATCTGATATAAACCTTGATGCATTCAGCACTGTCATCACTAACCTGTTAACTGAAATAGAAACAGTTGAAGTGTCAGGTAGGCATACATGTACATCAATCTCGCTTCATTGCATATGCTCAGTGGACAGCATTTTATTTCGATTATCAGAGTATTCCAGTGTTGCAGAATAGCTCATCAGTTGCGTTTTCAAGTTTATTGAGTGATCATATAAATCGTAACAATTACTTGCCGTATTTAGGCACTTTTCTAGTCAATAATAATAATAATAATAATAGTATAGCTTAAACACAGCATTTTATTGGAAATAATTCGATTTATATCTCATGTCTTGTTTAAAATTTGATCAAGCACCGAAAGGTTGTGTTAGGTCGCTTACAATGTATAGCCCAAAAAGGACAACTTTATTTACGATACCTAGCACAAGAAGGACAACTCGTCAAGAACCAAATGACATTCTCAGCAACTCGACTATTTCAATTAGCTTCCGTGAATTTAAATTTATTTATTAGCTCTTAATAATAAGCAATATATTTTGGTAAATATGATTAATGCGAAAGTGAAAATGGCCGAGCCATTGAGATTTCACCGAACAATTGTGCTATGTCACTTACGATGTATAGCACAAGAAGATCTTTACTTGTAAATAATGTTAGCACAAGGATAACTCTACTTCCTGCTGATGGAATTCTTGGTATCGATTTGGAATTCCGACATATTCATTGATTGATCCTTGCCCATTCTTTTTTGCAAGATCCATTTGGGTGTAGATTTGTCGCTCAAGTAGTTTAACAATTTTCAAACTTATTGCCAATTGAAAGATCGTTTCATTTTCGTTTCAAATTTAGCAGACAGGTTTATTTCTAACGCCGAGAACGCGACAAATGAAACATCAGCATCTTTTCTCAAAATTTGTCACAATGTAAGCAGATGCCGTGATGTAATAGTCGCAACATCGGAAACCACGTGGGATTGAAGCCGTAAAAAAAAAAAAAAAATCCTTTTGAAACTGATGACAGCCTAATATTTACTCAATCCATGTGCTGAAAGCAATTATGATTCCAGCCTCCCTTACTAACTGTTGGCCTGGTAAATTATCTATCTATTACAATTTACACCTTCTGAAGTGATTCAATAAGCTGGCAGGTTCTATTGACAATAACTATACTTATAAACAGGGACCACCTAATTTTCTTTGCGAATATGGGGTAGTAATTACACATGTTTTAATGGAAATGGCTAGAATAATATACTAGTAAAGGGGATATTCGTTATGCCAATCATTGGGATGGACTGTATTTATAGACCTACTGATGGCACCGGTATTTCTTGAACACCTTGACTGTGGCATTGGACCATTTATGGCATTGAATATGAGCATTTGGCCTAGAATAGCCTTACTAGTATTTTTTTTGCGAAAATATCATTACTGATGGAACATTTAATTAGTGTGTCTATTTTCCTAGATTTATAGGGACAACAAACATGTCATGAAGCATTTAAATCAATGTTTAGTTTCACGGCCCGAGCCACTAGATTTAAAGCTGCTCATTAGCTCAACTTTACAACGTAAAGTTTGAGCTATTGCATAGGTTGGCATCCGTCATATGTCTGTGCATATGTCTGTTCGTGCATCAACAATTTCCTTCGGCACACCCTACAGGCTGCATCCCTCATCCGATCTTCACCAAACTTCATATGTAGCTTCAGGGTGACCTATAGATGAGAGCTATCAAATGTTTCTGAATTTTGTTGGAGTTCAAATTTAAATCTGTCGGCACACCATACAGCCCATATTTATGGCCAGATAATTTTTTTATTTTGCAGGCATGATTGTGATGGGAGCTATCAAATTTGAATGATTTTGTATGAAAAACATGGCCACCGGCAGCCATCTTGGATTTTACTCTTTGCATGACTAAATTCTTACACCCTTACAGACCACGTCCCTCATCTGATGATCACCAAACTTCATATGGATCCTCGTGGTGACCTCTAGATTGGAGCCTCCTATTTTGATCGAAATTTGGTGAAAAACATGGCCGCCAGTGGCCATCTTAGAATTTACTTTTTGTATGATGAATTCCTTTGGCGCACCCAACAGACCACATCCCTCACCTGATCATCACCAAACTTCATATGGATCCTCTGGGTGACCTCTAATGTATGGTACACATAATGCCAACGTCCGGATCAACCATCCATCGTTCATTCATCCATATGTCCGTCCGTAGACACTTGCTATCCGATTCGATTACTCAAGTATTTTTTGTTGGATCGTGTTCAAATTTTATGTGCATGTTTATGATGACACACCCCTTTTTTGGTATTGATAGGTTGATCGGTTTAGAAATAATTAACCCTTTCACATAAGTCAAATAATTTTCTTCTTATTTACCATATATTTCTTACCTAGGTTTTCATTAGCACACTTTCATTTGTATGGATTTTGGTTTTGATTAATTAACCCTTATACTCTTTAACCATGGTAATAAATTAACACTCTATTTGATAGTTCTATACCATTAATTAGGTGTGATGTCCTGTTTTGAAAATATGATGATTTTATTGGAATAGTTGCATGTAATATAATGATATCAATAAATTACCATGTGAACATCCAATATCCAGAGTATATGAGAGTACATTTTATAGAGTTGTCATTCCAAGTGAAATATGTTATTAAATGAGCAATGACATATGGAACAGAGCTCTGGCTGGTGGTTAGTTGGAGGCAAAGATAAACAACAGTGGTGGCTGGCTAATTGTTTATCCTATTTGTCAAATTTGATTTATGGCATCATGAGACTCCTATTCTTGAAATTGCATTACTGTGTGTGATAAGGGACCCCTCATCTATATTATAAGTGTCTTCTATATTCCATTGATCTGCTTAGAAAATAATTAACCCATTCCAAGGTTCCCATAGACACATGCTATAATGTACATGGACTCTTCCTCATATCTCTTATATATGGTTATCTGTGCACACTATTCACGGTAATCTGTTTTGATTTAGGGTCATAGTGGCAGAATCCTCATCATATTATGTCTGTATAACATTATTGTATAAACTACATATATTTTTGAAAACCATACATTCCATTCAAGAGTTATCACCCTTTCTTTGTCTGAAAACATTTTTTTTCGCAATTTGGTTTCCGACCTCAGGAATATTCACAAAATATATAGTATATATGCTTGGGATTGCAGGTTGATTTTAGTCGTGAAATTTTCCATCATTCTTATTTTTCAGTTTCCCAGAAAGAGTTCCAACAAGATGAAACCCAAGAAATGCTAAAATTTGTGTTTAGTTTGCTGAATAATAGCAATCCAGAAGGCAAACCATTAACAGTTGTCATAGAAACAGTAAAAACGTGGCTTTTAAACTCTCCAGACAGTATACTCTTGGTACCAAGTATAAAAGCTGCATCAAGATGTTTGGCTTCACTCTCGCATATGTGTCTGATTACCGAGGCATGCATAGAAGCATACTTCAAACAAATAACAGGCAAGTATAGCAGCACTGGCCATTATTTGCTCATTACCCTTTATTTATTAAATGGATTCTCTCATTCATTTATAAAAGTATACATTGGAATATTCCATTGCTCCAGACAGATGCACATATAATACAACTATACAAGTACAGAAAGACTTATATTAACCCTTTCAGTGCCAAGTCCGATTTTTGTATCAAACCATATTTCCTTGATCATTTTTCAAATTTATTAGAGCTCTTTCCATCAATGTATCACATTATTATAATCAATAAATTTGAAAAATGATCAAGGAAATATGGGTTGATACAAAAATCGGACTTGGCACTGAAAGGGTAATCGGTGGGAAATATTTAGATGATAAGTTCAACCAACGGGTCAAACTTATCATCTGAACATTTCCGAAGGGAACTATTCATCAATGAGTTTTTGGTCAAGAAAGGGTTAAAATGACCCATAGTGTTTGTAACTAGAAATTTTGAAGGCTATTTTGTATCAGTTGGAAGAGCATTAATAATTGGTGACAATAATAGAGCTCAGAGCTATCAGAAGGAATAACACATTTCATGGATTCCATCTTCATATTTGATGTGAAGGCAGAGTTATTTTTCGACATATTTAATCAGTTGATTGACATTGTTTCTGGAAGGAAGCGCCAACCAGCTGCAGAAGATGAAGAGTTTTCCACCCATTTCCAGTGATTTAGAGGAACACTAATAATTAAATTGTTAATTTTTCAATATCAGTAACAGTTGATTGACAGTTAATTTATAAGCTCAGTTTAATGTCGCCCATAGTGTCTAATGACAGTTTTAGTGGGATAATGTCAGTGGTGATGTTAATTTAGAACAATTAAATAAAAATATGTTGTTGTTGTAACCTGAGGAACCATGAATACATATTTTAGTTTACTATTGATGGATAATCTGATTGTTCCACCATTTTAGTCTTGGTGTTATTCATGTACAATAATTTGGATTTCAATATAATGTTCACGATACATCAGGTTAGTTAATTTCATCTCATATATCATGTTGCCCTTGGTTCTTAAAATCAGTTGGACCAACTCTTCTCGGTTCACAATAACTTGGGATATCAGTTGGGTTGGACCGATTGCCATCCTGTTATATACTCTTCTATAACAGACTTTCATAGAAAAAATGTACATTTACATATGGAGCCCAGGCATTTACATGAACTCATGAATGTGATTTATTATCTGTCATGTCCGCAATTTATCTGTCTTCAAAATGATATATCATTTACCATTGTAGAAAAAGGAAAAGCGATGATATATTATTTAATATATTGTTTACATACATATCATCATGCTTGGGAAAGGCTGCCCACTATATTCTTATACACAAAGCGTCCATTTGACCTAATCAGAAAACTTACAAACTAAATAACTCCCACCCACCATTCAGGGCATAAAGTATGTTATAGAAGTGTAACGGTATGGGACACAGTCCAAAACATCATCAACCCAACGATATCCCAAGCTGTTGTGGACCTAGAAGACTTTGTCTAAAAATCAGGTAACAGTGTATGGTAATGTTTTATGTATTTTCTATACAGATCTTTCTAAGTCAGCATTGGACAAGCGCTGGGATGAAATCCTGGCTGCGCTGCAAGTTCCCGAGCTCAATGTACAGGATTATATAGGGAGCTGTTTAGATGAAGAGGCATACCTTACTTTATACTCATACCTAATACAGCAGCTGCCGTTCTGTGACGAGGTGCATCATGAACTCCGCTGGATAGAGTACATACTCGACTGGACTACAGGAGCTAAAATCACGTATGTTAAGGTGTATGTAAAACAGTCAAGATGGCCGAACGCACAGAAAGGGGTACCCTAATTCAGATAGTCATATCTCCCAAACTGCTAATCGGATTATTAAAATTTTTGTGTCAAATAAAAGGGAAATAATCTAGGTATAAAAAACTGCTTCATGCTTGATGGTAGATGCGGACAATATAAATAAAAACTTACCTTGAAAATAGGTGAAACCTTTTGACAAACACTCCAGAAATATGTCACCTCCTAAAAATACAGAAAGTTATCCAATAAATTGATACGCATGTCAACAGCATGAGCTAGAAGTCCAAATATTACATACATAAACAGATATTTCAAAATTCACTGACATACCAAGGTGGGTATTCTGAGAAATATGAGCCAAGTTGCCTCATTTGCATGAAAAATAGTTCAGGTATGGAAACCCAGAGTGGAAAAAATTAATGAGACAACATATTATCAATAAATGTTTGTTACAAACAAATATTTACAAATCATAAGAGGGGATAATATCCGCAGCTACACAAAAAATTGCGGCCGTCACAAATACATGACAATTTAATGAAAGCTATTGGGGAACAGGAGATAAGAAAAAATCAATGAGACATGTACCTACCGGTTGCTACACATCAATAAACTCCACCCAGGACTTCAGAAAGTCTTCTAGGAGTTCCTCAACCTCATACGGGTCTGGCTGGTTGTCACCACGTTTGCCGTCTGTACCCTCCAGTACTTGAAGGACGTGACCTGTAAACATCTGTAGCATATTCAATTATCTGATCCACAACGGCAGGAAGAACACCATCGGAATGAGAATCGCCACTCTCTACAGGTGCCGGTGTCTGTTCGTTATTGTCACTACCGGTACTTTTACTTTGTGTTGCATTCACCTGTTTTTGTTTTGCTTTACAATAGTCTGTACTGCAGTGATCATGTTGCCCGAAAATGTGACTTGGAATATTCAGGATATCATGTTGAAGTTTCTTAATAGCATTCGTTCTGTCGTCGACTTCCTTGGACCGCATTTTAATTGCACAACGAACTGCAGAAACTATCCTCACTCTGGTGATTTTAGAAAGCTTGTTCCGACCTTGATAATGTTTATTATCTTCAACAAGCTTCTCCAGTTTCCCTCTCAGACATTTACACATATGGTTTGCACATTCAAATTTTTTGACTTTTGCACCCCACACAGGCACTTCTGATACAATTCGCGCATGTGTTGAGCTATCACCATCTGCAATTAAATTCATATACCTTAAACTGTATTTCTCCTCTGCTTCAAGAAAACCCTCGAGAATTATATCCGATTCCATTGATTGGCTAGAGGAATTCCAATTTTTAAAACAATCATGTTTCCGGGGTTCAATCTTTAGGGTGTCAGCTTTTGTGCAAATGTAACAGAGTTTATTTTGAATGCTGATGTGTAACAACTTGCCAGTTGCTGCACCAATAACGACAGCAACACCCCCTAGCGCATTATAAGAGTGTTTATGCGTTCGTTTACTCCACCCTCCATCTGCTATGACAGTGATATCCTGAACTTCTTTCAGAGAATTACCCTCTTGTTGTGCCGCAATCTCCCACTCCAGCTTAGCATTAGCCTTCAGCTCCTCCATCAACTCTTTCCGCCAATATTCACCGATTTCTGCTTCTATTGCAGAAAAGGTAGTTTGCGTCATCGCTGGGATTCCCATCGTTGCTGAGAGTTCACTCAGCCGTGCCTGTCCTCCTCCTGTGACCATTGTTCCCCACACTGCGCGAATGTTAATGTCAAACCGTGTTGTGCCTTCCGGTACCTTCACTTTTTCACTTGTGTTCAAATGAAATATTTTCCCACACCCATCGCACTGTGCCTGCACAATTGATGCAAATCCATACGTTTTTATTTCATTTTTCAGCTTTATTGGCTGTCCCCCAGCTAACGAAATATCGAAGGCGGCTTCACAGCAAGCTGCATGAGCTGTCATCTCACCGATATGCCCTTGAAGAAGGTTCATATTAATCATTCGGTACCCATTTAACTCCCTAGTTTTCTTCTTTCGGAAAAGAATTTTCTTCCTCATAACATCCTGAGAATTCATGACTTTGTACCGGTATTTCACAGTGGACCTTTTAAACTTCTGTCGCCTTTTACTTGGTAGAGAATTGCTTACAAAGGAATCATCCTCGGTTGTTTTTTCTAACTTGGCTTTCCGTTTGTACTTCAAACTCTTTCTACCTGGTGGAAGGTTGAATCGGTAGCTCTGACGCCTACGAGTCATTTTTAGAACAAAATGTCTTTCTGATATGAGTTAGTTAATGCACTAGGGGTTATTTCCTAACAAAACATCACCTGCCTCCAAGAACCAGCATCACATGTTATCCTATATCAATTCATCTAATCCATTAAAATTACGCACAATAAACATCAATCCAAGAATAAAATATAAACACAATAAGTGGAGAACAATCGCTCAATCTTACGATGAAAGAAAATTCACTGACAACGATGAAATTAGAAGATATTTCCAAATTTTTAGCACACCAGTATATGTCTCAATTCACTAATTTCTATTCTCTCGACCAACCATACAGACAGCACATGGTCAACTTACCTTTAAACTATGTATTCTATTAATTATTTTTAAATTAGAACATATAAAGCTTAATTACCATTATTCCACTACTATGCATTCAGTTTGTATACAAATTTAATTGATTTTGACTTTGACGAGAGTCTCACGGCATAATAATTAGATTTGTTATAAACAAACATCTAACTCGAAATCGAGGCACTTCCAAAATTTTCAATTCAATATTATAAGGATTTACTATCATTTAGACAATATACCTGGAGGATCGGCTGTCCCGAAGGTTGAATTCAATGCGTCGATGCTTTTTCTAATTGATAATAGAAATTTCTGAGCGATCGCAGCCTTTTATTTCTGAAAAAAAAGATTATTTTCACAATTCTTGCAGAATATTTCTTCGATGAGCCCCAGAGCACCTCTCATTCAACTTGTCGCTATAAAATATAGTTCCATAGGTATTTCTGTTATTGTGTCATAAACTTTAAATTATAACTCCTTTTCTTAACGTATATATGTTTACCGTCAGTAATTATGGTAGAGCTGGGACGGTTATGCGGTTAACCGGTTAACCACCAACTATGGCCGTGACCGGTCATGGATTTGCCGTGGTCGGTTAACCGTAACATCACTATTATAGTGTATGATCACTGTGATGGTCAGCTATAACTGGCTATAAGAGGGTTAATCTGTCTCCGTCAATTAAAATGAATCCGAGATTGACGGAACAACATCAAACGCGGTGTCGGCTCTTTGAAGACTACATTTAACAGCCTGCCGACGTCAAAACGAAACATCAAAGGGTCAGCACACGTGTCACCGTCGTGTGATCTTACAACATTGTCACATCGCATGACTCGTATTCAGTATTATTATCAGGAAGATAATTGTTTTTGTTATCAACGACTAGTTATTTCTTGAGACTCCCGGCCCTTCAATCCATCCCCCCCCGGACAACATCACATACCAACGTATATGTAAGTATTTCATTAAGAATAAATAATAATTGTTCGCCCACCCAGCTACCGGAAATTGCGGAATAATCAATAAAATATTCCGGAATGTATATTAAACCTTTCTAGTCGTCACTTCCGTGTCGGTGTGTTCAGCTTCCCGCCCGATCACATATCCCGATGGCGATGGAGTAATTTTACAAGGACAATAAATGAACACAACACAGCCTCACAGGGGAATGACATTGTATATTTATTTTATTCAGTAATAAATTGAAGATGTGTACTTAATTAGATATGTGATTATGTGTGTCATGGGTGACAACTTCTTTGTATAATGGGCAGGAGCCATTCTCAAACTTACCATGTCAGTGAGCATCACAATCATCGCCGTTCTGCATACTGGGCTTACCCACCCATAATAGTACCTATAATATGTGGTTAACCGGTTAATCGCGGTTTTTTGCCGTTCATAACCGGTCACGAAAAACCCATAACCGTCCCAGCTCTAAATTATGGTTTCTTCGGCAATATAGACATCTAATAAACTAATTTTATTGATGCTCAATGATTTTGATGAGAAAGGTAGTTCTCTAAACGCAATTTCAACTGTCAAGGTCGATTTGAGAAACACGCCATTTCTGGTGAGTTGTCGAAGACGTGATCGCAATTTGTCGCAGTATTTTGGGTTGCCATACCTCACGATGATGTTAATTACGACTTATGTTAACAATTACCATGTTCCGGACATTTTTAAAATGCATTTTGATCACTATCAAATCGGTGCTTTCCAGATCCCACTGTTTCCGTTCGAGGTCAAGGTCGATTGAATATGCAAACATTTAAACGAAACGGGGAAATATGTTGTTTTTCTCCAAAAGATATCTTAAATTTCACAACTTCAATGCAATAATAATTTCATAGCACAAATTATATGGTAGGTCACGAATAGGATACTGTTTTCACTGTAAAGGAACATGTTCGAGTAATGTTGTTCTATTTGCAGGAAGGTGGTAACTTTTGCAGGAAGGTGGTAACTAAGTTGGGATTTTTAGCTAGCTCACCTCCAAAAAGGCCTCTCAAATGTATATTTTCGGTTCTTTTCGGCCTTTTAATTCTGTCTCCTCTAATGCTACAATATATGATATATGTGGTATGTCATTTGTAGATTTTGCAACAATGTTTCTGGTGCTGAACTCTGTAGGAAGAATTATGTCTACAATACGCTTTATTTGGCCAAATCGGATTTGACTGCTTTACATCAACCTTAAGCTGCTCCAATATTATTGCTTGTTTTACAAATATTTGGGTGGATGAAAATGTTTTTTTTTAAATATCCATCACCATCCCAGCTATCTAAACATTGGAACTGTGCATTGATTTCACAAGATTTTTATGTGTACCCATACCACAGTATGGTACACATAGTGTCTGGATTGACCACTCGTCATTCGTTCATCCGTCCATCTCAGACCTGTTTACTTTCCCGATTTCGGCAGGAGTCTCCCGATTTTGTGTCATTTCTCCTGTGCTCCCGATCGGGAAACGAAATCTCCCGATTTCAAAAGATAAAACCAAACATTAGCCTACGTCTTTAGCAAGCGATAAGCCATGCATGCTATAGTGTTTAAAATAAATCAATTATGAATATATCGCCTGCGAGTCAAACAGTGACAAAATGTTGACACAAGGTCGACTCTTTTGTTTAACAGCGTTGAGTAAGTAAATGCGGTCTTCAATGTCCAGACAAGGATTATAATATATCAAACAAGAAGCCTTCCTTTTCGGCCACACTTAATAAAGTGTTGGTTTCTGTTTGACCCGACCGACTGCTTTAAAACCGCCGACTCAAATTATTATTATATTGCCGATTTAAACTTTTTGTTTGTTTTAGTTCCGTTTCCGTCTTTGTGGTATTCCGTGTTTTGTATACGCAATAACAGAATGCGAATCGAATGGACCTCAAACAATTCTGTCACTACGTACTCTCTTTAAATTCACCGATGTTACCTAATATTACTGAATATATTTGGCGACAAAATTATCCGAGAGCACCATTTTATAGTGTGCAAATAAAGTTTTAATCGTTGTATTGCGTTGTTCGAAATAAAACGTGATCCATAACCGGAAAATCGTAATTTTATTCCCAATCAGGCCAATGATTCAGTGATTTTAGAGACACTCGGTAGTCGATGTGAAGGCCGTTAATTGTGGCAGATGCAAACCAAATGCAACAAACAGTCTATATGACATTAAAATGAAAAATATGAAATTTTTTCCATGATACTGACATTGAAAAAAATCTCCCTATTTTTCACTAAATCTCCCTATTTCTGACGACAAATCTCCCTATTTCCAATTTTGAAAGTAAACAGGTCTGGTCCATCTGGCTGTCTAGACTTATGTCTGTCCATAGACACTCTACGCATGGTGTGATAATTTTTTTATCCGATCGGAACCAATTTTTGTATATGTGTTTTTCAGCCCATAATACAGGTCGCGTCGAATATGGATTTTATCCGAGTTATGCCACATTGAAATATATGCCCTGCTTTGGGTGTTTTTATTTTATGCATGATCTGGCTAGCTTAGGCCTGTTTTATACGACGTGTAATACACGTGTAACGTTAACTCGTCGTCAACACGAGTTTTTAACGTTTGATTTATATGACGTGTTAACTTTACACGTGTAATCTAGACTTAACTGGCATAAACAGACTATGGATTGCGGTTTGACAGTTTCGCATCGGAATCATCAACACGTTGTTATATGGTACATATTAATTTTAGGCCTTCTATTGTATTTCATTCACGGTTCTTAAATGCATTGTGTGGAGTGTGATTTTGCCTTCAAAAGTTCAAATGCCAAATGATCAAAAATGCACCAATGAGTATATATGAGTATATATGTCGATATGAGAAAGACATATACTAAATTGTGCAGTATACAAGTCCGACAAAGGATTTGGAAGCATAAATAAGCAGCAGTACTTGGTTACAATATCATAAAACCGCATCCCAGAGTATTGCAATACTTGCTCACAAATCATTATTTACCAACCATCCTATGATCCCAAGGTCAAAATGAAACAACAATACAGTACAGCCCAACCAAAACAAGTTGTCATAACTCTTCTGCACGTGTGCGATCGCCCTGGGGCTCATAATGGGGTGAAATATTATGCCATATTGTGTTCCGTTACTCGTGTCATACCCGTCGTATAAATCAGTGACGCGTAATTGACGAACAAGTGATGAGTTACGCGTCCAGACCAGTCGTGTAATACGTCGACACGTGTAAGGACGAATTTCGACGAGTATCGTGGTTTTATACGACGTGTAATACACGATCAATTGCCGACTCTCTTATTTCACCAGGACAATAGCCAGTTATACACGTGTATCACACGTCGTATAAAACAGGCCCGATGCAGTGCTCACTGACACATGGAAATAGGAAGTCTGTAAATTGACTGAAGTGTGATTTCCCAGACTGGCGAGGACAAAATAAATATGTTTATATGTTTAGGAATTGAACTTAAAGGATTTATTCGGTCTAGAAACACAATAGGAAAGCCCTCCCTGTTGTGATTAAAATGACCCAAGACCCATTCCGATCGGATAATAAATAAGCTGAAAAATTAATAAATAATACCATAACCGATATTCAGAGATTTCCGTGGCTAAACTACAGATGAAGTAGTTCAGGACGAGCAAGTTAAAAACACAGATTCGGAGCCGGAGTTTATTATGCCGATTACGTAATCGTAGTAAGCCGATACTAAAACGCGGAATATGTGTGTGTGTGTGTGTGTGTGCGCGGTGTATATAGATTACATCACTATGCAATGAGTTATTTCAGTAAATCAAGAGAGTGTGGTTCACTTTTGGAAGTCATTATCGTATAGCAGACCATATACTTATTTTGATAAAGTTATTATTAGCGCATATGATAGTCGTTTTTGCAGCCATTAGTAACATTCCGTCATGTATTTGGTTTGTTGAATCAATGTTACTATAGTGCTAAATTTGATAGTCAGTCAGCGACTATTCATCATGCAGTGTCAACCGGCGAAATTGTTTGCACTACAAAATTATTTCAAGCTCCGCCCACCGCTGTCACCGGTAAGCAAATTAGGTAAATAACCGCGTCGATGCAGCTGATCGACCATGTGACTTGTAGTCATGTGATCGCAATATCAGTCACGTGACTTACACTTTGGATACTTCCGCGATTTTTTTTTATATCATAATAATAGAAATATTATCTGCTCGATTTTGAATTTTCTTGGCGAAATGGTTCTGTTGGACATATATAATTAGTATTATGACGATAAAACAAAAATTTGTTGGACAAATTAATTCCTTTAAAATACCAAATATTCTAAGAATTCTAAATTACTTGTTTTATAGAGCTGACAATGAAGCAAAGGTATTGCTTTGGTGGTTGAAACTGGTTGAACTGATAGCCAGGCAGCTCAACTTTGGAGCACCACATCCAGCAACTGTATCCATAATTGAAAGATTTGTCTACATTCTCAACCATATCGGTGAAGACAGAGCATCAGCTGGTTTACTTGCTGCTATAGGACTGGGGAAGAGATCTTCACATTCTGTTAGGTGAGGCACTATTTTAATATTTGCTGACTTGGATACTGATGTAGTTTTGAATCTATATATATATTTGCAAATGTCTGTCTGTCTGTCTGGGTTCTATAGAAATTCACAGGGGACCATCTAGATGATACCAAAGGGGTCTACTAGGGGTAGCTTTTTACGAGAAAGATAATGGTGCGGGTAAGAATTTCCTAAAGTGACGCCGTTGTTGTCAGGGGCAGAAAAGGGGAAGGGGCAGAATTTTTTTGTCGCCGATTGCCACGAAACTTACATATAATCATCCCCATGATATGAAGAATCTAATGGTGTGGTTTAAATATGTTAAAATTGGCGTCGTTCGAGTCAGGGATGCACGGAAGGGGAGAGGGGCACCAAAATTTATCAAACTAATTTTAGCGCCAATTTCCACCAAATTGAGATATATTCTTCTTCATGATACAGGGAATCTAATTGTACAATTTAAAGACGCCAAATTTGTGTCGTTTGGATGAGAGATTGTGGGGTGGGCACTAAATTTGATAATAATGGGTTTAGTTGCAGATTGCCACCACACTTATACGAAATCATCCCCATGGTATGAGGAGTCTAATGGTGTGGCTTAAATTTGTCAAAAGTGGCGTCATTTGAGACAGGGGTACACTGAAAAGGAGAGGGGCACCAAAATTGATACACAATATTTTTAGCGCCAATTTCCACAAAATTGATACATGTTCTCATTCATGATACGAGGTATCTAATCGTGTGATTTAAAGACGCCGTATTGGTGCTGTTTGGGTGAGAGATGGGGAGGGGAGGGGTGGGCACCAAATTTGATAAAAAATTGTTTAGTCGCCGATTAGCACCAAACTTAAATAATCATCTCCATGATATCAGGAATGTAATTGTGTGGTCTAAGGATGTCACATGTGGGGCCATTCGAGTCAGTAGTGCATAGAGGTGAGAGGGACACAACAAATGATAACAATATGATTAGCGCCAATTTCCACCAGATTGATACATATTCTTCTCCATGATATGAGGAATCTAATCGTGTGGTTTAGATACACCAAATTGGTGTCGTCTCGGTTAGAGATATGGGGACCTTAAATTTGATACGAATTTGTATATTCGCCAATTTTCACCAATTTTATATATATGCATCTCCATAAATGAGTCGAAGCGTGTGGTTTAATGGTGACAAAAGTGGCGCCGCTTAAGTCCGACACCAAAACTAATAAATAATATTTGTTAGTACCAATTAACCATCAAATTCATACACGTTCTTCTCAAAATGATATGAGGAATCAAATCGTGCTGTCTGTCTTTCTGTCAGTATGTGTTCTATATATAACTTCACGGAGTACAATCGAGATGGCACCAAGGCGGTTTAAGAGGGGTAACTTTTTACAATGAAGATAACGGTGCAGGTTAAAATTTTCTAAAGTGACGCTGTTGGTGTCAGGGGAAGAAAAGGGGAAGGGCGGCAAAATTAAAAAATATGGTGAAATAGTTTTGTCGCCGATTTCCACCAAACTCATACATAATCACCTCCGCGATATGGCGCTGTTCGAGTCAGCGTTGAGGGGGAGCTTCAACAATTGATTTAAGAAACTATTTTTGGCGCAGATTTCCACCAAATTGATATATTATTCTTCTCCATGATACGAGGAATATAATCGTGTGATTTAAAGATGCCAAATTGCTGCCATTTGGTTGGGTGAGAGATGAGGGGGGGGACTCATAACTATGAACATAATTTGTTTAGTTGCTGATAGGGAAATGGCAAGACATGTGAAAAAAGTGTAGGAAATAAAAACAACTAACATAAATAAAGATTTTATTTTTAGGTTCAGATTGCTGTCCAGATCACTTGCTGTATTTTTGGCTGCACAGATTTTAAGTCCATCAGAAATTCGGCTGCCCACAAAGGACAACACGGAGGTCAAACTGTCAACGACATACCTCACAAAACAGATGAGGACAGCTATCAATAATGTGAAATCAAACAAAACTTACAGTTCATTCAGTAGAGAGATAGAATACGTTCTTACATTCCTCAATGATAAAAATAAGTTCCTAAGCAACAGTGAATCACTGATGCGAATGCTGATGAAATTCTTATATTCAGATGTGACTTTCCTCAAGATGGTGTATCTGTGATAATTAGGACCTGTGGTAGGGGGTGGGGCATTGATTCCCACTGGAACAGCTCACATAGAACAGTGATTAGACAGTGACAAACTGTTCCGAATATTTGTCAAATGTGATGGAACAGAAGTGACAGGGGAGGGGGACTGTGTCTTCAGACTTAAAACTGGTTTTGATTTGTCTAATAATCTGATTCTCCAACCTAGTCTAAAATATTTTGTTTAGTTGAACATTTTTTATTAACCTCTTGGCTGCTATATCTCCGTACTGAGTACGGACATAAAATGTCAAATGTGCTATATGTCCATACTGAGTGTGGACCTACTTCAGTACACTGAAGTCACTTATTATTCATAACTGAAAATTTAGAGCATTGGAACCATTGTTTCTCGATGTTTGAAACAGTGTATGATGTTCCAGGATGTTAATGATAAAAGCCTTTCTATGTAGAGCCCTGTGAATCGATTCAATTTGATTCAGAATCGTTTGTCCTGATTCGAATTTTATCGAATCTGTTCTCTGAGGTGCATTGACTGCATCTCATGATTTCTATAGACTACAGATTACTTACAGCATTACTCTTGTGCTAAGAAACTTTGCGATACTAGCAAACAGATGCACAGACAGATATTAATACTCGCAAATCATCTATGAACAGACCGCCAAATATTTAATTCAATTAAACTCAACATGACTCCGGGATTCCAGGAGTAAAATGTCACAAGGGAATTACAGCCAAAGTCATTCGGAAAACCTCACAAGTCTCCATCCCATATATACTGCCATAGGTCAAGGAGTTCAGTATGATACAATTCAAATGGCAGATTTCAGTACAACATGGAGACCGATGAAGAGTTACTCCCCATCCACCATTCATCGCATTCAATGATTCACATTCATCAGTATTTATGAGGAAAATAAGATGCATGCATATTGCACAGAAAACGCATTAATATGGTTAGGTAATATATAATCCATTGGCGATCAGTTATTAATAAGTTTTCGGTTTGTTACATCTACCAGTTTAAGGGTTCCCCGAATTGATTCACCTCTTCACTGTTGATACATTCGATATAACAATTCAAATCCAGATTTGATGCGATTTTGAATCTCTTATCCAATACGATTTGAGATTTGATTCGAAATGAAAATCCCCAATTCGCAGGGTCCTATTGATATGGAAAGGAGTCAGTTTTATGGTTTTTGGGGTATTCCTGTTATATTTTTCCACTGGAAACATCAATGGCCCAGTACACAATGTCATGACATAATTCAGCAGTGAAGAGGTTTTACAAGTTGGAAAATTTCAAACAATACAGGGTATTAGGTTGAAAAAATTCAATCCAAGGGAATGTAGATAAAATTTCATTAGAGTATTCTGGTTCAAGAGAGGAGATGCAGTTGGAAGTTAGTTGTACATGCGCCTCCCCAACAGACCATTTGGCCACTTTTCTGAACAGAAATGGGTTGGATATTACTTGAAGAGAGAAGACACACACATAAGTGGGCGCTTTTTACTAAAATTCTAAGTCACAAACCCCCTTCATACTTGACTAATATTTTGCCCCAACATGTAGGGGATAATAAATCTCCCGGCCATGGTAAAACAGTGGAATTCGCTTCCAGACGAAATGAGGAAACTTTAAATAACAAATCAGCTCGTGTCAAAGGTATGCGAGAAAATCTTAGTTATTAAACCACCGGAATGGTTTAATGTGGGAGATCGAACTGCAACTGTAAGTTTTGTAACTTGTGCCCCGATCCCTTAAGCTGAGTTTAGCTTAATAAATATGTTTCATTCTGCACCGGCAAAATAAGTCATCAATACAGCCAAATGAATGGTCCGATCATACTCTGATCATGTACTCGTTTGATTAGTATAAACACTGTTTTTCACAAAACATATCTGAGACCGGACTGATTAACTAGTATTCCAATCCCCTGTTCATCTACATTATGGTTACATCCATAATGTTAATTAAAATATTGTATGTAGATTAATACCTGTTTTGTCACTTTATTATTAAGCAATGTCAGATGCGTATTTGGCGAGACATAAAGATGTCTTATTATCACGCATTGGTGACACAACAATAACCAATTTTATATGCCATGCATACATACCATTGGAAACGAACCAGCATTGTATTTCTATACTACTTGTAATTCAAAAATATGATATGTATATGGTACATGTATACCACAGTAGTATGGCGTATGTGCCTTTGTATAATCTCTTTACAATGATACTGCCGCCATGCAGTGCGTTATATTTCAAGCGTTCGATGGTCTGATGGTTGGATATATAGTCTGAGACAAACATCCATACTATCGAATGCTCGGAGTACATTGTGTAACCTAGAGTGTAGTCGACAATGCTTATCATTCATTTGCTCTGTACATATATAGATGGAATTGTCTAAATTTTGACTTTACTGTTAGAATTGCTATATTCATTTTTGATATAAATATTCACAGTGTTGAAACTTCGGCGCCCAAAACTTGGCTCCGGGCGAGATATTTTCCGACACTGCAGAATGTCGCAGAAATTGTTTGCTCTGCATGGCGAAATATAGGCCGGGGGCCCACGTCTCAGGATGTTGGATTCGCCCATTGCATGGCTATACATATTACATGGAATACCAAAGAGAAGTAATTTCAACCCACGGTTAAAATAACTGTATACGATTGTAGAGTGTTGTAAAACATGTAAACTGCTGGATTTACATTCATGTTAGCAATATTCAGTGCGGAATCGGCGAGCACCCTGAGATAAATGGCACCAGGACACCTCCCAAAAATTCCTTGTTCTGGCGAAAATAGAGGGGGCGCCCCCCCCTATTGGATCCGCCCTTGTACACCACCTGAAATTGTGATGCGAATAACTTTACATAACTTCCATGTAACTCTCTGTCATGTAGTGTGACATCAGCAACTGTTAAAAATTATACCTTTCTGAGACTTCATTTGTACAAATAGAAAAAAAGAAGTATTCAATATTATTGAACAATGAGCATTGTACTGTTCTGCTCCGGTAGCTGTTCCAATGTGAATCAAACCGGCCCCTGTTGTTTATATTCTGTGATACAGTATACTGCTGGAGATTATTGAAGCTGCTCAGTCATATTTAACATTCCTCTGGTCCCTGTCTATTCTATCAAAGTTAGTGTATCTCTTCCTGGCAAGTTTTATATATATTCCAGGTATAAAATAATAGATATGAATCAGTATGAATCAAAAAGCTTCTATCTATACTATTGTTTTGTTAATGAAAACTATCGGAGCGTTTTACCAAGGGGGAGAATGCACCCTCAATCAAGACAAACTTAATTTCAACTAAGAGAATTCACAGCGAATTACGCTTGGTTGAAAAAACGGGATGTATTATTGGGTTCCGCCGCCAATTTTCACCAGAGTTATGGCCCTTTGTTGAAATTACCATGGGTGTATTTTGCCATGCCATAGTTAGACTGTTTTATTCACAAAAAAAGGTAGTTGTAGTCTTGAAAGCGGGTTTTATAATAATTAGGTGGTTGTAACTGTGGCTTGGAAGAGATACACTGACTTTAAACACAATGTTTAATGTTTAGCATGGAATTTATGGAAATAAAAAACGAAAATGTATCAAATCCCAGCTTAACTGGCTTTAGAACCATATATGTAATCTTTGCAAAGAGTTATATGACAATCATAGAACTCTTTGCAAAGATTACATATTTGGTTCTAAAGCCAGGGAAGCTGGAATTTGATATATTTTGTTTTTTTATTTCCATAAATTCCATGCTTCAATATATTACATATGAATGAGGTTCCCCAGGTCTGGAGGCATTAAATCAGTTTTACTTGCTTGAGGCCAGTCGTATCTTGTACTCTGTTTTATGTGAAATTAAAAAATGCTTTGTTGCAAAGCCTGTATAATTTGGCACCAAACCATGATTATGTTACAATGGAGAGAGCTTTGATCTGTTTAGTCAGCTACTAACCCTTTCAGTGCCAAGTCCGATTTTTGTATCAACCCTGAAAGGGTTAAACAACTCTAAAACACACACCTCTAGTGTTAGCCTTTCAGACATATTGTGCGCTTAGATTTAATGAATCAACCTGTAATCTGAGTACAAAGAAACTATGGCAATTACAAGAATATGGTAATCAACTACATTGATCATACCATTTCATAAAACACAACATCTGATGTTCACATAATTGTAAATATTTATTCGGGACAAATTAATCATCAATAAACAAACAAACAAATACCGACAAGAGTCACTGCATATAATCCATTAATAAGAATGTTGTTGTGTGCTGTTAATTTGGATATAAAATTAATAAGAACGTCTCCGGCTAGAGAGAATTTTGCATTTCTTTTATATGTGATAAGCAGAATGAATAATTTCTGAAAGATTGATAAGTGAAAATGCATCATGTCTGAGTAGGTAAATTCTTCTGATCCAAGTGGCTGGTATGGCTAAACTAGCACCGATATATTAACATTTCAGATTCCATTGCACTAACCAACTATTTAATTATTCCTCCATTTTATTAGCTCAAGTCAAGTTTAGCTATTTCCATGGACTGGCATCCATGCATGCATGTGTCCGTCCGACAACAATTTCCGTTAGCACACCCTACTAGCTACATCCCTCATTGATGATCAGCAAACTTCTATGGATCTTCAGGGTGACATCTAGATGGGAGCTTACCATTTTTGCTAAATTTGTTGAACAAACCCTGGCCGCCAACAGTCATCATGGATTTCAAATTTGAATCCATGAAAACACCATGCAGCCTGCATTTAATGAAATTTACAGGATTACCTAGTGGGGCTATCAAATTTGAACAATTTTCAGTGAAAAAAATGGCTGCTGGCAGCCATCTTGGATTATAGTCGTTGGATGACTAAATCCTTTAGCACACCCTACAGACCACATTATTCATCTGATATTGATCTTTTGGGTGACCACTAGATGGGAGCCATCATATTTTTCCGAATTTCGTTGGAAAAACATGCCTGCCAGTACTAGTGGCCATCTTGGAATTCACTCTTTGCATGACTAAATCCTTCGGCACACCCCTCATCCGATTGTCACCAAAACTCATATGGATCTTCGGGGTGCCATCAATTTTTTCCAAAATGTGTTTAAAAAAACATGGCCACCAGCATTCATCTTGGATTTCAAATTTGAATCCATCAGCATACCCTGCAGCCCACATTTATTGCAGAATTGTTTTTAAAATATACAGGCATGTTTACTATAACCTGTAGATGAGAGCTATCAAATTTGAATGATTTTTTATGAAAAATATTAGTCTTTGCATGACTAAATACCTTGGCATGCCCTGCAACCAACATTTTTCTTCAAATTGATCCCAAACTAACTTCATAAGGCTCTTCAGATTGACCTCTGGCTTTACTGGTATTACAAATCGCATTTCAAACTTCTGCATTCCTTATCGCTCCATTGACTGTATTGTATGACACTATTCCTTTTCCATATTGGGGTACAGTGTCATTGACACTTTCATTGAGTTCCATAGCAATATGATATAATTATGAGTATTTCTAACAATAGAATGTTGAGGTTTGTTATATGTTAATGTTGAAATTTTGTTATATACTGTGAAGTGACTTATCTTACAATTTTGTTAACCAAAACAAGCATCCTGAAGCAATGCAGGTCATTTTCTTTGTTCAATGCTTGTAATCTCAGATAATCATGTGTCTCGTAAACATAGCGATATTGATTCATGGTCAATTTAATTCTGAATTGACAATATATACACAAATAAGCAACAGCTCATGTCTTCTTTTGATCATTACAAATCAATGTTAACAGATTGTTTAGACAGATTGAACCTGTATTTCTGCATATTAGTATCAGGGTACATGTTATTAGGCTTGAATGAAGTTGTGAGATAAATGGTTATCACCATATTGTGAGTTTTGAAGATTCCGTCTTCAAGCAAGTCATATCTGTCTCTAAATTAACCCTTTCTATACTAAATAGATTCCTCCGTCAGTTATAAAAGTTTATATTGGAATGGTCTATTATTCATTTGGAGGGATGTTCAGGAAATGTAAGCAGAAGACAGATATAAACAGAAATTGCAGAAGAATTCCTATTCATTGGTGCGAAATGTTCAGATAATAAGTTTGTTGAACTTATTATCTGAACATTTCCTAAGGGACAACTACTTGTCAATTAGTAGTATTATATAAAGGGTTAAAGTGATGTGAAACACTCTGCTGAGGTGTTTTGAATGGAATAACGAATAATCAAGCCAAAATACCTATTTTCCTAAATTTGATTCCAAATAGTCAGAAGCAGCATCATTGTTATCAATGAGTTACGCACAGTGATTGATATCCAAATAGTCAGAAGCAGCATCATTGTTATCAATGAGTTACGCACAGTGATTGATATCCAAATAGTCAGAAGCAGCATCATTGTTATCAATGAGTTACGCACAGTGATTGATATCCAAATAGTCAGAAGCAGCATCATTGTTATCAATGAGTTACGCACAGTGATTGATATCCAAATAGTCAGAAGCAGCATCATTGTTATCAATGAGTTACGCACAGTGATTGATATCCAAATAGTCAGAAGCAGCATCATTGTTATCAATGAGTTACGCACAGTGATTGATATCCAAATAGTCAGAAGCAGCATCATTGTTATCAATGAGTTACGCTATTGGCACAATCATTGCCGAATAATGCATTCTGAAAAAAAGTAATAAATATTACAATTGTGCGTAACTTAACTGTTGTGTTTTTCCGAAATGGTAGTCGATGTGGTTGGAATTTTTCAACAATCTTAGTTCACTAAGATATACTTCAATTGGGAAAAGTGTTTGGATACTGATTGGTTTTATTCAATGATGTAATTCACATTATGTCTTTAATCATCAAATTCCTCTTTATATCTACAAATGGAGTTCAACCTGAATGCTAATCTGAGAAACACAATATGGTGAAAACCTTTATTTATTCATGTTATGTCTATGCTTCATGATAATTGGAAAGAATAAATTGTTAATATTTTAAATATTTGTGTTCAGATTTCACTCAACTCAAAATGTGGTGTATTTGGTCTCTTGAACTGTTTTGTTAAATAGTCTACCTCCCACTGTGGGGGAACTACTGGTGATATGGTGCGCTGCTGATATTTTAGCTCACCTGAGATGAAGTCTCTGGTTGAGCTCTTGTTATCACTCCTCGTCCGTCCGTCTACATCTTCTCCAGAACCGAAAAACCAAACAGATTCATATTTTGGTGTGGATGATCCTCAGGTGATGGGGATTCAGATTTGTTCAAATGGGGTCGCCAGTTCGAATATGGGCAGAGCCCGGGGACATAACCCTTTCTCTCAGTTGTAATGCTTAAAGGTACTCAATCTGATCAGACGGTCTCATGTCATCAAGTTACAACAACAACAACATTTCTTAAAAATACGCTTTAGTTATCCAAATTGATTAATTACAACAAAATAATGCTAACCACTGTCAACCATGGTATAAAATTTCCCAAAACATGTTATTTAGTTTGTTCAACAAAATATGGCCGTATTATCACTTGAGCATCAAAAGATTTTTCCTGTATTACCACTTGATTTTAGAGTTATCCATCTTCATCCGCAATTGTGTTTGAGTCCATCGGTTTGACAACTTTTTTGCAGGCCACAAATAAGTACACATTTCAAGAAATAACTAATTTCAAAAATCGATATCTGATCACTGAGCTTTGACGTGTGGGTTCCTAGACTCGAATCAAAAGAAATAGTAATTTGGGAGCATTATTCGGATTGTGCATAATTAAGACGATTTATTTTCAAGAACCATCAGGCTTATTTAGCTTATTTAGTCCTTGTGTGACTAGGATTCAAATGTGGTCACCAGGTCAAATAGGGTCGGAGCCAGAGACTTAACTTTTTCCCCTCCATAGTAATTCATAAAATGTCTTCTTCTCTAGAACCGGAACACCGAATAGGGTCATATTTTGTGAGGATACAATGTAGTTCCCAGGTGACTGGGATTCCGATCTGTTCAAATGGGCTCACCAGGTCAAATAGGGCCGAGCTAGTGACATTTATCATTGTCGGCGACTTCAATTTTCATATCAACGAACCCAATGACTTCTATATGAACACGTGCATGAATTTCCTCAAGCAATGTTAAGGTGGTAATGGTTGCTAGGGACATTACCCGAAATCGAATTAATGCACATATGGCTGATATTATGGCAGTTTTAACAAACTAAACTACACCATGTAGCATTTTTATGGTGAAAACAATTATGTGAATGTCATAGATTTTGGATAGTTGGGCCACAATTAAAAATATCTTTGTTTGCTTACTCGCGACCGACTCATTAAAATGCTGCCGACTGAAATAATTTTGTTCATGATTTGTACACGGAATTTTGTATTTGTTTTTAATGGAATTACGTATGGTTTACTGGAATTGCATGTCGGTTTCGTTCCGTGTTATTGATTCCGGTTGTGGCATCCTTTGTTTAGGCCGGTGTATGAGATCGCGAGCGCATTCTAGATATAAATAAAACAACCTGCGGTCGGCCATGCTATACACAGATAAAAACATTATCCAATATAAAATTGAGCATCATTGAGTATTCACCAAAACCCGAGTTTAACACACTATAAACAACATTACTGTCAGTTATGAAGGACACATGCACAAACTGGGTCACTATGTCACCAACCAAAGATAGGAACAAACATGTTTACTTCCACGTATCCATGATATCATCTTGAAGAACAGTAACATTGTTCTGACCACATATGATTTGTAAATGAAAGTCTCAATGACACTGTAGCTCAACTTGGAAAGGTAATAATTTAATGTATTACACTCAATGGAGCGATTAGGAATGCAGAAAGTTGAAATGTCTAAGTAATACTAGATTATCAACATGAAGAGATATATATATATATAAAAGTAAAATCCAAGATGGTTGCTGGCGCCCATGTTTTCCAATAAAATTCAAAATCATTTGATAGCTTCCATCTAGTAAGATCAATATCAAGATTAATATGAAGTCTGGAGATGATCGGATGAGGGAAGTGGACTGTAGGGTGTGCCAAAGGATTTAGTCATGCATAGAGTAAAATCCAAGATGGCTGACAGTGGACACGTTTTAAGGCCAAATGACCCTAAAATGACTCGTTTCCTATCTACGTCCCAATGTCAACAGCCATGACAAATTTCATGATGATCCGACTAAAGGTACTAATACGACCTGTAGCCCGTGCCAAAGGATTTAGTCATGTATTAGTAAAATCCAAGATAGCTGCTGGCGGCCAGGATTTTTGGCCGAATGACCTAATGAAAGTGTCAATGACACTGTAGCTCAACTTGGAAAGGGAATAATTTAATGTATTACAGTCGATGGAGCGATTAGAAATGTGGAAAGTTGAATGTCTAATACTAGTTTATAGACATGAAGAGAAAAGTAAAATCCAAGATGGCTGCTGGCGGCCATGTTTTCGGCCAATTGACCCCAAAATGAGTCGTTCCCATCTACATTCCAATTTCAACAGCCATGACAAATTTTATGATGATCAGACTAAAGGTACGACCTGTAGCCCATGCTAAAGGATTTAGTCATACAAAGAGTAAAATCCAAGATGGCTGCTGGCGGCCATGTTTTTTGACCAAATAACCCCAAAATGACTTGTTCCCATCTACATGTCATTATTAACATTCGTGACAAATTTTATGATGATCAGACTAAAGGTACGACCTGTAGCCCGTGCTAAAGAATTTAGTCATACAAAGAGTAAAATCCAAGATGGCTGCTGGCGGCCATGTTTTTTGGCCAAATTACCCCAAAATTACTCGTTCCCATCTACATGTCAATATTAACATCCATGACAAATTTCATGATGATCAGACGAACAGTACAAACTGGCCCGTGCTAATGGATTAAATTTTTAAATCCAAGATGGCTGCTGGCGGCCATGTTTTTTGTCCGAATAACCCCAAAATGACTCGTTCCCATCTACATTCCAATTTCAACAGCCATGACAAATTTTATGATGATCAGACTAAAGGTACGACCCGTAGCCCGTGCTAAAGGATTTAGTCATACAAAGAGTAAAATCCTAGATGGCTGCTGACAGCCATGTTTTTCGACCGAATGACCCCAAAATGAGTCGTTCCCATCTACATGTCAATATTAACATCCACGACAAATTTCATGATGATCAGACGAACAGTACGACCTGTGGCCCGTGCTAATGGATTAAATTTTGAAATCCAAGATGGCCGCTGACGGCCATGTTTTTTGTCCGAATGACCCCAAAATGACTCGTTCCCACCTACATTCCAATTTCAACAGCCATGACAAATTTTATGATGATCAGACTAAATGTACGACCTGTAGCCCGTGCTAAAGGATTTAGTCATACAAAGAGTAAAATCAAAGATGGCTGCTGGCGGCCATGTTTTTTGGCCGAATGACCCCAAAATGACTCGTTCCCATCTACATGTCATTATTAACATTCATGACAAATTTTATGATGATCAGACTAAAGGTACAACCTGTAGCCCGTGCTAAAGGATTTAGTCATACAAAGAGTAAAATCCAAGATGGCTGCTGGCGGCCATGTTTTTTGGCCGAATGACCCCAAAATTACTTGTTCCCATCTACATGTCAATATTATCATCCATGACAAATTTCATGATGATCAGACGAACAGTACGACCTGTGGCCCGTGCTAATGGATTAAATTTTGAAATCCAAGATGGCCATGTTTTTTGTCCGAATGACCCCAAAATGACTCGTCCCATCTACATTCCAATTTGAACAGCCATGACAAATTTTATGATGATCAGACTAAAGGTACGACCTGTAGCCCGTGCTAAAGGATTTAGTCATACAAAGAGTAAAATCCAAGATGGCTGCTGGCGGCCATGTTTTTTGGCCGAATGACCCCAAAATGACTCGTTCCCATCTACATGTCATTATTAACATTCTTGACAAATTTTATGATGATCAGACTAAAAGTAGGACCTGTAGCCCGTGCTAAAGGATTTAGTCATACAAAGAGTAAAATCCAAGATGGCCGCTGGCGGCCATGTTTTTTGTCCGAATGACCCCAAAATGACTCGTTCCCATCTACATTCCAATTTCAACAGCCATGACAAATTTTATGATGATCGGTCTAAAGGTACGACCTGTAGCCCGTGCTAAAGGATTTAGTCATACAAAGAGTGAAATCAAAGATGCCTGCTGGCGGCTATGTTTTTTGGCCGAATGACCCCAAAATTACTCGTTCCCATCTACATGTCAATATTAACATCCATGACAAATTTCATGACGATCAGACAAACAGTACGCCCTGTAGCCCGTGCTAATGGATTGAATTTTGAAATGCAAGATGGCCACTGGCGGCCATGTTTTTTTACCGAATGACCCCAAAATTAATCATTCTGGTCTAAATGTTGATGTCAACAGCTATGACAAATTTCATAATGATCCGACCAAAGGTACGACCTGTAGACTGCATTGTTGACGCCTTATGTACACACGCACACACGCACGACGGACGACAAAGCCATGGCAATAGCTCAAACTTTACAAAGTAAAGTTGAGCTAAAAAAGATTTTCGCCTACCTGCCTACCCAAATTTCAAACAAAGGGTAGGAAATAAGCAAACAAAGATATGTTTAATTGCGGCCTTGTCTATCAACCATTGTACCAATATGAATACTAAACATTAACATGTTTAGAGTCACAATTACAAACTTTTGGAATTGTTTACACCATAACAATTCTACATGAGATAGTTTAGACAGTTAAAACTGTCATAATATCAGCCATTATGTGCATTGGAAAAATGGGAGGTATACTGAATTGACATTGTCCATCCGTCTGGGCATATATCTCAGCTATGGATCTGAATGAAAGTTGTTATGGTGCTTTGCCATCATGACTGCCTTCAAATGAGGGGCATATGATTGTTGTTTGTGTTTACCATTCTAGAGTTATCCTTTCTTTCCAGACATCACAACCATTTGTTATTGGATCTGAATGAAGTTTGGTATGGATTTTCATCATCATATCTGCTTTCAAATGAGAGGCAAATGATGTTGTTAGTGTTCCCTGCTCTAGAGTTATCCTTCTTTGTTCTCTGCAAATAGTGTTTTTTGTCCATCCAGGCAGATATCTCAGCCATTGGTTATTGGATTTTTGTATGGAGATTCGCCATCATGACTGCTTTCAGAAGTGTCCAAATGACATTGTTTAAATTTTCCATTCAAGAGTTATCCCTCTTTATTTTCAATATAGTTAGCCGTCCAGGCTATATTTCAATTTGGCATTGCTGGTTATGCCAGCATCTGATATATATTTATGATATAATTTTCTCCTTTCAATGAATTCACTTAAAGTTGTAAAACAGACCAGAAATAACCAGACTAATTGATCCAATAGGTCCTTGGATGATTGGATTCATATTGGTTAAAATAGGGCAAAGATAGGATATTTAACAATGCCCCCCCCCCCCCCATCCCTGCACAATACAATATATATATATATAGATTCCTATGATTATAGTTTTGACATCTATACTAATATATGAATAAAACTCAGTCTTGTTTGTCTGTTGGGCAATGGACGACCAAACGGCTGGACCCTCAGAGCTGAATTTTTTTAAACAGGGGTCAATTGACAAAGGAAGTGTCATTGGATAGGTGCCGGTGATGTCAGATATCTTAAAAGGGCACAAAAAACTAGTTATATACCCGAACTGGTTGGAAATTGAAAATTTATTCACAGGGGTAAATTGACCTGAGGATGTCATGGGATAGGTATTGTTGACCTCAAGATGACTTAAAGGGGCATTAATAAACAACTCTAATTAAATAATTAATCATGTACCCAAAATGGTTGGACCCTGGTCTCTGGAAATTTGGTATACAGGGGTAAATTGATCGATCGCAAAAAGTTATTTCTTGGGTTACAAGGGGACATTAACAGTGCGAATATTAACATCCAACGTAAGCTTTGATAAGCATAAATTTAGGATTTGTAAAATTCGTACCTCAGTTGACCCAATATTTGATTAAACTCGACACAGAAATGCAGTAACAATATCAACTATTTGGCAACGCCCGGGTTCGACCATGACAACAACGATTGTGTGACTCGTTGGAACGGTAATTTTCATTTGTATACGACATATCTGATATGTAACATTCAAGGCAAATTGTATCTGTTATTCCACAACTTATTACCAGCTAAATTGTTGATTGGGAGAATCACACCTATAGAACAGAACTGGTGGGTCTATTTCATGCAGGAAGGAGAAAATGTCATTTTTATTTATGCCTAACTTTGTCTGATAATTTGAGTTGCAGAAAACATTAAACAGACTGGGGGAAATCCTAATGATGCCAGAAATACACATCTCATCTTCGATTATAATTGAACTTCTGTAGAGAAAAATGAATAAATAAATATTATAGAGTAGATCGTTGCATTTTATGACGTGATCATTGTTTGCGTCATTTCAGTTTGTCGCTATTATTTATCGTAATTTAAATAATCAGCCCTCCCAATAGCGATAACAAATAAATTCAACTTTCTTATTTGGGCGAGGCTCTTGAGTGACCCGATTCTGCTATCAATGGATTGGTCCAGTTCCCCAGTCGATCAAAATCGAATTAACCGAAAACACAATCATTATTCAGAAATTGGTAACGAGAAATAGACCTTTGGTTTGTTCAGGCGGATTTGTTAATATTAGAAGACAATTCAAGTTCCGGTATGCTATAATCTGTCGTCAGAAACGGAATAATTATTCTAAACATGTGTTTCATCTCGCACCCTGGCCGGAATTGAAACTGATTATTCCACAATAAATTGCCATTAGCAATATAAATTTCCAGTTACTTGACCAGTAAGGAAATTTTTTGTTCTACCTAATAAATGAATTTAGATGTAGTTGAACATCAATGATATATGAGCGGACAGACGTAAATCAATCATTTCCAGATAAACAAAAAGGGATAACTCTTGAATTGAATGAAAGTGTCAATGACACTGTAGCTCAACTTAGGTAGGGGAATAATTTAATGGTCGACAGTAAATGGAGGAATAGGAAAAGTGCTAATTGAAATGTCTAAGTAAGACTAGATGTACATGTCAATATCAACATTCATAACAGGTTTCATAATGATCGGATCAGGGATGGTGGTGATTATGGTGTGCCAAAGGATTTATTGATGCAAAGAGTAAATTCTAAAATGGCCACCGGCAGCCATGTTTTTTTCCGAATTACCCCAAAATGACTTGTTCCCATCTACAGCCTTTACAAATCTCATAATGATCTGATCAAAGGTATGACCTGTAGCCTGTGCCAATGGATTTAGTCATGCAAAGAGTAAAATCCAAGATGGCTGCTGGCGGCCATGTTTTTCGGCTGAACGACCCCAAAATGACTCGTTTCCCATCTACATGTCATTGTTAACATACATGACTGACAAATTTCATGAAGTTCCGACCCAAAGCTACGACCTGTAGCCCGCACCAAAGGATTTATTCATGCAAAGAGTAAAATCCAATATGGCTGCTGGCGGACATGTTTTTTAGCCAAACGACCCCAAAATGACTCGTTCCCATCTACATGTTAATATTAACATCCATGATAAATATCATGATGATCAGACAAACAGTACGACCTGTAGCCCGTGCCAATGGATTGAATTTTGAAATCCAAGATGGCTAGCGGCCATGTTTTTTGGCCGTATGACCCCAAAATGACTCGTTCCCATATACATGTCAATATCAATATTCATGACAAATTTCATAAAGGTCAGACCAAAGGTACGACCTGTAACCCGCGCCAAAGGATTTAGTCATGCAAAGAGTAAAATCGAAGATGGCTGCTGGCGGCCATTTTTTTTTGGCCGAACGACCCCAAAATCACTCGTTCCCATCTACATGTCATTGTTAACATCCATGACAAATTTCATGATGATCAAACGAACAGTACGACCTGTAACCCGCGCCAATGGATTGAATTTTGAAATCCAAGATGGCCACCAGCGGCCATGTTTTTTGGCCGAATGACCCCAAAATGACTCGTTCCCATCTACATGTCAATGTCAACATTCATGCAAAATTTCATAAAGATCAGACCAAAGGTACGACCTGTAGCCCGCGCCAAAGGAAATTGTTGACGGACGACGGACGCCAAGCCATGGCAATAGCTCAAACTTACAAAAGTAAGTTGAGCTAAAAATGAACCCACTTTTGAAAGCCCTCCTGATGCCAAACCTGCATACCAAATTTCATTGAGATCCGATAACCCATGACTGAGATATATGAGCGCATGGACGGACACATGTTATCCACAATATTCCCCATCTTTTGGATAGGGTTATAATTTTTCCGCTGTACTATCTATCGTAGCTACCTATATGCTGATCATATAAGTTATCGTGAACGTATTTAAAACATGAAGTCGTGCAACTATAGAGGTCCAACATATATAGGGTAGCACTTTGTCCATGCTCAACATACCCCTAATCATTCACAATAACATTAAACATGACTTCCGATAATGAAATATGATCCAATACTCATGAATAAAGATGAAATAATATGAAAACATTGTCGACATTGGCAATACAATTGGATAACTCATTTGTATTAGATATTCTATTATATGAAGGTTTCGGTCTGCAACATATGTTACCATGGCACATGTGGGGCGGCAGCTTGATTTTTTAAAAGGAATCCATGAAGAAATAGATTTCTTATTGTATTAAATATTATAAAATGCAAAACACAATCAACAAGAGGTGTGCACTCGAGTGCTAGCATACCCCCACCGTGGAAAATTCAACCCGCATTATCCGTAAACCCAACAAAAAAGATTTTTAACTTTAAAGAAAAATTTGGATTAATAATTTTGATATTGGTTCATATTTGTTCGAATGATTGCAGAAACCAAAAAAAGGGTAGAAAATGAAACGCAACCTTAACATCTAAGATCATTTAGATGGCTTTTGTCGAGTGTGATAGCATCTGTAGGAGGAGTTGATTACACCATGAAGGTACCCTCATATAGAAAAACAGAAAATTATTTTTTTTAAATTTCAAAGTCGAAAGACCCATAACTTTGGGAAAAATCATTGGATCAAACTCAAATTCGAACTTGACCTGTAATTTGATATGAACGACCCACAAAAAAACAGAATTTCTAATTAAACAATCCAAACTTGAGTTATCATCCAGAAACCAAAGAAAAAACATAAAAAATTTAATTTTCTAAGTCGAAAAGCCCATAACTCAGAGAAAAATCATCGTATCAAACTCAAATTCGAACTTGACCTGTATTTTGTTATCATTGACTCACACAAAAACGGAATTTTCAATTGAACAGTCCAAACTTTAGTTATCATCTGGAAACCCAAAAAAAAAACGAGAAAATTTAATTTTCTAAGTAAAAAAATGTCCATTACTCTAGAAAAAATCATCGGATCAAACTCAAATTCGAACTCAACCTGTATCTTGATATGACTGATCTACAAAAAAACGGTATTTGCAATTAAACAATCCAAACTTGAGTTATCATCCAGAAACCAAAGAAAAAACATAAAAAATTGAATTTTCTAAGTCGAAAAGCCCATAACTCAGAGAAAAATCATCGGATCAAACTCAAATTCGAACTTGACCTGTATTTTGATATCATTGACTCACACAAAAACGGAATTTTCAATTGAACAGTCCAAACTTTAGTTATCATCTGGAAACCCAAAAAAAAAACGAGAAAATTTAATTTTCTAAGTAAAAAAAAGTCCATTACTCTAGAAAAAATCATCGGATCAAACTCAAATTCGAACTCAACCTGTATCTTGATATGACTGATCTACAAAAAAACGGTATTTGCAATTAAAGAATCCAAACTTGAGATATCATCCGGAAACCGAAAAAGTGAGAAATTTTCTAAGTCGAAAATGAGGTGTAACTTTAAAAAACAAAAGTCGGACCGAACCGCAATTAGCATCATGCGGAGAGGCAGTCCTAAGGAAATTGCATACAAAAAATTATTGAAATTGGTTCATAGTTGTTCGAGTTATGAGGTTGGACGGACGGAGAAAGCGTGACGGACAGACGCAGTCAATCCAGTATACCCCCCATTTTCTTCGAAAGTGGGGGTATAATTACAAGAGTTACAAGCAATGCAAATATTGCCGAAATTCAAGACCCCCACCCCCTCCCCCCATAGCAATTCAAGAACTTTTTCATAAAAATTTCAATTGTGCAATAAAATACGAAGGATTTATGGTTCTGATAATTTGATGAGATCATGTATATTCCATTTTATGGCAACATAAAATCAATGGGGAGTACATATACTCCTATCTATCACACACAATATGAGCAAAATATTGAGATTTTCAGAATAAGTTATCCTAACTTTCTTATCTTTTATATGGTGACTGATGTTGACTGATATCTGCATCATGCTTCCTCTAAATCTACAATTTTAAGAACCACAGTTATCAAGGATAACAAGAGAACAACTTAATTTGTAACAATGATATTTACTTCACAAAAAGTGTAGAAATTTACATATGAAATTGATTAACAAAGATGATAACCTAGATGTTGATCACTCTACTTAGTTTTTGAATTCTGTTCAACAGGATATCACCTTGTTTGATGGTAGCCTGAAATAAAAAGAACACACCACTATAATTTTTCAATAGTTATTTGATTATCAGTTCATATATATATAATTATCAGTTCATATAGGTAAAATCAGTTGAGATAAGATGGGCAAGTTGATTAGGAAGTTTCCATTGCAGAATTTAGATGAGCCTGGTGTGCAGACAATTTGTAAATTTGAAGAAAATTCATTTAAAACCAATTGCTTCCAATTTCCAGATGTGTCAGAAAGTACACAATATCGATTAAATATCAACAAAACAATACATTAATGACTGTTTAAATACGTTCACTGCCGACACCCATTCAATTACATTCAACAAGTATGAGATAACTCGTAGTCGGTAGTGGACATGTTAATGATGTCACTTTGACTGAATTTGTCTCTTGACACTCAGTTTTTTTATTGATCAAATGATTAAAATAAGCAACGAGCACTAATGTGCACTTCAAAATCAAATAACAAATTTATACGCACCTGATATTGCCAGTTTTTGCTATCTGGTCTGTTTGTCTCAACAATCCCTCCAACCTTATCTATTTTGCAATGTAAACGACCAACAGCTATCAATCGTGCCAGTTCCCTGAAAAACAACAATATTTATTCTTAGTTCTAGTATGCATGAAGTATATCTATTCTTCCTATTTTACCAAGATCAAAATAAATCAATGAAATTATAAGGTTTATAACTGCCACATGGTTCTGAAGGAGGTCGTCAAGTCATCAACACCAGCATACCATTGGTATCCCAAATGGCCTCACTTACTTTTGGTTAGCATGGATATGCAGAGATATGTGAAATAAATCTGGAAATCAAATTACGTAAGTAGAAAAAGACCAAATTATGTTAGGATAAATAAAACTATTTTAGTATATTTATCCAAACACATAAGGCAGTAGTGAGGTCTGAACGAGTGTGAATGCATACCATGAATACAATTATCTATAGTCCATAATATATTGAACTTGTATTGGTTAGTAAGTCTGCATGTGTCTCCAAAACTTGTGTTACCCTCCTCCCTATTAAACCCGCTTCTGATTGGCCCAAGACCCAGCTGTCATGAGCCAGTCCACAATTACAATGTCGCCTGCTCACCCGGTGACATTGTTTTTGTTGCCCGCCTGATGTTATATTTCAAAACTATATCCATCTTCAAGCATCCAGTGCAGTAACTCAGTGATTTCACATCACAAATACATACTAAAAGCTTAAATCTTATATATCCTATGCATTCAAAAAACAAAATGACAAGTTGTGGTGTTTGCTCATTTGCATATATTTAGTGAACACTAATATTCAAACTTTAAGTTGATAATTTTATCATAAAAATATTATTCGGTACTTTTATAGAGCCATCTGAGTAATTTAATATCTTCATGACGAAATTATGATGCAAGTTATAATTAGTTGGTGGACTGAGGTCCATTGTTATAAATTTGTGCTCATGTACAACATAATATGTACATTTGTCGTGCACTCACATGGTTATTCCTCATATCAGACATATTTGTGTGGGGATGTGCTTGGGAGTATTGACACATATAATTGCACATTTATGAAATTGACAACTTCTCAATAGCTTTTGGCGAATCATACTGAAATTAATATCGCATGAAAATTTTGCACACAAGACGACATGCCGTCTATTACCATGAATATGCCAAATTGCAGATGAGGATAACATAGTTCGATCGCTTATTGATTTACTCTGCACGGACCAATTTCCAAAATGTAACCACAAAATGACGGTAAATAAATGGCAACACTCTAGTTGTGAACTCATGCACTTAGGCTACATAAAAGTACATGTAACCTTTACTCAAAAATAAAAGTACATATAACCTTTACCAAATTAAACAAGGCCAAGGTCAAGGTGAATCTAAAGGTCACCAGAAATTCTTTATATAAACGAAACAGTACAAGACCTCATCCCACTTATTCAGACAAAACATCCAATTGCTGATCGAGCTTAATGTTGATCCGTTTCCATGACCCGGAATTCCGCCCAATAGAGTCAACCAACTACCGGAAGTCGAACAGAGAGAAAAGCAGAGCGGCCAAGACGAATTGAAGCGATACACTTGAACATTGAGAAGAGCGGTTAAATGCAAAGAGGTACTTTAACAATGGTAGCATGAGCGTGTGTCGATCCTCGTGCGTTCACAATTGTGTGATGTTTGCGTGACTTGAGCGAAGGCGAAGAAGAAGAAGAAATAAACAAAAAACTTTGAACTTTGTTGAAATTTTGTGACGTCAATCAAAATTCAGCGAATGTTCATCTGGCGTAATAGGTGGCCCAAACAACCTATCTTCAGCGATATTTGTTCATAATCGGCGTGGTGGGTGGCCATAACAACCCATCTTGTGCGAGATCGGAAAAACGGCGGGAAAACAAACAAAGGAAAGATTTGGAAACAAAAAAAACAATAAGGAACAATGTCAATGAGGATATATCCCCCAACTTTCAAAACATCTGTGAATTATGAAAGATATAAACAAGAACTATTGGCGTGGAGAGAAGTTACTGACCTAGCAAAAGCAAAACAAGGGATTGCAATTGCACTTAGTTTACCTGAAGACGATGATTCAAAAATTCGTGAACAGGTTTTTTATGAAATACTTTTAACTGATCTCAAAAAGGAGACAGGACTAGATACATTGCTTACATTTCTTGATAAACAATTGGGTAAAGATGATTTGGAGGACAGTTTAAACAAATTTGAAGATTTTGAAGATTATGCAAGATCAGATTCTGAGACCATCAATGATTTTATCAGCAATTTCCGATCAGAGATACAATCGAATTCTGAAAAGAGGAATGAAACTACCATCAGAAATCCTGGCTTTCAAACTTTTACGTCGTGCTAAGATAACCAAGGACGAAAAGTTGTTAGTTATGACTGGCATGGATTATGCACAAAAGGATACACTCTATGATCAAGCCAAGAAATCTCTTAAAAAATTTAAAGGTGAAAGTGGCGGAGCATGCGGTTCATCTGCAGGACTTGCTATTAAATTAGAACCTGCTTTTTTGGCAGACCATGAAGATGCTTTATTAGCCGCAGGATATGTGAATCAACGGAATTTGCAATGGAATAACAATAACAGGGGTGGATGGCGTGGATCACGTGGTCAGCGACGTCCCATGAGAGATATGGGTCAACGATCCAATAGAAGTAGACCTGTTAATCCAGCGGGATTTGATGGACGTCCTTTAACCTGCACAGCATGTGGTTCGTATCGTCATTTTTTTAAATCTTGCCCCAATAGTTTGGAGAACATTTCTAACAAAGTAACATGTAACATAGTTGATCACGATAAAGGAGAGAATGTTGTTTTGTTCACTGGATTCAATAAATCAGAAGTTGCGCAATTGGGAATGGAAGCTCAAAATTGTGTTATTTTAGACAGTGCATGTAGCAGTACAGTGTGTGGAAAATAGTGGATGGAAACATATCTAGACTCTTTGAATTCCAATGCTAAAAACAATGTGAGGTGTTACCCTGGGGAAGAAAAGATATTTAAATTCGGTGGTGGAACCAAACTTCAATCATTAGCAGAGTATGAGATACCAGCAGTGTTGGCAGGATGTCATATCACTATTAAAACTGACGTTGTTGATTCTGACATTCCTCTGCTTCTCAGCAGAAGTACTATGAAGAGAGCCAATGTGAAGCTAGATCTTGTCAATGATACTGCAGAAATTCTTGGACAGAAAGTGACTCTTAACTTGACTACATCTGGACGTGTCCATTGAGAGTGTGAATGCTGTGCGCCTTTCAGACATGTGTGATTCTGAATTATCTAAAGCACTAAAAAAGCTACACAGACAATTCGCTCATCCATCCAATAAGAGACTCATTGCTCTATTAAAAGAAGCAGGCGCCTGGCAAGAAAGTTACAGTGATTGTTTGGACAATATTCAAAGAAATTGTGATCTTTGTAAACAATATGCTGTTACACCTGCACGTCCAGTGGTTTCAATGCCTATGGCAAGAAGCTTTAATGAAAGAATTGCCATGGATCTCAAAAAGTGGAATAACTCTTGGATTTTGCATCTCATTGACATGTGGTCTAGACTAACTGTGTCTGTTTTTGTGCATAGTAAGAAATCAAGTGAAATTATAGACAAAATAATGACACATTGGGTTGGAAACTTCGGTCTGATGAAATCCCTATTCTCTGACAACGGTGGTGAGTTTTCTAATGACGAAATGCGTGATGTGGCTTCTCTGTTGAATATAGAAGTTTGTACCACAGCAGCTGGAAGTCCATTCCAGAACGGATTATGTGAGAGGGTTCATGCTGTCACGGACATGATGCTTACTAAGCTTAAAGCCGAAAATACCACAACTTCGGATGATGTACTCCTGTGTTGGGCAAATATGGCGAGAAATTCATTACAAATGTGGAACGGTTACAGTAGCTACCAGCTTGTGTTCGGTGTCAATCCTACAATACCTAATATAATGACCAGCACTCTACCTGCACTAGAAAGTCGTACATCGAGCGAACAATTTGCCAAACATTTGAACGCACTTCATTCCGCTAGAAGGGCCTATATCCAGTCAGAATCGGATGAAAGAATTCGCCGGGCGCTGAGGAACAAAATTCGTGCTGCAGAGGACGTTTTCCAAAACAATGACAGAGTGTTTTATAAGCGAGATGGAAAGGATAAGTGGTATGGTCCGGCCAAAGTGGTGTTTCAAGATGGAAAAGTTATATTTATAAGGCATGGAGGATCATTTCTCAGAGTATCCCCAAATCGTCTAGTCAAAGCAAACTGTGATTTCATTTCTGGTGAGGATTCAAATGTGAAAATAAATTCTACTAGTAATTCTGATTCAAATTTGCATGTTAAACCGGAAATTTCCGAACTTATGGGACAAAATGATGAGTGTGGGATAAACAATGCTCAAGAAGCTTCAGCAGCTGTTCCCCAAGATGATTTGAACATTTCTGAAAGTATCAAATCAAATGACAGAATACTTTATAAATTTAATGATAAAGATCAGTGGATTAGAGGTGTGGTCTTAGGACGTGCTGGAAAAGTTACAGGCAAGAATAAAAATTGGTGGAACATTAGAGGTGAATCTGGAGATAAGTGTAGTGTGGACAGTGATAATATCATATGGAAACAAGATGATTCTACTGATATGTCTGTTTTTCTAACATTTGTTCCGAAGAAAGAAGAAAATAGTGAGGAATGTATAAAAGCCAAGGATGTGGAACTAGAAAAACTCAAAACATTCGTGATGTTTTCATCTCTCTTCCAAAAGAAGCGTATGCTGACGGGAAAGTTTGGCTTTTGAAAAGTTGTTTGTATGGACTTAATGATGCTGCTAGACAATTTTACGAAAGCGTTATTGGAGAACTGAAACAACTGGGATGTACTCAATCAGCTCTCGATCCATCATTATTCATCATAAAATCTTATGATAATGAACTATCTGGCTTGCTTCTCACTCATATCGATGATTTCCTGCATGCTGGAACTGGAGAATTTGATAATCATGTTATTACTGGACTTGTGAAGAGATTTGTGGCTGGTAGAAAATCTGAGTGGCATTTTTCCTACGTGGGACTCAATATTAAACAAATTGAGGAAGGAATCATTTTGGATCAAAATAACTATTCTGATCAAATTGACATTGTGAAGCTATCACCTATCAAACAGAAACATGATGAGCTGAGCAGTACAGAGTATACTCAACTGAGATCTTTAGTTGGAAGTATGAACTGGATGGTTTAGGGAGTCGACCTGATCTATCTTTTGAGCTGATTGAACTCAGTACTAAACTAAAGAAAGCTACTGTGGAGGATTTACAGAAAGCATGCAAGATTATCAGTAAAGTGAAAGGTGACAAATCAGAAATAATGTTTAGCAATCTGGGAGACATATCAGCAAATCACTGGAGACTAGTTGTGTTTACGGATGCTGCATATGCATATGCTAATATGGCTGATGGTATTAGCAGTACAATGTGTTGTATAGTCTTCTTGGTCGGAGATGGAAAACGGTGCTGTCCATTATCGTGGAGTTGCAACAAAATCAAAAGAGTTGTCAGAAGTACTCTGGCTGCAGAAACTATGAGTTTATTACAAGGAATTGATGAAGCTATTTACATAAAGAAGCTTGTTATTGAGATAACTTCAGCAAAGGAATCAGACCTTCACATATATGTTTACGTGGACAATAGAAGTGTAGTTGAAGCGATTCAATCAACAAAATTGGTGGACGAAAAACGTTTGAGAATTGACATTGGATCCATTAAACAATCTTTGGATAGAAAGGAGATTCGAAGTGTTCGTTGGTGTCCAGGAAGTGAACAGTTGGCTAACTGTTTAACTAAAAGAGGAGCTTCAGGACAGCAACTACGGGCAATCCTTCAAACAGGAAGGATTTCTCTAGATGTATAAAAGTTCTCAGACAATCATTGTATATTCCTTTTAAAGAAAAAGAAGAAAAAAGAAGAAAAAATACAGTGAATGTTGATCCGTTTCCATGACCCGGAATTCCGCCCAATAGAGTCAACCAACTACCGGAAGTCGAACAGAGAGAAAAGCAGAGCGGCCAAGACGAATTGAAGCGATACACTTGAACATTGAGAAGAGCGGTTAAATGCAAAGAGATACTTTAACACTTAACCCAAGCGAAATTAGTAAACCCACTAAACTATAAACATAGTACTAGTATACCAAATACTTATTACCTAAGTTATAATACTTAACAAGCAACTTAAAAGAACTCATACCGACAAACGATATACTAAGACAGTTAGGCTTCTCTTGCTAAACTTTAATCTTGTAACTAATCACCCCAACTACTTACTACATGTATATGACTACACAAATACACCCGCATCATCATCCAGCGATGTATGGCTCACCACAGAAACAGAAGTCGAACAATCCGACACATGTCAACCAAACTCAAATACGGATAATAGGAACGCCAAACGAAGGTGTGTCCTATCACATCCCGCCCAAAAACATGAAAAACCTCCACACGTGAAAATCAATATCCCCCTATACAAAATTCCAAACAAAAAGACCAAACCATGTACATACTTATACTATAGGCCCTATGGGCCGGGCGCTAATTGTAATTGAAATTTATATATATTGATGATTTATGTATTACACAGTCATGTTAATAAATGATTATCTCTCTCTCATAGAATACCAAAACCGCTGCTTGACCGAACGACTGTTACCTCTTAGTCAACAAGTTAGTATCCAACAAACTAATATCTGCACACAGAAGCCATATGCACAAAGACAAAAAGAGACACTCCTTGAAGCTTCACTTAACATTATACAAATTAACAAAGAACTCACACAATCCCGACTTGACCACAACAAATCGGAATTCATTGCCAAAAGCACTGAACTCAATGCCTCATTCTCACTTACTGAAAGGAACGAGGTAGAAAAAGCAATAGATACACTCCTCTAACAAGACTCAATCTTGAGCAGAGACAGAGGAATATGGTCAGACTAGAATACCTAAACAAGAGAGTCAATGACTGTGGAGACGCTCACCTACTGTAAAGACTGAGAAGAAAGGGACTTTGAAGACTAACACAGTCAGTAATTGTCAAAATAAGTTAAGACAAGTAGTTCTAAACAGGGACAAACATGTAGCTAGGGATTTGCTGATGAGCCGGGCTCTTCACCTTGAAATTTGAAAGTGCACACTACTGTCAAATCTCCAACCCCCTTTTCAACAAGATAATCTAAACCATACCATAGTCCTTAAGTCACAAAATTTTGCACACCCCTCTTATGTTGAAATTTTATAACTGGAATGGGTGCTTCAAGCTCTCAAACTTTGGGAATTTCCAGCCTGACATCTCCCATAAAGTCAAAATTTGTGCCCCATTACAACAGTTTAACATGAAGTTGGCAAATATGGACTGTTGGTTTAAAAACATACTAGTTGGATATTAAAATCAAATTATGAGAACTATTCATATAGTGAGTCTAAGTGTGGTTTAATGATGTCTTATTTTTGGTGTGAAAATCTAATCTACAACTAATGTTGTATCAGAAATGAAATTTTCAAGAGGAATCTATATATTATTATAACAGTAGCATACAACATAGATACAGGTAGTGTGGGTGGTGGAGCTATAACTCGTACCTCTGCTCCTAGTTGAACAAACATGAATCCCCATGTATGAGATCTATTCATCTAGTAATTTTAAACAGTGGCTTTTAAGAGTTGAAGTTAATTGATTTTCCAAAAAATGACCCCATTGGAACAGATCTGAACATGCCGCCCAAGGACTCTGCATACCAAATATAAGCTAAATAAGACTTGAAGGTTCTTGAGAAGTAATAGTTGTTAGAATTACTATGGAGGGAGAAAGTTACGGCCCTGGCATTCCTCCCATTTGACCCGATGAACTTATTTGAACAAATCTGAACGTGAGTCGCCTACAGGTAGGGATTTCATATGGATCTCGAGAAGAAAACAATTGTTGACGGATTGGATGGACAGACCAATGGATGGAAGGACACTCTGACAGACTGACAGTTTCAATCCAACAACAGCAATATACCTCCATTGTTTGTTCATAATTAGGTATAATGAGTTCACATAGATAAGTGGTTGTTAAGAAAATATTGGAACAGCCAAGCCTGAATTCAGTGTGTCTGAAGTCCCCAAAAGGTGAAAGTAGTGATGCTATTCTGTAAGGTAGCATCACCAAATTCACAATCTGGGAACCTAATTTTACTTAATCCCCAACTGCTATGGGAGACCTAGGGACAGATAGAATTCTCCAGCTGAAGTTGGCGACATATGCACACCCATTGGGCACCTCAATTATGCATTTTATCTTCTGCAAATTAGGGGATATAGAATCTGAACAGAAGGAAAAAAATCAGCAAGCCTGAATTTAGTGTGTCTGAGGTCCCCAAAGGGTGAAAGTAGTGATGCTACTCTGTATGGTGGGATAGCATCACCAAATTCACAATCTGGGAACCTAATTTTACTTAATCCCCAACTGCTATGGGAGACCTAGGGACAGATAGAAGCTGAAGTTGGCGACATATGCGCACCCATTGGGCACCTCAATTATGCATTTATCTTCTGCAAATTAGGGGATATAGAATATGAACAGAAGGAAAAAAAGCAGATAAAAATGTCAATTTGAGACTCTAGATACTTCCCAGAAGATGAGGCCTAAGCAGAATGAGGTCATCAGAGGGTGTATTTGGTGATGCTAGCCTGCTGCATGGAGCAACATAATTAAATTCACCCTCTGGGAACCTCATTCTACAAATGCCAGACACTCTTAATTCAAGCTTGGAGAAAATGAATTTAATCTGATTTTAATGACCACTGAGTGATAATGTAAACAATGAGGGTGCTTCATTCATAACACCATTAATCTCTTTTAAATTATGAATGACATGAATTACACTCTCTGGGGACGGAGAGCACTATGACATAGCAGTTGTTATCTATCCATCTGGCACTGTTTTATAAACATGTGTCCATCAGAGCACATGGGTGGCTTGCTGTAGTGAGAATACAAGGATATTAAAGTAATTTACTGAACATTTCTGTACATCTGTCTGTTCCTGCTTTCTCCCAAACCCCTGATTTCAACCAAATATAGTGGAGTGACTAGAGGTACCTCCCCTCCCCTCCCGAAGATGTAATGTCATAGGTTCTTCAAAATTTTAATGATTTTTTTTTTGATTTTATTTAAAAATAAAATATTTTATTTAATAAAAAAAAAATTATTTATTAAAAATAAAATATATATATATATATTTTTGGTTAAATTGAGCAATAAGTTAAATCGAAAAAAAAAAATGTCTTCAGATTTATGACCATAGCCCCACCCATATTTGACCCAGTGACCTCATTTGAACAAATCTGAACCACAGTCACCCAAGGTACCCTCATACCAAATATGAACCCATTCGGCCCGACAACTTCAGAAAAGAAGTCGTTTTAAGAATTACTATGTGGAAAAATAGTTATGGTCCTGACATCAAAACTATTTGATTTGGTAACCTCATTTGAACAAATCTGAATAAGAGTCACCTAGGGAACATCCACACCAAATGTAAACCCAATCGGTCTGATGGTTTCGGAGGAGAAGATGTTTAAAGAATTGTTGACGGACAGATGGACGGACGGACGGATGGATGACGGACGAGGAGTGATGACTATAGCTCCACCGGAGACTTCGTCTCAGGTGAGCTAAAAAGGAAAAGGTCAAACACCCCTACTTCATTTCAGTCACTGAAATCACACTGAAAAAAGAGACCTTACCAAACAAACGCCCTCTAAAGGCCAAAAGACGTATAACACATCAGAGTACTGATGCACCAAGCACAAGTACAAACAATTTAACTAATATACTCAACATTGCCAAAGCTCTGGCCAATATACAACTCCCAAATACTGGACAATAACCAAGTGGTAAACCCCTCCGAAACCCGACAGGACATATACCTCAAACACTTGACAAAAGCACTCAACAATTAATTTATAAAAAAAATAAACCCCTCCCAACAATCTTTTAAAACTCTTACAGCAAGAATCCAACAACACATTAGCGATATATCAATTGCTCACTAAAGCTAGTCAGTAAACACAACTACCACTTATATCGTGTCACATGTCTCAAATACTGACTCAGACATCGAAGACAACACTCGACGTCGGCGAAACATAATATAAAACTGGATGTTCCAACTAAGGACGAAATATCCAGAGGGCATGAACAGGTCAGACACGTTAGGGTGAATATTATTAACCCCCTTTAAGTGAGATTACAATTGTGGATAAATAGAATCAATACATAAATTGCTTGTGTAAGCAGGTGTAGGTGGTAAACTTACTGATCAATGAAGGCTTCTGTGACACCAAAAGTATCGGCAATGTATTTCAGTTTAAGACTTCGATATGATTCGAGAAGCTGTGAGTACGCCAGAATGCGCATCTCTCGTACATAGTAACGATAGTGTGGAGCAAGCAGTCGGTCATATTTCATCAGCTCTTCAATTTGTGCTGAAAATATTTTACATAACAATTTAAAATAAAGACATTACAGTAAAATGGCCAAGATCAGACCTAGAAAAGGCTACCTGACACCAGATGAATGGAATTTTACATCAACTATCATGTGCACTTATTACAATATTTTGAATGGGGCAAATGATACCATAGCAAGTGTACATGGACTACATATGGGGGGGATCAATATCTCGGCAAGAAATGTGTGATTAATCTTAAAATGACAGGTCCATAAAAATATTTATGCCGATTGATCTTTGTGGATAGTTAAACAAGAGGCTGATCATGATCAGCAGATGTTTAACCCACTCCTTGGCAAAAGTATAATTAGGCGAGCAAAATCCTCAAAAAATCACACGCCAAACTCGGTCCTGATGAAGTTAAACAATAACGAAAGCGCTAGACCTTTACTGCAGGTTATCTGAGTGTTGAAGGTTTTCTCTGGAGTTTTTTCTCGATTTTCTTGCAAAAGTATAATGCTATGATCAGAAACATAATCTAGAGTTCTGATTTTGAATTATGGAGCATACACGGTACTGTTATGATCTAAAGAAGTATAGACAAGTGTACGCAATAACACCAATTATTGGAATTTAAGGGTCAAAAGAGAAGCGTTAATATAACATCTAAACTATAGAGCCTGTCACCAATATCATAGTGCAATCAGTTCTATTTATATTGTGAGATATCAAAATATTATGGTTATTTAATAATGGAAAAGGTCAAAAGACATGGAATGGGAAAAATGGGTAAAATCACCTATCTTGGCCCTGTTTGATATCCAATGTAAATCCAAGCATGCTAGGGTCTGGAGCTCCATTGGCCAAGTTAAATAAATCCACCTGGCAACATGTAAGTGGTGGTTAACAAAAACAAATTCAAAAATATATTTATTTTTTTAATTTGAAAAAGAGCCATAACGCATTAAAAAGAAAATCTGACCAAACCCATATTCAAAATCGATTTGTATTTTGGGCTGACAAACTCACATACCAAATTTGGTTCCGGTCAGATAGAAAATATTTAAGTTATCGAACCATCCATAGACACAGCCAGACAGACGAACGACGAGTGGTCAGTCCAGCCATCGACAATGCGTACAATAGTATGCTATCAGTACACAATTATTAAATCTGTGTTTTATAGTGTGTTTATAAATAAACCTGGATCAATAGTAAAATGGTTAATTAATCAATACCAAATTTTTTACCAACAGGTCAATGGAGATACCAAACCATAACAATTTGAATTTGAATAGGATGCATGCCCCATGTTACAAATTGGAATCATCATTAAAATAATATAAACAAGAACAGACACCCATGTCAAGAGGTGATTAATTACTTTCCATGATATGAGCAGGGACCACTATGGAAGTACATACAATGCACAACAGATGGCAATTGTTTAATTTAAGTAGGCAGTGGAGACTGCCTTATGATAGGATATGCTTTACAGCAAGCACCAAAGTGAATAGGTACCTGGTAGATATATAAACTGGAATTGTTCCAAGGGCTTTGAAGGCTCATCATTACAACACCATGTCAGATTAATCAGCATGGTGGTTCTGGAGATAAAGTCTTGTATCTGCAGGGCTGGCGCTCTAGAAAATCCAGGAGGGCTAATAATAGCCCTCCTAGATTTGATTTATTTTATCTGAGTTACTACTGCGGTTAGTTTGTCTATTTTTGATGTTGTTTAACTCCATCTAAATTAATTTTGTTATGTGGAAACAAAATGTCCAGAGTATTAAAGATGGATTATCTCTTTAAATAACAAATTTTAAATAGTTGCATGGGTATAAAATAATCAATATGAACTGAAGGGTGACTTCATGGGAAGTGTAGCACGAAAAGTGCCAAATGCACTCAAAAATGAAGTTTCTTCAATCACTTTCGTTTTGTTTTTATTTTGTAGCTGGAATACAGGGAACACATCTCCACAAAATTTATAGCATGGGAACCATTGTTTAAAAAGTTACATCATATCATAGATATGGCATCACTATAATATCTTTAAATTAAAGATGAACAAGAGGTGGCATCAGAGATGCTGTGTCTCGTTTTCGGTGGCTTACCGCCGGTGGCTACCGCCAATTGGTGTGCATCAGTATCGGTAGACTAATTAATAGGTAAAATCGAAAAATGACTAATTAAGGGCCATAACTCCATCAAATTTTATCGGGCCAGGCTGGTTTTCGAACTCGTCCGAAATATTCTTGGCAAGTATGTCTATTCCAAATTTTAAACAAATCGGAGGACGTTTGTTGAAGTTATCGCGCTAACGAGCTAAAAATTCACGAAAAATGACTAATTAAGGGCCATAACTCTATCAAATTTTATTGGGCCAGGCTGGTTTTCGAACTCGTCCAGGATATTATTGGAAGACACTTATATACCAAATTTTAGTTGAATCGGATGACGTTTGTTGAAGTTATCGCGCTAACGAGCTAAAAATTCGTACAAAATGACTACTTAAGGACCATAACTCTATCAAATTTTATCGGACCGGGCCGGTTTTCTAACTCGTCCGAGGTATTCTGGGGAGACACCTATATATCAAAATTTCAATCAAATAGGATGATGTTTGTTAAATTATCGCGCTAACGAGCTGAAAATTTGTGAAAAAATGACTAATTAAGGGCCATAACTCTATCAAATTTTATCGGACCAGGCCGGTTTTCGAACTCGACCGAGATATTCTTAGGAGACACCTATAAACCAAATTTCAATCAAATCGGATAACGTTTGTTGAAGTTATCGCGCTAACGAGCTGAAAATTCATGAAAAATGACTAATTAAGGCCCATAACTCTATCAAATTTTATCGGACCAGGCCGGTTTTCGAACTCGTCCGAGATATTCTTGGGAGACACCTATATACCAAATTTCAATCATATCGGATAACGTTTGTTGAAGTTATCGCGCTAACAAGCTGAAAATTTTTGAAAAATGACTAATTAAGGACCATAACTCTATCAAATTTTATCGGACCAGGCCGGTTTTCGAACTCGTCCGAGATATTCTTGGGAGACACCTATATACCAAATTTCAATCAAATCAGATAACGTTTGTTGAAGTTATCGCGCTAACGAGCTGAAAATTCAAAGGGCCATAACTCTGTAATAAATGTGCTGACGAACCCGATTTTTTTGTCTGCAGCTTACGTGCATGGATATGTACTCACACACCACCGTCTCTCATCAAACTATAAGTCGAGTTTTGGAAAAAAACTCGACTAAAAAATAGCAGCAGTAAACAGGGAATTCAACTGAAAATTTCAGATGAGATCTCATTTGCCACAATATGTCTCAAGCTGCAGAGGAGAGCTTCTAAAATATAACAGTTTTTACAGAATTGAAAAATTTTATTCGGTTCCAAAGTTATTCCACTTTCAGTGTTTGGAAGTCATCATATTTTGTCAAAAGCCTTGCTGTTGTTACTTATGACAAATTTGAATAAAGTGTTAAAAACAACCCAAAAACACTACTTTTGTGTGCCTTCTACAAATTAAAAATCCAAAGAATTATAAAAAATACTTGAAAGGTTTTTGAGAAATTTGATATGTGTTCCCAAGTGATATATATTGCACTGGTGATTACAGGTGTTTTCCCTCCGATATATGACCTCAATGCATATTGTCAAAAATCGTTCAGGAAAGGACATTTTTTTAAACAATGATGAATCAACTTTTTACATTACTAGTGTGTTACATACTAAACTTTCTGACAGTTATGTCTGTCATGCCATCTAATGCTATTGTTAAAATTTACTTTCCTTGTTAAGGTGGCTGGTAATGAGAAAATTTCAGAAAAAGCCATGTTCAGGAAAGGACATTTTTTAACGGAATTTTCGTCATCACTAATCAAACGAGAGGCCGATCACGATCGGCAGATGTTTAACCCATACCTTGGCGATAGTGATCAGCTATTTTCAGTTCTGACACGAAAATCCATATTAAAGCCATAACTCTGTTTAAAATATAAAACGAGAGGCCGATCACGATCGGCAGATGTTTAACCCATACCTTGGCGATACCGATTAGCTATAACTGATAATTGGTCAAAGATATGATCACAGTGATACACATATCAGTACCTAACTTAAAATCAAAAGCTCAAATTATTTGTCTTAAGAAGAGGTTAAGGTAATTGGGGTGGGGAGGAGTCGTTTTAAATCTCATAACTCTGTCCCTATTCAACCAATGACCTCTCATTGTGAGATCCAATTGTTTAGCCATTAATCAATTTGACAGATAGGACAAACAATTATCCAGCCAGCAGGTTCATCTTTACCTTCATACAACCACCCCCTAGAGCTATGTAACATATGTCACCACTCAATTAATAACAGATTTCACTTGGAATGACATCTATTAAAGGTATTCGCATGTGCTCTGGATATTGGATGTTCACATGGCAATTTATTGATATCATTATATTACATGCAACTATTTTTTTTTTTTAACTCAATAATTTTTTTTATTATTATAAAAGTTTTTAAATATTTTTTATGTTAAATCGAGCGAGGAAATTCAATCTAAACAAATATGAAAAATCAAAATTTTAAATTTAAAAAAAAGAAAGAAGGGTCATAACTGCTTTAAGATAAATCGGATCGAACTCATATTCACTCGAACTGTATTTTGGGATGAGAAACCTATACACAAAATTTGGTTCCGATCAAATAGAAAATGTTAGAGATATCACATTATGCCTAAAGTGTCTAAGAACTGACAGACAGACAGATAGAGACGGACGGACAGACGAGTGGTCAATCTGGACATTGACACTATGTGTACCATACTATGGTATAGGTACACATAAACAGTTTTATCTCATGCAGAGTACAGGAAAAATACATCAAACTGGTGTGCCCCTTTAATATTTCAATTCACATTTGTAAACAATTGAAATCAATGTCGAAAAAGCTTTTGATTAATATATAGATAAAACAAACTAGACCTACAGTTCTAAGAGTGTTATGAACAATTATTTTGTTCCCATAGACTGATACAGAGCTCTCGTTTTTTAAAGTTTGAAAACCAAAGTTGTCTTCCCATGCAACCAACAAAATTCCAATGGTAATGCTTTTAAACAATGAAACCAGATTATGCCTTTAAGGTGAAATTTAAATAACCATGAATATAAAATATAAACATTCCACCTATGATATGGCCAGAGATACTTATAGAGTATAAAGTATATCTGATATAGCCAACACAACTCCTAGCAGTTAATTAACTCAATACCAGTACAAGAGAGAGAGAACTTCATGGCATTGTAACTGGATAGTATCTCTTGTCTCCATAGCATTGTGAAACTGATTTATTAGATATTATCTAGACAGTGCCACCTGTGTATCTTTGATATATTTTAGCGATGAATAAAATAATCAAAGGGCCATAACTCCAGTAAATAGTACCGGATCAAACCCATATTCGAACTCGATCTGTATTTTGAGTTGAGAAACTCACATACAAAATTTGGTTCCTATCAGTTGAAAACTTGTTGAATTATCGAAGCATTCATGAATTCTATGTCAAAGGGCCATAACTCCATTAAAAAATATCGAATCAAACCCATATTCGAACTCGATATGTATTTTGAGTTGAGCAACTCACATACCAAATTTGGTTATGGTCAGATAATTTCTTTTTGAGTTATGGCAGCATGCATAAATTCTAAGTTGAAACATAGCAGCTCTATTACAATTACCAACAGGACATTCATTGCCATTTTATATTGGTCTATATATTTATAAAATAGAAACTCATAAAAATTATGCAATCTTCATCATAAAAAATTTTTTGGAACATGAACATATTTGGGCATACCTCCCGCAAAAATCTCACGGATTGACATTTTCAAAACTTAACAGGTCTGGTATAGACCTTGATATTAAATATGATTGATAATGGTTGGATATAAAATATTTTAACACAGAATTATCAGATAACTAAAGGAGAGATATGAGAAGGGTCAAATTGAAAATATTAGAGTCATAACATTGGATTGCGTACAGTATACATGTACCTATGGTTAATTTTATTCTAAGCTGATCATTGGAAAGATACAATGTCTGTAACAGCAGAAATATTCAAGAATACCAGAACCATTATTATTATCCTGCAGCCCAAATGCAATAGAGGGAATTTCAAACCAACATATTTCCTCAAATGATGAATATTCAATTGGTGGCTTATAGAAATTCTTAGTGAACCTGGCCCAAGGCGAAAGAGATAATTTAAAATCTGCCTATCAGATATCATGTGTCTATGGAATAGGTTAATTTTAATCATGAAATACATGCAAGTGAAAAGTGGATCACAATCAACCTGGACATAGAATAGGAGAATGAACATATAATGTGTGGAGAGGGTTAATCATTTCCAATGACATCATATGATGGAACTAATGTGTGGATTAATTTTTTTCTCAAGATAAGACAACAGTGTCTCTGTAAACAACAATTCTCTAAACAGCCATGCTCCAGAACATCCTTCAGATGGACAATGGACTATTTGTATTAATGCCACGAACATGTTTCAACAGGTTGGGTTAAATTACTATTGCACACAAACTGGAGTAAATTATCATCAATCACTGTCAGCCTCTGGGAGCAGCAGTGGTTTGGCAAAGAGTATCCAGTGTCATTTTCTGATTCCAATAATGCAGAAGATTACTGTGTAAAGTTGTTTGTCTTAAATTCTCACAGGGCATATACAATAGGTAGTAAATTACTTGAATTATAAAGGGCCATAACTCTGTTAAAATATACCGGATCAAACTCAAATTCGAACCTGATCTGTATTTCGGGGTGAGGACCACATGTACCAATTTTGGTGTAGATCAGATGAAAAATGTATTGAGTCATAGCAGCTTGCATGAGTACTAAGTAAACATAAGAGTGAAAAGGGTTAACAAAACGATACCAAAATCGATACAGATAAAGAACGTGCTAACAAAGACCTAGGTAAGAAATATGAGGCAGATCATAAGCAAATTGTTTGACTTAGATGCATCAGATAGAATTTGTGAGTGGGGTTAATTATTTTCTAAATCGATCAACTGATCGATACCAAAAACTATACAGGTGAGGGGTGTGTCATCATAAACCTACATTTTAAATATGAACACAATCGGACAAAAAACACTTGGGTTATTGCATCGGATAGCACATGCCCATGTGTGGATGCAAAGTGTTAATAATTTCTAAACCGATCAACCGATCGATACCAAAAACTATACAGGTGAGGGGTGTGTCATTGTAAACATGCACATAAAATTTGAACATGATCCGATAAAAGATACTCCAGTAATCGAATCGGATAGCAAATGTCTACGGACAGACGGACGGACGGACAGACGGACAGACGGACAGACGGACAGACGGACGGACGAACGACGGATGGTTGATCCGGACGTCAGCATTATGTGTACCATACATGGTATGGGTACACATAAAAAATGGATCAAACCCAAATTCGAAATCTATCTGTATTTTGGGCTGAGAAATTCACATACAAAATTTACATACATCTCAATAAAATGAGATATATCAGATGAAAGGTATTTCTGCTAAGTATAAGGAACGTTGAGAATTAAGGGTTCATTTTAACCACAAAAATCCATACAAGTGAAAGGGATATAATAGGAGAATGATCACATGAAAAATATACAAAAGCATAAAATTGATGACAAGGGTTAACAATTTTAACTCAATAAAATTAGGTACAGGTATGTCACTGGAACACTGCATTGATATCCTAAACCAGAGAGCTGTATGGAAATACAATAAATATTAAACAGCAGATGGTTCTCTGTCCAATTACACCTTCCACTGTGCCAGGGACAATATGATGGCTAAAAATAACTCTAATGTCCAATAATACAAGTTAATCTATTCTCTCTCTCAGTGCTAACTGATATCACAGGGGTTAGCTGCTATGGTTCTACATGATAAGCATAAAATTATCGAATCTGTTCAATCCTTAGTTAAAAAGGGCCATAACTCTGGTATAAAAAACAGGATCTAACCCATATTCAAACTTGATCTGTATTTTGAGTTGAGAAACTCACATACCAAATTTGGTTCCTATCAGACGATAACTGGTTGAGCTATCGAAGCATGGATGAATTCTATATCAAAGGGCCATAACTCCATTAAAAATAATCTGATCAAACCCATATTCGAACTCGAATTGTATTTTAGATAGAGAAACTCACATACCAAATTTGGTTCTCATGAGATAATATATTTTTTAGTTATCGTAGCATCCATGAATTCTAAGTCGAAAGAGGGCCATAACTCCATAAAAAAAACTCGGATCAAACCCATATTCGAACTCGATCTGTATTTTGGGCTCTGAAACTCGGATACCAAATTTGGTTCCGATCAGATAAAAATTGTTTGAGTTATGACAGCATGCGTGAATTCGAAGTCGAAAAAGGGCCATAACTCCGTAAAAAAAACTCGGATCAAACCCATATTCGAACTCGATCTGTATTTGGTGCTGAGAAATTCATATACAAAATTTGGTTCCGATCAGATAGAAATTATTTCAGTTATCGCACCATGCGTAAAGTGTCTACAGACAGACAGACAGACAGACAGACAGACAGACAGACAGACGGACGGACGGACGGACTAACGACGAGTGGTCAATCCGGGCAACGACACTATGTTTACCATACTATGGTATGGGTAAACATAAAAACTAAAAAAATCACTAATTTTTAATCACAGAAATAATAGCACATCTATATTAGATATCATATCCTTATTGTTGAAAATACACCATATGTGACATATTTAATGGTGTTTTCTTCAATACTGGTTGTAGTTGATTTGATTTTGGTGTTTTTTTATTTTTTTAAAGGAATGTCTCCAAAATAACAAAAATTGACATAAAATTACATATTTTTGACATTTTTACATGAAATTTTCACTAATAAGAACAGAATATCTTAGATTATAATTACTGTATGAAACTTGTTTCATTTGTACTATATATTTTCTTATAATCACCTTATTATTGAGAACATTTCCTGTTTGGCACAGAGAAAATGGCAAAATAATGCACATTTCTGGTCATAAAATTGCAAAAAATAGTCATATGCAGCTGAAAATTGCTGCGCCGGTCACATAAATATACCTTTATATGATAAATATTGAATGGTAGGTTGGTCATACACTCAACATGAATTTAAGGGAGATATGTGTCCAATTCCTTCATGCTACACTTCCCGTGAAATCACCCTGAAGGCCCCTGCCCGGAAAGGCTTCTATCCATTAATATTGATTTTATTTCAAATATTATATTGGGTCCGTTTATTTGTCTATTTTTAGAACAGACCATTCGGGTGATACCATATAGCAATATAGAGCATTAGGCTGTTCCTAAGGCTACGTACCGAACGTCAAATGTCCCAGATTGATTGGTTGTATTGTTTTATTCCATAGTTATGAGCGATAATGGGAATAATTAACATTTATTTGTGACAAAATTACGCAATAAAATTTCTGGTCTCTGTTAACAGTAACTACTATTGTTCATTAGCTAAACAACAACACCTTTTTAGACCAGAAAATATTCGAAATAAAATGAATATTAATCGATAGAAGCATTTCCGGACAGGAGTCTTCAACTCAGATCTAATATTTTATACCCCGGTAACTATATAATACATGTTTACAAAGAGATAATCCACTTTTAAATCCAGTATATTTACACTTGAATAGAGTTACAAATGACTGCTTTATTTCTCAAAGTAATCCATGTTCCATCACCGATTGCAGATTGCTGATTTCAGCGGTCGAGGAAATTGTTGATGTACGAGGAAATTGTTGATGTACGGATGGACACACATATCAACCCATGACAATATGCCTTGCCACTGAATTGTGGCCATATTGGATCCATCGAGCCCCGTTCTGTTTTTTTAGTGCTACAGGTCACAGTTCTGGAGTAGCATTCCATATATGGAGCTTTCGAATATTCATGAATTCCATTTATGGAATGCTACTCCAGAACATTGACCTGCAGCACTAAAACGAGAGGCCAATCACGATTGGCAGATGTTTAACCCATACCTTGGCGATAGCGATTAGTTATTTTCATAAATCCTTACACCAACCTTTTCAACAATTCACACCTTACTATTAAAGGTACTCAATCCAATTAAGCACCCCTCAGTTACTATTTATTTGGCTTCAGGGGGTAAAAAATATTTGATTTGAATCGAGGAACCCATTCATCAAAGCTCAGAGTGGGCAGATATCGATTTTTAAATCTATTATTTTTCACCACCTGGAATATTTAGTGGCCCCACAAAAGTCGATGAGAAGACCAAATAGCAGATGAAGATGGATAACTCTAAATTCAAGTGGCCTTTTTGTGTCTGATATTTGACAAACCGGCAAAATTTCATTGTACAAAATGTTGATAAATAACATATTCGAACTTGGCCTGTGTCTTTAGCTGGGAAATACACATACCAACTTTGGTTCGGATAAAATAATCCAAACTGGAGTTATCGGTCGGAAACCAAAAATATTAACAGACGGTCAAATTCTAAGTCGAAAAAGGGCCGTAACTCATGTAAAAATAATTGTACGGAACCCATATTCGAACTTGGCCTGTATATTTAGCTGAGAAATACACATACCAACTTTGGTTCAGATAAAATAATCCAAACTGGAGTTATCGGTCGGAAACCAAAAATGTTAACAGACGGTAAAATTCTAAGTCGAAAAAGGGCCGTAACTCATGTAAAAATAATTGGACATAACCCATATTCGAACTTGGCCTGTATCTTTAGCTGGGAAATACACATACAAACTTTGGTTCAGATCAAATAATCCAAACTGGAGTTATCGATCGGAAACCAAAAATGTTAACGGACGAACGGCTAGACAGACGGACGGACGGACGGACGGACGGACAGACTGATAACATAATACGACCTTTTTTCAAAAAGGGCGTATAAAAATGATGTAGCGCTAGACATCAAAGGGCAACAGAGGACTTGCATGTACCTGACTTGGGTCAGAAATCCTTTAACCCTTTACCCAACTGTAATATGACTGACGTCATTACCTCCAGCCAATGCTGACAAGAGAGAACGTCGCCACCCCAGCCAACAGAACTTTCTGGTGACATCAAAGTTATTGGGAAAAAAAATTATTATTACTAAATTGTATGGTGGCTCTTGTTTTATGAAATTATGTTCATCTGCATGGATGTGACTGGGAGTAATTTTTTTCAAAGTTGGGAACCCCCCTCACAAGCATGGTAGTATGGTGAATATTTGTTAGGTTTTATATTTATATTTTATATCAATAAATGTAATAAACAAACAAAAGGTAAGTTTTGTTTTATCAACAGATCAATGTTACTTTCAGTTTCAATTTCTCTGTCGGAAAACCACATCACGAAATTGGGTGATTTATTAATATTTTAAGCAATGGCTACGTGGTGAAATGAAACATAAAATAAATCATCAAGTGACATATTAATTCTTGAATAGTTATGTGTAAACTCAGTTACAATTGTCTGCATTATTAGTCAAAACTAGTCCACATTGTGCCATCGATTACATCGCACGTGTTTTTTGTTTACTTTTGTTTCATCGGTTTTTTACCTTGACATTGCAGTCAATACATTCGCACAGCACAGATCTTGTGCAATTAATAAATTAAACAATTCTTTCGTGCCTACATTGTATCTTACGATTCTCTTAGTGAAATTTTTAGCAATCATATTCAATATAAAATGACAAGACAGTGCCGATAAGTAATTTGCGGTAAATGCCTCGCGCACTATTCCGAATTGATTCGCGCACTTTCAATTTAAAAATAGCCGTGTATGTCTCGTGAACTCTGTGTTCAACTAAAAGTAACTAATGTAATACAATGTCATTTCTTATATTTTTCACATCATTATATGGCCAATTTATTGGAGTATTTTGCAGTGTTAAAGAGCGCAGAATAATAATTTTATTAATCAAATGAGAGAACAAAACAGCCGATGCACATTTGTGCTACAATATTTTATCATTGCTGCTATGACGTTGACAAGGTTCCCAGATTTTTTCATCGTCATCAGCTGATCAATAAGTTCAATGACAACACTCGATAAATGGTCAATTGATACTAACACTAAATCTAAGATATATTCTGTTTGAATTTGTAATGAATGTCATTTATGTATTACCGAATGGGTAATAGCTATAGCCATGATAAATGACAGTCCCCATTGTGCGCCCCAATTGCCAACAACACGTGTTTACAGGTACATATTTTGGGCGCACGTTATCAGTGGGCGTTTCTTGGCGGGAGTGTTTTTTAAATAAAACATTTGGATTGAATCATGTGTCCATTCCTTTGTATTTTTCGATTATATTGTGGAGAATATACTCAAGATTATGTATTTGTCAATGCGCTTTAACAACATAATTTATTTGGGTACTAATCTAGGCAATCCCCGTGCCCACAATATTGGGCTGAATTGGCGTGACGTTGGGACGTGTAACTCATTCTTCTACAATGAGTGAAGAGAAAATCAAAACTTTTGTCGAACTTTCCGATCAAAACTTTATTAAATTGTCAAAATTGCTCTCATTGTATTAAAATAAAAATTATTCATATGATCTTGTGATGAATGAGGGGAAAAAATCAAATCAAATTTCCAAACAGTTTTATTTGAGAACATATCTTGGGCCAAAAGAGTTAGAACAACATGGCGTCCTTAGTAACGCTGAAGGAGTCACCCTCACCAAAAAAAGTGCTGAAGGGTACACAGGATTTTAAAATGTGCTGAAGGGTGCACAGGGTTTGAAATGTCGTTCTAAATGATGTTTAGTTTTTGTATCTGCCATGATTTCTGTTAGAGAATAATTTTTTACGTTCCAATGAACATTAAAATGAACTGAAAACAAACTGCTAATGGGTGCCAAACTTTCAGAAACACAATTTAAGTAACAGTGTTAGGGCCGATCACAAACCCTGTGTACCTTTCAGCACATTTTCAAACCCTGTGTACCCTTCAGCACTTTTTTTGTTTTTTTGGTGAGAGTGACCCCTTCAGCCTTAGTAACACCAACACTGCAACAGCGCAAGTATCTTGGAGTTGAACTGTATTTGCTTCGCTGGTCAAATCATGATACTGGTCTTTTTAATTCAGGTGCATATTATTAATAGCTCAAAAACATAAACAAGTCAAATAAATATTTTATTAGAAATAAAAATGAAGTTTGTAAATAAAAATCTGTAGAATAAAACTATATTAGATGACTGTACACAAATCACAATTGCGGAGTACATTGATTTGGTCGACTTGAAAAATAGCACTGTGACGACGCAGTTTTCGATTTTATTATGAAATATCGATTAAATTGTACAAAATCTACCACAAAACCCAACAAAAACATAAATATTAATAATGTAACATCCATTTTATTGTTTACATTAAAAATAAGATCAATTTGTTGTGTTATAATGCAATATTTTTGTTGTAAACTATGACCGAAAAAAATCCCAAAACTCTGGGCGCTCTGGGGCTTTCTGGACGCTACGCGGCAGGGCGCTCTGGGGCTTTATGGATGCTACGCGGCAGGGCGCTCTGGGGCTCTCTGAACGCTAAAGGGTTAATGGAAGTTGCAATGCAATTCTTGTCAGCATGTTGATACCGGAGTAATAATTATTCTACATAACGAATATAATGAACTATTGTGAATAATAAATTTGCCATTTATTATGATATCTAGGAATGCTTCGCTGGTTATTTCTGCAACATAAAACAAATCATTATTATATTGTCACAACTTACCAAGAGACAAGAAGAATTGCCCGTAGTGACAGTCATATAATGAGAAGAGATATTCTTTGATCTTTGGTAACCCAAACAGAACTTCCAGAATCTCAGAACCTTTAACTACCTGCAAATGTAGAAGGATTGGTTTTCATCAACTTAGTTGTAACTCTATTCATAGAAATGTATTTCTAATGACGGCATGTTTATAAATAATCAACGCCAAGAACAATATAAATAATGTTAGAGCATACTGGTATGCATTTAAACGGGATTGACTCTACTATATTATTGACAATCTCAATGGAATACGAATGCTGAACATGGACATATTTATATTGCTCTTGGTGTCGATTATAATAGAAGAGTATATTGTGTTTGACGGAATTAACAACACTCAATAAATTGGGAACAACTTGACTATATACTATGGGATAGGGTACATAATTAGCCAGTGTCCCTGTCCAAGAACTCCATGTCAGAACATCATCATGGTACTCAAAATGCATAGAAATTCAAAATTCAAAAGTCAGTAATTCTATATATAAATGTAAGTGTAATTGACACTGTAGATCAACTTGGATTGGGGGTGGGGGTAATTCCATGTGTTTAAATGTCTAAGTAATACTAGATATAGATATAAAGTAAATTCCAAGATGGTTGCTGGTGGCCATGTTTTTCAATGAAATTCAATACATTTGATAGCCCCCATCTAGTAGATCAATATCAAGAACAATATGAAGTTTGGTGATGATCGGATGAGGGAAGTGGTCTGTAGGGTGTGCCAAAGAATTTAGTCATGCAAAGAGTAAAATCCAAGATGGCTGCTGGCGGCCATGTTTTTAATCGAAAATTGTTCAAATTCAATATCTCCCATCTAGAGGTGATCCTAAACAAGCCTGTAAATTTTCAAAACAATTCTCCAAAGAAAGTGTCAATGACACTGTAGCTCAACATGGAAAGGGAATAATTTCATGTGTTGCAGTCAAGGTCATAACTCATCAAAAAGTTTGGACCGAACTCTAAATCACAGGTGCACAGGTTCCCATGATGATTGACCCCTGTAGCAAATTGGATTCAAATTGAACAAGAACATTCTGAGAAAACGTCTGGACAAAACAAAACAAAATTATGCATTTTGAGAAAATTTTCTTAGTCAAAAAAGGAGGATAACTCCACAAAATAGAGTCTGATGCTCCTCATAATCGTAGGTGCACAGATTACCATGGTACTAAATAACTGTGCCAAAAAGGGGGATAACTCCACAAAAAAGTCTGATGGGCCTATTAATCACAGGTGCACATGTTCCCGTGGTACTATTAAACTATCTGTGCCAAGTTTTTTTTTTAAATCGACCGAAAAATGGACGAATAAAAGCTCGGACAAAACTGCGTCCATGGGCAGATGCACGGACGGACGCATGAATAGACGGATGGCTAGACGGACGACAAGCCGTTTCCAGTATACCTGTATCATGCTGCGATAGGCATGTCTAAGACGAATGATGGTATGGGGACTTTTATCTGCTGATTGAAGACATGGTGACTTCTGCTGTACGTCTACTTGCGTCGGTGATCTGTTTTATCATGAGTCACAAAATCATACGTGCCAATTCTCTATGCTTTGTGAAAGGTGTCGCTCAGTTAAACCAACGTTTCAGAATTACTCTCTCCACACAACCTCACAGTCTCACGTTTGCCGAACATTGTTCCTATGCAAATTCAACAGATTTGATCACTTGGTTATGCGACACCCATCAATTATGTCTTTGACTTGATCAACAGTCCCACCAATGCATAGGTTCTAATTTGTCTCACACATGTTATACAGTTATCATCATGACTAAAGGAATTGGTTATTCAAACTTGACATTTTCTGCATGTGTTATGTAGGTTTCACAAAATGGTATCCAGTGTAGCTAGCATGATAATTATGTTCCTTTATTTTATGGGACCTTTTTGTTTTATATCATCGCATCCACCACTTTATTTATTTGTTTTATATTAATGCACATATCTCCCTCGTGTGGAAAGAATATGGTTCATTGCAGGAAAGGCCAGGGAGCTACTATGACTTAAAATAGCAACAAAAACCTACCTTTTTTCGGACGTCAGTGCGCTCAAGAGAAATAACACTACATAGCACAGTATATGTAACAAATTTTGGATAGTCCATCAACTCATAGGATGTGAATGTGGCAACTGTGTCCAGAAACAAATTAGCTGCTGTTTTGAATTCTCTGATGGACATGCAGTATGCCCCTCTGTACACCTTCAGTCGATTCCTCCTGTCCCAGTCCCCTCCTTCATCTATCAGACTACAAAATAAAAATAGATGTCAGGTCCAGTATTCGCGCTATCGGTGTCCAAATTGGCCAATGGCCATTTTTTTTTTAGAAATTTGCCAATAAAATTTCTTTTGGCCAAACTTTTTTTTTACCCAAAATGGAGACGGAAAGCTAATTCAAAAGCGCTGAATATATTGATAGTCGCATAATTGGATGTACAAAAGTACTTAACTCAATGGCATGTCAGTTATGTAAATGTGTCATAAACTGACATCTAATAACAACGAGAGGCCGATCACGATCGGCAGATGTTAACCCATCCCTTGGCGATAAAAATTTAATATGATCGGATAAATGAGAGTTTTGGTGTTGAATTATAGAGTATACTGTTATGTACTATTTAATATAGACAAATGTACATAACACAAATTATTGGAATTTATGGGTCACTGGCATTTATATAAGAGAATGCACTGGTACAGGATCTGTAATGCTAAACCGCCACAGCCAGCAAGTCCGTGGGTTAAATGTGTAGGTGTGCCCTGGACATGGAATACTTGGGTTAAGAGAGTCCAATTTAAGTTTACAATAATAATGTGTCCTAGTATACAGATAAGCAACCTCACCACTGACCCATTAATATCAATTATATAGCACAGCTGTCAAAAAATCACAGGAATTGTTTATGTTTGAACACTGACCTCTATTAAACCAATAACAATTATAATGATATCAGACCATCTGAAGATATAACTCTGCAGCACAGATGTCCAAGTCTACTGTTAATATCATGTGATGTTTATTGTTGAATCTTTATTTTAAATTAGATACCACAGGCTTCTTTATCAGATTATTTGCACATTGGCATAAGAGACATCAGAAAATAATATAGCTTTATCAATAGCTAAGTAGTCCATATGCAATTGGTGAATTGGATTTAATGTTGCTCCAAACAGATTTACCAGTACATAACACAAGATTTTGGACCGATTTAATCAAATTTGGTGTGGTGATTCGGGGTACCCTTGGCAGAGTTATAATGGTTATAATTGTTTTTAATTATTTTAAAAAATTAAAGGGACACATTGGAAATCTTTTTATCAACTTGTATCATAATCATCAATATCTAAATGAAAACAAATGACAATGTCAATGACATTTTTTTTATTATTATTATAAAAGTTAAAAAAAAAAAAAATTTAAATCAATTTTTTTTTCAATTTATTTTTCGAAAAAGGGTCATAACTCCTTTAAAATAAATCGGATCAAACCCATATTCGAACTAGATCTGTATTTTGGGCTGTGAAACTCACAAATTTGGTTCCAATCAGATAAAAAATGTTTGAGTTATGGCAGAATGTGTGAATTCTAAGTAGAAAAAGGGCCATAACTCTGTAACAAAAAATCGGATCAAACCCAAATTCGAACTCGATCTGTATTTTGGGCTGATATACCCATATACAAAATTTGCTTCTGATTGGATAGAAAATGTTTGAGTTATCGCATTACACGTGAAGTGTCTACGGACGGACAGACGGACGGACGGACAAACGAACGACGAGTGGTCAATCCGGACAACGACACTATGTTTACCATACATGGTATGGGTAAACATAAAAATCTGGCTTCACATCATAAAAGGTTTGAATACAATAGATATTCAACAGTTATCACTTCATGTTAATAAGCAACATTTGTTTTTATCTCGGCGAAAATAACGATGACAACTACAAAGCTCATTACTTTATTAGTTGGTGACCATGGTGTCAGCGAGTTATTGCACTTGGTTAAGGGGATTAATTATATAGAATGTTAGTTTCACTGTTTGCATTGATGGCCCAGCCATTTCTGACTTGATTTCCAATGTGCCTTTTGTATATGGTCGGATAATAAATCTCATCGTATTTTGCTTAATTAATATTGACCCACATGAATTGATCTTCTTTAATGTGTGACATAACGCATACATTTATGTTCATATAATATTATGTTTTTAAAGTTACCTATTTATTCTGAGTAACAAATAAATTTTATAACAATTATTTTAGTCATCAATTGTGAACTGCCCAGAAAATGAGGATGTAATTTTTGCCATTTTGTTTTAATCTGGCCAAAAAAAAAACATTAACCAAAGTTTTTTTAATTTGGCCAATAATTTTTTTTTTGTCCAGCGTGAACACTGGTCAGGTCATATAAAATTCATGAGTTCTCAGCCACAGTCTGCATCATTTCCAACAAGGCTTGAATAAGCCACAGAAAAACATTGTCAGCATCATATTTTTAAGTTATGTATTGAAAGTATAGTTAAATAATTGGAATTTGCATTGATAAAATATTAAAGTTCTGGGAATTTCACGTGACCTTGACACGTGCATTCTTGTTTCACCTTCAGTTTCAATATTTACTTGAAGTCGCAGACACGTCTTATTTCTGGAATTCATTTTGATAGTGGGTGTGGTTTTAGCCAAAATCGATCATTGGAACTTTTTCACTTGTATAGTCTATATTGGTCTTTTAGTAATTTTCCCCAGGGACCTGTGGACATGTTTTTCAAATTTGATAGCTCCCGTCTAGACGTGATCCAAAACATGCCTGTAAATTTTCAAAATAATTCTGGAATAAATGCTGGCTGCAGGGTGCGGTGATGGATTCAAATTTGACATCCAAGATGGTTACTGGTGGCCATGTTTTTTAATGAATTTTGGAAAAAACTTAATGGCTCCCATCTAGAGGTCATAGTGTTGAAACGATCAGTGAATTTCAGAGTCGACTAGTCGAGGCCCAAAAGTCGCGTTGCGTCGATTAGTCGGAACCCGATATCAAAACTTTGAAACATAACATTGTACGGAAAATTCATCCTACACTGATGACTGATGCAATGGTGTTCTATTGTGTAGCGCATTTCCCTGCATACACACCAATTTATTTGGAAATAATACTGTAAACATCTTGATATTTATCCAACACACTGAATGTAATTATATAATTAGACATGTGGTGGATAATGATTAGATACACAATCATTTATACAGGTTTTAAATTTAATATCAGCGTTCGAGATTATTTTGTTTAGTCATCACCAATAAACCGGTGCCGAGCGGTGTCACTATAAAATGTTAATGTTCCGACTAAATACGCCCTATAGTATAGGCTACGTTGTAGAATACGATAGCCAGTTCTTAATGTCAGTATCATTTATATACGGTAGCACAAATGAGGTCACCTTAAGCAACCTGCACCCAGCGTCGCATCATAATCCGACGGTGCGAGATCAATGGAAATATGCACAGTGTCTGTATCAAAGCGGTCTCGGACAAACTACAAAGCCGCGTCAATCATTGCCATCATGTCTTTGACCTCAAACGACGAGTGAGACATTGTGTTGTCAATTTCATTCGTCCAATTAATAGTCGGGTCACCGGTCCGTGTGTGTCTATACTAGTAACACTGTCAATTCCGGGTGCCACCAAACGTTATACTTTATACCATAACTTACGCGCAGTTAACACCGTTTATGCTGGAATCGATCTTGAAAACGTTATACATGAAACTAATACACTATATTCCGACTAGTCGACGGCAAAATTCAGAGTCGACGTTCTGACATTTCAGCGTCGTCTACGACTAGTCGATTAATCGTTTCAACCCTAAGAGGTCACCACGAAGATCCCTATGAAGTTTGGTGATGATTGGATGAGGCAGGTGGCCTGTAGGGTGTGCCGAAGAATTTAGTCATACAAAGAGTAAAATCCAAGATGGCTGCTGGTGGCCATGTTTTTCAATGAAATACGGAAAAATTAGATGGCTCCCATCTAGAAGTCACCCAAAAGATCCAGTTAAAGTTATCTCTCTTATGTAGTGAAATAAGACACTCGGTAAATAATCCAGGAGGCATAACTCTTAACAAAAAAAACTCGGACAGGACTGGTTTTTCAGTTCATCCAAGAGATTCATGAGTAGAAGCCAAAATCTAAATTTGGTCAAAATTGGATTATGTTTGTAAAATAATCGCCCTTATATTGGGCACCACTGGTTTTTATACACTCCCAAGAGATTAATGAGTAGAAGCCATAGTTGAAATTTGGACTAAATCAATTACGTTTGTAACAGTTATCGCACTTAGTTCATAAAATAGACACCCTGCAGGACTGAATTTCGAACTCAAAATGGACAATATCGGAACATCGTGACATGGAGTAAGGACGGATGGATGCCCATTGTCATTCATAAAACCATTGGTCGAGTTTGTTACACAACTGAACCAAAACAAGAAATTATGGCATTGAAATATATGTAAACAAGCAGTCGCAGACGGCGGTATCCCCCGCCAAATTGTGCAGTTGGGGAAGTGCATTCTCAATAATGTTTACATTCTCAGTATGCGCTAAACAAGAGGTGGGATTTTGTCAAAAAGCCTGGCTTGCGAACTCATTTTAGGTACTGGTCATGGGAACTCATATACCAAATATCTTTGAAATCCGTTGAGATTTGTGGGGGAATGAGCCCTGGGACGTCATCTATTTGCTATTTGGTAAATTCGACAAAAATAATAAACAAAGTCCAATAACTCCGGTAAAAATATCTGGCCAGAACTGGCTTGCGAACTCATTCTAGGTAATGGTCAGGTGAACTCATATACCAAATATCTTTGAAATCCGTTGAGATTTGTGGAAATGAGCCCTGTGACGTCGTCTATTTGCTATTTGGTAAATTCGACAAAAATAATAAACAAAGTCCAATAACTCCGGTAAAAATATCTGGCCAGACCTGGCTTGTGAACTCATTCTAGGTAATGGTCAGGTGAACTCATATACCAAATATCTTTGAAATCCGTTGAGATTTGTCGAAATGAGCCCTGGGACATAGTATATTTGCTATTTGGTAAATTCGACAAAAATAATAAACAAAGTCCAATAACTCTGATAAAAATATCTGGCCAGACCTGGCTTGCGAACTCATTCTAGGTAATGGTCAGGTGAACTCATATACCAAATATCTTTGAAATCTGTTGATATTTGTGGAAATGAGCCCTGGGACGTCGTCTATTTGCTATTTGGTAAATTTGACAAAAATAATAAACAAAGTCCAATAACTCCGGTAAAAATATCTGGCCAGACCTGGCTTGTGAACTCATTCTAGGTAATGGTCAGGTGAACTCATATACCACAAATCTTTGAAATCCGTTTACATTTGTTCAAGTTATGACTCTTACAAATTCGGGACGGACGGACAGACAGACAAGGGTTGTCAAAGTACCGACGGTACCACAAATTTCAGTACCGGTTCCGTACTGATGTTCAGTACCGCAAACCGCGTCGGTATCGATACTCATTGAGTGGTCTTTTACACTCCAAATTACTTTGGTTTCGTGGTTTCCATCATCAATTATTCGTTAAGTTCGAGGTTTAGTCAAACAACGAAAATAAAAATCGCAACGAGATTTACAATTAAGTTGTTGTCTGCAGCAGTTTTCAGCAAGTCGCAAAGGGAGGATTTTTAAAAAGACGGAATACAGAGTGGAACGAATGTAGAAATGCATGTTTGACTACTGGGCCGGATAACATTGTAGGCTTGTATCATATTGTATGGATACATGGTAGTGATGGTCACACAGTGTCACGGACTCAGTGACTCACGGTACACCATATTATTTGTGTGGTAATTAATTATAGAACTCACTAATCGGCCATAAATTCATAATGCCGCCCTATTACTCGCATGTTGTAACTTGTAAATTTGTAATTTCATAAATGATGTCACCCAAATTCTGTCTACAGCCCAGTACAGCGGCCAGTTTTCCTAAAAGTTCAGGTAAACTTTCCCTTTTAGTTTGGATAAATGGGCGTCAATGGCATCTGCTTAAATTTTGGAGTCGAACCTTGACCACTTGTCTGAACTTCCGAATCCACTGATATTTTGTGTTTTGTCGACAAATGTTTTTTCATTCCCGTCGTACTTCCCTTCGATTACAGTATTGCATTCGGCGCATCTGGCTTTCTGCGAGTCATTTTCGTGTGGGATAAAATAATCCCGGACGTGACGAGATTTCCTGGACGCCATCGTAATTCGTAAAAGGTAAAACACAACTTGACAGAGTAACAGACTCCTAGCTCTCAAATGATGCCTCGACACTGCAGACTTGCATCCGGCCGAATCAAAGAAATACAATCATCACAAGCTCACACACAATGTTGCATTCTGTCAATTTCGTGACAAGTTGTCATAGACTCGTAGTGCGGCACACTGTGCCTTTGATGTTTGAATGTGCTGACGATATCTCGTTAACACATTGCAGTTGGGTTGGGCCTTATGTTGAGCTGCTTAATCAACCCTTTACATTCGTTAATAGGTATATTAATAGAAATCAACAATCAGTACCGGGAACCGTCGGTACTCGACGTCAGAACCGGTACCGATTTAATTCCTGATTACCGCCGGTTCCGGTACCGGTACCAGTACCTATTTACAACCCTGAGACAGACGGACGGACGGAACCCATTGCTATATCCATCGCAAATTTTAAATTTGGCGGGGGATAAAAAAGGGACGACCTGCACTTAATCTATCCACAACTTTATGTGATGACTTTTATGAACGTCAGGATTTAAATAACCATACATATTACATGAATATATATGATTTTTCAATAGGCCCATTCTCAATTTGGGTTACAAGTACCCACCCCACTCCCCACATCCTTTGTCTGATAATAATATCTTTAATTTAAACTATATTTTCATAATAAATAATCTGATCTGATGAAATTTTTTGTCTCATTTGACTTGGATTATCGTCACAAATTTACTCCCAGTTGTTTAGTTTTTGGATATAGACTCATTGGAATACCATGATGTAAGTATGCATAGAGGCTATTAATTATGTAAATGGTCTGGTAATATGTCTATCCACATTTATTGTACATGTATCTAGATAATGATATTATATAATATAATATCTCACGTGACTTTCTTGCATTCTGATTGGCTGCACACTGCTATACTATTTTATGATAGTACCCCAGTAGGATGCCTACTATCCTTTTTCTATTTATAGTAACAAACTCTTATTTCGCGAAATCGGTTTGCCGCCTGAAGATAATATAAGACTGCGCCCAGCTGGTCATCCTTAAAAAATAAAATAACTATATAGTTTGACCTAATATTTCGTCCCTTTATATAACCATTTATTTGTAATTCTGGCTGAAGGTTCAAGTTCAAGTTCAAGTTCATACAGTTAGAAAATGGACAAGTTTCAAGTTCAAGTTCAAGTTCATACAGTTAGAAAATGGACAATAGCAAAACAAATATAATGTCCATCAACCCTGATTTTCAAAAGTATTGTGATGGTAAATATGGGTATATATATTTATTCTAATGGCCTAAAGTTGCAACATTTGATCCAAACCTTTGAGCTTTTTCCAGATTCCTTGTGATAAGGTCATGATCCATATAGAAGAGGCCCAATCTAATGAGGTGAAACACTATGTCCAGTCTGTATCCCAGTGAAACAGTTTTCTCCAATGTTTTCCTGAATTGACTGACAGCTCCTTCCTAAAATTGAGGACACATGTTTAATTGGAATTCATAGGTGGTGGACACATGTTTAATTGGAATTCATAGGTAGTGAATTGATAGGTCAAAAACCAAGAGGTCAAAAACGAAGACAGTCAATGACGTTTGAGATGGTCACCTGACTACACAGAGTGAGAAGACTGGGACTCTGAAAACCACACTGCAGGTCAATTCCATTCGTGACTGACGGGACAAAAGATAAAATTCCGTCCTTTGAGGCACCCTAGTTGAGCAATGACAGCCAATTGGCTTTGGTTAATCATTGTATATTGTAGGTTTAAACTATCAGAATTGAATAGAAATGAAACATTTAAATATGCATCCATGATATTGTTTTTATCTCCTTCAAAGTGTATCGTGACTGACGGGACATTTGCGTCTCACATACTTCACGGTACCTTATTTGAGAATGTCGAAACTATCTCAAATCTTATCATGATTCTAACATATTCTTGATAACTCATGACTCTGCATGTCACTCAATGTCATATGTTTAAATAAATTTATATAAATGTTATTCAAATTCCATTAGCGTGACTGACGGGACATGTAATTGTGACTGATGGGACATTATCTCCAAAACCATATGGCCTGACTATCATAATATGTCTAAACAGTAACCTATTATTTTCTTGCACTGTAATTTCATATGCTTGTAGTTTTTATGGTATGTAACATGGATATTGATGTTATGAATATTGATGTTAAATGTGATCATGGATGATCAAGTCACAATTGGAACTCAATATGGACATCGGACTAAATGGGATTTACAAGTTTATTTCATTGATACTTAATGTAACTTTCAACGTTATAAATATATTACACATTTACCACCATGATCCCTGGGAGCCCATGAGGTTGCGAAGGAGAATAAATGGGAAGATTATTCATGCTGAAATTATTTTATTAATTTTAAAAACATTTAATCAGAATTCTCATTTTAACAACACACTTAGCGAAAGCATGTATGTCATGCTTTATACAGTGATCTACAAGTCTAGTATGGATTAAATATTTTAGTGCAAGAAAGTGAGGTGACACATGTATGCAAAATCACCTGCTCATCAAACACTGGACTTTGTGTGACACCCCATTAAACTTGTGATATGAAATTTGCTAACTTGATTACCTGCTTAAATAATATGAATACATTTTTATGTATCGGGTATTTGTTTATAAATATAACTCATGTTTTTTGAAAATTTCCAATAAAATTTATCTTGGCCATATTTAGTGCAAGTCCAGTAGAGTCTTGCAATAAAGTGCAGCAAATAGTCTAGTACAACTGGACCCCCATTCTGGCCATTCATACATGTATACATTGTAGTAGTGTCAACTTATGACACTTACAGTCAGACCAAAACATATACAGTTGTGATCAGAAATTACACATGTATTTTAATTGCCTTAAAATAGCTAGAATATTTCAATTTGGGAACTTGTACTTTAGAAGTGGGCACTACAGGCAATTAACTTGTATAATTGGCCAAATTTGAACCAATAAGCGAGTCCAATATGTATGTACAGTTGTTAGCAAAATAAATGGTAAATGATGGTAGATCTAGGGCCCACTGAGTTTGGGCTGTAAAATTATGTTGATGGTGTACTTTGATGTAGTACTTTGTGAGACAATATGTTGTCATCCGAATCCAATTTTGCACAAGTGTATTAATAATTCATTCACTTTTTTTGTTCACTTTCTTTAAGGCCATACTTTAACAGAACTTTATGCCAAATGAATGTTGTGTTATAAAATCAAGAGAACAGAGTATACAACACAATGTTGTGAAATGGTGTCAAAACATAAATTTATACCATAGTGACAGCATGTTTCCACTAACATATTTCTGTGTGTTGACATATCCTGATTTTGTGACTGACGGGACATAATTTTGTGACTGACGGGACATTGTTGGAGAGGCTGCATAGGAAATCAGTAACAACCAAATGATCAATCCTGTTGTCATTATCATTACACCATCCAACGTAGAAGATAATAAAACAAAAATCAGCAGGTTGTATATCAAATTTAACATGTGTCAAATCGTGACTGACGGGACATTTATTCATATGCTTGGCAAACATGTGTTTTTAAGTATGTAATCACGAGGATCACTCATAAGCTGCTTTTAATCTTTAGAACAGCTGATTTACTATCAGAATTGTCAATGTTCAACATGGGAAGCCCAAATTCCTTCATCAATTTGTCGAATGCTACGATTCGATTAGTTTTGGGCAGTTCGTACCTGCTCAGCCAATCATTAACATTGTCTAGTCAGCGGCTTGGGTGAAAACATGTAGCACATATACAAACTTATCTCTGGTTGGCTATAAGTCACGACTGGTGTGCAATCAACCAATGACAAGCGTTGTTTTATAATTGTGAGTTGTCCGAAAATGTCGACTGATAAGAACTGCGACATGGAACCAGAAAACAAAATAATTCAGCCAAATTCAAGGCATAAATCAAAAGTGTGGGAGTACTTCGGATTCTCAAAAATAGAGAATGAAACACCGGACATGTCGAGTACAACATGCTGTCTCTGCAAAAGCACAGTGTGCACAAACATGAGAGCACATTTGCAACAGAGGAACAACATCGATATCACTGAAAAAATAACAAAAGTTACAGGAAGCTGCCACTACATGTACATGAACAAGAAGTATTTTAAAAATTAAGCAACACATCCACCCACTACCTCGCGATAACCAGTGCAATTGGTCTGTTTATTGCGAAAGATATGAGACTATTCCAAGTTGTGAGTAAGGATACGGTACACAAAACTGGTATATACTCCAGAGTCCAGATATCAAATTCCCAGCCGAACTTACATGTCAGCTACTGTTATACCCAGTCTGTATGCAGAAACAAATCTCAAAGAGAGAGATTTGAATGATGCTGAATTTGTTTCTTTGACTACGGACAGTTGGACTTCTCGGACAACAAGCTAACAAACAGCCCATTTCATAAATTCTCAATGGCAATTCAAGAACTATGTTTTGAGTACAGAGGAAATAGTAAATTTGCATACTGGTGAAAAAGGCTGACAGTCTCAATACAGTTATTTCGAAATGGAACATGATAAAACATTGAAGCAAATCCCCAGTCACTACAGAAAATGCATGCAACATTACTAGTGCTGTCAGAAATGTGAACGCAAAACCACACATTGGCTGTTTTGCACAAACTGTCGACCTGGCAATGCAGAGGGCTGAACGTTTTGCAATTTGACAGATTACTTGGTCGCGTGAGGAGGATTGTGCCATTTTTTCATAAGAGCACTACAGCAATGTCAGTACCTCGAAAGAAACAGGACCATTTAGATCTACCAAAACACAAACTTATCATTGACATCACAACAAGACGGAACTCATCAAATGATATGATAGAAAGATACACTGAGCAGCAAAGCAGCAGTTGATGCTGTATTTCTCTCAAAAGATGCAAAAGAAAAAAAAATACACTGACAGACATTGACTACACTCATATTGAAGACATTCTTACGGTTCTTGAGCAAATTAAATCTGTTACTACCATCTTATGTGACGAGATATTCCCAACTACCTTATTATTTCATCCTTTGTAATATTTAATGCTAAAGTGCTGATGAGAACGATTCACCAATGATCTGCCATGTGAAAATTGCGATCAGAGAAGACTTAAAACCGAGATATTCTGATGCAACAGAGTTTCAATTGGAGGCGTCTTATATGGACCCAAGATTGAGAAATTACCATACATTTCTGATGGTGAAAGACAGGTCTTTGTATGTTTGTTTCAGAAAGCTGTAATCATTCAAATGAGAAATGATTCTGTTCGCCGGCAGGCAAGAGAAATTTATATCAAATTTCGAAATTCACCAATTTATTAAAACAGAACAACGAAAAAATAAGCTACACAATCTTATTCTTTATACATCGCCAAGAATGTATAGTTTATTTTTGTATCATGTTTTCATACTTTGATTAATTTCAACCATTGATATAATCACCTGTGTCATGTTTGTGTAACAGTAACTTGCGTTGATGATTTACTAAGAGCCTTACTACCATACTGGGTTACTGCCAGGGTTTCTGCTACAGCGGCATCATTCCACTCCCCAACTTGATTTAATATTGCCCACAATGTAGCCACAGACCTAGCTCAGCCCCAATTTTACACGGGACGAACGATCACCGACACTGACGATTAACAGATTTCAAGGAATCCTGCACTTGGTGCCTGAATAAGACAAGATCAGTAGCGCGGAGCACATGCACAGTACTGTTGTCTACACCATCATGGATAACACTTTGTTGGCAAATATTTAGTAGTAATCAGCCTCTCGCATTTTAATTTACCATAGATTTCTGTCTATTATAAGTCCTAACTTTCTGAACAACTATTTTCCCTCAAAATCAGTCAAAATGCACATTATACATCGTTAAGTCATTAGGGGGGGGGCTGAATTCTGAACTACAACCATGAATACAGGTGAGTTTTGGCAGTCACTGCGACGAACAGTGCAGACCTTTTACCTCAAAACAAGGTCTGTATCAAAGAAATGATTAATTAAAAATAAAACAATTAATATATTAATAGTTCTCATCAGTGTATTTAGTCCCTATCCAATTAATACAAAATTATCCATTATATGAATCCAGCATGAGGTCATCTCCGTCTGAGAAATGGCTTTTAATTTAACACCAAATTGTTTTGATTGGTACTGTGAACAAAATACAAAGAAAGCATGCAGAACTATGAGATGGGTTCAATCATACACAATCTGAGGGAAGTAAGACAGTGTCATGTACATGTATTTGTGCTTAAACACATATTTGAGCTTAAGCACAACTGATTTATGCTTAAACGTAAATAAGGATTGGTTTAAACAATATTTTATTTCTTCCCAAAATTATATAATTATAAAACATGACACATGTATGAATAGAAGACTAGAAGGGAGGAAGAGGATTTGACAACAAGCATCAGATGCTTTTTAGAGCCATCTCCTCAGACAAGAATAGATTACATATATATAGTGAGAAGTGGAAGTCAAGATTAAGTAAGAGGAAGAGATACAGAGCATGATGAGAAGATTAATGAACTGATGGATTTAATGCTGAAACAGATATCCGGATATCCGGTTGACAACCGGCTACCGTCGCCAACCGCTTTGTAATACACACATGCAATGCCACTGATAAAAACTAACGTATTCAGGTCCTTAATCGGCATAGACTGATAACAGCAGCTTTTAAACACGGGTACTTTATCAATTTTGCAACAAACGTTATCACTCGGATGGGTATACATTCGAAATTACGCGTATTAAAAGTCAAAATCTGGTGCCAGATCAAAAGTCTTCCATGAATGGCAGATTACATAGTCTGGCATCAGCGGTTAAACATCAAAGATGCATGACGTCATCTTTGATGTTCCGATGTCCGGTAAAACATGTGCACTGACGTCACTTGGTCATCGGCAAAGATCAATACAATCGTTTTCACTGCAGAACGGGTGGTCATTTGACATCTACTCTCCGACTGACTACTTGTAGACAGTATCATGGATACCCAAGAAATGAGTAAATCAGATGGCTCGGCACATTTCAAAGAGAAATTGGCAGAATGCAAACTCTGAGAACCAACCCTATTTACATACGCTCGGTCTATACTTCTAACATTACTGAGTTTGAGTAATCTCAGTCGATGAAGTTCAAATGAACTCGAATCAAAGTGGTGTTCCCGTGCAGTCAGACTTATTTGCATCCTAATGACTAATTCTCAGCATTTGATTGTCTTCTAACAGAAAACACTGTTTTCAGCTGTTTTTAAAATTTTCATTTGTTAACTTCATAAAGTTCACAAACTTCATAATTGTGTTTATCGGTCGTCAGTCATCCTATCCATCTCAAATCGCCAAAGAACACCTAGCAATTAGAATACATGAGTCACATGACTGAATAATCGGCCAGTCCCGTAATCGCTATAATGGCAATAAACAAGACAGTCAATGACTGTGGGGTCGCTCACCAGACTGCAAAGACTGATAAGACTGGGACTCGGGAGACCAAAACAGTCAGCACTTTTCATAATCACTTTAAAAGAAGTAGATTTAAACAGGATATGTGGCTAGAGAGACTTCAAGTATGTAGATTGGTGAAAATCCACCTTGAAATTGCCAACTGTACACTACTGATCACCCCCTTCCTCGAGCTCAACAAGTCCCCTCCCGACCGGGCTCCAGACTCCCAAGTCTTAGGTTGGAATTTCACAACTGACACCTCAAACTTTCTCAATTATTGGAAATTTCCAATCTCACAAGCGCCCTTTTCTAAAACCATTTAGATATGTTTGAAGCCCAATTATCCATGGACCCAAAACACAATACATGTACATGTATGTCAGACCAATCAGTCAGGTGGTTCCAAGGTAGATGTTTTAATGAATTTGGTATTTCGATGATTTTATTAGACACAAAAGTGTTAACTCCCCATAGCCTGCAATTTCTTGACAGGTTGACCTCATTTTAACAAATCTGAATCTAGTCACTAAAGAATCCTCCTGATTCCTCCATACTATATGTAAGCTAAATAGTCCAACCTCTCTTGAGAAGACATTTTAAGAATTACTATACAGACATATAGTTATGTCCCTGGTCCCACCCTTTTAACCTGGTGACCCCATCTGAATAAATTTGAATCCCAGACACCAAAGAACCCTTCATACATATCATAAATATCAGTAAAATAGACCTGATGGTCCTTGTGAAGGAAGCATATTAAGAGGGAAACTGTCCTTCGCTTGGCCCCTATTTGACCAGGTGACCCCATTTAAAAAAATCTGAATTGCAGTCAAGGAAGAACATTCCATTCTATATAAGCCAACTAGTTCTTGCAAACATATTTTAAGAATTACTATGTAGTGAAATAGTTAAGTCTCTTGCTCTGCCCTTATTTGACTTTGTGATCCCATTTTCACAAATCTGATAAGATTTAAGTTCCCCAGTTGAAGTTGGGCACCTCATTTATGAATTTTATTTTCTGCAAATTTAGGGATATAGAAACTTCCTAGACGGGAAATTTAACTAACATGTAACAATGTAAATTTGATACTATAGATACTTCCCAGAAGATGAGGCCTAAGCAGAATGAGGTATCCAGAGGGTCAATTTGGTGATGCTAGCCCACTGTGCGGGATAGCATCACAAAAAGCGTGTCTGTTCCTACATTGTGCATGCCTGGCCTCAAGCAACACAATGTATTATACAATCAAGCCTTGAAATAGTGTGATAGTGTGTCTGTCATTTGCAGAATGAGGTCCCCAGAGGGTGAATTTAGTGACGCTATCCCGCACAGCGGGCTAGCATCACTAAATTCACCCTCTGGGGACCTCATTCTGATAAGGCCCTCAACTGCTATGGAAGACCTAGAATAAGATTGAAGTTCCCCAGTTGAAGATGGTGATGTTCACCCATTGGGCACCTCAATTATGAATTTTATCTTCTGCAAATTAGGGGATATAGAAACTTCCTAGAAGGGAAATTTAACTAACAACAATGTAAATTTGATACTATAGATACTTCCCAGAAGATGAGGCCTAAGCAGAATGAGGTCTCCAGATGGTGAATTTGGTGATGCTAGCCCGCTGTGTGGGATAGCATCACTAAAAGCATGTCTGTTCCTACATTGTGCATGTCTGGCCTCAAGCAACACAATGTATTATACAATCAAGCCTTGAAATAGTGTGTCTGTCATTTGCAGAATGAGGTCCTCAGAGGGTGAATTTAGTGATGCTATCCTGCACAGCGGGCTAGCATCACTAAATTCACCATCTGGGGACATCATTGTGCTAAGGCCCCCAACTGCTATGGCAGACCTAGGATAAGATTGAAGTTCCCCACTTGAAGTTGGTGATGTTCACCCATTGGGCACCTCAATTATGAATTTATCTTCTGCAAATTAGGGGATATAGAAACTTCCTAGAAGGGAAATGTAACTAACAACAATGTTAATTTGATACTATAGATACTTCCCAGAAGATGAGGCCTAAGCAGAATGAGGTCTCCAGAGGGTGAATTTGGTGATGCTAGGCCGCTGTGCAGGATAGCATCACTAAATTCACCCTCTGGGGACCTCATTCTGCAAATGACATTAGTCCTGATATGAACAATACATGAATGATTGGGAATTAATGACTTCTAGCAGATCTGCAAGGAATGTTTATAAACATATGAAGATTGACATGATTGTGTCAGCATACCCAGCATATATACAGTTACAGCCAAATAAATGCTTCTTATTAATGATTCTGTCAAGAATTGAGTAAATTTTATTTTTGGGACCAGGCCAGGGTGACAGAAGCAGTGCACTTGAGTGAAGGGCCAGGGGGGCACAACCTTCAGAAATGTAATGGCATTAGTTTTTCAATTTTCAAAATTTTTTAAACAATATATATATATAATTGACCATAGAGTTAAATACAATTTTTTTAAATTTTTTTTTTAATATTTTAATAAAAAAAACAATTCCACAGTTTTTTTTAAATATTCTTTTATTTTTTAATATATCATTTCTTTTCTATTCTTTTCTTTTTTGGTTAAAGAGTTTAATCTTAATTTTTTATTTTTTTTGAGTTATGTCCCTGGCCCCACCCACATTTGACCCAGTGACCTCATTTGAACAAATCTGAACCCCAGTCAACCAAGGATCCTTCATACCAAATATGAACCCATTTGGCCTGATGGTATTTGAGAAGAAGATGTTTAAAAGAATTACTAAGGAGGGAAAGAGTTATGGCCCTGGTTTCTCAACTAATCAACCTGGTGACCTCATTTGAACAAATCTGAATGTGAGTCACATAGGGAACATCCACACCAAATATGAACCCATTAGGCCTTATGATTCTGGAAAAGAAGTCGTTCTAAGAATTACTATCAAGGAATAGAGTTGTGGCCCTGCTTTCGCAACTATTTGACCCAGTGACCTCATTTGAACAAATCTGAATAAGAGTCACCTAGGAAACACCCAACCAAATATGAACCAATTCGGTCCAATGGAACTTCAGAAGAAGATGTTCAAAGAATTGTTGACGGACGGATGGACAGATGGACGATGGATGGACGGACGACGGACGAGGAGTGATGACTATAGCTCCACCGGAGACTTCGTCTCAGGTGAGCTAAAAACTGCCGATATTTGCATGTACAAACATATGTATATAGGTCACACAATATTCTTCCCAAAACGAGAACGATAACAAGTCAGGTAGCAGTCGCAACTGCAGTACAAACAGGTCAAGCATGACATGATGACACGTCTATTTATAAACACTGCGAGTTTTAGTTCACTGTGTTATCTACCAAGTTGTCAACACGTGGCTTTGTGACGTTCGTGTTTGGTGATTTACATTCGTTTAATAGTAAATACAAGCTCTGTCTGTGTAAACATTACGCGAGTTTGCCATACAGTTAATTAATCAAATTATGCTGATATATTTGTACATATTATAGTGTAAATAATCAGTGTAAAGTCATAGGTTGAAAATAGCGGATAACCGGTTATGATCCGGTTACACGTCGCGGTTAACCGGCCAAAAAAATAGGTCAACCGTTTTAGCACTAGATGGATTACAGTTGGGTGAGAACAGAGGGAAAAAAAGAAATTAGCACAAATATTTACAATGATCACTTCCCTTATACATGATATTGTTTTACATAGGAAAATTTAAAACTATGTGTCGAGTGGAGTCACTAGTTTGCCAGTACCTTTATATGGCTTCTTTTTTTCTTTTTTTTGTGTAGCATCGAGTTACTGAAATTGTTCCCACATTGTTAGCTATATAAATAAGCATTAAAAGTGAAAAGGGCCTACCATAGGCTGCAAGTAAAATAGCCTGAAACCTTGAATACATCTTTAGTGGCAGAGCAAATTAACTGATGACTAACCTTATCTCCAATTTTACTGAGATACTCAGCTTTCTTGAGCATACAATCTCTTATCTCTGTCTCTCCCAGATTTTTTTCAGCATCCTCAAATTCTTCGTCTAGTTTCTTCAATTCACATTCATTTTCTTTTTTCATCTTTTGCAAGATTTTATCATCCACTTTCCATCCCAGATCTTTACAAAGCTCTTCATAAAAGAACGACATATCTGAAATTCAATGGAGGAGGTGCCTTATTAAATTGGAATTTGTACTCTCATACATTGAAGGTAACTGCTGTCTGTTATGTATGAAATAAATAGTAAGTTTCCCAAAACTTGTTCAGAGTCTAATGGAAAATATGCTAAGAGTAAGGACGAATATTACAGTAAATGCTTTTGACTGGTAACACAAATCCCGTCAAAACAAAATTCTCTCAAATATAGACACCACATATTAAAAGAAATCAAACAGGTTGTATTTTTTTTAGTAATCATTCAGGGTCAAAACAAAATAGTATTTGCAATGCTTTTTTTTCTTCAAAACAAAGCACTATTTTTGTTTCCTCCATTCGTTGTAAAGAAAACAATTGCAAAAAAAGTTTGGCGAGATGTTTGGAGAGCGAAAAATGGCAATCACATACATATTTATACAAAACTATGAACAAGACAGTCAATGACTGGGGTCATTCACCTGACTGCAAAGACTGAGACTCTGGAGACCACAACAGTCAGAACTTGTCATAATCACTTTAAAAGTAGTAGTTCTAAACAGGACATGTGGCTAGAGAGTCTTCTGTATGTAGATTGGTGAATATCCACCTTGAAATTAACAACTGTACACTACTGACCCCCCCTGCCCCCCCCCCCTTCCAGCTCATAACAAGTCCCCTCCCAACTGGATTCGTAAATCCTATTGCGCACCTCCTCAGGTTGGAATTTGACAACCGACACCTCAAACTTTCTCAATTGTTGGAAATTTCCAATCTCACAAGAACCTTTTTTAACGAGAGGCCGATCACGATCGGCAGATGTTAACCCATCCCTTGGCGATAGTAAATTACTATGATCGGAATAATAAATGAGAGTTTTTGTGTTGAATTATAGAGTACCGGTATACTGTTATGTACTATTATAGACAAATGTACATACCACAAATTATTGGAATTTATGGGTCACTCGCATTTATATAAGAGAATGCACTGGTACAGCTAAACCACCACAGCATTGGGTTAAATGTGAAAAGTTGCCTGGACATGGAATACTTGGGTTAAGAGAGTCCAATTTAAGTTTACAATAATAATGTATCAAATTCTACCAACAATATAGTATACAGATAAGCCACCTCACTGCTGACCCATTAATATCAATTATATAGCAGAGCTGTCAACAAATCACAAGAATTGTTTATGTTGAACACTGACTTCTCTATTAAACCAATAACAACTAGAGGTCAGATTCCATGGAATCAGATATACATGTACTTCCATGGTATCCCATCCCATCCCATGTGAGTGTTATGTGTTTTCCTCTTCATGCAAATGCATATTGGTGCTTTGTGATCCGATTGTGGACTTGCATTGACATTTCTGAATAAGAAATATATTCCAAAGGTTTATGTCATGATGATTAATGACTGTCTAATGCATCATGGTCCTGACCAACTGAGTCACCATTCACCCAGCCAATCAGTTCATTTGTATTCGGTAGGGATAATTTTAGGGCTAATAATAACCCCTCCCCAGGACGCCCAAATCCTGTTCAACGGTCACAGAATTTGGCGTGTCTGATTATATAGTAATCGACATGTATATCAAAAGGGTGTAAAGCATATTAATGTACCATAACTCTGTTATATCACATTTATTGGATAGTTCTTTCAGTTTCGGATTCAGACTTTTTTAGTTTTATTGGCGGAGGAAAGACTGCTTATTAATTAATTCAGAGCGTCATCGCTACGCTATAGTCATCAACGTCTTTGTAATAGAGTTAACTGTAATCGAGAGATAACTATCTCACAATCGATAATGCCATGTGAGTGCTTACCCGTCCGCTTTAATATTAATGTTGTCCGTATATATACTACCAAACACATTCAGTGTTCAAAATATAAAACACTAGATTCGCAATTATCCATTCTCTGTCTTAATTGTTGGTTCTCTTACATGTTGGTGAATCCCGGCATACCCAACTTTTTCTAGGAAGTCAAATTCATCGCTAGTTTCTGACGTGCTGCATGCGTTGGTTTCCCAGTCTATCTCTTTGTAGCATATAAGAGTACTTTCTCGGTATCGATAAATTTTCACATTGACACATAACGCTCCAGCTACATGAGTAGTCATACGTCATGATGTGACCGTGCTACTTTATATACCAAAACAGTATATGCCTTTATTACATGCTACACATGTATACTAACTAAGTTATTAAACCTAACTCACTAATATACATTTTATAGCCGCATTGTAATCATTTCATTGCGCGTACTTGGTTCATTCCATTTCGCGCTATTCCGTTCTTTACACTTCCCGTCCCCAGCCGCATTACCTGTTCTGCATTTCGCTATTTCATATTCTTAACTTAGCCCAATCTCTTACCCGCTTAAGTCTACTCTGTCTATGTTAGCGCCCAATATTAGATCTAACTGTCTGATACTAAGTTCTCTTAGCCAATCACCGGTAAGATTATTTGCCGCCTTTTGTCAGTTCATAATTATCGTTCGATGCGACAACATCGTTCCGTCGTGACACACTCAGTGTAAGCGTACATTCTTCTATGCCTGAAGAATGTTACAGTTAATAAGTTTAAGAAGTAATACTACGTTATGACATCTGACCTATGCTTTCCAAAGGATGGTATGTAATATTTGTTATATGTTGTCACCCGTTATTATAGCTTGTATTTTAATAATATTGTCTTCGGTTTTGAAACTTTAGTGTTGTCACATTTGCATAAATATATTTGCCCCATAATGTAGGATTTAGGAAATCGCACGCTGCGTTCATAATATCCCTTTTATACCAGCAATATAGGTTTTATTTCTAACTGTTCGTCACAGTTAGGATTGTGTCAAAATAGTTGTTTATATCGACAATAGGGAAGTTGGTTTATTGACACAATCACATTTCACATATTTATTAATATCCATACTGGATATTTATTCGGCAGCAACTACAACCTATGTATTTGTTCACCAGGGTCCTTTTTCTCGATTGATGCATGATTGATGCTCGATGTGATGTTGTGGTGTTGCTGTCAAGCTGTATAGATGTGTTGTGATGTCATCCATGTGTGATGCTTGTTGGATGTGTTCCGTTTGGTATAGAATGAATATTCAATAAATGCATGATGAAGACTTTTAAAGGTAGGCTCAGCTTTCTATAGACCCTGCCAGATGTTAAGACTCAGAGCCCATAAATGTTTGTGATAGCGACATGGTTCACTTAAGACCCACCCCTGTGCTCTACCACAATGGCGCCCATTCGTATAGCTATAGCTCTGATTATAGTGTGGAACTTTTGAAATTGGTGTGAAAATTGGAACTTTGTAGAAATTCGTGTTTTCGTGCTTCAAAAACTGTGAAAAAATGACAATCAGGATTTCTGGAGATATTCAGCGTTGGAGTGGAAGAGACAATACAAATTGAACAGTTTTATGCTTAAAAAGGCATAAAAACATAAATTCTGTTGAAAATTTGATAAATTCTGTAAAATTTTCATGTTAATCAGTGAAATTTGTAAACACATTGTTTTGGTGTGGCTGTATTCCTTTGATATTATAATTATGTCTAAATGTTTGTATTGTCAGCTCTGTTTAGTCGTTTTTAGCGTTTGGGCAAAGTCCAAACTTTAAATTCGATTTGTTACTCTGCCAATATTTTGTGGTCCGGATTTTGGTAAATTGAAACCCGGTAAAGTTGTGTTTTCCGGATTTTTGTAGTCCGTGGTTTCGTTTCGTTTCAACTGGGTCACATTTTGGTCAGAACACAAAAATGTAAACAGTAACACGTGAGTTTGTTTTCAAATATTCTGATCAACTTTAGTAGCCTTTAAAGCTAATTATTAGCTTTTGTTTAGGTAACTATAGGTGTAGTTAGGTATATAATATATCAGTCCAGCCACACATTATGTATTGTTTGCTGTCAAAGTTTATTCTTTGACTGAAATATTGTCATAAAGTGACATCTGTTGATAAATGCATACAAGTAGGCCAAATGTCAGCTTATAAATTGCAAGGGGAATATCATTGCATATTACCAGAGATTTTCTGAAACCGAAATTGGTTGAGAATATTTCAAATTTCTTGACATTCGGTCGTCACTTTTTTGTGACGGTGTGATAAATACCTTTTGTCTCCAACATTATGCAATGCAATTCTGACTTTGCATTAATAAGTTAGTAGTTTTCAGACCCGGTGTTGGACAAATTGTCCCAACTAGTTCTGGTATTACAAGCAGGTGTTGTCATCTTGGTTTGTTGATAGTCGTGACATGGTAAGTTGGTGTCGGAGTCTGCAGTTGTCGGAGTCTCAGGTTAACGGTGAGTCAACCCTGACCCCTCCCCTGCCACACCCTCTTTCCCACTGAATTTTTTTTTTGTGAGCCGAGTACGCATCGCGCTTGCTTTCATCTCATTTCATCAGATAGGTGCATGAATTAAATTCTTCACAACACTAATTAGGTGGAAGTTAACTTAACCAAACTAATTAGTAGCAGTTGTCGGCAAGAAAACTTGCAAATTTTCAGCCAGTCCACACTTAGCATGCAAGCGGAAGTGAAATTTGTGTTCAAATTTTCAGACGACGGTGAATTTATAGTGCGACAATAGGTGATTGTAAAAATCTTTATTGATTTTCAGTGACGGTGAATTGTGATTTGAGAATTTTGTAGTTGACGGTGGAGTATATAGCTCGAAAATAGGTGATTTTTCAGAGCAAGTTCGGAAAATAATTTTTCGAATCAACTTTCAGTTGACGGTGAATGTTAATATTCATTTGTGTTGTTGTGTCAACACGTGATTGATTATATTTCAGTTTTGTCGCCGGACGGCACAATTAACTTGAAATTAGGTGACTTATTGGTGACGTCGTGGAAAATTAATTTATTTTTCCATTGTTGAGTTTGTAGTGTGTGATTGATCAGGTTAGATCTGACTTTGAAATTTTTTCAGTTGACGTCAGATAGCGAGCGGAAATAGGTGACTTGAATATTTAATCGCAGATTAATTTTGAATTTTGATGCGATTTGTAGGTATTAGCTTGGTAGTTAAATTGTAGGTGACTTACAGTGTTCTGATTTACAGCAAACTTGAGAAATTTGTATTTTTCAGAAATTTTCTTACGTAGTTGGACTTGAGAATTTTTCTTGAATTAAATTTTTCCGCAGAATTATTTCTTTTCCGCAGGTTTAATTACAAAATGAATTTTGTTTTTCAGTGATTTCTGAGTTAGTAGGCAGAAAATACTTAGGTTTTTCTGTATAAGTTTCAGCGCGTCGGTTTTTCAGATATTGAGTTTAGTCTATTTTCACTTGACGTTTTCAGCGTTCAGCAAGGTTATTACTTTGACCTTTACACTTAGTGATTTTTTTTTCCCCGAATTCTCTTGTAGGTTTCGACTCGAATTATTTTTTATTCCAGTTAGTTAAAGTGACATTTGTTTTTTTTTTCAGAGATATTTCTTAGAATTTGTAGGTCGATCGTGGTTGAAATATTTTCAAATTTTTCCTAGCTATTTGCGAGTTAGTGAAAGATGGCGTCACAGATTTCAGAGGAAGTTATGTTGAAGATACAGGCTGAGATATTGGAATTGACAGTTCGGATAGAGGAGTTGAAGAGAAATAGTGAAAATAGTTACGATAATAATTACAGCAATGATGATTATTACAGAAATGATAATTATAACAGTGGTTATAACTCTTACTCCAGACAGCGTGCACAGAGATATAGGAATAGGAATCGCAGAAGGCAGTACACGGAGAGAAGCGATAATGCTCATTATTTTCAGAAGGAGTCACATAATGTTTCAGATGAGAGAAATGATTATAGTAATCACACAAATGATAGGTTACAAGGAGAGTATGTATCTGGTAGATACACCGGATGTTGGAAATGTGGTGATTTGACGCATAAAGCGTTTGGTTGTAGGAAAGGTGGATACTATCGCTACTATGATAGAGATAAATTTTTTCGTCCACAGGATAGATCCCGGAGATTTATTAACAAATCTCAATTTGTTAATGATTCCAGTAAGGAACATTGTATAAATGGAAATGCTACAGAGTCAGATATTACTGTTTCAGGTTACAATACTAAGGCTCTTGTTGATACAGGTTCGACTTGCTCCACAATTTGCGAGCAATTTTACAGCACTTTCTTGAAACATATTCCTTTGCAGCCCTTGTCTGTTATACTTAATATAGAGTGTGCTGATGGCAAGAAACTTCCTTATCTTGGATACATTCAGTGTCCTATTACAGTTCCTTCTTTAGGACAAGATTCAGGCAAAGAGTTCATTTTTCTTGTAGTGCCAAACAGTTCTTATAACATGTCAGTGCCAGTTTTGCTAGGAACTAATATTCTTTCAGAACTCATGCAGTTGTGCAAAGATGCACATGGTAACAGGTTTTTACAGAATGCAAACTTGTCATCATCTTGGTTTATGGCATTCAGATGCATGATTTCTAGGGAGAAAGAACTTGCTAAACACAACTTTGTTCTAGGTCATGTAAAGTCTGCTGAGAATACTCATGTTATTCTCCATCCTAATACTAAGAAAGTTGTTACTGGTTTTATTGATCATAAGATTCCTTACCAACCCACATGTGCTATTTTGCAGCCACTTCCAGATGATGAGCGGTTCAAATTTTTAGAGATAGGTCCATATATTGTGAAATATGATTTCAAGAGCACTGATACTGTTGATGTTCACTTGTCAAATATTTCTTCTAGGACTATTAGTATAGCACCTAACTCTGTTATTTGTCAGGTACAGCCAGTCTCTGTTGAGCAAGATATTGAAACCTCCCCAGGTTCAGAGACTACCTCTTCATTTCTTGATAAAATTACTATTGATGTTTCTTCTCTTGATGATGTAAAGGATATATCTGTTGCATTGAATCTTATCAAAGAATTTTCAGATGTTTTTTCACAGCATGATCTTGACTTAGGTTTTTACAGTGCAGTTAAGCATAGGATCGACATGTATGATTCTACGCCTTTCAAGGATCGTCCGAGACGTTTACCTCCAAGCATGATTGATGAAGTGAGAAATCATCTTCACCAGTTGTTAGCTGCCGGCATTATACGCCGATCTCACAGTCCATATTCTTCTAATGTTGTTTTAGTTAGGAAGAAGGGTTCAAATGACCTTCGTATGTGTACAGATTTTAGAATTTTAAATAAACGCACTATTCCAGATAATTATGCACTCCCTAGGCCTGAAGACCTTTTTGATTACTTAGCAGGTGCCAAGTACTACTCAGTTCTCGATCTCAAATCTGGTTTTCATCAATTGGAAATTGCAGAGGAGCACAAAGAGAGAACAGCTTTTACTGTTGGAGGTTTAGGTTTCTATGAATATAATAGACTTGCATTTGGTTTGAACAATAGTCCTTCTAGCTTTCAGAGAATGATGGAAGACTGCCTCGATGGTCTTAACAGGAAAATATGTAATATTTATGTTGATGACGTCATTGTATGGTCAAAATCTGTTCCAGAGATGTTGGAGCGACTTAGACTTGTTTTTGACAGGCTCAGAGAATGTGGTTTGAAACTGGCTCCAGCAAAGTGTAAATTTTTCATGCGCCGTGTCTCATATGTAGGCCATGTAGTTTCAGAGAAAGGTATCGAGACAGATCCTGCTAAAGTTGACAAAATTGTCAACTGGCCAGTTCCCAAGAACTCTGATCAATTGCGATCATTTCTTGGCTTTGCAGGATACTACAGAAAATATTGTCCTAATTTTTCCAGGATTGCTAAGCCCTTGACAGATTTACTTCCCCCTACAAATACAAAGAAGCCAAAGAACAAGGTTAAATCCTCTTTTACAGGGAAATGGAAATGGGAGCATGAGCAGCAGTCTGCTTTTGATACTTTGAAAGATCGTCTTTCTAATCCCCCCATTTTAGGTTACCCCGATTACAGCAGGCCCTTTGAAGTCCATACTGATGCGTCCCTTCATGGTTTAGGTTGTGTCCTTTACCAAGAGATCGATGGCGTGAAGAGAGTTATTGCGTATGGCAGCCGAGGAACCACAGCAGCAGAAAAGAATTACCCGGCACATAAGTTAGAATTTTTAGCTTTAAAATGGGCAGTTACAGAAAAGTTTTATGACTATTTATATGGTAATTATTTTGTAGTGTATACTGATAACAATCCCTTAACTTATGTTTTAACTTCAGCCAAATTAGATGCCACTGGACAGAGATGGTTATCAGCCTTAGGTTCTTTTAAATTTGATATTGTTTACAGACCCGGTAAATTTAATACCGATGCAGATGCCTTATCCAGGTTGGATACACCTCCTCCAGATATTATTACAAATGATTCAGTACAAGTTATTTGTAATTCATTACAGGTTCAGCAACCTTTTGTTGAAAGTTTATGCTGCAGCACTGATGTTTTAAATTCTATTCAAGATGATGTAGGCCATGATCTTGATGAAATGAATTATAGGGATTGGAGAAGATTGCAGGAAAGAGATGATGTATTGTCCGTATGGTTATCAGCCGTGAGAAGAAATAGTTGCCCAAAGAGAAAGTCCCTTCCCCCTTCTAAGCTTCATTCAGCATTTTTAAGACATTTTTCTAAGCTTAGGTTGCAGCGAGGAGTTCTTTATAGAGAGTCCACTTTTAATGGTAAAACCACCACTCAGCTTGTTTTACCATATTCACAGATTACTTTTGTTCTTAAATCATTACATAATGATATAGGACATCCAGGTCGTGACAGAACAGTTTCACTTGTGAAAGAAAGGTTTTATTTTCCAGGTATCGACAGTGCTGTCGATGATTGGATAAAACATTGTCATAGATGTATTCGAGTTAAAACTAATCCGAATTTCAGAGCCCCTTTAGTATCCATCACTACTTCTCAACCACTTGAACTTGTTTGTATTGATTTTCTTACTCTTGATTGTTCTAAAGGTGGTTACCAATATGTTCTTGTTATGACAGATCATTTTACTAAATATGCACAGGCTTATCCTACAAGGAACATGACTGCAAAAACTACTGCTGATGTATTGTTTAACAATTTCTTTATTCATTATGGTTATCCTCAACGTATTCATAGTGATCAAGGTGCTAATTTTGAATCTCAACTTATTTCTGAACTTTGTCAGCTTTGCAGCATCAAGAAGTCCAGAACTACTCCTTATCATCCGATGGGGAATGGTGTTACAGAGCGATTTAATCGCACACTTATTAGTATGTTAGGTACTCTTAATCCTGATCAGAAACATGACTGGAAATCACATATAGGTCCTCTTGTTCATGCTTACAATTGTACTAGGCATGAAACTACTGGTTTTGCTCCTTTTCAGTTGATGTTCGGAAGAGAACCACGGTTACCTCTTGATGTTTTATTCGGTCTGAATAAACCTGATTCTGATCAAACTTCTTATTGTGATTATGTTTCAGACCTTAGACAGAGACTTTCTGATTCTTACAGATTAGCATCCAAATCTATGTCTGGTGCTCAGAGTAGTAATGCCAAATATTATAATCGAAAGCTTCGTGGTGCAACTATACATGTAGGTGATAGAGTCTTAGTAAAGACATTAGCTTTCGAAGGCAGACATAAATTGGCAGATAAATATGATTCTGAAGTTTATACTGTTAAATCTCAACCTAATTCTGACATTCCTGTTTTTAATTTAGAAGATGACAGTGGAAAGCAAAGAACTTTACATAGGAACCACTTGTTGCCTATTGGTTCTTTACCCTTTGACTTTCCAGATGACGACACAGCCCTTAAATCTCCTCTTGAACAGAGAGATGCTGATGCCCCAATTGTAGATCCTCTTATCCCACCTGTACGGCCACCAGAGCCTAAGGTGCGGAAACGTCGTATTTCAGGTACTGGTAGTGTTACTTCACGTGATGAAGTTCGTGATAACCATATTAATGGTTCAGACCATATAGATGGTTCAGATGAAGAATCGGTGATATTGTTTGTTCCACAGGGCGTTGCAGGTATAAAATCTGCTCCTAATGCAGTGGACAGTTCAGCTCCATCTCGTCGGGGTGACGACTTTCCTGCGAGATTGGAAGCTGGTGGTATTTCTTCTTCCTGTGGTGACGACCGCACTCAAATAGATGAGTTCAGGGAAGTTAGAACTGATGTCGGTGATGACAGTAATGTTGATATTTCAGCTACACAGGATTCGACAGGTCAATTTGAACTTCGTTCCACAGGTGATAGCAATGATGAGGCTGATGAGAATGATGATGAAGTTGTTGATATTGTCCGTGTACCTTTAGCATCTATTGCAGAAGATACTGTTGTTGTTGATGGTAATGTTGATGGTGCGAATGTTGATGGTGATGATGGTGCCTCGAGTAATAGTCAGAGTGGAGATAGAGAAAGAATTTCTCTTTCAGCGTCCATACCAAAACCAGTACCTAGAAAATCTAGCAGAGCAAAGAAACCTCCATCATGGATGGGTGATTATATTTCAAAAAATATTCAACCCATTTCAGGTGGAAAAGATGAATATAAGAATCAGCTTTTGCGTAAGCTTATGGAAAATCAGATCTGCACCAAGGTAGCTCCAGATGTTCTTCAGTCCATTCTGAAGACTATCTTGGATGAATAAGATTTTCATTTTCAGTTCACTCATTTATATTCAGTGATTCCATATTACTGATATGTCAGTTTCAATGATGTGTGTATACATTGGACATAGGCATTGTCCTGTTGTGTAAGTTGTTTTTAAAATTGATTCTTTTATAAATTATGTATTGATATTATGTATTGTTAGGTATCACTTATCATCTTCGTACGATCAGAGATATTTCCACTTATTCCAGCTGACGATCCAGTGTAGAGCTACGACTCATATGAGGTACCAGTTTTCAAGGAATTCTATTTTTTTTTTTGTTATATACTCTGTGAGGTGATAAAGTGTTCCTTTCTATATATGATTATGATTTTAACATATTTGTGTTGATTGTTGTGTATTCATGATTGAAGTTCTCAGATAGACCAGCCAGTGTGAATCAGTGGTGATTCCATTTCAGTGGTGTTGTGTGATATATTCACGTTGTTTACTGTCTACGCCAGATAGTGAAGATTAAGTTGATTAAGTGAAGTTATATAATGCTGATATTTGATTTCAGTTTTGAAGATAGGTCGGTGTCAAGATTATCTCTGTGTATGAGAATGTTATAGATGATAATTTTCCATTATCAGTTGCAGAGTTTGAAAGTCATGTCTATTTGCGACATTTCCTTTCAGTATTGGTTTAAATGACTAGGGAGTCATTTTGTCAACAGAGGGGAGAGTGTGACCGTGCTACTTTATATACCAAAACAGTATATGCCTTTATTACATGCTACACATGTATACTAACTAAGTTATTAAACCTAACTCACTAATATACATTTTATAGCCGCATTGTAATCATTTCATTGCGCGTACTTGGTTCATTCCATTTCGCGCTATTCCGTTCTTTACACTTCCCGTCCCCAGCCGCATTACCTGTTCTGCATTTCGCTATTTCATATTCTTAACTTAGCCCAATCTCTTACCCGCTTAAGTCTACTCTGTCTATGTTAGCGCCCAATATTAGATCTAACTGTCTGATACTAAGTTCTCTTAGCCAATCACCGGTAAGATTATTTGCCGCCTTTTGTCAGTTCATAATTATCGTTCGATGCGACAACATCGTTCCGTCGTGACACACTCAGTGTAAGCGTACATTCTTCTATGCCTGAAGAATGTTACAGTTAATAAGTTTAAGAAGTAATACTACGTTATGACATCTGACCTATGCTTTCCAAAGGATGGTATGTAATATTTGTTATATGTTGTCACCCGTTATTATAGCTTGTATTTTAATAATATTGTCTTCGGTTTTGAAACTTTAGTGTTGTCACATTTGCATAAATATATTTGCCCCATAATGTAGGATTTAGGAAATCGCACGCTGCGTTCATAATATCCCTTTTATACCAGCAATATAGGTTTTATTTCTAACTGTTCGTCACAGTTAGGATTGTGTCAAAATAGTTGTTTATATCGACAATAGGGAAGTTGGTTTATTGACACAATCACATTTCACATATTTATTAATATCCATACTGGATATTTATTCGGCAGCAACTACAACCTATGTATTTGTTCACCAGGGTCCTTTTTCTCGATTGATGCATGATTGATGCTCGATGTGATGTTGTGGTGTTGCTGTCAAGCTGTATAGATGTGTTGTGATGTCATCCATGTGTGATGCTTGTTGGATGTGTTCCGTTTGGTATAGAATGAATATTCAATAAATGCATGATGAAGACTTTTAAAGGTAGGCTCAGCTTTCTATAGACCCTGCCAGATGTTAAGACTCAGAGCCCATAAATGTTTGTGATAGCGACATGGTTCACTTAAGACCCACCCCTGTGCTCTACCACAATGATGTTATATACATTGTCATTAATATGACATAAAGATCAAAGATGCCGTCGGGCAGCTGTGCCCTTGATGTAACAACGTTGCAATTATAGACCAATACATGTAGTACCGACTTGTTACACCGAGTTATCATAATTATCCGATTCTCATTGCTTACGGTTGACCGGTCATACAGTACAATTCATGCATGTCACGGCCGCGGTGACGCACATACGTTGGCAACACATGAATAATTTCATTACCGAAAATACGGAATTTTAATTTAGTAAATCGGTATTACGCTGATACCGATACTGCACGGTAAATACCGAGTACCGCCCATCTCTTGTGGCGGTGCATATGATATTGTTTGTTTTCTTATTTTTGTCGCTGTTGTTTGATGGACTTCTATATACGCATCACCACTACCACTATGAAGTAAGTACCGGTACATAGATCTATGTACATGTATGTGAAGTTCTTCTTCTTCAGACTATGGCTTGCAGTCAATGTCTGACTATAATAAGTTCTCTCCTTGCACATTCGGAATGAATGTTAATAGCTTTTTCATGGCATAAATCAATCTCTATTGTAAACATCAACAGCAGTAAATCCATATTCCCTATTAAATCCCTTATTAAATTCATTGTACTGAGTGATAATTACAAAGTAAACAAGCCTAGGGTTATAACTTGAAAGTAAATCAATATTTTACTCCATTGAAACAAGTGAGAAATGACTATATACTCTTGTTGATCCCCCTTCCCTTCCCACCCCTGCCACCCCCCCCCCCCCCCATCCAGTCCCTTTATTCATTTCAACTGCACCTCTTGTACATAAGCACTGCACCTCATGATATACGTTGATAAAATGGGAAACAAGACGATTGGTACCTTGGAAGATTGGTACCTGGACGTTTCGTACCCACCGGACGATTGGTACCAGTCTGGTTTGGACGGTTGGTACCAATTCAAGGAAGACGATTGGTACCAGATAATTTATCATCCACATTGAAATGGTACCAATCGTCCACAGGGTACGAAATGTCCAGGTACCAATCGACCCGTGGGTACCAAACGTCCAAGGTACCAATCGTCTAGAAGCCATAAAATGCTATCTGTACATGTTACCATAAGTTACCTTGAATCTGGCTTGATAAGTTGAACTTTTGCAGGCTCCCGTTTTCACATTATTAATATTATTAATATTATGAAATTTGATATCAAATAAACTTGATTGAATCTTGGACTTATAGATTGTACGTGCCGTGGGTTATCCATGCGTACTGACGTAATCATATTAGGTAAAGTGTTAAAGAATCACACTATGAAGTACAATTTTATGTTTATTTCAACAAATGTGCAGTGAATCTGGAACATGACAAAGCATTTCGAAGCCAAAGTTCAAACAGATTGCCTATTTTCGACACATTGAAATGAAAGCACTGAAACTTACGATCGGCAATTCCTGCCTCAGTTATTTTATTGCGCAAATCTTTATCATTTTTATATCTGTCAGTTCCCAACAGATACTTCCATTGAGAAAGCTCTAAGTTAGGGTTTTTCGCCAATCCTTCCTCTTCCAAATTTTCAATCGGCATTTTTTTTTTCTCGGGGATGCGTTTCTGCGGTCCTAATAAAACGAAACTTACATTGACTTTTTTTTCTAATAATAATATGTACAGTATCATGACCAAATGTATATATATTTTGTATGTGCATATTATATGCCGTGTGTTTTAATAATGTATTCAAATTTAACCCATCGCCCATCCCAACACACATAACTGCTGTCGAGTGCTGAAAAACAGGAAGTGTTTCTCGACAAATGTCACTTGTGAGGAAACAGCAATTTCGAAATTTATGCACGGCAAATCTCTTCTTTTGGCATAGAAATCTAACATCAAAATGCCTGACGTCGAGAAGCTACTACTTGAAGATGCTTTAGACGATAGTCCTCAGGTGATATTCAATAGTCACTGATAATTGTTGCGCAAGAAACCCACACGGATTGTTTTTATTTTTATAAACAGGTCGGGCAAAGCCTAAGTCAAGTTTATACTAAGTCAGTAAGTGAAGCTAATGGGGTCGTTGTCGTAATGTTTTATACATAGATGCACACCGTGTGCATTTATGTATACATAAATGCACACCAGTCTCGCGTAGTGCCATGGGTCATTGTCGCTAATGGGGTCGTTGTCGTAATGCTTTATACATAGATGCACACCGTGTGCATTTATGTATACATAAATGCACACCAGTCTCGCGTAGTGTCATGTGACAGGGGTCATTGTCGTAGTGTTTTCTACATAAATGCACACGTTTTGATATTTTTTGTAAGTTTATTTTCTTCCGCTCATCGACCAAACAACCATGCAGTTCTTTCCGTCCCTGTTTAATACTAAGAAAAATATGCGACCGATGACCAATCTTATTGCAGTTTCGATAATTGTGATAAAAGAATGCCTTTATCAGAACTTCGGAAGAAAAATAGTTATGAATTGAAGCAGACGGCAATTATTTACGGTAACGTTTCAATCTCGCGCCGACTGAGACTGGTGTGCATTTGTGTACATAAATGCACACGGTGTGCATTTATGTATAAAACGTTACGACAACGACCCCAGTAGCGTCATTGTCGTAGTGTTTTCTACATAAATGCACATGTTTTGATATTTTTTGTAAGTTTATTTTCTTCCGTTCATCGACCAAACAACCATGCAGTTCTTTCCGTCCCTGTTTAATACTAAGAAAAATATGCGACCGATGACCAATCTTATTGCAGTTTCGATAATTATGATAAAAGAATGCCTTTATCAGAACTTCGGAAGAAAAATAGTTATGAATTGAAGCAGACGGCAATTATTTACGGTAACGTTTCAATCTCGCGCCGACTGAGACTAGTGTGCATTTATGTACATAAATGCACACGGTGTGCATTTATGTATAAAACGTTACGACAACGACCCCATTAGCGTAAGTGAACCACTGAACGTTCAGACGACCATGATTCGATCGTAAGTGGAGGAATCGGGCCCGACGAGATCGTGGATAGTTTAATTGTTCACACTATTGCGATGTCATCATACATTATGATATCGTACTCGTAGCCTGACGTAGGTTGTTCCTAGCCTGACCTAGGCTAAACTAAAGCATGTGATTGACTATCCTACGTCTACGATCATTTCCAGCTACAATTTTTACGTACACACGACTGCGATTATGTTGCAAGTGGAGGTAGCCGCGATTTCGCATCTAAAATCAAACTGCTTGATAATGATATTATTTTTTTACCTACGATTTTGACGTTAGCATGCGCTGTCCAACTCCCAGAACTTTACTTACTACGACGGAAATCTTTCCACTTACGATTGAATCATGGTCGTCTGAATGTTCACTAAGTGAATGTTCAGACGACCACGATACAATCGTAAGTGGAGGAATTGGGTCCGACGAAATCGTGGATAGTTTGTTCACACGAGTGCGATGTCGTCACGAATACATAATGATATCATAGGTTGTTTGTAAAGCATGTGAATTTGTGATTGATTTGTGATCTTTCTAGTCTAGAGCATGCCATGAATCTCTACTATGGCTACCGCCCATAGAGATCATATTCCACCAACTGTTACAAAACCGGGGAACTTTTTGAAGTTTTGACAGGGAACCTTATATGATCGAAAAAATAACAACGGGAATATATTTCTTAATTATTATCTCTTCCTTAATAATGTACTTCACTGTAGGTGAAGGTCCCAACTCAAAATTTCACGATTTAAGTGACTTTGTGAGCGATATTGCTTTGCGTTTCTTACAATTATGGAACTTTTCCTGGGTAATTAATTCAATGTTTATTGCGATATTGGCTCACAAAAGTCACAGAAAAACATTCAATTTCGAGTTGGGACCTTCACATACAGTGAAGTACACTATTAAGGAACAGATAATCACTAAGAAATATATTCCCTGTGTTATTTTTTTGACTTTATAAGGTTCCCTGTCAAAACTTCAAAAAGTTCCCAGGTTTTGTACTGGTGGAATATGATCTCTATGCGGGCGTTAGACAAAGTAGAGATTCATGGCATGATCTACTTTCTAGCCATGATTGTTACGTACAAATGACGGCGATTACTTCGCAAGTGGAGGTAACACTAAAAGCTTCTATGCATTGACCAATAATACCTAGCAAGGAGAATTGTATTAAGTATTTCCAAAAATTTCAATAGGTAGCTTCAGTGAGAATGAAACCAAAAGCATATACCGGTACAAATGTATTCTTTCAATCTTAAAACTATTTGTGCGCTGTGACATCATACAGTACTTAGAAGATATTTACAGCGGTGTTTTGGTACTGAAATAATTCAAAATTCGGAATGCGTACCTAGCTTGTTTAATAGTCTGCATTGGTCCAACAACTGCAGTGACAACCACTACCATGGAACAGAATTTTAGCACCCATGTTATGAAATATAATTGAGCTTTGGTGGGAAATGTGAATAGATGCGTCATTGTTTATGCGTTTGTGCTTGGGGCCCCACGCGGGTTAACGAAACTATTATTGACCGTAATTAGACTTTGTCTCCATATTGGGGGATATGTTTTACGCGGCGTCTTCGAGCATGAGTAGTTTCATCCACAGAAATCCTGTGCACAAAATATCCATGCTCAGCAGTCCGGCATTCTGTGATTTTACCGCAACATTTTCTTATGTGTATTACACTGTATACAACGTCACTATTTGACTGCACACTAAACATTGTGTTGTAGTTTTTGGAGCTTTATTTCAATGTGTTACACTGTACTAGTGAAATACTGTGCTCAATTGACCTGCCTTTCACCAGTATTCTGTTTAACCCCCAAACTCCCATTGCAGTCAGATTTTTTGTTTTTTTTATACAATAGATTGCTATTGACCATATGTGTCTCAAACAGATCATCAGCGATGGGGACGCTGAGCCGTAGTAATGGAAACCTGCCTTGCATATATATACGATAATGCATTGGCCTTTACAATATTTACCTTGTCCTTGTAAGCCAGTGCATTCTCGTATATAAGTGAGGCTCACATATAAGAGAATGCACTGGCACAGGATCTTTAATGCTGCACCAGCACAGCTCCCGAGTCCATCCATAATTATTGTTTTAGTAAGAATCTGAAAGATTAGACATTTGACTAATTGTATATTGATGGGTAAATTGACAGATGTTAAATGATGTGATATCTATAAATAATGGAATTTTTATTCTCTTTTTGAAAATGACCTCTTAATTATATCAAATTGATTTTGGTAGAGATTTGAATTCTTAAATTTAAAAAAAATCTCAACGACAGAACATATGTACAATAGGCACATATATTTCTTTTGACAGACAAGAAGTCTCCTCAGTGTGTTTGAAAAAGATGCCTTACTTCTCAAGAAGTACACCATTGGGCTGCATAACTGTTGCCAGAATATCATGACAGCACAGGTAAGGTCAAAGATGCTATAAACTATGGTATAAAGTTCAGAGTATTCACGCTTCTTTAAAGAAAATGGCCCAGACAGTAGTGGCTGATCAAAAGACTCATTGACAAGAGTGTAAGACCGTAAGGGCACTTTTCGCAATGTAACTATTCTGAATTTGTACTGGTATACAGTGTATGTTAGGGGGTGAGGGGACTTGAAACCACTACATGTACATGCTCCCACTGATTTGCAACACTGGTTGCAGGACAGATTATAGGATAAATTTAAGGCTCACAACTACGTATAAATTCACTGCTTGTATGTATCTGCTCGCAGAGATATCTTGAGTTATGCCCCTTTTAATACGCCCGCTTTAAAAAAAAGAAGACATATTTATTATGTTATTGCTTTGTCTCTCTATCAGTCCATCCAACCATTGGCTTTTGGTTTGCAGATGATAACTTAGATAATCTCAACTGATGGAATGAAATCAGAGTTATGTCCCTTTGTTGATAACTAAGATTAATTGATTTTGAGCGCAGTCTTTGCACCATCACATCAGATGGGTCTTTGTCCATGTCTATATTTTGGACAATCCACGGGCATATTTTGCCACACCCTAGCAATGTTCTTGTTATCTATTTGTAGAATGAATTATGTAGAGCTACACAAGCCTTAGCTCAACATCTCAGAGACTTTGAACATCAGGTGAGTTTAATGATCTTCAATCCTACCATTTTTAGCTCAACTTGACAAAGTTTTTATTGAGCTATTGCCATGGGTTGGTCGTCCCTGTTCCATCAACAATTTACGTGTAGCACACCCTACAGTTCACATCCTTCATCCGATCGCCACCGGACTGCATATGGATCATCGGGGTGACCCCTAGATGGGAGCTAACCAATTTTTCTGAATTTCATTGAAAAACATGGCCAACAGCGCCCGTCTTGGATTTCAGTATTGATTGTATTTCAGTATTGAATCCATTAGCACACCCTATTGACCTCTAGATGGGAGCTTACCCATTTTTAGCTCAACTTACTTTTGTAAGTTTGAGCTATTGCCATGGCTTGGCGTCCGTCGTCCGTGTGTGCGTGTGTCCGTCAACAATTTCCTTTGGCGCGGGCTACTCTCAGGTGCCAAATAAACGTGATGGCTGAATAAACGTGCTGGCTTACATTTACCCCTAAAATTATTAATAGTGCTGGCATTTTCACTATATATATCATGACCAAATAATAGTGATGGCCAGCATATTCTTCCAAAATTAATAAGCGTGCCAGCACGTTTATTTGGCACCCAAGAGTACAGGTCGTACCATTGGTCTGATCTTTATGAAATTTGTCATGAATGTTGACATTGGCATGTAGATGGGAACGAGTCATTTTGGGGTCATTCGGCCAAAAAACATGGCCGCTGGTGGCCATTTTGGATTTCAAAATTCAATCCATTGGCGCGGCTACAGGTCGTACTGTTCGTCTGATCATTATGAAATTTGTCAAGGATGTTAATATTGACATGTAGATGGGAACGAGTCATTTTGGGGTCGTTCGGCCAAAAAATATGGCCGTTGGCAGCAGGGAAGGATCCAGGGCTCTTTTGGTACCTGTTACAGGTTTGGGCGCCCAAACTCTGGTGGCCTTAAATGTCCCCAAATTGCAAGTGGATAGTTTTATTAAAGCTGAATGTTCTATATTTTGAAGGAAATCTTCCATTATAATTCAACAACATGCAATGCAAATCATCAATATACAGTTCATATAGAGCCTTTATTTGCTTAATCAAGTGTCCAGTGAGAAATATTTTAACCCTTTCATGACTGGGGCTTCTTGAAATTTTGCAAAAATCCTGTGCCAATGTGCCAATGCCTTCTCTTATATAAATGAGTCTCCCATCTAAGGAGCCTCGCATATATAAGATAATACATTGGCCTTTATCTTGACCTTGTAAGCCAGTGCATTTTCATATGCGGGATCTTTAATGCTGCACATAAGGGAGGGGGCGACCCCCTCCCGTACCTACCCCCATCTCGAGCCTACGGCCCTCGGGATATGCCTTTGGCATATCATGGTCCAAAACAGGTGTCCCCAAAAAATCCCTGGATCCATCCCTGGCTGGCAGCCATCTTGGATTTTACTCTTTGCATGACTAAATCCTTTGGCGCAGGCTACAGGTCGTAGTTTTGATCAGAACTTCATGAAATTTGTCATGGATGTTAACAATGACATGTAGATGGGAACGAGTGATTTTGGGGTTGTTCGGCCAAAAAACATGGCCGCCAGCAGCCATCATGGATTTTACTCTTTGCATGACTAAATCCTTTGGCGCGGGCTACAGGTCGTACCTATGGTCTGATCTTTATGAATTTTGTCATGAATGTTGACATTGACATGTAGATGGGAACGAGTCATTTTGGGGTCATTCGGCCAAAAAACATGGCCGCTGGTGGCCATTTTGGATTTCAAAATTCAATCCATTGGCGCGGGCTACAGGTCGTGCTGTTCGTCTGATCATAATGAAATTTGTCATGGATGTTAATATTGACATGTAGATGGGAACGAGTGATTTTGGGGTCGTTCAGCCAAAAAAATTGCCGCCAGCAGCCATCTTGGATTTTACTCTTTGCATGACTAAATTCTTTGGCGCGGGCTACAGGTTGTAGCTTTGGTCAGAACTTCATGAAATTTGTCATGGATGTGAACAATGACATGTAGATGGGAACGAGTGATTTTGGGGTTGTTCGGCAAAAAACATGGCCACCAGCAGCCATCTTGGATTTTACTCTTTGCATGACTAAATCCTTTGGCGCGGGTTACAGGTCGTACCTTTGGTCTGATCATCATGAAATTTGTCATGGATGTTAATATTGACATGTAGATGGGAACGAATGATTTTGGGGTTGTTCAGCCAAAAAACATGGCCGCCAGCAGCCATCTTGGATTTTACTCTTTGCATGACTAAATTCTTTGGTGCGGGCTACAGGTTGTAGCTTTGGTCAGAACTTCATGAAATTTGTCATGGATGTTAACAATGACATGTAGATGGGAACGAATGATTTTGGGGTCGTTCGGCAAAAAACATGGCCACCAGCAGCCATCTTGGATTTTACTCTTTGCATGACTAAATCCTTTGGCGTGGGTTACATGTCGTACCTTTGGTTTGATCATCATGAAATTTGTCATGGATGTTAATATTGACATGTAGATGGGAACGAGTGATTTTGGGGTCGTTCAGCCAAAAAACATGGCCGCCAGCAGCCATCTTGGATTTTACTCTTTGCATGACTAAATTCTTTGGCGCGGGCTACAGGTTGTAGCTTTGGTCAGAACTTCATTAAATTTGTCATGGATGTTAACAATGACATGTAGATGGGAACGAGTGATTTTGGGGTCGTTCGGCAAAAAACATGGCCGCCAGCAGCCATCTTGGATTTTACTCTTTGCATGACTAAATCCTTTGGCGCGGGTTACAGGTCGTACCTTTGGTCTGACCTTTATGAAATTTGTCATGAATATTTATATTGACATGTATATGGGAACGAGTCATTTTGGGGTCATACGGCCAAAAAACATGGCCACTGGTAGCCATCTTGGATTTTACTCTTTGCATGACTAAATCCTTTGGCGCAGGCTACAGGTCGTAGTTTTGATCAGAACTTCATGAAATTTGTCATAGATGTTAACAATGACATGTAGATGGGAACAAGTGATTTTGGGGTTGTTCGGCCAAAAAACATGGCCGCCAGCAGCCATCATGGATTTTACTCTTTGCATGACTAAATCCTTTGGCGCGGGCTACAGGTCTTAGTATGGTCTGATCTTTATGAATTTTGTCATGAATGTTGACATTGACATGTAGATGGGAACGAGTCATTTTGGGGTCATTCGGCCAAAAAACATGGCCGCTGGTGGCCATTTTGGATTTCAATCCATTGGCGCGGGCTACAGGTCGTGCTGTTCGTCTGATCATCATGAAATTTGTCATGGATGTTAATATTGACATGTAGATGGGAACGAGTCATTTTGGGGTCGTTCAGCCAAAAAACATGGCCACCAGCAGCCATCTTGGATTTTACTCTTTCAATGACTAAATCCTTTGGCGCGGGTTACAGGTCATACCTTTGGTCTGACCTTTATGAAATTTGTCATGAATATTGATATTGACATGTATATGGGACCGAGTCATTTTGGGGTCATACGGCCAAAAAACATGGCCGCTGGCAGCCATCTTGGATTTCAAAATTCAATCCATTGGCACGGGCTACAGGTCGTACTGTTTGTCTGATCATCATGATATTTATCATGGATGTTAATATTAACATGTAGATGGGAACGAGTCATTTTGGGTTTGTTGGCTAAAAAACATGTCCGCCAGCAGCCATATTGGATTTTACTCTTTGCATGAATAAATCCTTTGGCGCAGGCTACAGGTCGTAGTTTTGATCAGAACTTCATGAAATTTGTCATGGATGTTAACAATGACATGTAGATGGGAACGAGTGATTTTGGGGTTGTTCGGCCAAAAACATGGCCGCCAGCAGCCATCATGGATTTTACTCTTTGCATGACTAAATCCTTTGGCGCGGGCTACAGGTCGTACCTATGGTCTGATCTTTATGAATTTTGTCATGAATGTTGACATTGACATGTAGATGGGAACGAGTCATTTTGGGGTCATTCGGCCAAAAAACATGGCCGCTGGTGGCCATTTTGGATTTTAAAATTCAATCCATTGGCGCGGGCTACAGGTCGTGCTGTTCGTCTGATCATCATGAAATTTGTCATGGATGTTAATATTGACATGTAGATGGGAACGAGTGATTTTGGGGTCGTTCAGCCAAAAAACATGGCCGCCAGCAGCCATTTTGGATTTTACTCTTTGCATGACTAAATTCTTTGGCGCGGGCTACAGGTTGTAGCTTTGGTCAGAACTTCATTAAATTTGTCATGGATGTTAACAATGACATGTAGATGGGAACGAGTGATTTTGGGGTCGTTCGGCAAAAAACCATGGCCGCCAGCAGCCATCTTGGATTTTACTCTTTGCATGACTAAATCCTTTGGCGCGGGTTACAGGTCGTACCTTTGGTCTGACCTTTATGAAATTTGTCATGAATATTTATATTGACATGTATATGGGAACGAGTCATTTTGGGGTCATACGGCCAAAAAACATGGCCGCTGGTAGCCATCTTGGATTTTACTCTTTGCATGACTAAATCCTTTGGCGCAGGCTACAGGTCGTAGTTTTGATCAGAACTTCATGAAATTTGTCATAGATGTTAACAATGACATGTAGATGGGAACAAGTGATTTTGGGGTTGTTCGGCCAAAAAACATGGCCGCCAGCAGCCATCATGGATTTTACTCTTTGCATGACTAAATCCTTTGGCGCGGGCTACAGGTCGTACCTATGGTCTGATCTTTATGAATTTTGTCATGAATGTTGACATTGACATGTAGATGGGAACGAGTCATTTTGGGGTCATTCGGCCAAAAAACATGGCCGCTGGTGGCCATTTTGGATTTCAATCCATTGGCGCGGGCTACAGGTCGTGCTGTTCGTCTGATCATCATGAAATTTGTCATGGATGTTAATATTGACATGTAGATGGGAACGAGTCATTTTGGGGTCGTTTAGCCAAAAAACATGGCCGCCAGCAGCCATCTTGGATTTTACTCTTTCAATGACTAAATCCTTTGGCGCGGGTTACAGGTCATACCTTTGGTCTGACCTTTATGAAATTTGTCATGAATATTGATATTGACATGTATATGGGAACGAGTCATTTTGGGGTCATACGGCCAAAAAACATGGCCACTGGCAGCCATCTTGGATTTCAAAATTCAATCCATTGGCACGGGCTACAGGTCGTACTGTTTGTCTGATCATCATGATATTTATCATGGATGTTAATATTAACATGTAGATGGGAACGAGTCATTTTGGGTTTGTTGGCTAAAAAACATGTCCGCCAGCAGCCATATTGGATTTTACTCTTTGCATGAATAAATCCTTTGGCGCAGGCTACAGGTCGTAGTTTTGATCAGAACTTCATGAAATTTGTCATGGATGTTAACAACAACATGTAGATGGGAACGAGTGATTTTGGGGTTGTTCGGCCAAAAACATGGCCGCCAGCAGCCATCATGGATTTTACTCTTTGCATGACTAAATCCTTTGGCGCGGGCTACAGGTCGTACCTATGGTCTGATCTTTATGAATTTTGTCATGAATGTTGACATTGACATGTAGATGGGAACGAGTCATTTTGGGGTCATTCGGCCAAAAAACATGGCCGCTGGTGGCCATTTTGGATTTTAAAATTCAATCCATTGGCGCGGGCTACAGGTCGTGCTGTTCGTCTGATCATCATGAAATTTTTCATCGATGTTAATATTGACATGTAGATGGGAACGAGTGATTTTGGGGTCGTTCAGCCAAAAAACATGGCCGCCAGCAGCCATCTTGGATTTTACTCTTTGCATGACTAAATTCTTTGGCGCGGGCTACAGGTTGTAGCTTTGGTCAGAACTTCATTAAATTTGTCATGGATGTTAACAATGACATGTAGATGGGAACGAGTGATTTTGGGGTCGTTCGGCAAAAAACATGGCTGCCAGCAGCCATCTTGGATTTTACTCTTTCAATGACTAAATCCTTTGGCGCGGGTTACAGGTCGTACCTTTGGTCTGACCTTTATGAAATTTGTCATGAATATTGATATTGACATGTATATGGGAACGAGTCATTTTGGGGTCATACGGCCAAAAAACATGGCCGCTGGCAGCCATCTTGGATTTCAAAATTCAATCCATTGGCACGGGCTACAGGTCGTACTGTTTGTCTGATCATCATGATATTTATCATGGATGTTAATATTAACATGTAGATGGGAACGAGTCATTTTGGGGTTGTTGGCTAAAAAACATGTCCGCCAGCAGCCATATTGGATTTTACTCTTTGCATGAATAAATCCTTTGGTGCGGGCTACAGGTCGTAGCTTTGGTCGGAACTTCAAGAAATTTGTCATGTATGTTAACAATGACATGTAGATGGGAAACGAGTCATTTTGGGGTCGTTCAGCCGAAAAACATGGCCGCCAGCAGCCATCATGGATTTTACTCTTTGCATGACTAAATCCATTGGCACAGGCTACAGGTCATACCTTTGATCAGATCATTATGAGATTTGTAAAGGCTGTAGATGGGAACAAGTCATTTTGGGGTAATTCGGAAAAAAACATGGCTGCCGGTGACCATTTTAGAATTTACTCTTTGCATCAATAAATCCTTTGGCACACCATAATCACCACATCCCTGATCCGATCATTATGAAACCTGTTATGAATGTTGATATTGACATGTACATTTAGTCTTACTTAGACATTTCAATTAGCACTTTTCCTATTCCTCCATTTACTGTCGACCATTAAATTATTCCCCTACCTAAGTTGAGCTACAGTGTCATTGACACTTTCATTTCCGATTTCTGTCAAAAAACATGGCTACCAGTGGCCATCTTGGATTTTACTCTTTGTATGACAAAATCCTTTAGGTTACAATGGTGTAAATGTTTTCCATAGACCTAAGCGCAAACATTTTAGTGTATAGTACTATACTGTTTACAATATAATTCCCAGGTCCAAAACCATACTAAACCATACTAAAAAAACAAAGTTATAATTTAAACCACACCAAAAAATCAAACAAAAGGTTAATTCCTATGCCAATGACTATTTTACCTATGGGAAATCATAGTAAAGAGTTTAGGGTCCTGCTTTTTTTTAATATGATAAAATCTAATATTGAATCGATAGTGCATACTATTCGCGAATCGAATCTCCAATAATGGCCAGAGGTAGCGATTTCTATAGAACATGCGATGTTTAAACCTGGTACACGAATGGTAGATAACCTGTTGCACATATAATTTTGTTGACATAATTGGCACGAAAGCCAGAAATGTGCCCAAAACAAAAACTGAATTAATCTCCAACAAACTGTTCTGTCTGTTCCACTGAGGATTTCATAAATGCGATGTGGTTTTAGATGCTTTTATTGTCAATTTAACATTACATGTTCTACATTTATAGACATTTGCCACCGAGTCTTTTACAAAATGCATGTGTTTCACTGTCATTTCTATTTTGTTTACATTGGAAACATTATAATTACGTCACGAAGAAATCCTCATTTAATTTAAGAACTGCAAGTTATACGCGGAATTTGAAACAGAAAGCAGAATTATGATTAACAAATTTCATATACGTGACTGTTTGATGAAAGGTTGAGAGGTGGGCTTTATATACCACAAAGTCACCATGTTAAGCGAGAATGAGGTTGGACACTAATGTCCTGTTACCACATATACTCCCGTGGAGATAATATAAATATCAATGCCGGACACATTCCTTTCCGTTATCGCCGATAGCCGTTCATTCTGACTGGAAAACATTTCAAAAAATCTTTGTTATTCGGCGCCAATTATCGAATCGAATACTGTGGTCGAAACAAATATGATTACGAAAACCTAATATTCCCTGAACCCTAGAAGAGGTGTGATGGTTTATCATGCTAAAATCACACAAGGCTATTGACCAGTCAGTGCCCAGTGTCTGTTTTATTCTCTTCTATAATTTCTTCTTGCATCCATTAGAGGTCGCTCCAAATCATATTTACACCAGTGTAACCTTTAGCACACCTTACTGGTCACATCTCTCATCCGATCGTCACCAAACTTTAGATAGATTTTCTGGTTGAACTTAGATAAGATGGTAGGCTTGGCAGCTTACCAAATTTTTCCAAATTCTGTTAAAAAAACATGTCCGCCAGCAGCCATATTGGATTTCAGATTTGAATCAATCAGCACACAATGCAGCCCACAATTATTAGTGAAATGTTTTGAAAATTTACAGGCATGTTTGTTGGGATCACCTCTAGATGGGAGCTATTGAATTTGAACGATTTCCGATGAAAAACTTGGCTGCTGGCAGCTGTCTTGGATTTTACTCTTTGCCTGGCTAAATCCTTTGGCACACCCTACAGGACACAAATGATTCATCCAATTGTCACCAAACTTCATATGGATCCTCGGGGTGACCTCTAGATGGGAGCTTACCATTTTTTCCGAAATATGTTAGAAGACATGACTGCCAGCAGCCATCTTGGATTTTACTCTTTGTATGACTAAATCCTTTAGCACACCCTACAGGTCACATCTCTCATCCGATCGTCACCAAGCTTCATGTGGATCTTCGTAGTGACCTCTGGATGCGAGCTTACCATTGAATCCGAATTCTGTTAAAAAACATGGCTGTCAACGACCATCTTGAAATTGATTCTTTGTATGACTAAATCTGTTGGGTGTTTGTATTACAGAGAAATACACACTTTCTACATTCCCTATCACTCCATTAACTGTAACATTTGACAATAGCCCCTCTCCAAATTGAGCCTCAGTGTCATTGACATTGAGTCGATTGACACTTTCATTAGCTCAACTTGACAGTCAAGTTTGAGCTTTTGCCATGGGTTTGTGTCCGCCATCCATCAATCCATGTGTCCATCAACAATTTCATTTGGCACACACTGCATGCCACATTCCTCATTCAAATTTCATACTAGTATGGATCTTTGGGTGAACTCTAGATAGGAGATATAAAATATGTCGGAATTTCATCGAAAATTATTGCCACCAGCATCCATTTTGAATTTCACATTTCAATCCATTGGCACACCCTGTAGCCCAAATTTTTTGAAGAAATATTTCGAAAATTTACAGGTATTTTAAAAATTACTTTTAGATGGTATTTTCGTCTGCTAGTGCTATCAAATTTGAAAGATATACGATAAAAAACATGGACACAGGCAGCCATCTTGGATTTTACTCTTCTGGGTGACTCCTAAATGGGAGCTATCAAATTATTCTGATTTTCATCCATCTTGAATGTCACAGTTGAATCCATTGACACATCAAGCCGCTCACATTTTATGGAGAAATGTTTTGAAAATTCACAGGCATGTTTAGGATAACTTCGAGATAGGAGCAATCAAATTTGAACGATTTTAGAATAAAAATATGGCACCGGCAGCCATTTTAGATTTCACTCTTTGATTATTAAATTCTTTGTCACACCTGCAGGCCACATCTGATTGTCACCAGACTTCATAAGGATCTTTGGAGTGTCCTGTAGATGAGAGCTATAAATTTTTAATGATTTTCAATGAAAAACATCGTTGACGGCAGCCATCATGGATTTTTACTCTTTGCTTGACTAAATCCTTCGGCATGCCCAACGGCCAACATTTTTCATCCGATTGATCCTAAACTTTATATGGCTCTCCGGTTGACCTCTGGTATTACCTAAACATTTCAACTTTCTGCATTTCTTATTGCTCCATTGACTGTCATTGTATGAGGACATGCCCTCTCCAAGTTGAGCTACAGTGTCATTGACACTGCCATTTGAATCAATAGCAGAAAATCATAATGGTCAACAGTTCTACTTTTTGTGCTCCTCAATAAAATATGGGATTAAAGTTGAGGTAGATAGAATTCAAAGGTCTGTATAATTGATTCTGAGAATGGATTTTCTGAAAGTATTTCTGAAAGTATTTTAACCCATAACATTTTCATCATTGTTTTTTATCTTTCAGAAATTTCCACTTGAAAGTGAAGATAGTGTACTTACTTCAACTCTCAAACAGTTTTCAAGTTATGTTGATGAGGTGAGACTTGAGAAACTCAGTTGAGGAATATATATCCTCACAATTTTGTAAAAAATCAATGTTGAGGAAAAGCCAACCGCATATTAAATTTTATATCATCAAATAAGTTTATTCCTTGCATCTGAGTGTCCCAAAATTAACAAATAGTGAGAAACAATTTGCCATTGATTTTTATTATGAATTTACCTTTGCATCAGATTTTGAAAATGACAATCGGGGAGATTTTTGCGGGAGTCATTTGTCATGTTGGGATTTCAGACAAAAACTTTAAATTTGTTTCAATTCTAATTGTTTATTTGATCAACCATTTGGAATTTATTAGAATGGTTATGCATTTCAGATTGTATTTCAAATTAATTGGCAGTGACATGACTTTAATACTGAACACTAAACATATCACAAAAATAGCACATGTGACTACCTGGAGTCGCGTCAATCTCTGCAAGTCTGAAGTTGTTTCGTGTATTTCTAAGACAGGAGGCTCTGGAGATCCCGTAATGTTGATCATCTCCTAACAACAACTGGAATTGAGAAACATTTTAATAAAACTTTAATCCAAAATAGTATTGGACAGTGTAAAATTCCAGAGTTATTTCAAATTGCAGAATATGTTTGGAAACAGAACAAGCATGTGCACATGCACCAATTTCTTACAATGTACATGTAGATAAGACAGATATACTGAACTCATCTTCGATTGAAAATAAATATAGGACCTATGAATTATTGCGAATACAAGATCATCATTAATCAGTGAACATAAATCATAAAGTATACAGTAATCACCGGGTACTTAGTACATGTTCATCCATGAGGCATTTATACAACAGTGTGTGAATGTATTGTATACTATAACAACAGCTGTCATGGCTTTTCATGAGAGTGTTCAGTTCACTCACTACTGATTAGTACTGTAACATGGTGTGGTGTCTTGACTATAATATTCTGTTGTCACACCGCAACCCCACCCCCCAATCCTCCCTGCACAATTTGCCTTTTCACTACAGCTGATAATGGCTATATTATAATTTGACATGCCAATGTGTAAATAGCACAACATACTGGTAGAACTCGGCACACTGTATGGTCATACAAAGTAATAAGTGACATCAATGTCAACAGTTCTCCCAAAAGATCCAACAAAACAAAGCCTAGCCTTGTATCCAACAGTAGGTGGCATGCATGAAGTTTAATCCACTGGATTGATTGCTGTCTGAAATACCTGTTTGACAGAGTTTACACGTGTGGTATTAACCCATCTTTGTTTTATTTGCAAAGTCCACATTTTTATGTTTATGTTTACTCATAACAGAGGCACGCATGTTTTTCTTCAAATTGAACATGGGTAGGAGGTGGTAGTCTGTCATCCAAATAAATCACGCATGTTCTAAATTGAACATGGGTATGAGATGGTAGTCTGTCATCCACATAAATCACACATGTTCTAAATTGAACATGGGTATGAGATGGTAGTCTGTCATCCAAATAAATCCCACATGTTCTTTCTTGCAGGGCCATGCCGGCATGGGTTGGGAGGTTGCAGATCATTTCAATGACATGTAATTTTTTTTCAAAACCAATTATAAATACTAAAATTAATATAAAATTGTAGATGACTGATCAAAGAGAAGGGAGCTCCCAGTTTTAATAATTACCCAATATTTATTATTTTATAACACAATATCATTGGGCTTCTGATGAGGAAAAAATTGCCATGAAATATTTCTTTTTTTATGTTTCATTAAGGTTACTTGATTGGTATGGTTATTTAAAACCTTTCATACCCTTTGTCTGTTTTATCCTACTATTTTAACATTTAAATTTGAGAATGAACTACCTGTAGAGTTCAGTTCCTGATAACATACACTTTTCAAATTAAAAAAAATCTTCTGATGTTTGTTATTTTAATACATTTTTTGTCTTCCAACACATGTACACATACATGTATGATGCACATAATGTCAACATATGAATCTCATATCAGGTTTGCTAAATGGGATTGGTTATTCAAGAAGGGGCAGACTTTGTATATTTGATACTCTGCCAATGGTGGAGGCTAGCGAATGATTTTATGAAAAGGACTCAAAATTCGCATAGGAATTTCCCACCATTGATTGAATCTTTTTCCTTTGCACTGGCAGAACCTCTAACTAGATTATTTAATGTTCTTCTTGATTAATCACATTTTCCACAAATATGGAAGCGGGCCAACGTAACTCCTATATATAAGAAAGGTTCTGTGAATGAAAGAAAAAGGTAATTATAGTAGGGGAGCCACAATTAGTCGTATTATCGATGAACCATTGATAAAGTCGATAATCGATTACCATTTCCGTCGTCGATTAATCTGGTTATTTATTTCGAACTTTGGAAAATGCCAGGTATTGTTGAATACCCTGTTTGTTTTACACAGTTTAATCTTCAATCGAGGGGTTAACAACCTTTGATCATGTATCAAAGAGATTCTGACAACATGAGTACTACTAATATATGTTGCAAACAGTCGGCAGTTCATTTGATGATGCGACATGGTTACTCTTCGGGACGTTGTATATTCTTCAAATTGGCTCACTGCAGCTTTGAACTTATGGCGATGTCGTTGTACATTTCTACAAGAAAGGCGGCACTATGTCTTTGAAATGGGCTGACTGTCAATGAACTGAATGCATTCGCCCTTGAATCTCATTGGACCAAAGGGGAGTTGATTGACATTCTCTCAAAACCAGGGAACCTACTGCATTTTAATCAGCGATGTTCTCCACAGTGTCATTTGCAGCAAGTATACTTTGTTTGTATAAGTATACTTAGACATTACTAGTAGTGCTGGGACAGTTGGGGTTTTTCCCTAACCGGTTAACCACGGGCATTAACCTAATCATAACCGGTTAACTGCGACCATCATTGCCCTAAGTACAAGATTGAATACACTGGTCACTATATCGGCAAAACAAGTGTTTATTACGCGTCCCGGAAACGTTGAAATACATGCGTTCACAAACGATGTCTTGGTCGTACAATGCGCGGCCCCGTTACGGTGATCAAATAGTGGTAAATGTGTATAAATTAATTCAGTTTTGAGCACAAACAAACTAAAATATAATATATATTAGTAATGCACTAGAATATCGATGTTTACGGGAGATCCGCACCGCATAAACAACACTTGCTTGCGAAACCTTCAGCGACGAAATATAGTGTATATCCCAGGCACGATTAGCCCAAACATGTGTACTACAAGGTACTGAAGGCAGGTACTAGTATACTGTTGTTTAGTAATGTTTACTAGTGTTTGGGTATAGGTAGGTATGTATGAATCACAGTGGCTCCACGATGTTACTTCAATTATTTAATAAACAAATTAAATCGTCGTGATAGGACTAAAGTTAGGACTAAATGTCTCCAAATGTTCGATTTCCGTTTTTGTAGGTCTTCTGCCATCGCTTTGAGACTAACTAATGATAATGACAAGGCGGGGGCAATTTCAAGAAAACAGACAAACTATTGATGATGTATTAAAAGTCTAGACTTGATTGCTTTAATGTATGCCGCGGTGCGCGTGCAGCTGGAACGTCATGTAATGCCGCCAAAGGAAATTGGCATTGAATGTGTAGCAAGTGATTAGCAGACTGACAGTCACACAGAGTGTAGTTGTTGGTTTCATGTCTAGAAAAGCCGCCGGTGATCAAACGGGCATGTGTTGTGGGGTATATGATTACACAATCAACTGTCCAAATCGCTTCTAAACGGCTTCTTAATACTTACTCTCGTTACTTAAAAATGATTTTGGCAACATTTACACAGAGTACTACGATGATAGTATGATCGTTATCAATAGTACGGTTATCCGGTTTTGGCCTCCTCCAACCGGTTGACACGCGTAACCGAACCGTAACCGGATATCCGGACAACCGTCCCAGCACTAATTACTAGTACAGGCTATCGCTTATCATGTGGGGACTGCTGAATGAAATTGACTATTATCAAATACTTAACTTGTTCTGATTCCTGAAATTTGCGGGCGGGGGCCCACCTTTGTGATTGTTGTCCACACTCTGGAAGTTTGCTGAAACTTATAGTTTCCATTACATTAGATTCCTTTTTAGCTCAATTTACTTTTGTAAGTTTGAGCTATTGCCATGGCTTGGCGTCCGTCGTCTGTGTGTGCGTGTGTCCGTCAACAATTTCCTTTGGCGCGGGCTACAGGTAGTACCTTTGGTCTGATCTTTATGAAATTTTGCATGAATGTTGACATTGACATGTAGATGGGAACGAGTCATTTTGGGGTCATTCGGCCAAAAAACATGGCCGCTGGTGGCCATCTTGGATTTCAAAATTCAATCCATTGGCGCGGGCTACAGGTCGTACTGTTCGTTTGATCATCATGAAATTTGTCATGGATGTTAATATTGACATGTAGATGGGAACGAGTCATTTTGGGGTCGTTCGGCCCAAAAAACATGGCCGTCAGCAGCCATCTTGGATTTTACTCTTTGCATGACTAAATCATTTGGCGCAGGCTACAGGTCGTAGTTTTGATCGGAACTTCATGAAATTTGTCATGGATGTTAACAATGACATGTAGATGGGAACGAGTGATTTTGGGGTTGTTCGGCCAAAAAACAGGGCTGCCAGCAGCCATCTTGGATTTTACTCTTTGCATGACTAAATCCTTTGGCGCGGGCTACAGGTCGTACCTTTGGTCTGATCTTTATGAAATTTGACATGAATGTTGACATTGACATGTAGATGGGAACGAGTCATTTTGGGGTCATTCGGCCAAAAAACATGGCCGCTGGTGGCCATTTTGGATTTCAAAATTCAATCCATTGGCGCGGGCTACAGGTCGTGCTGTTCGTCTGATCATCATGAAATTTGTCATGGATGTTAATATTGACATGTAGATGGGAACGAGTGATTTTGGGGTCGTTCAGCCAAAAAACATGGCCGCCAGCAGCCATCTTGGATTTTACTCTTTGCATGACTAAATTCTTTGGCGCGGGCTACAGGTTGTAGCTTTGGTCTGACCTTTATGAAATTTGTCATGAATATTGATATTGACATGTATATGGGAACGAGTCATTTTGGGGTTATACGGCCCAAAAACATGGCCGCTGGCAGCCATCTTGGATTTTACTCTTTGCATGACTAAATCCTTTGGCGCAGGCTACAGGTCGTAGTTTTGATCAGAACTTCATGAAATTTGTCATGGATGTTAACAATGACATGTAGATGGGAACGAGTGATTTTGGGGTTGTTCGGCCAAAAAACATGGCCGCCAGCAGCCATCATGGATTTTACTCTTTGCATGACTAAATCCTTTGGCACGGGCTACAGGTCGTACCTATGGTCTGATCTTTATGAATTTTGTCATGAATGTTGACATTGACATGTAGATGGGAACGGGTCATTTTGGGGTCATTCGGCCGAAAAACATGTCCGCTGGTGGCCATTTTGGATTTCAAAATTCAATCCATTGGCGCGGGCTACAGGTCGTGCTTTTCGTCTTATCATCATGATATTTATCATGGATGTTAATATTAAAATGTAGATGGGAACGAGTCATTTTGGGGTTGTTTGGCTAAAAAACATGTCCGCCAGCAGCCATATTGGATTTTACTCTTTGCATGAATAAATCCTTTGGCGCGGGCTACAGGTTGTAGCTTTGGTCAGAACTTCATGAAATTTGTCATGGATGTTAACAATGACATGTAGATCGGAACGAGTGATTTTGGGGTCGTTCGGCCCAAAAACATGGCCGCCAGCAGCCATCTTGGATTTTACTCTTTGCATGACTAAATCCTTTGGCGCGGGGTACAGGTCGTACCTTTAGTCTGACCTTTATGAAATTTGTCATGAATATTGATATTGACATGTATATGGGAACGAGTGATTTTGGGGTCGTTCAGCCAAAAAACATGGCCGCCAGCAGCCATCTTGGATTTTACTCTTTGCATGACTAAATTCTTTGGCGCGGGCTACAGGTTGTAGCTTTGGTCAGAACTTCATGAAATTTGTCATGGATGTTAACAATGACATGTAGATGGGAACGAGTGATTTTGGGGTCGTTCGGCCAAAAAACATGGCCGCCAGCAGCCATCTTGGATTTTACTCTTTCAATGACTAAATCCTTTGGCGCGGGTTACAGGTCGTACCTTTGGTCTGACCTTTATGAAATTTGTCATGAATATTGATATTGACATGTATATGGGAACGAGTCATTTTGGGGTCATACGACCAAAAAACATTGGCACGGGCTACAGGTCGTACTGTTTGTCTGATCATCATGATATTTATCATGGATGTTAATGTTAACATGTAGATGGGAACGAGTCATTTTGGGGTCGTTTGGCTAAAAAACATGTCCGCCAGCAGCCATATTGGATTTTACTCTTTGCATGACTAAATCCTTTGGTGCGGGCTACAGGTCATACCTTTGATCAGATCATTATGAGATTTGTAAAGGCTGTAGATGGGAACAAGTCATTTTGGGGTAATTCGGAAAAAAACATGGCTGCCGGTGGCCATTTTAGAATTAACTCTTTGCATCAATAAATCCTTTGTCACACCATAATCACCACATCCCTGATCCGATCATTATGAAACCTGTTATGAATGTTGATATTGACATGAACATCTAGTCTTACTTAGACATTTCAATTAGCACTTTTCCTATTCCTCCATTTACTGTCGACCATTAAATTATTCCCCTACCTAAGTTGAGCTACAGTGTCATTGACACTTTCATTTTAGGAACCAGCGTCAGTCCATCATGCATTCCTACTTTAATATTGTTTGTATGTTTGGCTATTAAATTAATTGCTACGTTTGTTCTAATAAACTCACAAATATTATAACCATGACATCGCCGAGAACTGTGCTCGTATTGAATACATTGTGCCCATTAGTTATTACCGGTGGTTTATGATGCACTTTATGTGTCTCAAACCAGCACCCAGCCAATAGGCCATATTACAGAATACTTCCATTGATGTTATTAATATTAGGTATGATTAGTCGATTATTGTCGACCGATTATCGATTATCAAAATCAATAATTGTGGCACCTCTAAATTATAGGCCAGTATCTCTGACTAGTACACTTAGTAAAGTGTTTGAGAAGGTGGTGTTTAAATATGTGTATGAATTCACTTCTTCACACTGCCTGTTAACTCCATATCAGTCAGGTTTTACACCTGGAGATAGTACAATATACCAACTTCTCGACATTGACTACTTCATCCAACAAACTTTAAACGATTGGTCATCTGTCAGATTTTTTTCTGTGATATAAGCAAGGCATTTGACAGAGTTTGGCACCAAGGTCTTATACATAAATTAAATGCAATATGTATCCGAGGTAAATTACTGTCATGGTTTGTTAAATATCTTAATACATGTAGAACTCGGTCCACAGTACTTAATGGAAAAATTTCTAAGAATAGTACTATACAGGCTGGTGTACTCCAAGGCTCTGCACTGGGCACCCTCCTTTTTAATATTTACATCAATGACATAGTGATGGGTATAGAATCTAACATTAGACTTTATGCAGATGATACCTGTTTATTTTTGCCTGTAGACAATGAAGTTATGGCTGCTGAAATTCTAAATAGGGACCTTTTCCGTATTGGAGACTGGGCAAAGATATGGCAAGTTAATTTTAGCTCTGCCAAAACAAAAACCTTGACAATCGGAGTGGATGGTAACCATGTCAATCCAGTATTGTTCTTATGTGATCAACCAATACAGGAATTAGATGAACACAGACAACTGGGTCTCACTTTTAGCAGGAGTGGAAATTGGGACTTCCATATTGATATTATTGTTAACAAGGTTGCACCTATGATAAACATTTTTAGAAGTTTTAAATATCGCCTATCGAGATCGGCCCTACTGAACATATACAGGTCTTTATCTTACCTCTATTTGATTATGCGGATTCAGTTTGGGGCAATTGCTCTTTGACAAAATGTACTCAGTTGGAAAATTTATACCACAATATGTGGTGCAGTTAGAGGTATCAGTCATAATCTAATGTACAATGAAACTGGTTTTGTTCCCTTAAGTTTAAGATGAGAACGTAGAAAAACCATTATGATGTTTAAACTTGTGAATAGGCTTTGTCCACAGTATCTCTATCTGAAGATTCCAAGACTTGTCTCCGATACATGTGATTACTCTTTTTCGAGTGGATAAATTAATTGAATTTGAATGGAATCTGAAAAGTTTCTATAACTCATTCTTTCCTTCTGGTGTGAGCCTGTGGAACAATGTAGACACTGATATACTAAATACCAATTCTCTATCTAAATTAAAATTTGACTGGACTAGAATCAATGCAGTGGTGCCCAAAGTCTATTATGAAGGGAGCAGATGTAACCAAATAATGCATGCTAAATTGTGCTTAGGCTGTAGTGATCTGAATGCTCATAAATATGAAAGGTTTCTAATTGATGATCCAAGCAGTAGTTGTGGTTTTGCTTATGAGGATCCTGAGCACTACATAGTCTTTTGCCCATTATTTTATAGACAAATGAAATTTGTATTAAAGATTTTCTTAGTCGAGCATCCCATGTTGTTTCTAATACAAATTCAGCAATATGTAATGCACTTCATATTTACTATTTATAGAGATATCTCGTGTTACAGTATGTTAGACCGACTGGGAAACCTAGCCGAGTTTTATTTCCATAGGGCTTTATTAATAGTTGCAAACATAATATTAACAGGATATGTTTTGAGAATAGGTATGTAATATTGTACAATACCATAAAAGCATATTATGTTGAATCAGTTTGTTTTATTATGTTATATATATTTTAGGTGAGCTCAGTTCAGCAAGTACTGTCATCAGAATACTCAGAGACGATGATGTATCCATTATCCAAGTTCCTTCATGCAGACATAGAAGGTAAATCATGAGTGAAATTCCACCTAATGCAATTGGACGGAGCATAGGGTTTCTATGTGTGTTTCCTTTGTAACTGTGTACTACATAAATATTCCTGTGTGTCATGTGGGTGGGGCCCAGACCTGTTAAGTTTTGAAAATATCAATCTGGGAGATTTTTGCGGGAGGTATGCCAAGTATGTTCATGATCCAAAAATAATTTTTATGATGAAGATTACATAGTTTTTAGCTCACCTGAGACGAAGTCTCCAGTGGAGCTATAGTCATCACTCCTCGTCCGTCTGTCCATCCATCCATCCATCCGTCCGTCAAGAATCATCTTCTTCTCCAGAACTATTAGACCAAATGGGTTCATATTTGGTGTGGAGGTTCCCTAGGTGAATCACATTCAGATTCAAATGATATCTCTAGGTAAATTAGCTGCGAAACCAGGGCTATAACTCTATTCCTCCATAGTAATTCTCTTAGAAGGACTTCTTAGCTGATTTAGCTAATATTTGGTATGGAGGGTCATTGGGTGACTGGGGTTCAGTTTTGTTCAAATGGGGTCACTGGGTCAAATAGCGGCAGAGCCAGGGACATAACTCATAAAAAAAAAATTAATTTAAAGGATTTATTCGGTCTAGAAACTACCAAACGCAATCGGAAAGCCCTCCCTGTTGTGATTAAAATGACACAAGTCCCATTCAGATTGGATAATAAATAAGCCGAAAAATTAATAAATAATACCATAAACGATATTCGATCTGTGTGTGTGTGCAAGCGGTGTATATATAGATTACATCACTATGCGATGAGTTATATCAGTAAATCAAGATAGTGTGGTTCACTTTGGAAGTCATTATCGTAAAGCAGACCATATACTTATATTAATAAAGTTTAAATTAGTAACGCATATGATAGTCGTTTTTTGCAGCCATTAATAAAATTCCATCGTGTGTTTGGTTTGTTGAATCAATGTTATTATAGTGTTAAATTTGATAGTCCGCGACTATTCATCATGCAGTGACAACCGGCGAAATTGTTTGCACTATAAAATGGGTCACAAAGTGAGTGGTAATGGCAGCAGAGGATCGCATTAACTTTGCCATAAGAACCCAACAGGCATTAAAAAAACACTGGGCGGAACTATATATCAGGTGTTTCATTTTTTGTTCTTTGTAAGTTATTTCTAACTTCTCAATCATTCATATATTTGAATGCCACTTACAGATCACCATTATTTAGTACCTCCAAAAAGACAACATAGTTCGTAATTTGGAACGCTCTTTATTGTCTACCGCATTTGGAAGACAGAAGCATGGATGCTCTTTATATTTAGATAGTAAAATACCACATACAAAATCAACCATGACACCTCGAAATAGATCACGTTCATAATTGAGAACGCTCTTTATTGTCTACCGCGACGATAGCATGGACGCTCTTTATTAGAGGCATTCATTGGATTTTTTCTAGGCTAACAACAGTTAAAAACTTCCTCTCTTGAAAGTCAATATCTGCCACCAAAACGTAAAATAAAAAACACAAAAACAATGCCCGGCTAGCCTTCAATTAAAAAAAAATGCTGCTATGCCGAAGTGCCTAATTAATAATTATTGTAGTTTCGATAGTCGGTTGTTTATTCGAGTTAATTCTTTTGTTTACGGTCTAACTGATCATATCTTGACTGGAAGGATTTTAGCAAGCGTTCCGCAGCCATGCACTTCTCCACACAAAAGGATTCGTGTGAAGAAACAGAGAGGAACATTATTATGACGAATATAAGCCATCATGATACATGTACTAGTATAATAACCACCACCTTTTAATCACTCCACACTTGTGTTTAACTGTACTCCCATGGCACACAACGGCATGACACCAGTGTATAAACTAGCTTCTGAAATTTGTACCATACAACGAAGAAGCTAGAAGGTACAACTTGTATTCTTTCAGAAACAGTTCAATTTAGTTTCGCACTATATTCCGCTCATTGCATTTCTGCATAAATTAATCTCATTTCACACAACTTTTATCACTTCAACTTACATTTTAGCCATCATTATTCGTGATATAATCTTAACATTCTAGCAAATCCAGTTCATAATAAGCACATTCTAACAGTTTTATTCAATGATCGCTATTTATTGTATAAAAGTTAATTAACCAGAGACTGAGCACTGTCAACGGTAAGCGAATCAAACCGCGTTTGACGAGGGATGGTTGGCGGGCAGGCGGGCGGCGGGTTAGTCGAGTTTTTCAAAAAACTCGACTTATGGTTTGACGAGGGACGGTTGGCTGGTGGGCGGGCGGGCGAACCTAAAGAATGCCTTATAACATTTGTGAACGGATTCAAATTTTTTTCGCAGAGTTATGGGTCTTAGTTTGTCTATTTTTAGCAATGTTATCACCGTTAGCGCCATAACTCAATGAAATATTAACCGATTTAAACAATATTTGGTATATGAGTCTCTTGCAACAATATCCCGGAGGAGTTCGAAAACCTGGTTTGCCCGAATTTTTTTTCCGGAGTTATGGGTCTTAGTTTGTCTATTTTAATAACTATTTTATCACCGTTAGTGCGATAACTCAATGAAATATTAACGGATTTAATTGATATTTGGTACCGTAAAACGGGGTGACTTTGCCACCTTTTTGGCATAACATTGTCGTACAAAACGACGTATTTTATCGCACCGGGTTATAGATGCGTAACCTTAAACCAAAAATTTGGTACAAACATAATCATGTTTGATCACGAAATCTTACACTCGTATCTATCACTACACCATACCGCATGATAGTTCAGATAAGTAAGCTATACACTGATATTGCGGAGTACTTAGACGAAAATAAAACATAATTATAAAGTACAAGTATTTTTGGCAGTATTGCTATTTAGTTAGCGAACGGGGATAATTTGAAGAGCAAAATAATGGGAACTATATCTTTGGCCGGGGGATGCGCGCAGTTATACTGCGTTAAACATTCTTTCCAATAATGTATTTGCTGAGGACAGTCGCTTGTTGACAACCCTCCCTCCCTCCCTGTTTTTGTTTTGTTTTGGGACATACGCGTTCGATTGGCGTCTCCCCCTTTTGGCTTACATCTGTATAGGCGGTTATTGTGCCTCAAAAAATTGGGTTGGGGTGACTTTGCCACTTGTCGGTATGATTCTCTGTATGCTTCTATATGTGTTGAAAATAACAGTGCCACATGTACAAGTATCTATTGTCCATTTTATATGGGCCTGGTATAGTATAATGTATAGATTTTGCTAAAAGGGTAATTCATTCACATGTAAGTAGACCAGACCACTTTGGACCAGTCCAACTCCATACAAGGGTACCAGACCAGAATGGCCTAGACCGGACAGGACTGCCTAGTCAATGGACTGGACCACGCTAGACTGGACCACCTATAGAGAACACATAATTGTCAAAATAATATATGTGCTAATATTGTACAACTACTAGGATAGGCTGTTTTTGGTCTCACATGGAGAAAACTATCCTACTGATGGGACGATGTCATAAACTTCACTCCTCAAAAGCGTCTTGGTTATCACTGAAAAGTCACAAAAAAGAATGCCCTAAGCTAAATACTCTAAGAATTTCAAGTCACGGGTTTTTCCAGATTGCATCCAATACAATGGATTATGGTGATGATCTCACCAAGATACATGTATCTGCTCAGGTTGTGATGAAGGTACCGATACTTTGTAAATGAGTGATAGACCATAATTACAGTTAATCCAGTACATATAATACAGTCGCTGGGCATCTGGATTAATGCATCTATATATAGTATTCTGTGATGATCACTTGAATCACTTTATTTTACACCTGTATTCATATGTTTACTGTAGTCCTATTGTTTGATACTGTAGTATGTGACCAGCACACGCATGTGAATTAACTTTGAGGAGTGGTGTGATTACACATCAGAGATGTTTTTGCGTGGAGGTGGGTGACCGCGATGGTTTTTGTGGTGTAAGATATATCACGCCCCTCACCTGTATTAGAAATACTGCCCAATGACTGAAATCCACATAACAGGTTTACCAAGCAATGAGAAGATTTGTGAGCTTGATAATGCCTTAGTAACTTAATGTTCACCACAGTCATGGCTGAATAAAACCTATGATTCAAAATGGTACAAATACATGTATTCTATTGGTTCGAAACGGTATTTCCTTCAATGGTAAAAATATCCATCTATAGGCTTTTTGCAGTTTTTAGCTCACCTGAGACGAAGTCTTCGGTGGAGCTATAGTCATCACTCCTCGTCCGTCGTCCGTCCATCCGTCCATCCGTCCATCAACAATTCTTTAAACATCTTCTCCTCTGAAACCATCAGACCGATTGGGTTTATATTTGGTGTGGATGTTCCCTAGGTGACTCTTATTCAGATTTGTTCAAATGAGGTCACCAAGTCAAATAGTTTTGATGTCAGGACCATAACTATTTTTCCACATAGTAATTCTTAAAACGACTTCTTTTCTGAAGTTATCGGGCCGAATGGGTTCATATTTGGTATGAGTGTACCTTGGGTGACTGTGGTTCAGATTTGTTCAAATGAGGTCACTGTGTCGAATGTTGGCGGAGCCAGTGACATAACTAAAAAAAAAAAAACCCAAAAAAATTCCTTGCTCAATTTAACACACAAAAATTTTTTAATAAATTTTTTTTTATAACATGTTATAAAATTTGAAAAACTCACATAATTATAACATCCTCTGAGTTATGAAACTTCAGTCTTCAATGAAATCACAGAAACTTGGCTGTTTCATATTATTTTCTTAACCACCACTTATCCAGGTGTCCAGGTGAAGAAAAATTGGGGGGTATATTGGATTGAATTTGTCTTCTGTCTGTCAGGCAGTCCTTCTATCCATCTATCTGTTGGGATGTCTATCCATCTGTCTTTCAACAATTGTTTTCTTCTCCATATTAAAGACCAAATGTGTTTATATATTTTGGTGTGCATGTTCCCTAGGTGACTCACAATCAGATTTGTTCAAATAAGTTCATCAGATCAAATAGGTGCAAAGCCAGGACCATAACTGTTTCCCGCCATAGTAATTTTTAAAACAATTTCTTCTCAAGAACCATTGGGCCTATATAGCTTATATTTGGTATGGAGGGGCCTTGGGTGACCGGGGTTCAGATTTGTTCAAATGGGGTCATTTTTAGGAAAAGAGGCCCCCAGAGGGTGAGGTGAATTCAGTGATGCTAGCCCACCTTGCGGAATAGTGTCATTAAATTCGCCGTTTGGGGACCTCATTCTGCAAAGGTCAGACACACTTAATACAGGCTTGTTGTTCCAAAATTATTTTCTTAACCACCACTTATCCAGGTGAAATCATACCCTGATTTTTCAAAGAAAAATGGGGGGGGGGGGGGTATATTGAATATTGGGGGGTATATTGATATAATTACTAGATAAATGGATCTCATAGATGGGGATTCACATTTGTTCTAATAGGGGCAGAGATAAGAGATTTAACTCTCCTCTATGCTGTTTGGTACTGGTATAATAATATTGATTTCCAGGCAGCCTGGGTGGGGGCAACGTTTGAGGCAATGGGTAGTGAGTGTAGAGGGGGTGGAGTTTTGGCCCCCTACTTTAATCAAAATTTAAACAGTTGAAAATTTAATGCCTGATACAACATTAGTTGTAGATTAGATGTTCACACCAAAAAATTTCATGCCTGATACAACATTAGTTGTAGATTTTCCAATATTATTTTCTTAACCATCACATGACCTTATTTTTCAAAGAAAATTTTGGGGGGGGGGGGTATATAGGATATTGGGGGGTATATTGATATTACTAGATGAATTGATCTCATAGTTGGGGATTTACATTTGGCAATGGGGAGGGGGTGTAGAGGGGGTGGAGTTTTGACCCCCTACCTTGATAAAAATAAAAACAGTTGAAAATTTCATGCCTGATACAACATTAGTTGTAGATTAGATGTTCACACTAAAAATCGGTTGGAACTGTTTTCATAGTTTGGTTTAATTCTCCAACATGTATGTTTTTAAATCACCAGTCCATATATGTTCCTACTTCAGGTTAAACTGTTGGACAGAATTGGCCACAAATTTTAACTTTATGGGGTTGTCAGGTTGGTAATTTTCAAATGAGGTCACCTGGTCAAATAGGGACAAGCGAAGGACAGTTTTCCTCTTAATATGCTTCCTTCACAAGGACCATCAGGTCTATTTTACTGATATTTAGTATGAAGGGTTCTTTGGTGTATGGGATTCAAATTTATTCAGATGGGGTCACCAGGTTAAATAGGGTGGGACCAGGGACATAACTGTATGTCTCTATAGTAATACTTAAAATGTCTTCTCAAGATAGTAGGGTCCTGCGAATTGGAGATTTTGATCGAATCGAATATCGAATCGAATTCTGGAAATCGAATCGAATATCGAATCGAATATCGAATCGAATCATATCTGTGTGTTACATTCTCAATTGGGCATTGTTTTGTCAACAATTAGACGATTGAAACGTTCTATCAACTACATGCACGAAGTTCCATCATAACTTATGTGGCGATGAACCGTCGTTTGCAATACTATTAACTTCAAATGATAATTGTTGAGAAAAAAAGGCAGATTTAAAAAAAATGTCCATGTGGCCGTCACGACGATTAATATATAACCACTAAATGGATTATCAGAACTAAAATCACGCGAAATTTTGTACAGTTTGCATGTACATGCAAAATTTCAAATCGACATTCGGAATCACCCGTTGTTATAAACTTGAAGATGCAACAACAGTCGCAGGGTAACCTGATTATGTAGTGCTGGATGCTTCTTGGACAGATGATTCCATAGATGGGTCATTGTCCCAGATGCCTGCAATTTATACACCAGGTTGCATTCATCTCACGTGTAAGTTCCTGCACTACCTGCAGCTTTATCATGTTTAAAATAAACATGAATAACGACGACATTTTGTCAAAGAAGTGTCAAAGAACGCTCTGAAATTGAAAGTAAACTTCAAAAGAAAACATCGCCAAAATGCACTTTTCGATGCCGGGAACACGTGTTGTTCAAATTCTCAGCTACATGTATACTACATAATGCAGAATCTGAGACGGATAGACGGCGGATAACGCTAGCGGTTGTTCAGTCTCATAGCTATTATTATTCACGCGCGTTGTCGGTCCATCGGTGATCTCAGAGCTTTTGGCTACCATGTTCAAAGTTATAATTCAGGCGTATTTAGTAGTCCTATAGTGGCTAATTGCATCTCAGAGCTTTTGGCTACCATGTTCAAAGTTATAATTCAGGCGTATTTAGTAGTCCTATAGTGGCTAATTGCTGGCTATACTTATATTTAATATATATAATCGCGATGTACAATAAGAATTATAAGGTGCATATATACATCATTTTCTGTAATTAAATGGCACAAAAACAACTAAGATCGATGTGTGTACTTGTCCGTAAACAGCCTACTTTTCCACCAGTGTATATTCGAAATTTCGAGTTGGCAATTTCGAGTCGAATTCGAATCGAATTTGACTTTCGAATCGAATCTCGAATCGAATATCGAATATTCGCAGGACCCTACAAGATAGGTTGGACTATTTAGCTTACATATAGTAAGGAGGATCCTTTAGTGTCTGAGATTCAGATTTGTTAACATGAGGTCAACCTGTTAAGAAATGACGGGGCTATGGGGACTTAACACTTTTGTGTCTAATAAAATCATTAAAATACAATATTCATTAAAACATCTACCTTGGAACTACCTGACTGATTAATCTGACATACATGTATGGTGTTTTGGGTCCATGGATAATTGGGCTTCAAACATGTCTAAATGGTTTTATAAAAAGGCGCTTTTGAGATTGGAAATTTCCAACAATTGAGAAAGTTTGAGATGTCGGTTGTGAAATTCCAACCTAAGACTTGGGAGTCTGGAGCCCGGTCGGGAGGGGACTTGTTGAGCTGGAGGAGGGGGTGGGGTGATCAGTAGTGTACAGTTGGTAAATTCAAGGTAGATATTCACCGATCTACATATATGAAGCCTCTCTAGCCACATATCCTGTTTAGATCTACTTCTTTTAAAATGATTATGAAAAGTTCTGACTGTTGTGGTCTCCAGAGTCCCAGTCTTATCAGTCTTTGTAGTCTGGTGAGCGACCCCACAGTCTTTGACTGTCTTGTTATGCGATAGGGCTTTATATTAGGAAATACCATGCTAAATTTTTATACATGAAGATGCAAGTTTTCATACTAATAACAGTATTAACTGAAGTAAAGTGATTCTATATAAATATATGTGGCTTGTAAATTTTTCTGTTCTAATTTAATGCGGGGTTACTTTGCCACTATGGCAAAGTGACCCCGAGCGATTTCAATTCTCACATGAAAATTAGTTTTTTTCCAAATTACAATTAAATAATCTAATACCAGGAAAAAGTAGATATATTCATGGAAACAAGACCAAATAGCAATAAACATGAACTTTCCCTTAGGTGTGTATCATTGCTGGTGTCGGAAGAAACCTTACAAATTTGGAGTTATGTAGAAAATTTGCCAAAATGTTCTATAAAGGTCGCGTGGTGACCTTGACCTTCAGAACTTGTATACATCAATTTTTGTGGCACATGTGATACAATCTGAACTTGTAAAATCATTAGTACATATGAAACATTTTGCTATCTGGTTATTGGTGCTGAGCTGTTAATTCTTAACTTTTTCTCAGTGACGTGGCAAAGTCACCCCGTTGGTGGCAAAGTCACCCTATAGGTCTATGGCAATAATATACCACCGTCTGACTTTTTTTCCCGGAGTTGTGCACCTTATTGGCAGAAGTTTGGTTCGACTGCCAAAAAACTCGACAAAAGCATCTTAGATGCGTACCCCTTGTTTTTATATCATAATAATAAAAATATTATCTGCTCGATTTTGAATTTTCTTGGCGAAATGGGTCTGTTAGACAGTGTGGTAGAGATATATAATTAGTACTATGACGATAACAAAATTTTTTTTTTTAACAAATAATTCCTTTAAATATTTTTTCATTTTAACCTTCGATCTTTTATTTTTAGACACACCAAAACCAAACCACCACAAAACCCCTGACTGGAATTCAGATTTGTTAAAATGGGGTCACCAGGTCAAATAGGGGCCAGGCAAAGGACTGTTTCCCTCCATAATAATTCTTAATATGCTTCCTTCACAAGAACCATCAGGTCTATTTTACTGATATAGTATGAAGGGATCTTTGGTGACTATGATTCAAATTTATTCAGATGGGTGTCACCAGGTCAAATTGGGCGACATAACTATTTGTCTCTATAGTAACTCTTAAAATGTCTTCTCAAGAGAGGTTGGACTATTTAGCTTACATATAGTATGGATGGTCATTTGGTGACTCAGATTCAGATTTGTTAAAATGAGGTCAACCTGTCAAGAAATGGCAGGGCTATGGGGACTTACCACTTTTCTGTCTAATGAAATCATTGAAATATCAAAGTCATTAAAACATCTACCTTGGAACCACCTGACTGATTAATCTGACATACAGTGTTTAGGGTCAGCAGTGTACAGTTGGTAATTTCAAGGTGGATATTCACCGATCTATATGCATGAAGCCTCTCTAGCCACATGTCCTGTTCAGAAGTACTTCTTTTAAAGTGATTATGACAAGTTCTGACTGTTGTGGTCTCCAGAGTCCCAGTCTTTTCAGTTTTTGCAGTCAGGTGGGCGACCCCACAGTCATTGACTGTCTTGTTATGAGTTTCTATATGCAGGGTCCGTACTAGTGCTTGAATTTATTGAAAGTGCTTGGATTATATTTTCCGGTTTTCAAGCCCTTGAAAGTGCTTGAATTTGATCACGGGTGCTTGAAAAGTCATGAATTCAAACTTATCATAACTGACATATGCAATATGTGTGTCAGTTCATAATTTAGCCATAATATTTATCACAAAATCCCGAAATCGGCAGTTTTATCGATCAAAATTGTGACTTCGGCGATAAAACAGCGTTATTGATATGCTGGTCAGTTGTGGGCGAATGGCACGGTTTCGTTTCGGATTTGGTATATTCCATAAAAACGTGCATGTGTAGTATTGATAAATGGATGCGCCCATGAAAAATCTTTTGTTATAAATACAATGGGGAAATGTGTGTTCAATGTTGCGTGGCTGCATAATGATAGAAATGCGGCGTGGCTGCAACAGGTGCCTAATAACAGAAAGGCTCGATGTATGCTGTGTTGTAAGGATATTGACGTATCGGGGATGGGCGAAGCTGCAAAAGTCACCCCACTTCTTCAAAGCATGCCCAAAATATACAAAGGCGATCGGGAGTCACAATGAACAATTTTCTGACAAATCGACCTCCACAAATCACACAAGCAAACCAAGCGGCACCCGTTACTACTAGCCCTGCTGCTGAAACTAGTAACACTGTAATGTCTGTATCACGTTTTGGATCGGAAGATGTAATGAAAGCAGAAATATTATGGGCTTTAAAATCGATCGATTCACATTATTCTCGCAGTTCGAGTGAAAAAACTGGTCAACTGTTTGAAAGAATGTTCCCTGACAGTGAGATAGCTAGAAAGTTCAGCTGCGGTGAGACGAAATCCAGATATATTACGCAATACGGACTTGCTCCTCATTTTCACAACATATTGATTGACAAAATGAGAAAAAAGGATTCGTACGTCTTGTTGTTTGACGAGAGTTTAAAAAAAAAAAAAAAAAAACACTCAAATGGACATACATATTCGAGCCTGGGAAGGGGGATCATTCGCCATGCGGTATTTTGACAAACGGTTCATGGGCCATGCATGTGCTACAGATTTGGTTGATAACTTTTACGAATCTGTGGCCGGGTTACCCATTCAAAACCTCCTTCAAATTTCCATGGACGGGCCCAATGTAAATTGGAAATTTTATGACACAATCAGTAACGGAATTAACACTGATTACAACAAAACCCTGCTTAATATAGGATTGTGTGGATTGCACATCGTCCATGGTGCGTATAAAACTTCAATTGAACAAAGCGGCTGGGACATTTGCTATTTACTAAGCAGTATGGATACTCTATTCAAGGACAGTCCGGCACATCGAGAAGATTATTTGAAGTATGGCGGTGATGTATTCCCACTGAAGTCCTGCAAATGTAGGTGGGTTGAAAACGGTCCTGTTATTGAAAGAGCCATCGCGGTCTGGGAATCGTACGGCAAGTACATTAAAGCTGTAAAGGAGAAGAAGTTTAAAGACCCGAAGAATAAAAGTTTCGATACTTTGAAAAAGGCTTCAGAAGACCCATTTACGATCGCTAAATTGGGGTTTTGTTTATCAGTGGCTAACCTCATGAAACCTTTCCTGACAATGTACCAAACAGACAAACCAATGGTCCCATTCCTTGCTACAGATCTGGACAGATTAATAAGAGACATCGCAGAACGCTTCATGAAACCAGATCTCTTGTCAGAAACATCGACGTCTGCGCTAATGGATATGGATGTGACTAATACCGAACATCATGTTGGAAAGTCTAAAATCAACATAGGATTCAAAGCTGAGAAGTGTCTACAATCTATGAAGTCGACTGCTAATGGTAAAATTAGTGACCTCCAAATTCTCAACTTCCGGATGGAGTGTAAGTCTATTCTGGTGTGTCTGCTAAAGAAGCTCTTAAGCAAATCTCCGCTGACATACATTTTAGTACGAAATATGACCTTCCTTGATCCCAGAAAAATGGTCACGGAAAAGGACACATGCAAATCAAAACTGAAAAACAACCTCCGTCGACATCCCGTACAGAGCGACGAAAACTGTGATATCATATTGCGTCAATACAACAATTTCTTGAATGATCGTGAGATTGTTATGGAATCCGAATTTAGAAAATTCAATGTTGTTACCGACTGTGTTGACGCGCTCCTTCATGATGGCATGTGTGATGATCAATTCAACAAACTGTGGGCCTTTGTTAAGGATATTCTCCTGTTGTCCCATGGACAAGCATCTGTGGAACGTGGATTTTCTCTTAACCGACAAATTGAAGTTAATAATCTGGACGAATCATCATTTATCGCCATGAAGACAGTTTTGGACCATATACAACATGTGGGTGGGGTTGTTGTCTGTGGACATAAACAATAATATGCTTATCTCAGTATCTTCATCCAGACAGCGCTATCACAATCATCTCGACGAACTGAAGAAAAAGAAAGATGCCGATGCGAAATCACTGAAACGGAAAGCTATCAGTGATGAAATAGACGACTTGAAAAAGAAGAAGAAGTTTCTTAAAGATGACATTGATGTGTTGCTTACATCAGCTGACCAGATGGCTGAAAAATCTGAGATGCATAGAAATTTCTCCATGATTACGAAGTCGAATGCAATGCGATCAAAAGTGAAGGAAAAAAAGGAGGAATTAGAGATCGTTGAGAAGAGTCTTGACGATAAACTTCATGAACTAAAGAATAAATAGATGTGTAGAAAACTGTATATATATATATACCGGTAGTGTAATCATTTGTAAGACAACAATTTGTTGTGTGACAGTCAAACTATTGAACAATCTTGTGACATTCTGATGTATATATTAATAACAGTTGTATTATGTCAATAGGAAAATAATTATACTATATGACTTGAATTGAATTGAATTTTATTCACATCTCATGACAAATATAAATATCATATTTTGCTTGACAATACAAAGATTTATTATATGCCTACAAATTCTCTTCCCAAATTATCTTCAACGAGATGTGATGCGACATTACTCTAATCACTTCTCTGAACAGATTAAATAAATATGGACTCCAAAAACAATCAGAATATTAGAGACATTTGTACTTCTTAGGCCTAAAAAAAAATTATCCGTGTTTCTGCCAACGGGACCTGTCCAGGGTAGGGTAGGTAGGTAGGGATTTTTTTTAATTTTTTTTTTTTGATTTTTTTTTTTCATTTCCTGCTCGGAGGTACTCCAAGCTGTATTTATGATATTTTGACAACCGAGTGGGCGTGAACAGTCTTAAATTTTATTCCAAAATTGAGGGAAGGAAGATTGGATAGATATTTATAGATAATTAGATAATAGATATACACAATTGATGGATTACACTCCCCATTAATTTTATTCAGTATTGAAATATACATTGTACATGTATGTGCAAGATGATTTACAAAAAGGCCCACATTACAAATGGGCCTGAATTCACCCCGCGTTACAAATGGGCCTGAATTTACAACTTATAGGTTTACCAAGAACTGCTGAAGGAATAATATACATGTATGAATTCAATTTGTATATTTCCTGGCAACAACTGGCTGTGACCCATTGACATTTCACACTTCACACCAATGGGAATCACAAACTTAGTTTTAAACTAGATTGGTCACTGTGAAAGCTGTATTTAAAAATTTTATTTTAGTCGCTGATTGTTTCCCGATTAATCAACCATAGTCACCATACCCAGTTAAAATTTAATATTGTCTAAAATAAAACTAATAGTATCAAAATTATTTAAAAACTTGAGTTTCTCAGGCTTTTAAAATTCCAGCGTTATGTTAAAACTGACAAGATGTATTTTGTACTGTCTGTGGCATGCAAATCGGATGAACTCAGTATTGATCACAATACTGTAAAGATGCAACTATATTGAGAGTACATCAATCATGACATGAATACATGTAGCTATATTGTAGCTAAGGCGAAAACAAAACTTGCTTGTTTCCTATATTATGGAACCAAAAATTCCAGGTAGACATGCAGGAAAGGATTTTTTTTTAAACAAGCAATATGTCTAGATCTTTAATGCTTAAATGTATCCTCAGATGTGGAGCCTGTCTACCGGTATGTATTATGTGAGAAAGAACTGAATCCAGCTCAATAAGGTGATCAATTATAGTATACAATGTATCATTATGTATGTCAATTTTAACAGGAAATTGGCTCCCAGCTAGGTGCCGGAGTAATACAAAATTATAGCAGACATAGATATTAAAAAGTCTTCAAAAATCAGATTAAGAAGTCACCTTGCCACTGGAGTTCGCAAACACAAGAGGTACATGGTGATCTTAAAACAACTGTGTTAAATATTATGAGCCATGAATGCTGCTATGGGATATTCTATATTCTAATATAGTAGTAGTTAGTAGTAGTAATTGTTATATTAAAATTAATAGTTCTAATATATGTACATGTGTGATCTTTATATAAGTGAGTATTTAGACCTGATATAAGTGAGTAGTTAGACCTGCCAAAAAAATTCCCACCCTCCCACAAATGCTCAATGTTATGCATCCATACTTGTGAAGTTGTGTTACACCTTTTACTGGCTATTAAACAATCACTCATATTTAACGGCAGAATGTTGAGAAATTCTGTGAAACATTCACTTAGTTTAAACAATATTTTATTTGAACAAAATTAGAAACAATCACTTGTCATATATGTCCCAGATCATTTAAGTTATATTAACCAACACCCCTTCACATATCAAAGTTAATAAAGGTCTATATAGGCTCAAACATGGACCAAAAGACATCGTTTTATGTTTGTTTAATGTTCCCTATTTTCGAGGTAGTCCGTAAATTCGCATTTTTGGAAGTTTGTTTCCAATTAACTCCGGTTTGATGGGTTTTGTTAACATGATTTTCACAGTTAATTAGGCTAATGACTCATTGAATTAAATTAATGACTGCAAGTAATAGAAAATAGAAGATAATTTTGCATATTTGGAAAGGCCAATGCAAAGAAATCACCGTGGTCCAGAAAAATAATAAAATTACGTTCGGCAAAAATTAGGGTCGGGGGTTTTGAACATGGGTCGGTCGGGTTAGCAGAAACACGGATAATTTTTTTTTAGGCCTTAGCCAGGGACAAACAACTTATTTAATTAGAGATTATGTAGTAGCTAGTTATTTGGTATTATCATTTTATTTAGAAATTTATAAGATGGTATCAGAATAAATTCAATTATTATGTTAGTATTGGTATAGTTAGTAGAACAATGAGACAATTCAGACAAACACTTATATAACTAATTAACTATAATTGTAACTGTCAAATTGACTACTATTCAGTATATGTTTACTGTTCTGATATCAATATACCCATTATTTCATACTAATTAACAGTTAAATTGAGCTAGACATGTATCATATATTGTGCTTGAAAATGCGTATTCAGGTGCTTGAAAAGTGCTTGAATTTGATTATCAATTCATAGTGGGAACCCTGTAATATGTGTTTATCTTATAAATATATACACCTAAATAAAATAGTAATGAATGTCTTGTTTGTAATTATACCCCCAGCAACAAGTTGTGGGGGGGGGGGGTATACTGGTATCAGCTTGTTCGTCCGTCTGTCCATCGCACCTTCTGTCGAGCCGTCTGTCCGTCCGTTGACACTATTTTGTCCGGAGTTTTTCTCAGTCGTTTTATGATCATTTTCCGTGAAACTTGGCACAGACATCAACCGCCATGGTAGCCTGTGCACCTGCGATTATGACGTCTGTCTGAGTTTTTTTGGTGGAGTTATCCCCCCTTTTTCGACTTAGAAAATGTTCGCAACATGTATAATTTTGTCCGAGCCTTTAATCCTACATTTTTAGGTCAATTTAAAAAAAAAAAAACTTGGCCAGATATTTAGTACCATGGGAACCTGTGCACCTGCGATTATGTCGTCTGTCTGACATTCTTTGGTGGAGTTATCCCCCTTTTTCGACTTAGAAATGTTTGTGCAACATGCATAATTTTATCCGAGCTTTTATTCCTACATTTTTGGGTAAATGTTTTTTAAACTTGCCACAGATATTTAGTACCATGGGAACCTGTGCACCTGCGTTTATGACATTTGTCCGACATTTTTTGGTGGAGTTATCCCCCTTTTTTTACTTAGAAATTGTTTCGCAACATGCATAATTTTGTCCGAGCTTTTATTCAGTCAATACATTTAGGATTATGGTTAGGGGTTAGGGTTAGGGGGTTTAGGGTTAGGGTTACCTGTTGACATAATTTCAGTGCCAAATATATGGTAATGGCTACTTCATTCGTATAACATTTTGTATACGGGGGGTATTACTTAGTCCCATTAGGGACAAGCCCATCTCTAGTTGTAATAGAGCTGCTGTGAGTTGGAGATACTTGCATTTTTATATAAACTAATGCACAGCAAAATTGCCGACATGCTTAAGTTCCTGTTAAAAAAAATATAGAGTTATTTTGTATTATTTGCACTGCATTGACTGCACTGTCGGGGAACATGGTCTTCAATAACTTGTTGAAGTGATCCACTCCAGAGAATGAAAGATTGTGTTCTGCCACAAAATTTGAGAACAACACCTCGGGCTTCATCACTTGCTCCGCCCTACTGTCTTTCTTGTTAGGAAAAACTGATATAGATGTTTTGTCGTTGTCTGAGCTGAAGTAAGGTCTTTATGCTGCACAGATTGTCAATGTCTGAATGCGTCATTTTTGCCACCATGGCTCAATGAAATGTGCGTTACACACTTTGCAATATGCCATAGTTTCGTTCCAATCACTTTTAGACATTTTGAGATGTATACAAGACAGATATGACAGAAACTCCATCATTTGGATTAATATAGGCCCCTATGCATTCTTGTGAAAACAACACACTTGTGATTATACGTATTGAATACTATAACAAAATTACATGTGGCTTCATCAGTGTGAAAATCAATTAATATCAGTCACAGTTCACCACTGATCAGTCTTCAATCAGAGGGAAGATCAAAGTTACCGACAGTACATTCTGTGAATGTTAATGTGTGGGTATTTACGGTACCGGAAATAAGGAAATCCCTGTCAATTGGAGAATCCCCCGCAAATGCACAAAATCGAAAAATAAAAAAACATCTGTGTTTTGGGATTTTGAATGTGGGGTTTTGCTGAATCCAGGAAAAATTGGGGGTTATCCATATTTGCGGAATTTTCCGTGGCAATCCAGGAGTCTCACGGAACACAATGAACAGAATTCAATCAATGAGAATGTTGAATAATTGACACAAAACCTTTGACTGTTGGTTATAGACAGACGCTATAGTACTTTAATCCAGCACGATCTAGAAAGTTTGAAAAGGCAATAGCTGATATTAAATGAGTCCTTTTGTCAACATGACATGTATGCACAATCACACAATTAACAAACTGTTATTTAAAATAGAATTACACCCCACATCTACATTGTACTCGCACAAGACAATCAGTTATAAACAATGAGTGTGTAGATCGAGTCACATGGTCTGACAGAAGTTACAATCCCTACACTCTGTACAATCGATAGAAGCGGAATCTCTCTTATATATTATCTCTATGAATGCATTTTATAGCTTGAGCTTTATTTTCAAGTGTTCATGTCCCTATCAATTTTATTGTATGTAATTGAAGGCCTAAACAAAATATGTGCCTTTCCGGTAACAAAGGTAGTAAAATTAGAGGCGGGCAGGTGGAAATTAATTAAATTGTTTTTTATTTATATTTTTGAAACATCTATATATGGGACAGAATATAAGCCTATGACACTAATAAAAACATAAGTGGTAGTATAGGTATTGAAATGATAAAACTAAGGCTATATATTTTGTAATCCATTTCTTTCTTTCCATATGGCCTTGACACTACTGGGATAAGTTCACATTGCTGCATTTTTAGCTTAACTTGACAAAGTAAAGCTTGTGCTATTGCCAAGGGTTGGCATCCATCTAGTGTATATGAAAAACACGGATGCCTGAAGCCATCTTGGATGTTACATTTTAAACATGGGGCCCAGCTGGCTAGTATAATTAAAGGTACTCAATCCGTAAAGAGGGTCCCCATCTCAACAGATTCCAACAACAACAATCCTATCAGAGGGTCCTATATTACTATTTCTTTGGCTTTGGGGGTAAAAAATATTTGATTCGAGTCGAGGAACCCATCAAACAAAGCTCAGAGTTAGTAGATATTGATTTTTGAAAATTGTTAATTGCTCGAGATGAGTACTAATAACTGCCGTCAATTTGGTAACCTGCTCGAGATTTTACGCCAAAACTCTATTCAAACAGACAAGGATGGATAACTCTATAATCAAGTGGTAATAATAACGAAATTTTGACTGTCTTCTGGGCCAGAAAGAATTCCCGATAATGAAAAATAATAGATTTCTAAAATCGATATCTAACAAATCTGAGCTTTGATGGGTGACTTCCTCGACTCGAATCAAATATTTTTGACCCCCGAAGCCATTGAAATAGTAATTGAGAGGAGTTTTATCGGATTGAGTACCTTTAAACCAGTTTTATTAGTGGGATATTCCCGGATAACATCAAAAGAGCCCAGGTTGTGCCTCTGTTCAAGAATAATAGCCCTCTCGAAATAAAAAGCTATAGGCCAGTTAGTACATTACTTGTGTTCTCGAAGATATATGAGAAAGCTATTCATTCTCAACTATCTGGTTCTTCAAGAACATGTTTTACCATTCTTTGTGTGCCTTTCGTAAAGGCCATTGTTGTCAGACCACTATGCTTGAAGGAGTTCCTCAAGGATAAATCCTAGGACCCTTGTTATTCAATGTCTTTATATATCAACAAAATTTTGTATTTCATACATAATAGTGATCTCTATAACTATGCGGACGATAACACCTTGTCATTTTCACACCCAGCATGTAATGTGCTTTTGAACACACTACAGAGTCGGAACTTTTGGTGAATGGTTTAAATCTAACAGTATGCAAGCTAATCCTGATAAATTCCAAGCTATTGCATTAAGAGCTGCATCATCTTCACTAAACCCGGTGTTAAAAATTTGTGATGCTGAAATTAAATGTGATGAAGCAGTAAAATTGTTGGTATCAACATTGAGTACACACTGAAGTTTGAAGTTTGACACTCATATCTTGAACATATGTCGCAAGGCATCACATAATGTTCTCAAATGTATAGAACACAACCATCTGTCCAAGATTACAATATTCCATACATTTATTTTATCTAAGTTTAATTGTTGTCCCTTAGTGTAGCATTTTTGCAGTAAGGAAAGTAACAAGAAACTTGAAAATATCCAATTTTGACCATTACGCTTTATATATAACGACTACATCTCATCCTATGAAGACCTCCTCAAAGCCAAGGTACCAGCCTTCAAAGTACGAAGACTAAGGTCTATGGCTATTGAAACATTTAGAATTTTAAATAAGTTGTCACCTATGCTTACAGGATTTAGTTTGTTGGAAGAACACTAAATATAGTTTAGGTATCGAATTTTAGAGGTTCTCAGATTTACTCTTGTGACCAGGCTTCTCAAAGTACTGATAGTTCTAGACCTATAGGTACAGAGACAGTTTCGCGTGTGGTAGGGAAGTCTCAATTAAGAGCTGTATCATCTTCACTAAACCCGGTGTTCAAAATTTGTGATGCTGAAATTAAATATGATGAAACGGTAAAATTGTTGGTACATGTATGTGTATGTGGCTGCTTGGATTTATACAAGTTTATACAATGTGCCAGGTACGAAATACAGGTTAATGTAACAACTGGAAGTAGATAACAATTGAATTAGAAGAATTTAAATAATGAATTTCGCCAATCGATTGACCAATCATTTATTTTCAGTATAACAAAACACTTCAAAACAAGCATTTCAATCAAAGATACATATATGATATAACACCATGTAAATTGCAGTTGACAATTTGTCGTTTGAACGTATCTTTGAACAATGAGTGTAGGGTTCCATCTTACAAAGAAGCATCACAAACTGATGATTTTACTGATCACTTTGTTTTGGAGAGGTAAACTGTAAAGCATATGTACATGCATACATTCTACGTGATTTGAATTAAGGTGACTGTATAAAAACATATTGGGATCCAATGGGCGTAGATGACATAGTCGCCATAAATGTAAACATTTTCTATCCAAATTGGTAACAAGCAACATCATTACTATGTATGAATATGATATGGAGTGAAGATTCAAAATGGTAAGCTTTTCTGCTTTGGTATTTTTACGAAGCGGTTGAAAAAGCTTTCTCATCGATCAAATATAATTAATGATGAACATTTTATATTCACAAACAGGTTCACTGACTATCGAAATTGTGACTGTGGAATCTGATTTAAATAAATCAAATAGTGCACAAGTTTCTTACCCAAACTTCTCTCCTCGAGTGAAATCTTGATCGTAATTCTCGGAACTAATTGATTACTCTATGTATTACACTTATGCATCAATTTGGTTTGCCAAATATGATTAAAACACCCAGAATTTATGCATGAAAGTCTCGATGTGGAAAAAGTCCAACTATCGAAAATTGAGTTTAGATCAGTAAGCGACGTAACGCCAATGACATCACGAGAAATGACATAATTCACTAGTGACATTACCATTTTTAATTAACGGCGTTTTCAATGGAAATCGGACATAGGAGTGTAATAAAATGATTAAATGCTGAAGCTGTCTGTAATCTGCATTGACCAATCATTTAAATTATTTCAACAAAAAAGAAAATAACCATTCAAAACAATCCTTCCATTCGAGCCTCGACGACAAGTGCATGTCAGTTGCAGATTGATTCTTTGATGTATGTGAACTATGGATGGTATATGGATCCCCCATCAAATGTTATTCAGCTGCAGTTACTGCATGTGACGTCAGTCGGGGCCACTTGTATCGTGACTCAGTCAGCAATTAGTCATTTGTAATTGTTTAGATTACAGTATGTGTATGTTACTATACTCATAGAAGCGTTGCTAATTGGTCACTTTCGGTTACTTTGGCACCCGATGATGCACACAAACAATGTATGTAATTTAAATTATCCAACTACGTGATATAATAAGTACTCTTTGCAACTATAGATAGATTGTATTGCCTTCCATTTTGGTCAGAGCAAGTTGCAAATTGGGTTTGCTGCTATAGGAATCTTATCACCATACGTATAAACAGCATCTAAATCAAGTTATCCATCGCTTTATGCAAACGTATATAGACTACTAATTCGAGTACCACCAAGTACAGTGTACCACGGTTATCAATACTCAGTACCGTTACCGTGGAAATTGTCCAAGTTCCCATGGTTCCGGTACCAGTGCCTGCAGCCATCTTGGAATTCTCATTTGAATACATTGACACACCATACAATTACACATTTATGGGAGAAATGTTTGAAATGAAACAATTTCATCTACACAATACATTCCCTTCACTAAAACATTTTGACTTTCTTTATTCTTACGCTATTGACTGTTCAGCGTAAGATTAACACCTATTCAAGTTGAGATACAGTGTCACCGACACTTTTATTTACAAATAGGTTTCTCTAAAGGATTTTAGGCATAAACTTTTAAAAATTAATTGGTCAGAGGTTACCCTATAGCCTAGGTGATTTTCTGAATACCAATTTGTACATAAAAAACTAACCAGATTTAATCCAAAATTTAATCCAATTTACAAGAATCCTGTAAAAAATCTGTGTTGGACAACATCAAAACTGGTTGAGAGGGTGGTAACGCTGTGGGAGTTTTCCCATCATCATGACAATCTGAATACATTTTCAGCCAATCAATTCAAGTCTGGCGAAACAAAAAAATAGCAGTAAATAACCAGTGTGTCATCACATCAGTAATTATACATGTATACTGATTTTGTCCCAGTACATGTAAATGCTGCTCAATTTGTCTTTATCCCACGGGTTTGGGCACTAAATATCCCACGGGTTTGGGCACTAAATTTCGCAGGTTCACAAAACTGGTATTATATATTCGGTTAAAAATTTGATTCGCGAATCTCACCCATGATTCGATTCAAGATTGGATTTGACTGTAAACATCTGATTCACAGGGTCTTTAATACAGAACCTGTGTATCTCAACATTTGAAAAGTGTATGATATTCCAGAATTTTGTATGATAATATCCTTTCCACGGAGTTTTCGGGTTTTTATAATATTTCCATTATATTTTTCCACTGGAAAATTTTCCATATTGTCAATGCCCCCAGCACAATAATGCTGTCAATCGTAAGTGAAGAGGTTAAAACTTACCTAGAAATTAATGATTTCTCTCTTTCTTTCAGAAATCAGTACAATGTTTGAGATGTTTCAAATATCAACACATGGTGAGTGTTACATTTAGTTATTCTAGGTTTTGATCTAGGTTTTTGATGATCTGGTTGGGTAGACATCCACTGGCTTCATTCTTCTGTTGTCGGATTCTTTGACAAGACCACAAGCAAACATCCGTTTTAACTCAAACCCTAGTGAATTCTAACTTTAATTTGAAAATATGCATTACTGATTGGTTAAGAGGTACATTGTTGTCATCTTGACCCTGCCATATAATTATGGTTAAATGCAGTTTACTCAAGAAATTGTATAGTTCATTTAATGTTCAGAGGTGTATACATGTTAGGCAAACCTCTATGCAGATTTTTTTTAGAAACATGATTGCTGTCCATAAAATATTTCTACACGTGTAATGATGCTTCTCAAAGTAACGATGGTTTCAGACCTATCGGGCGGTACTGATAGTCTCAAATGAAAGTAATCTTATGTGGCTGCTCGGATTTATATGAGTCACAATGTGGCACAAATCACAGGTTGGTCTTAAGCCAGGAAGTAGATAACAATGTGGCTTTTGAAGAATTCAAATAATTAATTTTGTCAATCGGTTGACCAATCTTGCAATATAATAACAACAAAAAACACTTCAAAACAAGCATTTCACACAAAGATAATACCATGTAAATTGCATTCGGCAACTGGTCGTTTGATCTTGTCTATGAACATTGAGTGAAAATTTGCATCTTACAAAGAAGCATCGCTAACTGATCGATTTTGTTTTTGGTGAGATCAACAGTGAAAGCCAATGAATTGATGATACATTTCATGCGGACAATTTGCATGACTTGAATATAAGTATGACGTGGAATACTGTAAAAATATGTTGACCAATATGGGCATAGATGAGGTCGCCATAAATGTCATTTAATTTATATCCAAATTGGTAACAGGCAACGTCATTCCTATATGTATGAATTATATGTGGAGAAGTTTCGAGTTGGTTAGCAGGTCGGTCACAAAGCTTTCTTCTTTGGTATTTTTATTGCAGACTTAACAGACCAGCTGAAAAATCTTCCGCAAATATCGAATATGATTAATAATAATCAGCTTCTATTCACAAACACTGGTTCAAACACTATAAAAATTGTGGCTGTGGCAATCAATTTAAATTTAAAAATACAATGATGTAAACCTGAAGCTGTCTGAATTTACCCTATTTCAATATAAAAAAAAACCAGCAGAACAATCATTTCAAACAAAGACATCTGCATGTCAGTCAGTGATTGGTCGTTTTATGTCTTTGAAGAATAGAAATATACATTGTATATCCCCCTCAACATTGCTTCAAATGCACTTGATGTTTAATAGTCAGGGCCACGTGTAATGACGTGTTGGTCAGTCAGCGATTGGTCATTCATGTTTAGATCACATTATGTGTATATATATATTTCCATACTTCATAGAACGTGGCTAACTGCTCACTTTGAGTTGAGACTGATTGTGGCACCTGACATTATGTTGCAATCAATGAGTGTAAACTAGTTTTCAGCACTTTTACCCTAAATGTTTGTCTACCAATTGCATCTTGCTCTAACTAAGATGGATGTTGTTTTGTTCAGATCACGAACAGGCAATAGCAAAGCATATGAAACTACCAAAAAAGAAGGATAATGAGAAATTAAGACAAGATGTTAATGAAGACTTATATATAATGAGGAAAAAATTTCATCAGGTAAGTCAAATTATTGTCGTTGATACCAGGTCCACACTGGTCCAAAATTAACTTTTCACAAATGTTTTTTGAAATGAAAATATTTTTTTTCAGAATTGTTTCAAAAGTTGCCATTTGAAAATTTGACTAAAATCATAATAATTTATGAAAATTAATCCTTATGCGCTGACAATGATAACTTTTAAGCATTCCTTTGTTTTCGACATTTACGCCCACATCATGGCCAAACAAGATAATCGAGATGCAGTGCATTTAGATGCTTTGTTATTAAGTTAACATAGAAAGACAATGGGGTGGCATTCATAATTCTGGGCATAACCGTATGGATATCATATTTCTGTGTCAAAGGACCACCGCACCTTGGGATATATATGAATTTTCACCCATACAACAAAAGAATCTCCAATCTATAGATAGCCGGGGCAATTACAATACATTTGAATTTCGAATCTATTTATGACAGCACACGTCTGGTATCAGAACGTATATTTGCTACCTTTATATAATGGCAGCTGTCAATTATTCGTGAGCTGCTGCTAACGCGTTGACAGACACCATCCTGTCAATCATAAAAGGAGATTTAATTCCGCGTTTGATTGTTTAACTGTGGGAAGGGCTTGTTGACATTTTTGTTCTAATGTGTAATTAGGTTATTTATCCACCGCTCACTACCTCTATTGCCTACAGAAATACTGCCTAATAAACGTTACGTTTTTTATTTCAATGTAGCTTTATTTAGGTCAATGTAGCTTTATTAGGTTAGTACTACTTTAATGACGTAATTGCATATGCAAATTGTGCAGGTAACTAGGGACGTCAACCGACCTAAATGACGTCATTGTGATTTTGGGACATTTTTATCGTCCATAATTCACCGATACAAAATTCGTAAACAGATATTTGTTTTCGCTCTAAAACATATATAAACCATTAGTGAAAGGCCAACTTAGAATAACTATTGAAAAAAAATAACGAACTCTTTCGCTCTAAGCTGCACTCTGCTTTTTGCATGTCATGAATGCTAATTAGTTTGCTTGATCTAATAAATGTAAGGGCGTCATCGAAGTAACGAATGTAAAACTGAGGAAAATGATAGATATACTTCACAAAAGGTAAGTTTTGTGCGATGGATAAATAAAATATGTAGCTAATGTTGTCGCTTAAACTGTTATGTCCGCTCGGGGGATTTGGCATCTATTGGGCTCGGCAGAGTCTCGCCCAATAAATGCTCAAATCCCCCTCACGGACACGGATTTTTTGTTTTAAATCTTTCCGCAAATTACGATAACGTCATGATTTTAATATTCCGCAAATTAAAAAAAATAATTTGCAATAGCTCTGATTGCCATGCAAAGTCACAGCAAACTCTGTAATTGCGTGCCCTTCAAACTCTGGCAACGGCATACGTGCATGTCCATATATTTCTGGAGGAAGATAATTGGAATATTTGCCAGGCCGCCAAATATTCGACGTGGTGAAAATAACAGATTTCAAATATTTAAATCTGATCACTCTGAGCTTTGATGAGTGGGTTCCTCGACTCAATTCAAATATTTTTTACCCCTCGAAGCCAAAGAAATAGTCATTTAGGGGTGTTTAATCAGATTATGAATCTTTTAGGCCCCTGCGAGTATTGTTTTGTTTGGGTTTTCCGTTCTAGAGTTATTCATCTGTGTTTATCTGGAAATGTTGGTCCGATCGTCCGTCTGATGTCTGCTTAGGTCATAACTTGAACAGTGGTGCTTGGATATCAATGAAATTGGTATGGATGTTCACTACTATAACAACATTCAATGGAGTGTTCAATTGTTTTGTTCGGGTTTTCCGTTCTATAGTTATTCATCTTTGTTTATCTGGAATTGTTGGTTTTTTTGTCTGTCCTAGCAGATATCTCACTGCCGGTTGTTGGATGAAATTTGGTATGGATTTTCACTACTATTAGGACATTCATGGAGTGTATAATCATTTCTGTTCTAGAGTTATTCATCTTTGTTTATCTGGAAATGCTGATTTTTGGGTCCGTCTGCCTGAGTATCTCAGTTATAGGTTATAGGTATGCCTACACTAGGAGTATGCCACATGGGGGTATGCAATCCCCCAATCTCATGTTACAAGTGCTCCAAGTGCATTAGAATTACCTATATCTTAGCAACAATATTATTAACAGATACCTGCTGCACGTCCTCTACATTTATATTATAGTGGCATCTGAATGTACATGTACCAGTTCATGCTGAATCATCACTGAACTGCATGCCATCAGATACATGATTATTACGGAAATATGTTAGTCAGTTTTTAATTTGCACACCAGGGTGTGCGAAATTTAAAACTGAGCGAAAAATAATACTACGCGAATTTAAATATGATTGTGATATGTATCTAACAATATAAAACAATATAAAAAATATCATATTTCAGAGTGTTATGGTTTATTAATGGCCCAACAGGAATCATTAGCAGCACAAGGGCATTAATAGGCTAATAGGCCCGAAGGCTATTTATCATTCCGAGAGTGCCGTTAATAAAAGTCATGTTATCACTGATTGAGTAAGGTGCCGGGCCAACAGGCCGATCATTAACAGATTGATCTTTTTATTATTTTCCCGGCGGCCTAGTGTATATGAAATTATGCTATTTGGAACACCCCGAAAAACTTTCTGATAATGGACTAGAGAATGCCTATAATGTGATAATAATAGATACTTGTGGTCATGTGTTGTGTCATGATAAAAAATTTCGTTCAAATATTACCGTTTTATTATTTATGAATATATAGAGTTTACATTGTATTTTCAGACTTCACTGCATTACTACTCATCGTTGAATTCGCTGCAGTACAAACGTAAATGTTTCTTGTTGGAGCCAATTGTCGGATACATACATGCGCAGAGGGCGTGCTTCAACATGGGACACGATGCTGTATGCAAACCAGAAATTGAAGAGTTCCTATCCAATATCTCAACCAGTGTTCAGAGGTACAGTCAATTTCGCTTAATTGCATAGCATCGGTGTATGGCTTTTCTTATGCATTTAACCGAATACATTATACCCCAGGATCGCATAATACCCCCACCATGGTGTTGTTTACAGCATCAGTCAATAGATACCAATGTTATTCTAGTTGTTAGTGTCTTTTATTCTTCCATTTGCGGTCTATTATTGGTAATTTTGTTTGTTTCAAGATAAATAGGCATACGAGCCTAATCTATATTAATTTGTCTTAATTAATTTTATCTGATACTGGTATTATATCATCATCTAAACTGCAGTAATGTTCAAGAATAAAACTATTTTCTCACCGGCAACCTCCATTCTAAACACTGCACACATGCATACAGTCATAATATATTCAATAAAATTCCTATAAGAAATGCATGCCATCATTGTAAAAAAAAAACGTATCCATCCATCTGTTCATGTAACCAACAAGAATAACTAACAAAAACTCAATTGATTCCCCAGTAAATCATGCATATTTATCAGTGCCATATATTTGTCAGTGCCATTTACATGCCAATATCTATATTGTGCTATGGGAAAAGAGATAGCTCTATTCATTAACCCTTTCATGACTGGAGCTTCCTGAAATTTTGTGAAAACCATGGAGTTTAGGTTTTGGATGATCCCCCCGGGAAGATTTGAAAGGGCTGTAAGCCTACAGAAAGGGCTGTAAGCCTAGAGCCCTCTCCTATAACCCACGTTTGAATGCCATAGTGCAGCTGAAGAGCGTTTGTTGAGTTTGGTTGTGAGTGTTTAATAGTCATTTGATGTTTGCCTGTAGAGTATGGGTTACATGCCTACCCCCCCCCCCCCCCCCCCCCCCCCCAATTTCAAAGGCGGACCAGCGAGAAGACTTACCTTGTTTATAGTATGAGTTGTGTGTTTATAACTTAGTTGATATCTTTTATTTAGCGGTTTATTGTTAACTAGTGTCCTAGTTAGTGCATGCATGAACTCCGTTGCCTTAGTCTGTTGTATCAGCCCTCGCATTTGGCTACGGCATTCGGCAATGCCGAAGCGATTTGCTGAAGTAAACGGCTCCGACTACGGCAGTACACTGCCGTAGCGGATTGCTGAACTGGCACTGCCATGTATGGTGTTGAAATAGTTGAATATTCCTCCAAAGATTGAAAGTGAATTGTGTTAAAACAATAAAAAGTCAAACTACAAAAACGGGAGTTGAATTTCCTCTTATCCATGGTCAAATTCATGCATGACAAAAGAAATAACTGTTAAAACAGTCAAGGAGCGGATAGCCAACACCTACCGCGAACTCAAAGTAAGTGACAAATTCAAAACGAAATTGAATCCAAGTTATATTATCGCCCTGTGTCAATCCAACAATCCCGGATAATCAACAATGTCGCCTTCTTTGAAAGTGCCCCGCGCTTTCCAAGAAAGTTAACTTACACTCGATACATACACAACATTTTAGTCACAGAGTAGCATTGGAGCCAGTCTGGCAACATGTGTGAAACCGTGTAGCAAACAAGTAGTACGCACGTGCGAATTGATCACAATGTGTCAAAGACTTGAATGAGTGATGTCGGTTACTCTTGATTGACTGTCGCATCGTCGACAAATATACACAAGGGCACGTGGTTATAGAAGTACAAGTTTGATTGATGGAAATAGGTCAGACAGCTGCTGACATGAAAGTCTAGTGATCACGATGACAGACAATTGTATTTAACCAATCGAGTGAGCCGATTCGTTTCAAATTGGGGGAAGGCGGGGTCTTCTCAAACAATCAGTCACTCAGTGACAGTCATTCAGATGTTATCAATGGGAGACCACTCTAATTCTCAAAGGTAACGGCGCTGGTGGCTGTGTTAGATTCTTGCTATATTTTCATCAATGCATGCGCGGCTGCATATTGCGTTTGTTACAAATTAAGTTAAAAATTTAAATATTTTTTGTTTGACAAAATATCAAATACAGTTATACTGTTTGAATACTGTATGGCAAATTCCATAATTCGGTCAGAACTAGCCTTGCAGTTGACTCTTTGTCGATGTCATTCAAGAAACTATGATTTAATTTCCCTGAGAAGCATGGCAGGTTCTGTCATTCAATTGTCATTCGATCCCACGGACGTGTTTCTTGTTACTGTTAGTGGGTATTACATATACCATTTATATATTCCAGGGAAGAAATAAATAGTACACATTTTCTTGTAAACGTTTTATGATTAGTCATGCAAATTTTGACAAAACAGCAATTAAGCCACATTTTTTGACAGGATGTAAAAATGCCGTAGTCACTGCCGAAGCACATCAAATTGGCTACGGCATTCTACTGCCGTAGCCAACAAATCTGAATTGCCAGGGCTGGTTGTATTCAGAGCTTATACTACGGGCTCAACTCTAGGAAGGGAGTGCAATGCCGGCCGGTTGACTTAAGGTCGGTCGGGGCTCCCCAACTCTCGGTGGTGCAATGCCCGCCTTACACTCCTGTGTGAGTCTCAGAACCCGTTGAACTGATTGTGTTGAGATGAGGAAGCAGCTGAGGCCGGACTGTGTTGGTGGTATGTCTCTGAAGGTTTGAGTACCGAGTGTTGTTGCTGATAATTATGTCTTCCTGTACGCACGGGTGTGGGTGAAAGCATGTATTTAAAATGTGTATGTGATTGTTAGTCAGTTTGAAAGAGATAATTATTGTTAGCTTATATTACGGCCACACAGGCAAACAACAAAAAACGTGTAAAGGCAAGCTCCGTTAATACTTGCGGTCACCCGTACAAATTGTATTTGGTGTGTGGGATAATTTTATCACTTTATATTATATATAAGGTTAGCAGGTTAGTCGTTGATTGTTTGAAAGAGATAATTACTCAATGGCTTATACTACGGCCACGACAGGCGTATCTATGCCGCCCGAGGACATTCATCAGCGCCCAAGGGAGCCATCTAGGACCTGAGCCCGCTACCCTACGTTTTAATATTATTGTTAGTCTTGTTAGAAGGTCGATATTGCGGCTTTTGCATGGATGGGTTAGTACATACACAATGAGTTGTTTATACGTTCTAACGTGAAAACCATGTGCTAATGTCTTCTCTTATATATGCAAATCTCCCGTAGAGCACCTGGCATATATATTGGCCTAACAATATTTACCTTGATCTTGTAAGCTAGCGCATTCTTTTGTATATGCGAATCTCCCTATGGGAGACTCGCATATATAAGAGTATGCCCTGGCACAGGATATTTAATGTTGCATCAGTGCTGCTCTCGTCATGAAAGGGTCAAATGCAGCATTGGAAAACTGAGTGTCCACTGTCTTCACGGTTGAACATGCTCTGATATTTAATCATTTAATAATGATAGTTGCGAGTGTCAAATGCAATTGTTTACAGATTGTTGTTGAGTTGTTTCCGGCCGAAGGCCGGTATGATGGTCGGACTGCAGTTTGCACGTCCCTTCACCCTTTCTTGTTTACAGATAGAGCACCAATATTGTTTTTATTGAGCATGGAAGCCCAGCAGTTATGACACCTTAGATAATTCGCACAGTCACGAATGGCCCTCCAGGCTGTTGACACCTGTTGGCAGTTTTGGAATAAAGGTCACTGTTTTGTTAGCACGTATTTGGACCAGTTTCTATGGTCCTGACTTTTTGTGTTGTAATTAATGACCGCAGGTAAAATATCTGCAGATAGATAACAACTGTTGGAAATTCTTATTGCAATAAGTTGATAAAATCAATCTTTTAATAATACTGGGCCCATATCAACGACCCACAGTAAACCACATGTATACTAAGGATGTCAGTTTTGAAATTCTTAGCAACAGTAGTTAAAAATATGAGAAGTTTCCCATGTATAACAAAAATTTAATCCATCCAAGAATGTTGTGAGTGTCCACACACTATCCCACACCGGGCATGATTTCAACCAGAAGTCGACACAAAAAGCAATAAATACCTCAGCTAAAAACAGTATTCTTTTGTTCTCCCAAGAGGAAAATATAACTGGTAGCTTAATATGAGCTTAGGGTCTATTCTCATTGCACACGCGCGTGCGATTAATCGCAGCGTTTTTTAAGGTGCGTGTAAACATATTAACGCAGAGCGATTCGTGATCAATTATCTTCCTCAATCAGCCACGTCCTATTCGTGACCAATCATTATTGCAATCAACCTCGTCATTGAGATAGCCGTTACAGAGAATGGCATGGTTCACTCGGTCACATATACTATCCGGGTACAGTCATTCTCATAACTGATGGGCGATAAAATAATAAATGTACCTGAATGTACGGGAAGGAAATGGCTTGGAAAGAAGTTTCCTACGTATAGCTAGCATCCGTTGTGATTTTTGTAGAATTCAATCGAATTATTTTACCCGTCTGTCTCGCGCAAAACTGTACCCAACATTGTGAATATATAGAGTGATAGTAATGTGCCGTTTAGCATGTGCGATCACTGATGATAAGCCGCCGAATGATGACGATCAAATTGAAATCAATCGCTCATGCGAACAGCGTCCTGGCGACAGAATGAGACCTTAAACGATGCGTGTGTGACTCTTAAGGTCGAATTCTGAGTCCCACCACTTATTATAATTGAATAGTGGTTCGTCAATTATAGTTCCGCGTTGTCACTGTTGCCAGCGGCTATACAAATGAGCACTCGGTGAAGGTGTAGGGAGGGGGGGGGGGGGCTGAAGAGAAAAAAACGTTCATACACAGGGTTAAGATAAAAATCCCTCCCAACCATGGGTCTACCATCCTCCCTGCACGCAAATCTATTTGTTTTTCCATCAACAAACTGGGGTCTCATCCCCTCTTTCCCCATAATTTTTACTGGATGTCACGTTTGAGTACAACTGTTTTAAATGAGCTTTATTCAGAAAGACGATTTTTGTCAGACCTGTAGCTAACTATAAAGTAAAATTTTGAAAGATCTAATTCAACCACTTGAATCGTACACTTTTGATAATATTGAGTGATAATAACAATAATATGCATAAAACTCCTGTAATCTGGGTTGTGGTCGTACTATATAGTGTTATTTTCGTTTCAAGCTGGAATAAAATATGCATATTTATGCCCAACTACATGGAATTGAACCCTCTATTTTTAATTATAATTAGCTATATAGATATAAAATTTGTCCTCAAAACTTATGTCATTTTGATGGCATGGCTAGTTATACTCAACTTATACCTGCGTAAATCTAACTGAGGAAAATTAAAGTTAATGTGTCAGCATATATATATGTGGTCACCCCCACCCAAAAGTACTTTATCATCCTCCAACCTACCCTAGCCCTGGCTCCTGTGTATGCATGTGTTCGTCAGACCCCACCCCTATTGCATGGGGGGACTCTTAGCAGTGGGAGGAAGGAATGCAATCGAACACACATATAGAGCCGCTCGACCTTAAAAAACGCTGCGATTAATCGCACGCGCGTGTGCAATGAGAATAGACCCTTAGTCGTGCAAAGTGCTTTAAAATGCTTTACCTAAATGTTGTCTTTTCGTCATTTATGACAATACCTCTGACTAAAAAATTCCCTTTTCTGGAAGTAGTGCCTCCCTTGCCTTTAGTTGGTTCCAGCACCCCTATAAATTGATTTTTAAAACCTTGGGACATTATGGTGAAGAATTTTTATGAGGTTCTCTTTGGGTGGTGAGGCAGATATGCCACAGAACAAAGAATTTTTTGCACGAATAAAAAGCGGGACCTTTGAATAAGTGTTGAAATGTTTATTTATGAAAGTTGGTTAATGGCAAATTTGGATTAAGTCCAACTGATTCTGATGAAGTTATCCCACTTTTTCGACTTATAATTTGCTTGACTATTTTTATGTGAAAGTACAGTTTTTATCATTTCGTATTAAGTTATGACCCTCTTTCAACTGCTGATTATTTTTTATGTCCAACAATATTACCATGTTTCTGCCAATAATGTTGGAGAGGGACCTTCAACTACCATTCTCTGTTTGTAGTGAAAAACTCAAAACCATTCACGAACTGACTGATCAGATAAAGTAATTTTGTGAATTAATTCTTCAGTGTACATCAAGAGCTGAACAGAGAAACCCAGAAAACAGTGGAACTAATTGATCAGCTAGAGCACCAGTGTGCCCACAGATACCACGGCGAACTGCCTCCAGATATGCCGATTGTTCCGCCCAATACATCTCTATCACAGAAGGCTGGTTACTTAAATTTTAGATGGTAAAAAGACTAGTTTATTTTCAATTATAATATCCCCTTGTTTTGTTAATGGTCATGAAGTGAACACAGCATCCATCAAAAGCTATTACTATACAAATATAATTATCAACAAGATGGTACACCATTAATTTATTTGACCAACCTTGGTAGTTTAGTACAGTATTACAGCCATGATTGATTAATTAATCATTATGCGAATATTATTTAATCATAACCTGTCAATCCACGGATTACTATAAAACAATTGGTTATCACACATTTAGCCATTAATAGGGTCATTTCTCAATAACGTAAATTTATTGATCACTTTCCGCTACAGAAATGACAGCAGCATCGAGTGATATGACATGCCTATATACTGCATGACTAAATTTGTACATGAAAACTATTTGATACTTCCTATGATTTAAAAGGGAATTTCGATGTTGAATCACAATTCCTTTGGATAGGACTGCCCTTCCAACAACGTATTTTTAACCCTCAGTGCACAAGTACCTGGAGAAATCAACAAAACTCCTGCTAACATTTGCAAGAAATGAAATTGAAAATAACAACTGTTTAATATAGCCAAAATGTATCAGGAACATGTGCAGGGCCCTTGCCATTGCGTGATCACTTGCGATTAACCAATCAAAAACAATGAATCGATGACGCCACTTGATCAATCAGTAATTAGAGGTCTGAGTCACATTGTGTATGTTTCAGCTTTATGGCAAAGATTCGAGTAAGAAACTCCAGAGAGGATTTTTATCACTCGAATAACCTGCTATAAAAAGCCGACAAAGGCAGTGCGATAGTCATTATGGACCGCACAGGTTATATACTGGAAGCCATCCATCAAATTGCATCAATTATCAGACACTAACTTCTATTTTGCAACTCAATGGGATCCAATTTTCATGATCGATCCATGGTTGAAAGAGGAAGTAATGTCAGGCCTCTTTATCTCTTTATAGTTTTCCGGGAGCCCCCCCCCCCCCCCCCCCCCCCCCCCCCCACTCACATCAGTTCCGATTTCGACTCCCGTGCTTCGGGACCCACTGAAGGCTGCGGCATTGGAGGCCGAGATTCAAATCCTTCTCCACAAACAGGCTGTGGAAATCGTTCAAGATTGTCAGACACCAGGTTTTTACTCAAGAATCTTTCTTGTTCCCAAGAGTTCGGGAAAATTTCGTCCAGTGATCGACCTCTTCTCAGGAAAATTCAGACATCGGAATGCCTAATTCTACTGGTGGCTCCTCTCGATGCCCGGAAATTATGGTCCAATCTCCTGTTACCAATACTTCATTCTCCTCCATTGGCACTTCCTCCTCTTCCCTCCATGCTCATTCAGGTCAGTCCGCCGGTGTTCCACCCATACCCAGGTGCCCTAAAATTACACGCATTTCATTTGTCCGGTCCTGTATCCAGAAGCGGGGTTTCAGCCAACGCCTTGTGCCGAGCTCGGCGCTCCTCCACAATTAGCACGTATCAGGCAAAATGGTCTCTATATTTACAATGGTGCCAATCAGAGGGCTATGATTATGCATGTCCTTCCTGCCGTTGTTTAGCAGCTTTCCTTCTATTTTCATTTGAGGAGAAGAAACTCTCGCCCATCACAATCAAAGGATATCGGGCTATGATCTCTCAAACCTTTCTTTATAAGGGCATTAAATGGATTAGTTGGTGTCGGGCTCTCTCAGATCTGGTGGCCTCTTTCAGTCTAGCTAGACCCCGTACTAGGATGCTAGCTCCTCAGTGGAATCTGGGGTTGGTTTTAACCTATTTACAGGGACCTCCTTTCGAGCCTATTCGGTTATGATCTTTTCTGCATCTGACATATAAGACAGTTTTTCTTTTGGCTGTTGCATCTGCCAGGCGCGTTAGCGAGTTACATGCGTTATCCGTAGACCCTTCCTGTTGTAAGGTGTCTCCTACCCCTGCAGAGCTTCTCACCAACCCTGGGTTTCTAGCCAAAAATCAGATTCCATCGTCATTTCTTGCAGCAATTTACATTATTCCACTATTTTTGGGGTGTTGGTGTAGTTTGACCAGAGGAGTAATATGGGCCCATCCGTTTGGCATGACCTTGACCTTCAAATGACCTTGAACTCATATATCGGGATCCGCTGAGCCGATTTCCAGAAATTTTGTCACACCGGATGTCCGTACAGGGTGACCTTGACCTTTCAAATGACCTTGAACCTGTATCTCGGGATCCGGTGGGCCAATTTCCAGTTTCTGACGATTGCCGCCAGTGGCGGGCTAACGTGCTAGTCTACTATATATTTTAAGACTTCCGTATATATATATATGTGTGTGTATATATATATCCTTTATAGACTCGAAAACGGCTCAACCGATTGAGCCCAAACTTCCTGTTTGAGGGTAAAAATCCAAGGGAAGTGTCATCGCACCATTCGCGAGCCCGTGCGACCACTCCTTCACCCTTCAACTGCCACTGTAATGGGTATTGATAGGTTAAATGGTCTCTTTGATGTGTGTGACCCAATGCAGGAAGGACAACTCTAAATTCACACAACGTATTGAACGTTAGGATATACGTATCACTTACGAACATTACACGTTCGTCGTGTATTTGTAAAATATACATAAATATGTGTTAAAGTGCAGACTAATTCACCACCTTCGTGTAATCAAGAATATGAATCACACCAAAATTAAGCGAATTTGTACGGAATGTGCAGATATAAGCTGACATGTACATATCATTCCCCAAATTCTTCAATATCATGACAATCTATTAGTTATTATAACAAAACCCCAAAGTGTTCGCAACGCCGCGATATAGGCAACGTGGCCAACATGCTGACATGTTCATATCATTCCCCAAATGCTTCAATATCATGACAATCTATTAGTTATTATACCCCCTTTTTTTTTTTAAAGGGGGGTATACTGTTTTGCACCTGTCTGTCTAGCCGTCTAGCCATCCGTCCGTACATCCGTCCGATGTCTGTTCATGTCATAACTTGAACAGTAGTGCTCGGATCTCAATGAAATTTTGTATGGTTGTTCATTACTATGAGGGCATTCAATAGAGGGTTACATCGTTTTGTTCGGATTTTCCATTCTAGAGTTATTCATCTTTATTTATCTTGAAATGTTGGATTTTTGGTCTGTCTGGTGTCTGTTCATGTCATAACTTCAACAGTTGTGCTGGGATCTTAATGAAATATGGTATGGATGTTCACCACTATGAGGACATTAAAAAGAGGGTTCCATCGTTTTGTTCGGATTTTCCATTCTGGAGTTATTCATCTTTGTTTATCTGGAAATGTTGACTTTTTGGTCCATCTGGTGTCTGTTCATGTCGTAACTTCAACAGTTGTGCTGGGATCTCAATGAAATTTGGTCTGGATGTTCACTACTATGAGGACATTAAAAAGAGGGTTCCATTGTTTTGTTTGGATTTTCCATTCTAGAGTTATACATCTTTGTTTATCTGGAAATGTTGGCTTTTTGGTCCATCTGGTGTCTGTTCATCACATAACTTGAACAGTAATGCTCGGATCTCAATGAAATTTTGTATGGATGTTCACCACTATGAGGACATTTAATGGCACATTCAAATGTTTGTTTTGTTTTTATTGTTCTATAGTTACTCATCTTTGTTTATATGAAAATGCTGGTGTTTGGGTCCATTTGTCTGAGTATAGCCCTCATATAAAGTTATAGATATGCCCACACGAGGGGGTATGCACCGGACGACAGTCCATCTCTTGTTATAACAAAACCAAAGTGTTCGCAACGCCGCGATATAGGCAACGTGGCCAACATCCTATCATTATGCGCTATTTCGTTGTTGCAAAATGGGCCGAACGTTCAATGTAATGTGGACAGTTGGTTTGTGGTTCCGTGAGCCCGATAACCAGAACTGAGTCGTTTCATAAAAAAAAAATGAATGTGTAATCAGCATGTCTGTCTGTCTGTCTGTTCGTCCGAGATGGTTTCTGATTGATAACTTCAGTATTAGTTAACTTATTCGAATGTGACATGTCCGTGATATTTCTACAATGTGAGAGTTCGAGTATAGTAGATCTTCAATTATACAAATATTCAGCCTTTATCACATTCTGGTGAATGTAATGATCAAAAATGGTCAACTCGGGACGGGTACCTTGAAAAACAAAAATTAATGGATCGACCAAAGCCATGGGACCAATCCCGCCAATGGCGGACTAATTTTTTATTTTGTCGTGCCTGTACGGGGTTACCTTGAAAAACAAAAATTAATGGATCGATCAAAGCCATGGGACCAATCCCGCCAGTGGCGAGCTAATCTGCTAGTACCATATAGTTTAGTGGGCAAGATACCTTTGACGGAGATAGAATATTTTCCAAAAATATATATATCTCCTATAAGTATCTTGCCCACTAAACCCTGAGCTCCCTCCCAGTATTTCGACACTCCTATCGACACTCGACATTCACGAGGAATGTCCTCATAGGGAAAAAGAATGTCTTACCTGGTAATCACGGCTTTTATAACAAAGATGGATCACGTGTCTCAGGTAATACTAAAGATAGACACACTACGTCATTTATAGGAATTCCCCATTAGATATTCGTACCTTAAGATTTGCGTACCGTTTTGAAAAAACGTACCGTAGAAATTTCGTACTGAGAGTCATTGCGGGTTTTTTTTAACCCTTCTACAACGAGAATTAAGAATAGGGATATACCATATAGTTTAGTGGGCAAGATACTTATAGGAAATATATATTTTACTTATTTTCAGAAAACATTGTTTTTGGCAATAACATTCTCCCGAATGAATTGAAATGAATGTGTATTAGGGCATGATATAACTGTCCATGGTACAATGTTTGAATAAACATCTACCCACCTTTAATTATACATCTACACGCCTTTAATAAACACCTACATGCCTTTAATAAACACCTACATGCCTTTAATAAACACCTACATGCCTTCAATAAACATCTACATGCCTTTAATAAACATCTACATGCCTTTAATAAACACCTACATGCCTTCAACAAACATCTACCCACCTTTAATTATACATCTACACACCTTTAATTATACATCTACATGCCTTTAATAAACACCTACATGCCTTTAATAAACATCTACATGCCTTTAATAAACACCTACATGCCTTCAATAAACATCTACATGCCTTTAATAAACATCTACACGCCTTTAATAAACACCTACATGCCTTCAATAAACATCTACATGCCTTCAATAAACGTCTACACGCCTTTAATAAACACATACATGCCTTCAATAAACATCTACATGCCTTCAATAAACATCTACATGCCTTCAATAAACATCTACATGCCTTTAATAAACATCTACATGCCTTCAATAAACATCTACATGCCTTCAATAAACATCTACACTCCTTTAATAAACATCTACATGCCTTCAATAAACATCTACATGCCTTCAATAAACATATACATGCCTTCAATAAACATCTATATGCCTTCAATAAACATCTACATGCCTTCAATAAACATATACATGCCTTCAATAAACATCTACATGCCTTCAATAAACATCTACACGCCTTTAATAAACACCTACATGCCTTCAATAAACATCTACATGCCTTCAATAAACATCTACATGCCTTCAATAAACATCTACATGCCTTCAATAAACATCTACACACCTTTAATAAACACCTACATGCCTTCAATAATCATCTACACGCCTTCAATAAACATCTACATGCCTTCAATAAACATCTACACGCCTTTAATAAACACCTACATGCCTTCAATAAACATCTACATGCCTTCAATAAACATCTACACACATTTAGTAAGCATCTACATGCCTTCAATAAACATCTACATGACTTTTATAAACATCTACATGCCTTCAATAAACATCTACATGCCTTCAATAAACATCTACACACCTTTAATAAGCATCTACATGCCTTCAATAAACATCTACATGCCTTCAATAAACATCTACACGCCTTTAATAAACATCTACATGCCTTCAATAATCATCTACACGCCTTCAATAAACATCTACATGCCTTCAATAAACATCTACACGCCTTTAATAAACACCTACATGCCTTCAATAAACATCTACATGCCTTCAATAAACATCTACACGCCTTTAATAAACACCTACATGCCTTTAATAAACACCTACATGCCTTCAACAAACATCTACCCACCTTTAATTATACATCTACACACCTTCAATAAACATCTACACGCCTTTAATAAACACCTACATGCCTTCAATAAACATCTACATGCCTTCAATAAACATCTAGATGCCTTCAATAAACATCTACATGCCTTCAATAAACATCTACATGCCTTCAATAAACATCTACACGCCTTTAATAAACACCTACATGCCTTCAATAAACATCTACATGCCTTCAATAAACATCTACATTCCTTCAATAAACATATACATGCCTTCAATAAACATCTACATGCCTTCAATAAACATCTACACGCCTTTAATAGACATCCACACACCTTTAATAACATCTATATGCCTTTAATAAACATCTATACGCCTTTAATAAACATCTACATGCCTTTAATAAACATCTACACGCCTTTAACCCTTTGAGTGCCAGGGGGCGATCTCATCGGCCCTAAACCTACAAAATAAGTATGTTAAAGAATATAAGAATAAATTATTAAAATTGTAAAAAATTGTACAAAAAAAAAAAAATTGTTAGGCCAATGCATTCTCTTATATATACGAGGCGACCTATGGTCGACTCGCATATATAAGAGAATGCATTGGCACAGGGTATATGGGTTGATACAAAAATCGACCTGGCACTCAAAGGGTTAATAAACATCTACATACCTTTAGTAAGCATCTACATGCATTTAATAAACATCTACATGCCTTTAATAAACATCTACACGCCTTTAGTAAGCATCTACATGCATTTAATACACATCTACGCAACTTCAATAAACATCTACACGCCTTTAATAAACATCTACATGTCTTTAATAAACATCTACATACCTTTAATAAACATCTACACACCTTTAGTAAGCATCTACATGCCTTTCATACACATCTACACAACTTTAATAAACATCTACATGCCTTTAATAAACATCTACACGCCTTTAATAAACATCTACATGTCTTTAATAAACATCTACATACCTTTAGTAAGCATCTACATGCATTTAATAAACATTTACATGCCTTTAATAAACATCTACACGCCTTTAGTAAGCATCTACATGCATTTAATAAACATCTACACGCCTTTAATAAACATCTACATGTCTTTAATAAACATCTACATACCTTTAATAAACATATACACACCTTTAGTAAGCATCTACATGCCTTTAATACACATCTACACAACTTTAATAAACATCTACACACCTTTTATAAACATCTACATGCCTTTAAATAAACATCTACACACCTTTAATAAACATCTACACGCCTTTAATAGACATCTACACGTCTTTAATAAACATCTACACACCTTCCATTAACATCTGCCTACCTTCAGTAAACATCAACGCCTTCAATAAACATATACAAGCCTTCAATAAACATATACAAGCCTTCAATAAACATATACACACCTTCAATTAACATATGCATGATTTTTGACAAGATAAATGTTTGCACTGTGCAGTGTGGAAAACATAGCCATAATTGAAGATCTCGAAAAAGATATAAAAATTTCCCAAAAAATGGATTTGCATTTCAGAATAAAACAATTGCAAGTTATCAAGAAATGGCCTTGAATTTCATTAGGTCTTGCCCTCCTTACTAAACGGATATCTGGGCAAAGCAATCGAAAGATCTTGTGTGTATCCCAGTCACATATATTATGCCCCACCTGGGGGGGGGGGGGGCGTCAACAGTTGCATCGAAGGATTACGTCAAGAATTTACTCGCGATAATAATGTGCCTAAAGCATTTTAGTATATAATGGGAATTAATATATGTAAACACTTCGGAGATCTTAATCATGGGTTTGGTGGTATAAAGAAATATATCATCCACTAATGCTGAAATGGACTGTTCAAACAGTTTGAGACAAAATATGCCAATGTCACTATTCTAAGTAAAATCAAATCAAATTAATTATTGGTAAAGGCCCATGTTAAAACATATTTGCGTTATTTAAATAAATTTTACATACATACTGAACATAAACATAAATATAATATAGATATTCATAGACATCCATAAATACCATCGGATAAGAATGAGCTCATGTTAGTATGTACTGTCCTTATCTACTTTCTTCTTTCGTAATTCAAGGGAGTGTTTAATAAAATCACAGATATGTTTTGTATCCCAACATGTTGTCAGATTTAAAATAGAATCAATTGATATTTCCTCCATGCTGTTAATATAGATTCATAATTTTCCCTCAAGCTATTGTAAAGTGTGCATTCTTGAATAAAATTTAAAATTTAAAATTAACATGTGCCAATGAGTTTTAATCAATCTGAATAGTTTAATACCAATTCAGCAATTGTGAGTAACTCAGAACCCAAAACAATGGGATAACAACCGATTCAGCTCCTATTTTATTAAATCTTAACCATTGCCATCACCTTTAAACCCTTCCATGATGGGAGCTGTGCTTATATATAAGAGAATTCCTTGGCTAACAACATTTACCTTGACCTTGTAAGCCAGTGCATACTGTTATATATGCAAGGCTCCCTATGGGAAAATCTCATATATACATGTAAGAAAATGCAATGGCACAGGATCTTTAATGATGCACCAGCACAGTTCCCATCATGAAAGGGTTAACTTTATGATTTTGCATTACTTTATTAACAAGTCTTTGTCTACATTTATTCAGCAAACAGATGTTAACCAGCAAATGGGAGAGGTTGTACTGTTTCACTCAGGCTGGCAATTTCATGAGTCAATCCAAGGATGAGGTAAATAATCATATCTTGCTCACCTCGAAAAAGACATCCGTAATGAAGAAACAGAGTAAATTTGTTTTGTTTTTTTTTAATGAAAAAACTGGTAGATTTCCTGAGTGAACGGTTGAGATGGATCTGCACATCTTACACTTTTCATAATCTTGCATCTGAGCATAACTGATTAGGAATGATAGCTCATATTGTTGGGCACTAACATCATATAACCAGATTTGCTGAGTTCGACTCTAAAGAGCCGAACTCAGTAATTGGACGTATGCTGGGACCGGCCAATGGGGTGGGCTATCTGGTCTGCAATTGGATGCACACACTGTTGTCTATTGTCTTTTATGTATCATATCATGAAGTGTTTGATCAATTCTTTGTACCATTTCTAATGGTGGAATAACAAACTATTCTGTATTATGTATCCCATCTAAATATGGAAGCGCTATTTCTGCAAACACAGATGTTTGGAAATGTGAATGCCTATCATATCATGTAGTATTAGTCAAATTATATTAACTTTGTTGGGGATTTAGTAGAAATTTGGTTTTAGAAACCACTGACATTCATTCTTTGTCGTTTTCTCAGCTATATATTTCTTTTTATATTTAACTCTTTCATTGTCAGGCTAAATTTACATATAAATTTCCAAAAAAGCTGATGAATATTTCGGCGAAAAAAATTCATGGCAATCAAGAGGCACAATTCATTGTCATCCAAAGAGAATAGCTCTGCAAATTTAATTTTTTCCAATAATCCAATTGAAAAATGGCCCATAACCCAACATAGCCCACTGTATTGGTTTGTAATTTAATTAGGAACAATTAAACTTGACAAAGTCTAGTTAGCTCAACTTGACAAAGTCAAGTGTGGGCTTTTGCCATCAAGAATATGTGATTTTTCGAAATATTTTTACAGAGGTTTCAATGGTAATTTAAGGCATTTCCAGGTGAATTGCGGACCTTTTTTTCATTCGTTTCCTGAGAGTTCAATGCGCACGACCTTTTTATGCTGTGCGTGCGATTAATTATTTCATAACTTCACCATTAAACGCTTTATAATAAGAAATGTTAGATAAATTCGGTCATAACTGTACCATAATCAAACCCTGTTTTTTGTTCACTCCAATATGTAAACAGAATGCGTGATCTCATGAGAGAAATAGCTCCCATCTACAATGTAAAGTATCAATTTCCAACAAGTTGAAAGCGCTGCTGACGAGAATAGAAACAAAACACACGCGGTATTATCCATAAAGCAATTGATAATTATACTGATATCTGTTTGGTATATATTTTTTCACAGGCTAATATACTATAAGTAATTGGCCCTACATCTATGTATAATAATCAAGAACTTTTGACATAAAACAAGGTTAATAATTTATTAAATATCGCCGTTGTCAATTATCTTTGCACGAACCGGTTACGTATGCCTGGAAATTTTCAGGTCAGGGGTCAAGAGAGTTAGCTTTCCGTCAAATCTGAAATGAAATTTGTAAACAAATACAATTAACCTGCGTTTTAACGAGGTGAGCTTCAATTAAATGAAAGAAGCAATGCTACATAAACTATTTGTCATGGACTCAGCCAGTGTATCTGATATCTGTCAACTAAGGTCGCTTTACGTGGTAAAAATGAAAAGTGAAAGTGAAAATTCTATCAAATTCAGACAATCCTATTGAAATTGAAAATACAATTCTGTGAATTCTGCAGATTCAGAGAATACTATTGAAAGTGAAAGTATGATTTCGGGTATTCTATTAGATTTCACAACTCAGCTCGTTTTCGTGGTCATAGGCTATATAGGGCCAATATGACCACGGAAACTAGTCGATACATGCATCGGTACAAACACATTATGTGTAAATAACATGTTTGTCTACCATTCACATGACAGAATCCACATAAATTACATTTTACGAGTTTTATAAAATCCAAAATCGTTGGATTTGTGTCCGACGATTAGTTTATTAACTCTTTTCGCTGCCACCCGCCGCCACAGACGTACCCCCCAGTGCCACGCATCCTGTACATATATCCATGTATTTCAGGTATATATGGGTAATACATTATATCTCAAGCAGTTTCTAATATAATTAGTTGAAACTTCACATTTATATAGACATATGTATACCCTGTCGAATGCCACCGTGGACACGCCCACCAAGGTCACGTGACATTGGCGGCCATCTTGGATTAGTGGCTATTTGCCTGTATATGTACATTTTGTGTGGGTATGAATGGGTTTGTTGTTTGTTTTCTAATTTTCAACCCAATTATACGATGTCCAACAGTAAGGTACACGGGAGCTACCTATATGAACCCACTTTGGACATAAAATAGATCATGTGACCTTGGCGTCCATTTTGGATTTATGCAAGTTGCCACCTATTTGTAGCAAAATGGGATACAATGGCGCACTTTGTTGAGTTGGTGCTTTTGTTGCTTGAATATTCCCTGATAGGTACAATTCCAAATATAGATATATATATATAACCATACCCATATGTATATATACCTGCAGGGGGACATATGACCCTGCTCCGCCCCATATAAGTCACGTGATCTTGGCGGCCATCTTGAATTTCAGGAAAATTGGGTTTTACGATGATTTATGTGAATTATATGGGTCACGCGGGCGTACACATGGTCAACTCACCACAGTCACCAGCATAATTGATTTACTTGCCTGTTATCACCACTGGAAAACGATATAATAGACAAGGGTTGTTCAAAACCAGTAAAGGTGTATTAATAAATAATAGGTATAAGTATCTTATGCGCCGCAGGCGGCCCTCGATCATTAGAGTATAGAGGTTAGTTACCCACCCGCCACCCTATCCCGCCACCCATAGTATCTTATGCACCGCAGGGGCCCCTATAGAGGCTACTGCCCACATAAATAATAGGTAGGGCTGGACGATATTAACGAAAATAAAAACCGCGATTTTTGGAAATTAAAACCGCGGTTAACGATATAATCGCGGTTTTTTAAAACATCAGATACTAGTAACTTAAACAGTTTCTCACTGTTCGCTAGAATCACATCATTGTCATTAATTTTGACAAGTTGACGTCAATAATAACATACACAACCTTTCAACCAGTGACAACCTCATGTTCGATCGATATTCGGAATGAAAAGTAAATTCACCGGTTAAATTCCGCTATTCGGTCAATTTCTTTCCGCTGACTTGACAAATTCTGGTATATACCGATAATTAATAAAACCATTATCTAGTCTATGCCAAAACTAAAAGTGTTCTATACTATATAGTATCCTTTTCTAACTCGGTATATTCAACTATGTTGAGCAAATACATATGTTGTTCCCGATGACACTTGCGTCGCTTGACAAATGGAATATGGTTTACCGTCAAGACAAATTTTAGCGAAGTCCACACACACACGTAGTACATAACTTTTGGAATTCGGCCAAGCAAGGACACCATGTATTTTGGGCGGGTTTGAAGCCCTAATTCTATAATATTGGTTTTAACCAATCACCGTGAGTGGTTTCTTCTAGACGAGAAGGGGGCGGTATCTTCGCTCATTTACTATTTTGATTGACGGTGCATGTGCATCATTGTACTGAAGGAAGAGGCGTGGCAAAACTGACATTCATATTGATCTATCACCCGATCAGTCTTCAATCATTTGGTGAATTCTCTTGTAATAAAAAGTATGCAGGGAAGTCGGAGGGTTTGTGTAATATTGTGAGCGAAAGGGGGACGTATTCGGGGTTTTCATATCCCCCTAATTTCGTTAGTCGTCCTAAACGTTGTTTACTATGATTATTGAATATTGAAAAAGTCAGGACACAGGGATTTAGTTGGAATTTAAAACTTAAATAACTCGATTTAGGCTTGAGTTAAACTATTTGTTTGTATACGCTTATGATGGTCTGGCACCCTCTATTGCCGACGATATTACGATTATTTTTAGTTTAGACGATATTACTGACGATATTGAAATATTAACCGGGTATTGACGATTAATCGGGAAACCGCCCAGCACTAATAATAGGTATAATTATCTTATGCGCCGCAGGTGCCCCTCGATCATTAGAGTATAAAGGTTAGTTACCCACCCACCACCCCATCCCGCCACCTATAGTATCTTATGCGCCGCAGGCGCCCCTATAGAGGTTACTGCCCACATAAATAATAGGTATAAGTATCTTATGCGCCGCAGGCGCCCCTCGATCATTAGAGTATAGCGGTAATAACAATAACTTCTTCAGTCCTGAGTCTTTTGCGAGCAGCCATTTTCGACTGATAACCACGTGCTAACAACAATGACGCAATATTCCGGCTCTGGCTGTACTCCCATAACGTCAGAAATAGCATGACCTTGAGGACATTGTCGCTTTAAATTGTTCGCGCGCAACAGTACTACAGATAAATACATTGTACACTGTCAAACATGCCGGAAAGAATATAGTTATATCCCATACATTAGACTACATACCAAATTCGCAAAAATGCGCGATTGGCAGCGTCTCCGAAGTTCGCAAAAATGCGCGTTTGGCAGCGAAAGAGTTAAGTAAATTCTCCCAACCTGCAAGTATATATGTCACACGATTCATTCGATTTGCTAAATTCTGTAAATAAGCATGTAAACTCTCTTAGCTGGAAGAAATAACGATATATATAAATATAATTATATTAGTTACTTTCTAATATGTTTTACCATATTACCGATGATGGGATCGGGCAATCACATAATTATAAAAACTAGGAACTATTTGTTTATAGTGCGCAAGAATATACGGTACGTTGGGATGTTGTTTTGCACATGAATTAATTGTAGTGGCATCAGTTCATTCAATGATTTTGAACAGCCATTGACGTCACGCGCGGCCTGTATCGCAACAGATGTTTTTTATACAGGGGGGAGGGAGTATACTGGAATCGGCTCATACGTCCGTCGTCTATGGACATAAATTTGTCCGGAGTTTTACTCAGTCGTTTTGTTGATAATTTTCCATGAAACTTGGCACAGACATCAACCAGCATGGGAACCTATGCACCTGCAATTATGATGTATGTCGGACTTTTTTTTGTGGAGTTATCCCCTTTTTTCGACTTGGAAAAAATTTGCAACATGTATAGTTTTGTCCGACCTTTTATTCCTACATTTTTAGGTAAATTTTTTTAAACTTGGAACAGCTATTTAGTACCATGGGAACCTGTGCAACTGCAATTATGACGTCTGTCAAACTTTTTTTGTGGAGTTATTCCACTTTTTCGACTTTCGAATATTTTCTCAACATGCATAATTTTGTCTGAACTTTTATTCCTACATTTTTCAGTCAATAGGTTTAGGATTAAGGTTAGGGTTGTGCACCTGCAATGGGAATCTGTTATTTTAATATTTTAGCTAAATGTTTACTTACATGTGAAACATCTTAGTGTTTTAAATACACGTGGGGGTATCCTTAGTCCCATTGGGACAGTCACACCTCTAGTTATCGCTAATTCGTTATAACTTATTGCCAATTTTATCGGGGGAATATCATAGAAAATTGTAGAACATGTCCGGCGAAAAATGGATTCTGTCTGACTCAATATATTTAACAATAAATGTAAACAAATCGCTCTTTTTAATTTAAGATCAATTGAGTGATAATATAATTAGCCCTACTAGTATGTCGTTTATGAATCGCATATAGTATTTATGAATCAACATAAAGTTGCAAACATTTAAAAACGAAAATAACATGGGTTTTTCCCCAGGTAGTGATTGCTGATTGGGCTAACTTAAAAACATGAAAACGTGTACTTGTAATAAGTCAATGTTAAATTTATATACTGTCTCATATAGTACTGCAACTTGTCCGTAACTCCACTCTAAACCCACAATTTATCCAAAACAATGAGTATTTGCCATTTTAGACAGGCCATTGATACCTAATTTTATTTAAATTTTACTTTTATCGATGTGATAATTTCGTTCCGGTTCTGGTTTATTTTTTATACGCCAGTTTAAAAAAACGTTCTTATTATGTAATCAGTCCGTCCGTCTGTATGTCAACATTTTGGTTTCCGGATGATAACTTGAGTTTGAATTATTTGATCACAACTAAACTTGGTATGTGGCTCAGTCATACCAAAGTACAGGTCAATTTCGAATTTGCATGGGTTTGGTTCAATGATTTTTTTCCAGAGTTGTAGGCCTTTTCGACTTAGAAATTTTGCATATTCTTGCTTTCCAGATGATATTTTGCGTTGTTCTATTGGATTCACATTATTTATGTTAGTTTATTACCTCACAATAACTTTTCAACCATGCTTTGCTATTGTAGACGAAACTCCAATGCGCCCTACCGAAGAGTTGTTGGAAATAGGTGCTAAATTAATTTGTCAGTTCAGGTTGAGTGTGCATATTAGTAACGAATTTGAAATTTTGTCGTGGAACTGTATGTATTGGGGTGTGGGGGCAAGACTTGAACGCTCAACCATCGTTTGGAATGGCATTTTAATTTGCAAGTTCGGTGTGAACATAATATAAAATGTAGTCTTTGTTATGAAAGTTGCATGTGCAGGTCGTACTTTTGGTCAGATCATTATGAAATTTGTCATGGCTATTGACATGGACATGTAGACGAGAATGAGTCATTTTGGGGTCATTTGGCAAAAATATGTGGCTGCCAGCAGCCATCTTGGATTTCAAAATTCAATCCATTAGAATGGGCTACAGGCCAGAGTGTTCGTCTGATCATCATGAAATATGTTGTTGAAGTTAATATTTAGATGTAAATGGGAACTAGTCATTTTTGGGTCATTCAGCCATAAAACATGGCCACCGGCAGCCATCTTGGATTTACTCTTTGCCTTACTAAATACTTTAGCACACCTACAGACCACATCCCTTATCTGATCGTCACCAAACTTCATATTAATCTTCGGGGTGACCGCTACATGGGAGCTATCTTATATTTTGAATTTCATGGGAAAATATGGCCGCCAGTGGCCACCTTGGATTTTACGTTATATATATCTCTTCAATTTGATATCTAGACTTGATTTTAGTATTACTTAGACATTTCAAGATTCCGCATTCCTAATCGCTCCATTGACAGTAGCACATGAAATTATCCCCTCTCCATGTTGAGCTACAGTGTCATTGACACTTTCATTTCCAAATTATATTGATAAACATGGCCTGAAGTGGCCATCTTTTATTTCAGTTTTGTATTCATTAGCACAACCTACAGGTTACGTCCCTCACCCGATCGTCACCTTACTTCATATGGATCATCGGGGTGACCTCTAGATGGGAGCTTACCAATTTTTTCTGATTTTCAATGAAAAACATGGCTATCAGCAGCCATCTTGGATTTACTTTTTGCATACTAAATCATTTGACACACCCTACAGGACACATCCCTCATCTGATTGTCACCATACTTCATATGGATCATTGGAGTGACCTCTAGATGGGAGCTTACCATTTTTTCCGAATTATGCTAAAAAAAAACACAGCTGTCAGCGGCCATCTTGCATTTAACTTTTTGTATGACTAAATCCTTTAACACAACCTACAAGTCACATCTGTCGCCCAATCATCACCAAACTTCATATGGATCGTCAGGGTGTCTTCTAGATGGGAGATTACCAATTTTTTCCGATTTTCAATGAAAAGCATTGCCACCAGCAGCCATCTTGGATTTTACTCTTTGCATCAATAAATCCTTTGGCACACCCTACAGACCACACCCCTCATCTGATCGTACCAAACTTCATATGGATCCTTGGGGTGACCTCTAGATGGAAGCTTACCAATTTTTCTGAATTATGTTAAAAAACATGGCTGCCAGTGGCCATCTTGGATTTTACTCTTTGTATGACTAAATTAATTAGCACACCCTAAAAACAGACATATTGTATTTCAAATTTGGATCCACCGGCACACCATGTAGCCCACAATTATTGGCGAAATGTTTCTAAACTTTACATACATGTTTGGGATCACCTCTAGATGGGAGCTTACCATTTTTTCAGAATTCTGTTACAAAAACATGGCTGCCAACGGTCATCTTAGATTTTACTCTTTGTATTACTAAATCAATTAGCACACCCTACAGGTCACATCTCTCATCCGATCATCACCAAACTGCATATGGATCTTCGGAGTGTCCTCTAGATGGGAGCTTACCATTTGTTTTAATTTGGTTAAAAACATGGCTGCCAGCAGCCATCTTGTATTTTACTCTTTGTATGACTAAATTTGCTGGGTGTTTAGCATTACATAGACATACCAACTTTCTGGATTCCTTATCACTCCATTAACTGTAATATTTGACAATAGCCCCTATCCAAGTTGAGCTTCAGTGTCATTGACACTTTCTTTATGTGTACCCATACCATGTATGGTACACATAATGCCGACATCCCGATCAACCATCCATCGTTCGTCTGTCCATCCATTTGTCCATGCAACTGTCTGTAGACACATCCTATCCGACACGATGACTCAAGTATTTTTTATCAGATCATGTTCATATTTATGTGCAGGTTTATGATGACACATGATAGTTTTAGTATCGATCAGTTGATTGGTTTAAAATATTAACTATTTCCATCCATCTCATAGACACATGCTATCCAAAAACTCAAATATTTATAATCTGATCATCCTTATATTTTAGCTCTAAATTTATCATGGTACATTCTTCACATGTATGGATTTTGGTATTGCAGAACTATTTTTATTAATTGATTGGAAATGTTCAGATAATAAGTTCATCAAACGATAGTCATTTGTTGAACTTATTATCTGAACATTTCCTAAGGGAACTACTCATCAATGAGTATTCGGTAAATAAAGGTTAAGACTTTACTATAGTTGCAAACCAATGCTTTGTTGCAATGACTCTGGTTTCCAGCAGGGCCTGGAATAGCCTTGAATCTGACTACATGTTGTGACCATTGAAGGCATGGAAATGGCTTGAATTTCCATTCTAGAGCCCAGGGGTCTTGAAAAGACTGCTTGCTGGCAACATAAATAATCACACACTGAACACATAATTGACATTGTTGGTAAAACCAAGTTGTGTGGACTTTATTACCTCTCTTGTTGGGGAAATAGCTGTGTTTTATTCAGTAAAATCTATTTTTGTTTTCTGATGATTCCAGTTACAGAAAAATCGAAATGTATGTAATTTTGGTTCCATCCTCATTCTGCCACATTACAATATTCCAATGAATCTTATAAAACACTTCATCCATGTTTAACCCTTTCTTTACTAAATTGATTCTCTCTCAGTTATAAAAATATACATTGGTATGGTCTATTATTCATTTGGAGGGATGATCTGGAATATTTAAGCAGACAACAAACAGGTGACCTAATAATACAAGTGCAGCAGGATTCCTTTTCATTAGTTCAAACAGCTGTATGTTGTACTTATTATCGGAACATTCAGGGAACTACTCGTCAATGATTATTTAGTAAAGAAAGGGTTTAGTGATGCTTACATGACCAGTTTCTCCCTGCTTTTTTTGAAATTTTAAATGTCACTCATATGCATAAAACGACCCTCGCTCGTGTTGTGTATAGGCCTAGGTAATGGGCAGGCATACCTGTGAAGTCACGCATAATTTAAAGTATACTGTGTCGATGAATTTTTTATCACATCATTTAGAAAAAAATCGCGTAACTTTCGGCAGTGCTTACACAAAAGCGCGGTTTCACCAATGTACCAATGTGATGAAAAGAAAATTTGCTACTTCACAACTTTCGATATGTGACAATTGAAGTATTTATTTATTTATATTATAAACAGTTATTATAAATAAATAGGTTCATATTAAATAAATTTTGTTTGTTAGCTTTAATAATGAAAGCCAGTTGCGACGTCATAACATGTTTCATGACATCAAAACGTTATTTGTCTTTGCAAGCCAGAATCCAGAAAAGACTGCACTTGTCATGTTGTCTCTGGACAACTGAAAATTTTGTCTCACTAGACTAGACCTATAAATGCAGACACGCTTCAATTACTATAACATGGGATAGCCATATATGGTCTACTGGACACGTGTCCTCATGAACCCACATTTCTAGACATGTTTCTACTTATAGATGTGCCTGTATTGGGTCTGAAGTGGCATCCTTAATTATCGGGTCTCAAGGTGGCATCCTTAATTATCGGCTTAAAGTGATGTGAAACACTCCAGAAGGGTGATAAAATAGAATAATCTTGCTCAAAGTAGTTTTTTTACAAATATTATATTCAAATTGACAACTCACACTGTCATTCTTATAGATTAATTACGTGCAGTGAATCTTGTTAGCGAAATCGTTACTGTTAGTATATCGCTAATAGTTGCGTCCTGAATCGAGATGTAAATATTTACAATTGAGCATAGTTCCGACGATGTTTTATATGGAGTGGTATGGTCAATTTGCTTTAGATTTTCGGCGATGTTAGTAGAATACTATATTCCTCCAGTTGGCATAGCACCTGAATACTAACTTATCAGTTTCACGCACACGAACAAGTCCATAATATACCTTTAATTGCAGCGACATACATTGTATAATATTTACTATATACATTATTATTAGATATCCTCTATTCTCAAAGGTTGATTTGTCTAAACCATAGGCTGTATTTATAGGCATAATTAGTCTGCTCGCATCCAAAACCATCTACAAGAATAATTAAGCATTCACTCATCTGATCATCACCAAACTTCATATGGGAGCCATCAATTTTTTCTGAATTTCGTTAAAAAAAACATGGTCACCAGTGACCATCTTGGATTTTACTCCTTTTAAATTTTAATTTTAAATCCTTTGGTGCTCCCTACATTCCACATCCCTCATCTCTTATCCAAACTTCATATGGTTCTTTGGTGTTACCTCTAGATGGAAGCTGTCCAATTCTTCCAAAATTTGTTAAAAAATTGGCGCCTGGAGCCATCTTAGATTTCACATTTGAATCCATCAGCACACACTGCAGCCCACATTTAGCGGAGAAATTTGAAATGAAATTAATTTCATTTACACAATACAATCTATTTACTGAAACTTTTTGACTTTCCTTCTTTATCATTCTATTGACTGCTCAGCATAAAATGATTAAAGCCTTCCCAAGTTGAGCTACAGTGTCATTGACACTTTCATTGAGTCAATATTTTGTGGCATATTTTTTAACAGAAAACAAATTTGTAAAAACTTAACTAAAACAAACTTTAATTGAATCCTTATAAAAATTTGAAAAATTTATTGCTAATATTGTGATGTAAGACACTCAAATGTGTATTTGTTCAATTGAATTGAATTTAATAGGAAAAATTGTCTCCATTGAGTGAAGCTTGCAAAATTGATCAAACAATAATCATTCCCCAGAAATATATCAATGTTTGCACTAGTTAAGTGCTCAGCTATTGACTAAATATATTGGTTTGAAGATGGCTTCATTTCTACAATTAGTTTTGGAAACATTTAGCATGTTGAAATTAGCCATGAATTTGCTATACACCTTTCCATACCAGCAAGCACAACTTTCTTTTTAAACCTATCTTTAGTCTCCATTCACAAGGCATTTAAGTGCTGTACATTACGGAATTATATCCAATTAAATCGCAAAATGTTGGTCTATATAGACTAGTTCAAGTTACATGTACTTGTAAGGATAATGAAATGTCAAACTGATTCATTCAGAATCCTAAGGTTTATTTGTCACTATTATAAGGTGTCCATTTTACTTGACAACTCTTTTTTTCAAATGGGGTATTAAACATTTGTATTCGCTTTCACTTGTTCAAAATGTATCAAATTTGACTTGAATCCTGAGACTGAATCAAAATTGAAACCAATTATTGGACATTCTGGTATGGTCCAGTATGGAGTGTCTAAAGTCCATGCTGTATGCAGAAAACTGTTAATAGTCCTGTATGTAGGAATCAATGGATTTATTGTTATTAAGTTCTTATTCTCAATGTACATGTTCAACTTTATAATATAATAGAGACCTTTCGCAAATATCACTATTATGATTGCGGATAGGATATATTGTTCTTGTCAGGGACCAGCCTAGACCAGATTTTCAGGGCGAAATGACTTCGCCCTACTATAAGAAGTGAGTCTACAAAATTTAAATTGATCAGTACTGACAGGAGTCGCTATAGAACGAAAATAGGAGAGATGAAATATGACAATTAAACTTATGAAACAATGGTTGAAATATGGAGTCATTATGTTCACTTCATGACCCTAATAACTATTAATAATACCCAAACATAATTGTGAGAGGATAGCAGCATTTTATATCGTAATTGTGGGAGAATGACAGGATTTTATTTCATATTTTTCGGGTTTTTAAAAATGCCAACAATATTTATCAAACCGAAACGAAACGAAATCATGAACACTTTTACTGCGCTCTGTTAGTAATCCCGTTTGAAATTTTAATATGCTTCACAAATGAATTTGTTTAAAAATTTCTTTAACCAAACTCCATAGAGGGAGTGATGAATTGACACATTGTGAGAGGTGTGAGTTGTAATCTTAATTGTAAGGTGTGGTAATCTAAAAATAACAACAACCAGATTAACACTTGAGCCAAGTTGAGGCCCGACGATGTTTTCACAGCTGCCAGTAATCAGACTCGGTTGTCAACATGCTTCCAGATTGGACAATACAGGTGTTAATTGTTTTATAACACCCTGATACACCCTGATAGTGGAGTATTGTGTGCAATCACAGTTGACAGTTGTAAATTATCATAAATTATTTGGGGCATTTTGCCGATTTTCGTCAGTCAACTTTGGAATTTTCAGGGCGACTTGAACTTCGCCCGACTGCAAAAATAAGGCGAAGCGGACGGTGCTAGGGCGAAGAAGTCGCCCACGTCGCCCTCTCGGCTGGTCCCTGGTTCTTGTAAGGTTGACACCATCACAATTTACCTATGGTGACCAATTGGTGAGACGGCATGTGCCCCACTATATTCAGTTACACATATATTTGATGGAAAAATTAATGTGTGTCTCTTTCAGATCCTGAGTTCTTATCCGTGTGTAATGTTAGAGCGACCCCAAGCAGGACCGTGGCACATATTTGACACATCTGCACATAATTAAACTGCATGGGGTATATTTCGTCTCACATAAGAACCCTCGTGCATAAAGATTGAATTTTGGCTGTATACTGGTAGGATATTTCCTATCCGTAATTGTATTCATGATTTTGCGAAAGGTCTCTAATGTTATGGGGGAAAATGCTTATTTATGAAAAAAACATTATTCACTTTACTTTTGTATAAGGTATGTGTTGGATTTGAGAAAGGAAGCTCTTAGCTAACTCATTATACACATCACACTATTCCCAATTTTCAATGCACGTAACACTCATCAAAGCACAGCTTTTTTATGAACACCTTTTGGGATAACATGATTGTTTACATGAAAACATCTAAACACATGGAATACCTGTTTTGCACAAGCACTCTTTTATTGTAGTTGTACATATCATATTGAACAGAGAACAGATTACGTTAAAAATAAGGATTGGAGCTATTATATCTTATGAAATTCTCTCTCTCCAAAAACTAGGAAAACCTGAAATTCTTATCAATGAAATATTACACTGTGAGAGGCCAATGAAATATTACACTGTGAGAGGCCAATGAAATATTACACTGTGAGAGGCCAATTAAATATTACACTGTGAGAGGCCAATTAAATATTACACTGTGAGAGGCCAATTAAATATTACACTGTGAGAGGCCAATTAAATATTACACTGTGAGAGGCCAATTAAATATTACACTGTGAGAGGCCAATTAAATATTACACTGTGAGAGGCCAATTAAATATTACACTGTGAGAGGCCAATTAAATATTACACTGTGAGAGGCCAATTAAATATTACACTGTGAGAGGCCAATTAAATATTACACTGTGAGAGGCCAATTAAATATTACACTGTGAGAGGCCAATTAAATATTACACTGTGAGAGGCCAATTAAATATTACACTGTGAGAGGCCAATTAAATATTACACTGTGAGAGGCCAATTAAATATTACACTGTGAGAGGCCAATTAAATATTACACTGTGAGAGGCCAATTAAATATTACACTGTGAGAGGCCCATTAAATATTACACTGTGAGAGGCCAATTAATTTTTTTATCCATTTCTGCCTAGTTTGTCTTTTTTGGTCTAGTTTTATGTATGGTACACATAGTGTCGACGTCTGGATTGACCACTCGTCGTTTGTCCGTCCGTCTGTCGCGCCTTATGTCTGTCTGTCTATTTGTCTGTAGACACTTTATGCATGGTGCGATAACTCAAATATTTTCTATCCGATTGGAACCAAATTTGTATATGGCTTTCTCAGCCCAAAATACAGATCGAGTTAGAATATGGGTTTTATCCGAGTTTTTTTTACAGAGTAATGGCTCTTTTTCGACTTAGAATTCACGCATGCTGCCATAACTCAAACATTTTTTATTTGATTGGAACCAAATGTAGTATGTAAGTTTCTCAGCCCAAAATACAGATCAAGTTCGAATATGGGTTTGATCAGATATATTCTAAAGGAGTTATGACCCTTTTTCGAAAAAAAATAAAAAAATAAAAAAATAAAAAAATAAAAAAATTTAAAAGGTTAATTATTTTTTTTTACTTTTGTAATAATAAAAAAACAATTATAAAAAAAAAATGTCATTGACACTTTCATTTGTTTTAGTTTTATACCATTAATTAGGTGTGATGTCCTGTTTTGAAAATATGAAGATTTTATTGCAATAGTTGCATGTAATATACTGATATCAATAAATTACCAGAGTATATGAGAGTACATTTTATAGATGTGTCATTCCAACTGAAATCTGTTATTAAGAGCTCTTTCCATCAATGTATCACATTATTATAATCAATAAATTTGAAAAATGATGAAGGAAATATGGGTTGATACAAAAATCGGACTTGGCACTGAAAGGGTTAAATAAGTCATGACATATGGTACAGAGCTCTGGCAGGTGGTTAGATGAAGGCAAAGATAAACGACATTGGTGGCTGGCTAATTGTTTATCCTATCTGTCAAATTGATTAATGGCAGCTTGAGACTCTTGTTTCTCCTATTCTTGAAATTTCATTACAGGGTGTGATAAAGGACCCCTTACCTATATAAGTGTCTTCTATATTCCATTGATCTGCTTCAAAAATAATTAACCCTTTCCAAGGTTCCCATAGACACATGCCATATAATGTACATGGACTTTTCCTCATATCTCTTATCTATGGTTATCTTTGCAAACTATTCACTTCTATCGATTTTGGTATTGACTGATTAATTGATTTTTGAAAAAATATATTAACCCTTCAGACACATGCTTTCAATTTGAAATTAAAATAATAGCTGATAGACAATATGATTTATCTATGCAATAGGTAACAGGCAGATAAATCTACATGACTATTGTAGGTGATAACACCTGGGGAGAATGGGGGGGGGGGGGGTTTAAAGTACAATTTAAATATGAGATGGAATCCCATAATTGAATGTTGTTCTATAAAGCAGTCTGTCTTGTCAACAAATTATAATTTCTCTTTAGAAGTGAATGAATTTTGAAAATCTGGCATGTCAAAAGTGGCAGAGATATAGTTAGGGAGCCCGCATATGTTCTATTTACACTTTTGCGTACAAAAGGTTTGACCCCCTAAAGTTGGTACCAATAATGGAACATTCTGAAAAAACGATTTCTTAAGTTGCGCATTCCTGGGGTTTAGGGGCCGCTGAACCCCAAAAAGTGCCAAAAATCACTTCTATTTACACTTCCGCGTACATCGATGAATTTTGGTTTGGTGATACTCCTAAGTGTACTGATTAAGAAAACACAACTTAAGAAAGGGATTTTCCTGGGGTTTTCAGATAAGAAAGGGGGTCCCATGCTGAACCCCAAAATGTGATTTTTCACGTTTTTTATACTTTCGCGTACATCCATAATTTTTGGTCTCAAAGTACTTTGATATATACTAATTATAAAAACACAACTTAAGAAGCAACTTTTCCTGGGGTTTTAAGATAAGAAGGGGGTCATCGGGTCACCCCTCAAAACGTAAAACATAACTTTTATTTACGTGATTGCATTCGTCCAACGTGTGTGTATGTGCGTACACCCCTGGAACGTTGCACTATTACAACCAATAGATCCCTAAATCGATACGTTCAACTTAAGAAATATATATTTATGTCGTCTTCTGATAAGAACGAGACTTGTAATGTAAGTGAGGCATATCATTACCTATGAATATTCCAAATCTCTGGAACCATAAATCTTACCTTGGCTCCGCCAAACTATGGAAAATGGTAAATATTGCCCCAGGGTGTCCTGCAATCGCTTACAAGTTGTGGGTGATGTACACAATTGGCTAATCTGTTTTCTATACATTGCATACTAACATGTCTGATGCACCAATGATCATTTTTACTATTGTCACCACTGACATCACCAGAAATATTGGATTTTTCTCTCACAAACTTGACATAAATATCGGCAAAAATTCACTTTTCAGGGTACGACCATTTGTTCAAGTAAAATGTAACTATCTTTGGATTGAAAGGTGTTTATTGTTTTGTTCTATCTTAAATGTGTCACACTATGGTGTTTATAAACTAAATTGCTCAAGATGGCTTCCAAAATGGCAACCAAATTTGTAAAAAGTTAAAAGTTAACATAACCCGAACATTATTCTCTGCATTATCCGAAAAAGCTGGCAAATTGTGACTCACTTGGTTATCGTACGTGTTAGTTACAATGTAATTAACTGACAACTACGTTCTATTATGTTTGTCCCAGTTCCGTATGGGGCATGACAAATTCATTTTAAAGTTGCAGTATGGAATTTTGCGGAGAACCTCTTTTGTGATTCTGGCCATATTATTGAAAGGGAATGGGCAAAACTTTGAGACGGAACTGAGATGAACCATGATATGTGGGTATTCTGGCCCATTATGATAAAAATTTATCAACTGGATACAGGGTGGAAGCCAAGATGGCAGCCAGGGAGTTTAATACTCTATGATCATAGATGAGGATAATATGTATACACGGAGTTATTGTATGGTCATGAATGATGTGTGGGTATAAAGGGAGTGCCCTGTTGGTAACGGTGGGACGTATATTTATATATGTTGTGGATGTGTTATCATTGGTGGTGTATGGGGAGTAGATTTATTATCATGGATGGCGTGTATGAGTATGGCAAGTATGGAACTTATGTGTGGTTGTATGTGCGGATATTGTTATATCTGGAAGGGATCACCATTGGTGATGTGCATATGTATACCTGGATTGACTCTATGGTCATGTGTATGGCGAATAGGTATACATGTAGTGGCTGGATGGTCCATGTGAGGTGAATATGTATACAATGAGTGACTATGCTCGTGAATGTAGTGAATGTGTATACATAGAGAGACTATATGGTCATGTGTCGGGTGTAGGTGTATACCTGGTGTTCATGCATGGTGACTCGTGGCTGTATCGTCATTTGTGGTATGTACGGGTATAACCAAGTATGGCTGTATGATCAGGTGTACTAGTACTTGTACGTGTATAAAGTGGGCCACTGTGTTGTCATTTGTGTGGTGTTTATGTACATATGGAGAGACTGGGGTAATGGGTGGGTTGTACATGTGTACCTTGGGCGGCTATCGCTTTCCACAATAACTCGAGGATATGTCAATCAATAGAGAGTTCATGTCATATCGTGGAAAGCGATAGCCACCCATTATCACACAGCCATTACATATATACATAAACACCACAGACATAACAATATAGTGACCCACTGTATACATGTACACCTGACCATGACCATGGATGACCATACAGCCACACGTCACAGAGCAGGCACACCGGGTATACTCCTAAACATGACCCATAACCATATATTCACTCCTTGTATACCCATTCATCTCACCATTGGCCATAATGTCATCATCCCTGTATACCTATTCTCCAAACGCATGGTCAAATATACAATCAATATATACATCAACACCACAACAATGACCATAAAGTCACTCCGGTATACATGTACATATGCACATCACCAATGGCCATATAGCCACTCGCTTCATACGCATACCCTCACCCATGTTACCTGGTATACTCCTTCACCTGACCTATTGCCATATAGTCACCCCGTGTGTACCTAATCAAAACATTCATACACGATCATGGTCACTCCTTGTATACATATTCACCTCAACATTGGCCATGTCAATCCCTGTATCCCTATTTGTCACACCATAGCCGAATAGCCACTCAAGATATACTAATACACCATAGCCATGTCAGTATAGTCACTCCATGTATGCATATGCACCTCATCCATGGTCATATAGCCACTCGCTATATACACATATCCCTCGCCCATGACAATAAAGCAACATGTGTGTGTACTGGTATAACCTACACATGACGATACCGACACGAGTCACCAAACATGAACATCAGGTACATGTATACTCATACGCCTGTCACCCCATGTATATATGTTCATTACATTTATGATCATATAGTCACTACTTCTATACCTACATGTAATCATCTCACCATTAACCATACGGTCACTACATGTATACCTATTCGACACTCATAGTCATATAACCACTCGATATACATATGCAGCCCACCCTAGACCATAATTTCACTCCAGGTATACATGTAAACCTCACTAATGGCCATTCAGCCCTTTCAGATATACAAAAACCCGCACATACGACCACTCAAACAATCCATACTTGCATATACACCTCACACATGACAATTCATCAATTCACTGTATAATCATACACGCCATCCATGATAATACAGCTAAGCCATATACACCCACCAATGATAATACATCCACGATATATATACATATACATCCCACCCGTTACCACAAGGGCACTCCATATGTACCCACACGCTCGATAATGTCCACCCAGCTTACTCCAGGTATTCATATTCAATCATGACCGTACAGTCATTCCATGTATACCTATACACATTACCCGTAACCATAAAATCACTACCTATTTATCGACACACCCCATCCATGATCATACAGACAACGCATGTACATCCCACCCATGACCTTACAGTCACTCCATATATACATAATCAACACATAGATTACCATGTAGCTATATCCATACACCACACCAATGACCATACAGTCACACCGGTTGCACCCGTACTGGATATACACAATCACACACCATACAGTCACTCCATGCATACCGATTTACCTCACATCTGACCATGACCTCTCCCTGTATACCTAGATGCATCTTACCATGGGCAACCCACTCATAACCATATAGTCACTCATTGTATACCTACTCACACCAGTCATGACATACAATAACTCCCTGCATACCTATTCACCTCACATATGATCACAGAGTAACTCCCTGACTACGATCTTGGCATCCACACTGTATCCTGTTGACATTTTTTATCACAATGAACCAGAATAGCCAAAGATTATGGTCCATCTCAGTTATGTCTCAAAGTTCTGCCCATTTCCTTTCAATAAATATGGCCAAAATCACAAAAGAGGTTCTCGGCAAAATTACATACTTTAAAATGAATTTGTCATGCCCCATACGGAACTGGGACAACTGGGAATAGAACATGTAGTTGTCAGTTAATTAACTAACACGTATAATAACCAAGTGAGTCACAATTTGCTACCTTTTCGGATAATGCAGAGAATGTTTGGGATATATGTAAAACATTAGAATTTTACATTTTGGAAGCCATCTTGAGCAATTTGGTCTATAAACACTGTAGTGTGACACATTTAAGATAGACCAAAACAATAAACACCTTTCAATCCAAAGATAGTTATATTTTACCAGAAAAAATGGTCCAAACCTGAAAACTGAATTTTTGCCAATATTTATGTCAAGCTTTTTAGAGAAAAGTCCAATATTTTTGACGATGTCAGTGGTGAAAATAGTAACAATTAACCATGGTGCATCAGCCATGTTAGTATTCAATGTATAGATTGCAGAATAGCCCATTTTATACATCAACATAACTTGTAAGCGATTGCAAGACATGCTGGTGTAATATTTACCATTTTCCATATTTTGGCGGACATATTGGCAGCCATTTTGAGCCAAAGTAAGAATTTTGGTTCCAGTGATTTGGAATATTCATAGGTAATGATATGCCTCACTTACATTACAAAGTTCTGTTCATTTCTTGTTGAAATATGAATAGAATCCCAATTGTAATTTTTTGTGAAATTTTATACCACATTCTGTACAATCGAATATTTGAGGGATCGGATTGTTAGGACCCCAATAATTGCATATTTAATTGCTCCAATGATCAGTTAATATACAAAACACAAAATAAAGTTGCATTACTCAACCAGTTCCAAACAGCATGAATTGATCTAAAAGATATTTGTGAAAAAAATGTCATATTTTCAACTTCCGGCGGCCATTTTGGTGGCCATCTTGGATGGTGAGTTTCAATTTTGGCCCAAAAAAGTGTCATTATGTCTTAGCTTCACGAAAATATATACATTTGTATACATATTACTAGATTTTCCTCTATAATTTTCATAAAACTGGCTCACTTATAGTTCTAGAAAATGGATCGGGTTGGGGGGGGGGGGGGGGGGGGGGGGGGGGGGTAGGTAACAAGTCTATTCTTATCAGAAAACGACATGAATATATATTTCTTAAGTTGAACGTATCGATTTAGGGATGTATTGGTTGTAATAGTGCAACGTTTCAGGGGTGTACGCACATACACACACGTTGGACGAATGCAATCATTTAAATAAAAGTGATTTTTTACGTTTTGAGGGGTGACCCGATGACCCCCTTCTTATCTTAAAACCCCAGGAAAAGTTGCTTCTTAAGTTGTGTTTTTATAATTAGTATATATCAAAGTACTTTGAGACCAAAAATTATGGATGTACGCTAAAGTGTAAAAAAAAGTGAAAAATCACGTTTTGGGGTTCAGCATGGGACCCCCTTTCTTATCTGAAAACCCCAGGAAAATCCCTTTCTTAAGTTGTGTTTTATTAATCAGTACACTTAGGAGTATCACCAAACCAAAATTCATCGATGTACGCGGAAGTGTAAATAGAAGTGATTTTTGGCACTTTTTGGGGTTCAGCGGCCCCTAAACCCCAGGAATGCGCAACTTAAGAAATCGGTTTTTCAGAATGTTCCATTATTGGTACCAACTTTAGGGGGTCAAACCTTTTGTACGCAAAAGTGTAAATAGAACATATGTGGGCTCCCTAACTAATAGGGATTTATCACTTTTGCTTCCAATGAGTTAACTTAAAACACCTAAACATATCCTCCGATATCACTAAACTGTTGGATCTCACAGTGAGAGGTCCTTGGGTGAATAGGGACAGAGTTATGAGATGTAAAAATACTCCTCCCCCACCCCACATACATTAAAACAAATTATTTGAGCTTTTGATTTCAAGTTGGGCACTGATATATGGATTCCTGTGATCATATCTTTGACAAATTATCAGTTATAGCTAATCGCTATTGCCAAGGTATGGTTAAACATCTCGATCGGCCTTTCATTAAAAAAAACTCAACATATATATGGCGACGTTGGTTTGTGGCAGGCGGTGTCTACAGGTGGAATTAGCCTGATAACTTGAACAGATATAAACTAATTTCATTGATATTCTGTATTTGAGACTTGATCAACAATGACTTGATCGAGTTCGAACACCCGCTAGGTCCACATGTTGTGGGTGGAGTTATGGCCCTTTAATATTTAGTTCCTTTTTGTAAATTTTGATCTTGATAGCGTGTTAACTTGAACAAATTTCAACTGATTTTGCTGACATTAGACTTGCTCAATGATATCTTGATCAAGTTCAAAAACCAGCCACGTCCACATATTGTGGGCAGAATTACAGCCTGTAATTAGTTCAATTTCGTGAATTTTTATCGCCCAAACATGATAACTTGAACAAATATCAACTCATTTTGTTGATATTCGGTATATGATATTTGCTCAACACTGTCTTGAGTTTGAAAACCCGTCAGGTCTGTGAGTTACAGTCTAATTACAGTTAAATTAGTTTTTTTATGTGAATGCCAGACTTCCTCAACAGTATAGTGAATGATAGACAGTTACATATAATGCATTTTAAATCCAAGCCCATGTTTCAATAAGCCATGTGGTCTATGTCATCGTAATGAGATCTAGCCAAAATGGCCATAGATTTGACTCCTTGCACAATTAAGCCAGAATGAGTGTTGACCATTTCTTTACCAAATGGATTCTCCTGTTCAGTTATAAAAGTATACTTTGGAGTGTTCTATTATTCATCTGGAGGGATATTTCAAGAATTATAGGCAGATGGTATACTGAGGAACAGATAAAACAAGTAGAGAAGGATTAATCCTATTCATTGGGGAAATATTCAGATGATAAATGCAACAAACTGCCTATGCCTTATTATTATCTGAACATTACCTGAGGAAACTACTCATCAATGACTATTTAGTAAAGAAAGGGTTAGGGCTGATTTCAGCATGAGGGATGTAAATACCATGAAACAAGGTTAGAGGGATAAAAATTAATAGTTGGCCTCTAATTGTGTACTGGTCATCTCATTGATAATTACATTAATACTAATGTTTTATTTCAGTTTGCAGGAAGTCTTGTTGTAGACTTGAATGAGCCCAGTGTGATGGCCGAAGCTACAGACTGTGATGATAGGAGATTTGTTTTTCAAATAACAGCTCCATCAAGCAAAAAGTAAGTTGATACAGTTTTATCATGCACTGGGAAAATTTGTGTCTATTGTTTGAGTTCAAAGGTGTAGCATCAAAACTTTTTATGAAATTAAATTTGACTTGATTTAATTTATAATATCACAGACGCAGGGTAATTAGATAATAGGAAGAGATCACTTTGCCATATGTCCCTCAACTGGTTCAGAAGGAGAGATACCCCGCTGGACAAAACAAGTGTCCACTGTCACCACAGTGTAATTGCCGTTCGGCCACGGTGTCAGACTTTGTAACTGCAGTTGAGCACTGTGGCCAAAAGGCAACTACACCGCGGCTGAAAGGCAACTACACCGCGGCTGAAAGGCAACTACACTGCGGCTGAACGGCAAGTATACTGTGGCCCAACTGCAGTTAGCTGATGGAACCGCAGTGTGGACAACCGCTTAAGTGGACAATTGTTTTGTCCAGTGGGGTATCTCTCCTTCTGAACCAGTTGAGGGACATATGGCAAAGTGATTATCTAAACATAGGCTGAGTTCTGCATGCTAATTGTTCATGTAAATGCTTTGACTAATGTTTGCAGAAACTGCAATAGCTGGCCAATGGGTAATCCATGGGCCACAAAATCTAGCTGTATTCTTAGTAGTGTATGGTCCGTATTGGGTAGAGAGTGAGGGGGGGGGTCGTGAAATCCCTGATGTGTAACAAAGATTTAGCTCACAATAATATAGCTGTTTTCATGAAAATGTTCATTTCATGACCCCCTAGCGCTAAACAACTTGACTGATTCAATATCGGTGAGGATTATATTGTCACTTATCATTATAGATAAAAGTTGTGGGGTGCCACTTTTTTGTCATTGTTATATATTTATTTGTGATATGCTTTGATTTATTCTTATTTATAGAACTAATTCTTATTTTCTAACGAACTGTTTTCCTGCTATCCTTAATCATAATTTATATGCATGCGATCTTTATATATCCTCATGAATATATGCTGAATGGTGATGATCTGGGTTTTATGGATAACAAGACACGTGACTGAATAAACTTTTGTGGCTTGTCTGTGAGTGGTGTGTTATGAGGGGGTGTAGGCCTAACAGTGCATTATCAGCTCAAAGATTGTAATGATTGGGACTTGATGGATAACAGACCTGATTGTGCCAGAATAAAAATTGTTTTGTTGTCTGTGAGTGCAAGATGGGGGGGGGGGGGTGCTAACCATTCATTACCAGCTCAAAGATTCTTAGACAAGAGAATATCTCCATCAAAGATATCTTGCCAACTAAACTACATGGTATATTCCTATTCTACATTGGTGTTGATTTCATGTAGTGTCAATGGCAGAAGCTTTGTGTTGTAATAAAAACAACTTGTGAGTGGGGATCAGGGAAACACTTTAAGTGACTGAGATTTTTGCCAGTCAAATTTCCAATGAAATTCATTCATTTGCAGTTTGATCCATATTAATTCTAACATTTTACAAAACCAATTGATCTTTCCAACAAGCCGCGATTAAAAAATTATAATTGCATAGTCACCAGGATATACTTATTGTCTTCCTGCGAATTGAACAATTATGCTCCAGACACCCATAGGGTATAGATAAAACTAAGCACAAACTCGCGAATAAATAAAACTACCGATCGCGTTCAGATATCGTATTGCCTATTTCCGCTATATGTTACATTGTGACATACCGCAAATTGTCAATAAAATGTAAAATATAATGTATATATATATATGTCAACTTATCTCAAAATATGTTCCCAAAGAAGTGGCTAAATTAAATCTTGACTTTGATCTGTCTATAGTGTTTATATACACTTATAAGTTATATACTATATTGTACCCCAACATTTTCCAACAAAAGCACGCCGTCGGGGCGTGGCATAATACGCCTGTTTCTGGAGTAGAGTGGGGCAAGGTTTAATTCATTTGTTTGAAACCTTTGACTTAAGACGAAATAATAACAAAAATAAAACACAATAACTTCAAGTGTGGTATTTTTGAAAAAGGGGCATAACTCAGTCAAAATCATGCGGACGAAACCCATATTCGAACTTGATCTGTATTTTGGAGTGGTAAACTAACATACCAAATTTGGTTTAGTTTACTTGATTCAATCTCAAGTTACAAATGTATCATCTGGAAACCGCAAATCAGGTAAAATCTAAGTCGAAAAAAGGGACATAACTCAGTCAAAATCATGTGGACGAAACCCATATTCAAATTTTTTGGGGTGGTAAACTAATATACCCAATTTGGTTCTGTTCACTTGATTCAATCTAAAGTTATCATCCGGAAACTGCAAATCAGGTAAAATCTAAGTCGAAAAAGGGGCAAAACTCAGTCAAAATCATGCGGAAGAAACCCATATTCGAACTTGATCTGTATTTTGGTGTGGTAAACTAACATACCAAATTTGGTTCAGTTCACTGGATTCAATCTAAAGTTATCATCCAGAAACCAAAGCAGACGGCCTGACGACGGACGGACAACCCATTTACATAATACGACTGTTTTTTTCTCAAACGGGCTTATAAAAACCACCAGTGTCACGTGTACTGATATCTGCGAAAGGGCGGTGGACTGCGATTGGAAGTAATCGCGTAAATAGTCTAGATTAAACTCTAAATTACATCATATGCAGCGCCAATCCCAATACAGTTGCGTCCCTTTGCTATGCTTCGTGCTCCGGAACGCATAGCAGTGACTGGTTCGCTGGCAGAGCATGACACAGCACCGGTGAGACCCCAGACGTGAAAACATGGTACAATGCGACAATTTCCTCATCAATTGAGCTCCATGAATAAATATTTTAGTTGTTTGTCCCCATAAACGGGAAAGAATAGGACGATGCCGACACCGAATCAAATCTTCGAAGCTTTGCAGAGCACTATTTAGTGGGCAAGATATCTTTGACGGAGATACAATATTTTTTCTAAGTAAGTACAATATATATCTCCTATTATAAGTATCTTGCCCACTAAACTCTAAGCTGCCTTCCAGTGTTCAGCACCCACTCCGCTCCCGAGGAATGTCCAAATAAGGGAAAAGGAAGAATGACCTGACCTACCGGGCAAACATCAAATTGGAGATTGCGTGTCCATGAAGGATAATACATCATCTATTGGGATTGCCATGGACCATGAATAAACGTACCATAGAATTTTCGTACTGTTTTCAACTGTGGGTTTGTTAACCTTTTCTAATGAGAATAGGAATATGCCATATAGTTTAGTGGGCAAGATACTTATAGGTGATATATATTTTACTTATTTAGAAAAACATTGTGTTTGTTCACACCAAGTGTTAATGACACATGCATTAATTTGGAATTATGTTTATGCAAAACCATAATGTTTCTGTGTTGTGGACGCAATAAGTGATAGGATGTGTTCTCTAGTATGGGTTTGATACGAAAGTGTGTTTGGATTTTGTAAGAGAAAGTCAAAGTCAGTGAACAGAATTCTCGATGACATCTATAATTCTGACATATTGTACCACTCATATTTGTTTAAACATCGGAATCAACGCTTTCATAAATAATCAAGGGGTATTGTAACACAATGTTGATGCATGAAATAAATAAATGAAATAAATAAGCATAATAATTAGTGACTAGAAATTGTGCATATGTTTCTCTTGCTCTCATTTGATCATTTTCAAAAAAGTTGTCGTTTGTTTCCTTACTTTATTTTCTCTTTCACCAATTTCTGATACTGCTACAACACTAAGCATATTGACTACTATTATATGATACTATTACGATACTAAGCATATTGACTACTATTATATGATACTGTTACGATACTAAGCATATTGACTACTATTATATGATACCGCTATGACACTAAGCATATTGACTGTACTATTATATGATACTGTTACCAGGGTTTCTGCTATGGGTTGGGGGAATGTAGCCGTATTTTGGAAGCACATAACAGGCGCCCTGTCGGGAGATATTTATCACTGAAAAGTAGCCATTTCCTTGCACTTGAGACAACAAGCAGGAACATTGAAGCCTCGTATAGAAACCAAATTAGTTGCGTCATGAGCAGAGCTCATTGTCACGTGTTCTTCATGCCTGCTTTCTTTGTATTTTGTTCACAGTACCGATCAAAACAATTTGTTGTAACAATCAAAAACCATTCCTCAGACGGAGATGACCTCATGCTGGATTCGTATAATGGATAATTTTGTATTAATTGGATAGGGAATAACTATTAAACATTCGCCCGACAAAGCGTAACCCAGGATGGTGTAGACAACTGTGCACATGGTCCGCTCTACTGAATATGTCTTGTTCAGGCACCAAGTGTAGGATTCCTTGCAATCTGTTAATCATCAGTGTCGGTGATCACTCGTCCTGTGTAAAAAGCGGACTGACCAAGGTCTGTGGCTTTTTTGTGACTCATATTAAGTCAAGGTTGGGGAGGGGAATGAGGCCGCTGGACGGCCGGCCTGCCGTAGTAGCGGAGACCCTGCTGTTACGATACTAAGCATATTGACTGTACTATTATATGATACTGCTACGACACTAAGCATATTGACTGTACTATTATATGATACTGCTACGATACTAAGCATGTTGACTGTACTATTATATGATACTGCTACGATACTAAGCATATTGACTGTACTATTATATGATACTGCTACGACACTAAACATATTGACTGTACTATTATATGATACTGCTACGATACTAAGCATATTGACTGTACTATTATATTATATTGTTACCCAACAGTAGAGTTTTACTTCGTATATCATTGGGATTTAGAATTAACTGGTTAACCCCAAATTCGCGTTCGTAACGCCACAACGAACTGTTGCCCGCCCTGAATGAACTGCTTCCCGGTTTGCAATCACGGTCAGCTTTCGTGACGTCACGATTGAACTGTTGCCCGACCCGAGCGAACTGTTGACTGGCTCCGAGCGAACTATTGACTGGCTCGAACGAACTGTTACATGGTTTGCAATTTCCGTGACGTTTCGGCTAAGCATGTTGACTGTACTATTATATGATACTGCTACGATACTAAGCATATTGACTGTACTATTATATGATACTGCTACGACACTAAACATATTGACTGTACTATTATATGATACTGCTACGACACTAAACATATTGACTGTACTATAAGGTGATACTGTTACGATAGTAAGCATATTGACTACTATTATATGATACTGCTACGATACTAAGCATATTGACTACTATTATATGATACTGCTACGATACTAAGCATATTGACTACTATTATATTATACTGTTACGATACTAAGCATATTGACTGTACTATTATATGATACTGTTACGATACTAAGCATATTGACTACTATTATATGATACTGCTACGACACTAAACATATTGACTGTACTATTATGTGATACTGTTACGATAGTAAGCATATTGACTACTATTATATGATACTGCTACGATACTAAGCATATTGACTACTATTATATGATACTGCTACGATACTAAGCATATTGACTACTATTATATTATACTGTTACGATACTAAGCATATTGACTGTACTATTATATGATACTGTTACGATACTAAGCATATTGACTACTATTATATGATACTGCTACGATACTAAGCATATTTACTGTACTATTATATGTATATGGCTCTTTGTAATTTCAGTATAAATTATAACTTGTTTGGCAGGGACAGGTAAAACTTTCTAACTTCCTCCTTTCACTCAAATTAATTATGCTAATTAAACACACTAATAAAAATTTCTACTCCACCAGCATATACCAGTCAGCTCCGCCAACTTATGTTCCAGAAAAATCCATATGGATTGTCTTGATTATAACTTCAACAATATGACAGACTTAGAACTCATTGGGATTTGAATTTTATTTAACATTTAAGAAGGTCCAAACATTGTTTGAATTTGGTCACATTCCGATGATTTTTGTCGGAGTTGTTCCCTGTTTTGACTTAGAAAGTTTTTGTATGGTGTGGGTGATAACTTTCAGAGCAACATTGAAGATAACTTCATTATATCTGGTTTGTGGATCGCCTCTGAGCAGACGCAGGTCAAGTTTGAATATAGCCAGTCTTGGTCGAATTATAATTCCGTTTTCCAGATTATAACACAACTTATTCTTGATAACTTCAGTTTAGGGCCCTGCGAATTGGAAATTCGGCAACCGAATCGAATCTCAAATCGAATCTGGTGTCCGATGTCGACATCAACATTGTATCCGAATCGAATTGGGACAAGCACTGGAAGGAGAAAAATCATTGCTGACTATCGGATATCCTTAAAATTATTTTTCACTTATTTGTCATAAAAGCTGAGACTTTTTTCGAATATGAAGCATAGAACCAAGACTGAGTTCACAGACATCGTTCTCAACTTTGTTTTTGAATGGAATTCGAAACTATTTAGCACTTAGTGTATAACATTTGACATATACGTTTAATTTTATATATATAGTCCCAATGACTATATTCTAAGGATAGCAGGACTGATGCATATGCTGTATATATAAACAATGACATGCAGATCAATGCGCATGACCCGCCGCATCAGTAATCGGATTGTATACTTGTAATAATGCATTCCGTTTGACGGGAGATAACTCTATATAATCATCATGTGCGTTTTATCGCTGAATTTATTAAACTGAACGATGGCATTATCCGGCCTTTCTTGATTATCTGAATCCATTTATGTGAGGGACCATCTTAACATGTTAAATATATAGGTGGATCGTTGGATATTAACAGTGTGGGGGAATTAAAATGTATTAATATGCAACAAGCATAATTATGACACACACAAAAAAAAAACTCTTGGCAAGTTAACATTGGTATGAATGCACGTTCATCGATCAGAAGAAACTAAAGCTAACACTAACTATATAATATTACATAGACTGTAGATCCCGAATCTTATCCCCGATGTCGACACCGAATCGAATCTTCAAAGCTTCGCAGGGCCCTACTTCAGTTTCGAATTGGATCTATATTTGTAAATATTGCTTTTGAAATGAAAATAGCGGAGAAAGCTTATGTAGCAACTCAATAGGCTTACAGTGCTTCACCACATATTATTGGACCAGCTTTTACTCCAACAATTCAGCCAGAAGACAACTGCTTTGTGGATCCGTTAACCCTATTCCTATTTCACACCTATATACTATGAAGTAAATCTTCATATTTGACATATATTTTCATGAGATTTATTAAAATGAACCATCAGTCACCACTCACAAGTTCAAACCATTGTTTTATATATTATGTTATAATATATTGGAAAGATCTCAATAGTCATTATGACTGGGTGGTGCATTGTGTGCGATGTGTTCCACAATTTTAACTACTACATGTAACACAATTTGTGTTATATATAGTTTCTCTTACATATGAACACAATTTAAATGATTATTGTCATTGATAACATTCAAATACCTGTATTCACCAAATATTTATAAAGCCAAAATATTCATTCAGACTATTCAACTATCATTTTTCACCAAATAAGAATTTCAGACAAATGAATTAATATCAAGATTTACAAGATATTTAACTGAAATTATTATTATTATTGCTGAACTATGCGTGTGTTTAACATTGACAAATGTCATAGCAACAATTGTTATATAGCAAATTCGGGTCAAAAGGGTCCAATAATTTGTTTTACTCGCGAACTGTACAGCGACATATATTTCGTTCTACTCGCCAAAGGGTTAATAGTCTGATATATCAAATTTGTTTGGTTTGTATTATAGATCTTCAGTAAAAAGTTGTGTTCAAGCAATAATGTCTACGCTCTTGACTTTGCAAGAACAACTTCAGGCTGAAACTAGCTATGTAGTAGGAATTTTCCTGGTTTTAGAAAATATTAGTAATTGATGATATGAAGTAAACTAATTTATCACGTTTCCTTACTAACCTAGTGGTTCATGTTTATAATTCCCTGCTTAAACATTGGTGACAAAATTAGAAATGGATTATGTAATTTTTTTTTGGATCATAACACCCCGTTAATTTCTGTTTTTGAACTTACTTGATAAATGTCAATGAAATTCTAATGTTTTTAGTTCACCTGAGACGATTTCTCCAGTGGAGCTATAGTCATCATTCCTCGTCCATCTAGCCATCCGTCCGTCCATCCATCCATCAACAATTCTTTGACCAAATGGGTTCATATTTGGTGGGGATGTTCCCTAGGTGACTCCCATTCAGATTTGTTCAATTGAGGTCACTGGGTCAAATAGTTGCGAAGCCAGGGCCATAACTATCCCTCCATAGTAATTCTAAAATGACTTCTTCTCATGTACCATCAGGTCGAATGGGATCATATTTGGTATGAAGGTTCCTTGGTTGACTGGGGTTCAGATTTGTTCAGATTAGATCACTGGGTCAAATGTGGGCGGAACCAGTGACATACCTACAAAAAAAATAAAAAAATAACCACATTATAAACATCTGCCAGGGTACATCAACTCATCCCACACCATTATGATATTTGTTCTGCAAGTCTGAATCAAAAATTTTAAATTGATGTCCAACATGGGCTGGAGATTCCCAAATGGTGTTTAATCTCTTAGTAAATTTAAATCGACATGGCAGTTTGCGCACCAAAATAATAATATTCGCTTTTGAATTTCCCGCTATCGAAATAGAATGATAAATACCTGAATTATCTTTCTACAAGAATATATGTCATAAAAATACAACTTCGAACACGATGTTTGGGGCCCCAAACAAAAACTGTACCATTAGAATTCTGGAATCTGAAACGGGATATCTGGAAAAGTTGTATTGTGTTATCTTAACATGAAACTACATGTATTTAAAACCTACATGCACTGCTTTCTCTTCGTTTTAATCATAAAAATTATGTAATACCATAAACGTCTCGGAGCGATGACAGCTCTAGATTTTCTTCCCATGGTCTACAGTTAGAATTCTTACGTGACTGCAGACTAAACATTTAACCTGCACAAACAAATCAATCTAATATATACAATGTACAAATATTCTCAGAAATAACATTATTTTTATAGTTCATTTTGATCCATATCCAGATAAAAATATATTAAGCTACGAGGTGACAGGAAGACAGTCAACTATATCACCCCGTCGAATATACAATATAAGATACATGTAACTGTTGAATCTATTCTGTACTGATGATATATGTGTGTATTGGAAAATATCCCATGCTATCCTATACTATCCTTATAATTCCATGATATTCTTTTTGAGATTTGTTGGGTCTAGATAATTTTTTACAAAGTTGTGGAAATTTTAGGAATGCAACATATGGAATGATTTTCAGATCTAATCTTGGATATTAAATAGCTCAGATTAGTGTGATACTCAGGAAATTACTTGGAGGAATCATCATGGATACTTTTTGATGAAACAACAGAATTGTACCAATAAGGAAATAAGCTTTCATCTTCTGCCAATAGCAGTGTATATTCCTCTTTTGAAATCAAAAGAAGGGGCAGATCACAATGTTGGAAATGTCAATGGAAAGAATAACACAACAAAAGTACTGGAGATTTTTTACATTGATATTTTCCTCACACGTAAAGTATTTATTATACCTGGGCGAAATGAGTTGTGTGGATTCAAGATAGCGGATAAAAAATTTTCATGATCATTATTATTATTTAAAAAAAACAGTCATATTGTAATCAGTTTGTCTAGCCGCCTGTTAACATTTTTGGTTTCCGTCTGATAACTTCAGTTTAGATTATTTTATCAAAACCAAATTTGTGTTTCTCAGTAAAAAATGCTTGCCAAGTTAGAATATGGTTCCTTCCAATTATTTTACGTGAGTTACTGCCCTTTTTTCGACTTATAAATTAAGGCCAAATAAAAAATGGGCCACCGCATTGGATTTCAACCCACGCGTTTGAACTTTTTTGCAAGAAAAAAATATATATATCAAAACTCATAGGCATACAACGAAAATATTCAACATTCGCAATACCTGGGTTCCGTGACTTCCGTCCAATTATTTTACATGAGTTACAGCCCTTTTTCAACTTAAAATTCACCTGATTTAGTAACAATTTTACAAGTTAACTATATAAACTGGCATACAGTAAAGCTCTAAGTAATCGACTTCTTAACCACAGCAGAATTATGGGTAACTTTTCAGGATTTAGTCGGAAATATGGCTTGTTGCCATTCTTAGAGCATTACTGTATTTAACCACACCCCAGCGATGCTCTTGTTTTTAATGGTTCATTAACCATTTATTTAATGAATGGATTCTCCCATTCAGTTATAGGAGTATACTTTGCAACAGTCTGTTATTCATTGGAGGGGTATTCAGGTAATAAAAGCAGACGACAGACAGAAAATCAGATAATGCAAGAGCAAAATGATTCATATTCATTGGTGTGAAATTTTCAGATAATATGTTCAACAAACAACTGAACTTATTATCTGAACATTTCCCATGAGAACTACTCATTAATGAGTATTATTTAAAGTACAGAAAGGGTTAAAGATAGCTCTATTATCCAACAAGAGTGTGAATTTGTGTTTCTTGCATTTGCAATAACTTACAGCTAAAATGGTGTGAAAACCTATTGCGCAAAACATTCAAAGTTATACATTTAGTATGTTCTATGATGGAATATGATTGTGTAATTTTGTTAGCACTGAATACTGTTTCATCCTTTTCTTCATAATTTCAGAACTGTGATATTACAAGCTGAAAATGAGCAAGACAGAGAGGAGGTATATAAATATTAATTGGCCTACCCAGTTCCTGATAATCTATATATATAAAAGAATAGGATCTGTCTATCTGTATGTCTGCTGTCCGCAATTTTTCTCCCAGACCCTGGACTTATTTCAATCAAATTTAGTGTGGTGTCTCAGAGTACCCCGACAGATGTTATAACATCATTAGATTTTCAAAATATTGATTAAAAAATTTAATCAAAACAAAACATAATTTGTCTTTGGTTAAATTGAGCAAGGAGTTCAATCTAAAAAAAATTCAAATTTTTTATTTGTTTGTTAGATCAAAATAATTAAACAATTAAAATGTGCGTGAAGCACACAAAGGGGACACCAAATGTGAGCAAAGGGGCAGGCCCCTCTGATGCTGAATAAAGGCTTCCAAAACTAGTACATAATAAAATATCACAGATGTCTTAATATTGTATGAAAACTTAAAGGCACATTTTGCACTTATTTCACTTTTCAAACTGATAGTTAGGACCCAGAGAATATTTCCACTTGAAGAATGCAACAATTCAACTATTACTTCAAAAAAATGACCAGCATAATGGTTATAGCTTATGAGAAAGTATGACTTTTGAATTAGGTGCTATTCTTTTTCTGTTCTTGAAAAAATCATGTGAGTTATATCCATTGCAGGCGTCTTGATTCAATACACACTTCATTGTATATATGTACAGTGGTAGGCATTGTATTAGCATAAATTGATAACCATTCATTACATTTTTTGGAACATTTTACTGATAAATTTTTTTTTCAGTGGATTGCAACCATAAACAACATTGCTAGGGACAATGGATATGTGAAAGGAGATGACAGTGCAAGGGTAAAACTTTATCTCTTTAAAGCCAGACAATTGCTTTCAATTCATAAATAAGATGCATAACACAGTTGCATCAGAAATAGTATAGAATATTTAACTGTATTGAATTGCCAATTGTGTCGTATTGTAATTCAAGTTGAATATATGTTGCTAAAACGCATTCTGACCTCGTCGAGAGCTAGTAACTTCAGTTTTTGATTTGCCTGCTGATATGTGAAAATAATTTGAATGGAGCATGTTGTTATTGACAACGCACAGTATATACGTCCCCATGCAGCAAGGAGTCACATAAAATGATAATAGAGCAGAACCACAAATTGTTTACTATAGATACTGTAATCATCGATTAACAAGTAACCCCTTGGAACATACCCAGGGATTTGTTGCTCCGGAAAAAGGAGCTCTCACTTCATGACATGTAATTTCAATCAAATGTGCTTTTCGTGCAGTGTCTTTGAACTGATATGAGGAATTGTATTACAATAGAGATAATGAGATAAACGTACCCCGTTTCGTTGGCTATCAATCTCAACAGAATTTCTCTGATGGATATTTTGTCTGGTCTGGTCACGGTTACATCTCCATAAAAATAGTCCATATGACAGTTAATCCTTATATTTATATACATTTAGCGAAAAAGCCACTTTTGTAAATGTATTTAAATCGAAAAGTGTATCGTGACAAAAACAGCCCAAAATACCCAATAGCACCCTTGGCAAAAGTTAATAGGAACAATTTCTCTTCATATTGAAACCCGATGATGTATTAAGTCAATCCTACGCGAGTCCAAATGCGCCCAAAACATTACGCGTTCGTCTTTACAAACCCAATGACGTATCAATGGATTATGAGCTTGGTGTTATGAGCCGTTGCGCATTCACCGAGAAATAACTGCAACTAGCCACGTGGGCGCCGACCAATCAGAATGCTGGATTTAGTGATGACAACACTTAGTATTTAAATATAAACCAATAACAGCAATCATTGGTCATATGTCTTGTGATAGCATGCATAATGTGATACAAGTATAGAACATTATATTCCAACTGATATCTTAGGTTTTATCTATTTGTGTTATTGTCCCCCGACATTCTGTCTGAGGACTATAGTAATGACCCTCGTCCATGCGTCCATCAGGGACCAGCCGAGAGGGCGACGTGGGCGAAGTAGTCTCCCTATTCTTGCTCACTTCGCCCTAATTTTGCAGCCCTGAAATTTCCGAAGTTTACCTAAGAAAATCGGCAAAATATTCACCCACTATTTACTGCCAACATTGATTGAACCCAGTTATCCATTGACACTGTCGTAGATAACACCATAGTTACTATTAACAGCTGTATTAATCCGATTTGGGAGCACATTCACACCTGAGTGTTGATTGCAGACAGCTGTGAATACATTGTCAGGTGTCCAGTGACTTGTGATTTTGAGATTATCACACCTGAAGATTACAACTCTACACCTTACATCAGATCATCACCCCTTTGTTAAATTATGTAAAGGCCAGATTAGCTTTGAAAACAAATTAAATCCCATGTTAGGGACTTTTAATGAGTGAAAATGTTCAAGATTTCTTTCGTTTTTTTTTTTAGCATTTTTTTCATATTCATAAGCATTGTCTAATTTTTATTTCTTTTTGTATTCATAAGCGGTCGTAATTCTTATTGTATTCATAAGCGGTTGTAAAAATGCCGTTCTTTCAAAACCATTCTCTCACAATTATATTTGGACATTATTCATAGTTATTAGTGTGATGATTTGAACATAAAGCTTCCACATTTGAACCATTGTTTCACCATTTTAATTTAAATATTACATATCTCTTAATTTCTTTATATAGCCTTTTATAGGCGACAACAGTGCGGTCTGATTTCAATTTTGCCAACGCATTTCGCCCTGGAAATCTCCGACTTCGCCCTATTTTTGTGACAGGGAGAAGTCACTTCGCCCTGAAAATCAGGCCTAGGCTGGTCCCTGGCATCCATCCATCCATAACTTTGTCTGAGCCTGTATTCTGCCATTATCCGGTCAATTTTTTAAAAACTTGGCACATATATCAACCAGCAGGGGAATCTGCGCACCTGCGATTTTGAGTTCGGTCCGACTCATTTTGGCGGAGTTATTCGCCATTTTTCGACATGGCATCATACATCATGGGACGCATCTTTTGTATATTTTTAAACTTGGCACATTAATTAAACATCATTGGAACCTGCGATTCTGAGTTTGGTTGGACCCATTTTGGCGGAGTTCTTACCATTTGTGCCAATTTTTTCTTGATTTTCAGCTCATTACTTATTCAGATTTATGTCTGATGTATTGCCCTTGATCAACCAAAAATCTTTCAAACCTGCCACCTTCGCGTCTTGGGACATTTTTGTCAGCTACCTTTTATTTTTTATTTCATTTTTTCCTAATGCTTTAGCCCTGAGATCCACAGATAACATTTTAAGCTCAATTTACATGAGTCCACTTGTATATACCATTCTAATAGCCAAACTCTCAAACCCCATATATTTTTCTATATTTCAGAAGCCAAGTACAACATCGTCCGAAAGCATGAAATCCAGCTCAATGCATAGTTCTACACCTAGTCCGTATGTATCTCTTTCAAAATTGTTGTGAGTTAACCCTTTACCCAACAGAACGGCCCTGTGCCAATGCATTCTTTTATATATGCGAGTCGACCATAGGTCGCCTCGCATATATAAGAGAATGCATTGGCTTAACACATATTAAAAATGATAAAATTGTCAAAGAATGTAGAAAAATATTATAAAAAATGTTAAAAGATGTAAGAAAAAATTATAAAATTGTTAAAGAATGTAATAAAAACTGGTAAAAAGTGTTAAAACAATTTTTTTTTTTAGGCCAATGCATTCTCTTATATATGCGAGGCGACCTATGGTCGACTCGCATATATAAGAGAATGCATTGGCACAGGGCATAACTGTAACCATCACAATGTGGTAAATGAACCGGTTACAATGATATCCATATTTGTATGGTGTTATTGAGACAGACCGAAGATATTTTAGGCTGTTGAAGCTTTATTTGGGCGTTTTTGGCCGCTTTGTTGGGTAAAGGGTCAAACAAGTGATTGATCGTGTTAGTTCTTGCATGCTGCATCTTGCTTTGTAGTGGGTCTGTTTTATTTATCCTTGGTATTAAGGAAAAATATTATTCCTCGATAGTTTGGTAGGAATTTCTATTTATCTCATACTGGTACATGCAGACTAGAAATGTTGATTTTTTGCTGTAAAGAAAGATTAATTTGCATCATAAGGCATGGCCGTGGCCAATTTTGAGGACTGCGTTATATAACGTCAAGAGAAATTTCTGAACCACACCTGATATTAACTATCTAAAAACAAAAAGCTTACAGCAATATGATATACATAGTTAATGTACAGATGTCATGTATATTATTAAGCTTTGATGTTTTTGTTGAGAACAAGAGAGTTGATTACTTGGCAAGAATATTATCAAATGAAGTACTTGCTTCAGAAAAGCCATGTTCACTCATGTTCACTCATCGATCGCGTCTTTGAATTGAACTCCCTGCATGCGACATGAGTCCCTTATTTTACTTATTTGTAATGTTTATTTTCCCTTCATTCCGAATTTAATTCAATTTCATTTACAGTGATACATCATCATTGTCAGAGGCCGTATCAGTGCCTCGATCTACATCAGAAAACCTCATTCTGGACACACCTATTCAGTTTGACTTGATCACGCCAACAGAAGAAAATAAAACATTTTCTCCACAGACTGGCCCACCAAAGTTAGTATTGTCAATTGCTAGTGTCCTGTCTCTGACACGTTTAAGGTCATTAAAGACTTGCAACACTGAATTGCAGCACTCCCAATGCAGCACTGTAAATGCTCGTAACACACTCCATGTGAACACCTTAATGATTTTTACTTTGTTCTAATTCAGTGTCTGACACAGAAATCACATGATGTGCCACTTGAGACGTATTTGTAACATTCTTTGGTAATCGTGTTTCATCAAGTCAGATTGCACCTGTTAATAAATTAAAAACCAATATAATGTATTATGCTGAATGCCTATTGATGAAAATAATCATTTGATGCTTTATATTAATTTTTTTTTAATTTTTTGCTTCAAGGCTTCAAAATTATTATTCTGGTGCGAACAAATTAAGGACATCCTGCGTAGTTAAACATAAATAAAAAAACAAGAGCTATACCTAAATATTGTCAAGGATATCAAAACAAAAGTATTATTCTGTAAGTTAAGAATCAGCAATCATTGCTTAGCAATTGAAAAGGGCCGCAATAAACAGTCAAACGTACCACTCAAAAGAATATGCAAAAAATGTAGTTTGTAAGTTGAAAATGAGAACATTTCCTTATGGATTGCAATGCATATAATACACTGCACCTGAGCTTGATGTAAACATGTTTTTATTTCCAAATCCAAACAAATAACATAATATACAGATGACATAAATATACAACATATAAGAGTCAATTTTGGATATGAAGTCTTCTCCTCTTTGGCGAAATGGCTTCTTTAATGAGATAGGAACAAAAATGACGCATTTATAAAATTAAATGTTAATCAAAAGTTCTTACTCTTGTTGCAAAATAAAATGAACAAGAAAAATGTAACATTTTATTAACATGGTCCGGGCATTTCTCAAAGAAAGGTCAAGTTCACCTGACCTGCTCATGGTATAAGTTTTGTGTAAATGTTTCCACATTTGTTAATTATATTGATATATTTCTTGTTATTGTGACAACATACATCAGTCTCGTGTGAACATGTTAGATCATTAAACTGTTAAACTGTTACAATTCAATTATTTTTTGTGAGGTGTCACTAATTTTACCAAAGTTATCTTGAATCTCTCATTTATCTCTCCAACAATTGAGACATACAAATCACCAGCTAAATGTCCATCAATATTGAAGTGGTTAGCTACTAGTTAACCCTTTCAGTGCCAAGTCCGATTTTTGTATCAACCCATATTTCCTTGATAATTTTTTCAAATTTATTGATTATAATAATGTATCACATTATTATAATCAATAAATTATCAAGGAAATATGGGTTGATACAAAAATCAATTTTGGCACTGAAAGGGTTAACCGACAACTCCATCATAGTCACTATCGCTCCACTAGAGTTGAACTAGCCTTTTCTATAATTCTTTACACTTAGCATATCTACCAAATACTCAAATTGCTTATGTGATTCCCACTTGCCGTCGAGACAATCCATTAAAGTACAGTTAAAGGTTCACGTATGTCCCAAAACTGTCAGTCGACGGTATCCAGAACAATAAATATATAGCATGTTTAACAAATATAAATAAAGCAGCCAGTATGTTGACAGAAGTAAAATGCTGTTTATGTTCATGCCATGTCAGTAAGCCAAAGAGATTACTAGTGCACTTTTCGATTGGCTAATTCACGTTTCACTGACTAATTCATTTTGTTTGGTAATCCCCAGGTTATTCGGGATTTTCTGAAACAAGTGCACATGTTAGGATATAAATTATTTTTTTGTGGATGTGAGTAGCTCTGCTCACCGTCCACATTTGACAACATTTTAAGCGACATCTCCCCTTCATGTAGGCACTATTTTATTCGACAAAACAGATCTCATTTCAAATTATGCATTCTAATACAAACCCCATACACCACCTCCATGGTGGACATTGGACACCATACCATAAGTGACATCATCACTAGGTTAACTACCAATTTTACTTCCAGCCAAGAGATGGATAACAACAGCCTTCATTTGCATTTAGAGTGATATGCATGCTAATAATGATATGGTTCTGTGTGTAGTGTAGAAATATTGTAGGTTGAATGTTATTTTCAGCATGATCTTTTTTTCAATATAGCTTTTGGACCCGCTTCTTATTAGCTCAACTTACTTTGTAAGTTTGAGCTATTGCCATGGGTTGGCGTCCGTGTGTCCGTCAACAATTTCCTTTGGCGCGGGCTACAGGTCGTACCTTTGGTCTGATCTTTATGAAATTTGTCATGAATGTTGACATTGACATGTAGATGGGAACGAGTCATTTTGGGGTCATTCAGTCAAACAACATGGCCGCTGGTGGCCATCTTGGATTTCAAAATTAAATCCATTGGCGCGGTCTACAGGTCGTACTATTCGACTGATAATCATGAAATTTGTCATGGATGTTAATATTGACATGTAGATGGGAACGAGTGATTTTGGGGTCGTTCAGCCAAAAAACATGGCCACCAGCAGCCATCTTGGATTTTACTCTTTACATGACTAAATCCTTTGGCGCTGGCTACAGGTCGTAGCTTTGGTCAGAACTTCATGAAATTTGTCATGGATGTTAACAATGACATGTAGATGGGAACGAGTCATTTTGAGGTCATTCAGCCAAAAAACATGTCCACCAGCAGCCATCTTGGATTTTACTCTTTGCATGACTAAATCCTTTGGCACAGCTACATGTAGGTTAGACATTTCAATTAGCACCTTTCCTATTCCTCCATTTACAGTCAACCATTAAATTATTCCCTTACCTAAGTTGAGCTACAGTGTCATTGACACTTTCATTTATGCCCATTTAAAAAAAAAGGAAATTATGTTTTTTTGGTCTGTCAATCTGTTTGTTCATATGGTTAATGCTTGGCGATGCTCTTGTTAAACTGTCTCGAAATGATAAGACAGCAGGCAGAGAAACAGTCTATAGATTTTCAATCAATCATTTGTATGAATTTTATGGTTCATTAATAATTTCAGCAAACAGCCTTTGGGAATGGGAATTTATTAACTATTATTAAATTCAAAATATCCAGTTATCAAAGGATTAGAATGAAAAATAGTGAGAACAAGACATAATATTGCAAAAATAATAATGTAATTTGAAACAATCTAATTGACGTATGACACCCCATCTGGTGGTGCTCTCGTTGAAGTTATTTTTTATTGAAATATAAGTGTACTAGTTTCTAGTCCTGAATTAAAATATGCATCAGTAAATATTTCAAATTCTCAAATATCAGGAGGTAAACTTTCTACAAGTTTTGAAAAAGAATAAATCGGAATCACTTGTTCCTCATTAGAGGGACTTTCTGGTATTACGCAAGTTCAATCTGTTAAACTTATTAAAACATAAGTCTAAATCTAAATAAATGAATTTGAATTAAGTAACAACCCATCAGCAATTATCCAGTTATTAAATAAATAATATTAATAATAAACTAGGATTTAAATTTCTGAAATGCCAGAAATTTTATACTTCCATGGAATATTTAATTTTTAATGAACACAATCTTTATATTATATGGAAATTATATATTAAATAATTAAAAGAAATGAATGAGAAAAAGATCATAGACATGGATTGTAAGTTCAGAATTTCGACTTGTTGGTATATTATTAATGATATATGCGGATTTATTTGTTAAAACTGTCGTGGCGATTACTGCCCTTAGTCTCTTGTTACGATTGTTATAATGATACTAATATTATGCAATACGCCACAACCCTGGCTGCTAATTTATAACAAACACTCTCACACTACATAAGCGAAATACTACATACCACTGTAAGCCATGAAAGTCTTAAGATATATATCATTAATATAATGCTACGGCCGTGCAACATTCTATAGTCGTTCGCTCATAAACTTAGAAAATCGCTCTAAAGTTGCACATAGATACTACCCATCACATCCACTCGTCAAGTTTGCATTATCTGGATTCGAGATTCCACCCCCCCCCCCCCCCCATTGAGTTTCGGTGGAATTTTTCAAACGTGTGAACCATCCCTAACCGAGCTCTCCGATGGGCAGGTTGCTTTTATAGCAGAGCAGTAAAAATTTGCGGGCAATATGACAGTATACCGACTTACCTGTCCCTGCATTATATTAATATTAATAAATGTCCTAGTGTATACAGTCATCCGGTGGTATTTTCCTATTAACATGTGAATGCATGTAATATCGGGCACTTAATCCTGATTAACTCATTGCGCATTTATTTTAAAAGTTAGAACATTTCACGGAATTTGCCGAAAGCCTCGACCCACACCGATGCAAGCTCTCTGTTAAACGGATTGCTTTTAAACCACGACAGTCAAACTTCCAGGATGTATCTATTGTATACCGATGTACCTGCTAGCGCATTTCACTCGCTCCTTCATTAGCCTGTTTGAATTTGACGGGAATATTGGAGAATTTCGAGTTTTGCCATATATATATGGCAGGCTGTGTTCATCTGCATTAATACGTATTACGCTATATCGCATCGCCACTAGTAAACCCTTTGCTCTGAAACTTAAGAAATCGCACCAGAGTTGGGCGTTGATACCCCCTATCACACCCGCTCATCAGCAAAATTGTAACTCCGTATTTGATATTTTGAAGTATTATTCAACTTTTGGTTTTTGTTGGAATTTGCCAATTTGAACCCACCTGAACATGAGCTCTCTGTTGGTCAGGTTGCTTTGATAGTAGAGCGGTCAAACTTTCGGATATTACCAGAAGTATATCGACGTACCTGCTCCTGCATTAGCTCGCTCCTTCATTAACCCGGTCGGATTTGGCGAGAAAAATAGGTTAGTGATACAGCACTTAACAAAACTTATTTACATTATAAAGCCTCGCCACGAGTAAACCTTCGACCTTAGCGCCAATTAAGCAGACATCAATAAGTTGCGCTTGGATACTATCTATCATATGCACTACTCAGAAACATTTTAGCTCGATGTTTCATTTTTTAGACAATTTCCCCCCTTTGATTTTTGTTGGAATTTGCAAAAAGTCTGAACCCACCGAACCTCGCTCGCTGTTGGGCAGGTTGCTGTTATAGTAGAGCTATCAAACTTCGGGGGCCTAACTGTGAGATACCAGCATACCCGCTCCTGCATTAACCTTGCTCATCAATTAGCCCATTGGAATTGGCGCCAAAAATATGTCATTTCTTGTCCATGCTGTAGATCGGTAACGGTTGGGACAAAAAACTGATAAATGGTATATTCCGGTCCGAATCACTCTTCCCATCTGGAGCACGCAATAAAAATATTATTCCGCTGGACTTGTTTTGTTTTGTTTTGTTTTTTGTTTTTTTTTTGCTAAATCTGACGTTTACATCCGCCGCCGGTCAGCCTGGTCTCACCATCCTCGGCCTGGTCTCACCACCCCGACATGGTATCACCACCAGCATGGTCTCATCGCCTCCCCGGTATGGTCTCACCCTCTCCCATGCTCCTTCATAAGCCAAATTATTTAATTTTCGATGGTCTGTAACTTGGACATTTCTCAACCGATTTACAAAATTCTTTCAGGAGGATCATTAGTACGTCCTAAAGATACATGGTAGTAAAAATGGTTGAAATAATCGCAACAAAAAAAATTGCGAAAATTTCGCCCCCACCCTAACCAAAAAATGTAAGTCCGACCCTGTCCATATTATTTTTGTGAAGTATATTGACAACGGCCAGCACTACCATAGAAACTAAATCCAGCTATCTTTCTTGCTATGTGAGAACATGCGATCAGAAGATTTCGAGGTTGACATATATATGGGAGATAACTCTGGAGAGGAAAGACGGACAAAGTTTTTGATGTGCTCATGATTCAGTGGATATCAAGATGTATGTATCGACCAAATTTCAGTGCTGTACTCCTTATATTTTCGGAGTTCTGAAAACACCAATTGTTCACATAAAGGGAGATAACTCTGCAAATCAAGTGAGGACATGATTCTCAATATGCCTAAGCACTAGAGTTTGTATACATATATATACATACAAAGTTTTAGCTTTCTAACTCTTGTATTGACTGAGCTATGCTCATTATAAAATTGCTAAGAACGCAAATAATAATAGAGAAAAATAAAAATCACAAAAACAATATACTTCCATGTAAAACATGGAAGTATAATAATAATAATAATAAATAAAGACCAGTTTTATATAGCGATTAACCAATAACTTGCTCTAACACGCTTGGTGCAATATTATCCCAGTCATTTGTACAAGCCAACCAATGAACCGGCTGCAGCCATTGCAGGCGCTGCTCTAGTTTGATCAGAACATGCTCATCAGTATGAAAAGCTGACTGGTACTCTTTTAACGCATGAGTGATGCGAAGCCGACACAGTATGAGCAATCCGACAATTGCACGTCGAACCCATATCAATGTGTTTACAGCGAATACAAGTCCGACACGCTAACTACTGGACCACGGAGCTCCACAATTCCTAAATTGTTTTTCCACAGATTCACTGGAATGTACTTTTATTTAACCCTTTCATGGCGGGAGCCGCAGTTGTGCAGCATTAAGAATAGAGGCACTAGTTGTTGAGGGTTATATATAAATGCTCAGATTTATGTTTGAGTTTCTCATTATATAAGATATGTGTATACCCACTCTATCTCCCTGCATACTTCCAATGGCTTACTGACTACCCGGGATACCTATATCAACACATTTGACCCAGAAAACTGGGTGTGTTTGGAATAATATCCCGGTTTAACACGCCCACACATCCGATTTTTGGTGAGTACATCATTTTAAAGGCAAATATATTAAATTCCTTAATGCTGTCAGCCATCCAGTAAACTTTTTCTGCATAAGGGGTGTTTCAACTATCAAAAATCACTACAAAAAAACTTTATTCACCAAAACATGATCCAGTGAAATATTGACTACCATCCTAAATTTTTTCATAGTTTTAAAGAAAATCTTTTGATATTTTTTGCAGTGGTTTTCATGAAAAGCTAACAGTCTTCAATGTCTCGGAATGGACTGATTTATAAGTGAAAGCATTGTGTTTATTACAATTTGTACAATGACAATCAAAATTAATAGCTTAGCTCAATCTTCAATATAAAATATAATGCATGAAAAGCAATCATTATATTTTTTTTATTTTTTTAATTAAATAAAACTGACTTACCGACCCTATTATTATGACCTGTAACCCCAGCCAGATATTTAATTTTCTTTGGCCTCATGAAAAGTCACTTCTGCCAAATAATATATTTGTATGGGAGAAATCGTAAAACAGTTTAAATCAATACATTTTTTTTAAAGTTCCATTACATGAATGTTATTATTTGTTAAGTGTTGTTAGGAAATGCAAAATCATTGTACTAGCAACAATTTTAACCAGTTTTAATCACATTGATATGAATTGTTTCATTTCTGTTTATGTACAGATATACTGGAATAATAGAGAGTAGTCACTTGAAAACTCACTTTTCTTTGAAACAAATATAGTAGCAGAAGTGATACATTTTGAGAATGTACATGTATATCTCATAGCTCCCACAATGCTGACTCATATATGCCTATTAATTGCAGGCGGATCAACCCTTTTGACCAACCAACTCACAAAGTTTATGATCCTGCCACCAGTAGTGCTGCATTCTCTCAAAGTTTCATCGTCAGATTTTTAGGATCAATGGCTGTGAAAATGGACAGAGGTAAAGTCTAAAATAACTCGGTGATTTTGGGGTCAAAACATGCACAAAAGGTCCTAGGAACAACTTATCCAAAATATGCTAAAATCTGCTTTGGGGAACTTTTATAATTATACTCCCCTTTTTAGCTCAACTTACTTTTGTAAGTTTGAGCTATTGCCATGGCTTGGCGTCCGTCGTCCGTGTGTGCGTGTGTTCGTGTGTGCGTGTGTCCGTCAACAATTTCCTTTGGCGCGGGCTACAGGTCGTACCTTTGGTCTGATCTTCATGAAATTTGTCATGAATGTTGACATTGACATGTAGATGGGAACGAGTCATTTTGGGGTCATTCGGCCAAAAAACATGGCCGCTGGTGGCCATTTTGGATTTCAAAATTCAGTCCATTGGCGCGGGCTACAGGTCGTACTGTTCGTCTGATCATTATGAAATTTGTCATGGATGTTAATATTGACATGTAGATGGGAACGAGTCATTTTGGGGTCGTTCGGCCAAAAAACATGGCCGCTTGCAGCCATCTTGGATTTTACTCTTTGCATGACTAAATCCTTTGGCGCAGGCTACAGGTCGTAGTTTTGATCAGAACTTCATGAAATTTGTCATGGATGTTAACAATGACATGTAGATCGGAACGAGTGATTTTGGGGTTGTTCGGCCAAAAAACATGGCCGCCAGCAGCCATAATGGATTTTACTCTTTGCATGACTAAATCCTTTGGCGCGGGCTACAGGTCGTACATATGGTCTGATCTTTATGAATTTTGTCATGAATGTTGACATTGACATGTAGATGGGAACGAGTCATTTTGGGGTCATTCGGCCAAAAAACATGGCCGCTGGTGGCCATTTTGGATTTCAAAATTCAATCCATTGGCGCGGGCTACAGGTCGTGCTGTTCGTCTGATCATTATGAAATTTGTCATGGATGTTAATATTGACATGTAGATGGGAACGAGTGATTTTGGGGTCGTTCAGCCAAAAAACATGGCCGCCAGCAGCCATCTTGGATTTTACTCTTTGCATGACTAAATTCTTTGGCGCGGGCTACAGGTTGTAGCTTAGGTCAGAACTTCATGAAATTTGTCATGGATGTTAACAATGACATGTAGATGGGAACGAGTGATTTTGGAGTCATTCGGCCAAAAAACATGGCCGCCAGCAACCATCTTGGATTTTACTCTTTGCATGACTAAATCCTTTGGCACGGGTTACAGGTCGTACCTTTGGTCTGACCTTTATGAAATTTGTCTTGAATATTGATATTGACATGTATATGGGAACGAGTCATTTTGGGGTCATACGGCCAAAAAACATGGCCGCTGGCAGCCATCTTGGATTTTACTCTTTGCATGACTAAATCCTTTGGCGCAGGCTACAGGTCGTAGTTTTGATCAGAACTTCATGAAAGTTGTCATGGATGTTAACAATGACATGTAGATGGGAACGAGTGATTTTGGGATTGTTCGGCCAAAAAACATGGCCGCCAGCAGCCATCATGGATTTTACTCTTTGCATGACTAATTCCTTTGGCGCGGGCTACAGGTCGTACCTATAGTCTGATCTTTATGAATTTTGTCATGAATGTTGACATTGACATGTAGATGGGAACGAGTCATTTTGGGGTCATTCGGCCAAAAAACATGGCCGCTGGTGGCCATTTTGGATTTCAAAATTAAATCCATTGGCGCGGGCTACAGGTCGTGCTGTTCGTCTGATCATCATGAAATTTGTCATGGATGTTAACAATGACATGTAGATGGGAACGAGTGATTTTGAGGTCGTTCAGCCAAAAAACATGGCCGCCAGCAGCCATCTTGGATTTTACTCTTTGCATGACTAAATTCTTTGGCGCGGGCTACAGGTTGTAGCTTTGGTCAGAACTTCATGAAATTTTTCATGGATGTTAACAATGACATGTAGATGGGAACGAGTGATTTTGGGGTTGTTCGGCCAAAAAACATGGCCGCCAACAGCCATCTTGGATTTTACTCTTTCAATGACTAAATCCTTTGGCGCGGGTTACAGGTCGTACCTTTGGTCTGACCTTTATGAAATTTGTCATGAATATTGATATTGACATGTATATGGGAACGAGTCATTTTGGGGTCATACGGCCAAAAAACATGGCCGCTGGCAGCCATCTTGGATTTCAAAATTCAATCCATTGGCACGGGCTACAGGTCGTACTGTTTGTCTGATCATCATGATATTTATCATGGATGTTAATATTAACATGTAGATGGGAACGAGTCATTTTGGGGTCGTTTGGCTAAATAACATGTCCGCCAGCAGCCATATTGGATTTTACTATTTGCATGAATAAATCCTTTGGTGTGGGCTACATGTCGTAGCTATGGTCGGAACTTCAAGAAATTTGTCATGTATGTTAACAATGACATGTATTTGGGAAACGAGTCATTTTGGGGTTGTTCAGCCGAAAAACATGGCCGCCAGCAGCCATCTTGGATTTTACTCTTTGCATGACTAAATCCTTTGGCGCGGGCTACAGGTCGTACCTATGGTCTGATCTTTATGAATTTTGTCATGAATGTTGACATTGACATGTAGATGGGAACGAGTGATTTTGGGGTCGTTCGGCCAAAAAACATGGCCGCCAGCAGCCATCTTGGATTTTACTCTTTCAATGACTAAATCCTTTGGCGCGGGTTACAGGTCGTACCTTTGGTCTGACCTTTATGAAATTTGTCATGAATATTGATATTGACATGTATATGGGAACGAGTCATTTTGGGGTCATACGGCCAAAAAACATGGCCGCTGGCAGCCATCTTGGATTTCAAAATTCAATCCATTGGCACGGGCTACAGGTCGTACTGTTTGTCTGATCATCATGATATTTATCATGGATGTTAATATTAACATGTAGATGGGAACGAGTCATTTTGGGGTCGTTTGGCTAAATAACATGTCCGCCAGCAGCCATTTTGGATTTTACTATTTGCATGAATAAATCCTTTGGTGTGGGCTACATGTCGTAGCTATGGTCGGAACTTCAAGAAATTTGTCATGTATGTTAACAATGACATGTATTTGGGAAACGAGTCATTTTGGGGTTGTTCAGCCGAAAAACATGGCCGCCAGCAGCCATCTTGGATTTTACTCTTTGCATGACTAAATCCATTGGCACAGGCTACAGGTCATATCTTTGATCAGATCATTATGAGATTTGTAAAGGCTGTAGATGGGAACAAGTCATTTTGGGGTAATTCGGAAAAAAACATGGCTGCCGTTGCCCATTTTAGAATTTACTCTTTGCATCAATAAATCCTTTGGCACACCATAATCACCACATCCCTGATCCGATCATTATGAAACCTGTTATAAATGTTGATATTGACATGTACATCTAGTCTTACTTAGACATTTCAATTAGCACTTTTCCTATTCCTCCATTTACTGTCGACCATTAAATTATTCCCCTACCTAAGTTGAGCTACAGTGTCATTGACACTTTCATTTAGCTCAACTTGACAAGTCAAGTTTGAGCCATTGCCATGGGTTGGTGTCAGTCATCTGTCCATGCATTCATCAACAATTTCCTTTGGCACACCCTACAGGCCTCATACGATCATCACCAAACTTCATATGGATCGGGGTGACATCCAGATGGGAGCTTATCATTTTTTCTGAATTATCAAAAAAAACGTGGCCATCTACAATTTCACATTTGAATCCAACGGCACAACCTGCAGCCCACAATTATTAAAAAGAAGGGGGTAAACTGTTTTTGCATCCATCGGGGCATTCATCCGTCCGTCCATCCCATGTCTGTTCGGGTCATAACAGTAGTTCTCAGATCTCATCATCTTTGTTTATCTGGAAATGTTTGTCCATCTATCCGATGTCTGTTCAGGTCATTACTTGAACAGTAGTGCTCAAATCTCACTGAAACTTTGAATGGATGTTCACTACTATGAGGACATTCAATGGAGTGTTCAATCGTTTTGTTTGGGTTTTCCGTTCTAGAGTTATTCATCTTTGTTTATCTGAAAATACTGATTTATTGTCTGTCTGCCTGAGTATTTAAGTCATTTCATGTTATAGGTATGCCCTACACTAGGCACTATGCCACATGGGGTATGTACCGGATGACAGTCCATCTCTTGTTGATACAGATTTATTCTGAATAACTTTTCTAGTTCAGTTTAACCATGTAATAGTTTTTTTCTGTTATATTTAGGTGAACAAGTTGTTTTTGACACAATACGGAAGATAATGGCTGCAAGAGCAATCCATAATGTTTTCAAAATGACTGAGTCAAAGTTGCTAGTCACAAGTGATGCACTCATGTAAGTATAAATAAATCTATCAATAATTTACTCATAATTTGTAGACGTTCATCAAAACACCACAAAATAGTAAATTTGCATGCATATAAATATTTGATTGAAGTTATGCTTGAATGAGCAGCTGGAAATGAGGGTTATTTTAAGGTGGAAATATCAGATTAAAAAATCACAGTTGAAACTTAAAACTGCAAAATTTGGGAATTATCTATTAATGTGATTGGGTGCCTATATCACTCCTAAAATTAAAGACACAGAATTTGCATGTAGAATATAGTGGAACAGTTTACACACTTGTCTTGCAAATTCGGTTCAAAATATGGGTATGGAATATATGCTCACCAGGAGTCGCTCATGTTCACAGTTGGTCAAAGTCACAAGTTTGGTAAGGCTCCTATGCACTTATATTAGCATTGTGATTGGTATGTGGTTAACCCATGTACGTTCTGTGCTAGTGTGCTCTAAATTTCATATTGTGCCATTTGTCCCTTTAATTAGCACTTGATAAAGCACAACACTACCCGCATTTTCATCATTCATAGGGTGGACTAGTTTTCAGATAAAGAATACATGTGCCATATTTCAAAAACAATGTAACCCATATATTTGGAAAAAATTTCTCGTCCTTTGCTTGATACAAGGGATATAAATAGACCTCTCCTATTGATTTAGTCAATGCCTTAGCCATTCGAACATCTACCTCTGTTTGCTATAAACTTCAACTGATGAACAAATTGATCCAAAACTTCTTCTGGCCCCTTTATTTTATCTAATAGAAACAAGATAATTCAATGATTAACTGACAAACTAGTTATGATCTATGGCAAAAAAAATGCATTAATTATGTCGGAATGAATTTAATAGATGGTTCATTTGTACTCCCAAATTATGTGTCTGCAATTTGGGAGGTGGTATATCAAACCATACCTGCATAGAATAATAGTTTTCAACGTATTTGTCACTACTAGTATGGAGCTTATTGCTGGTATGGGTGTGCCCACTCTGCCAGGATAACTTTGGAAAACAGGCTTAATTGGGTTTTTTTCATGATCAGTTCAGGGTTATTCTACTTTGCTCATCTGGGTATGCCAACACCAGGCATAACCAGATTGTGCCATGCAGGCATATGCATCGGATGACAACCCAATGTGTTGGTTTTAATATATTGCATAGGAATGTGTAGAACCTTTGTGACAATAAATTGTTGAAAAGGCAGTACCCACCAGTCATTTTTTACAGCTTTGTAATGATCTCAAATTGATTATGACAGAAATTTTATAGACATAAAGGGTCATATAACCTTTGAGATTGAATTTATAGGTGTGTTCACTGTTTCGAGTTTTTGAGGTTAAATTTGGCTGAGAAATATATTTTGGTATCATTGAATCATATACTCTAAATAGAAATTTATTAACTTGCTTTTAACTTCCCATTCAGTAGTGAACCAAATGATTTTACAATATAAGGACAAAGGTAGCAATAAAAAATAGAATTTTGTAGTTTACCCTTTTAGATTAATATTGTAAAGAAATCTATGTGAGTTCTACTTTTAAATCAATGTTTATAAAAGGATATATATTTCGTAAACATCCAACTGTTCTGTGGTTAATCATTGAGTTAATTCTTTCCATTTTAGGTTACTCGAACCGTCAACAAATTCAGTCAGGTCAGAGTTTATATTACCAGATGTTTCTTATTGGTCTGCACATCACGAAAATAATAGGTTAGTGTTATTCATACTTCAGGGATTTTTCTACCCTTTTGGGAAAGGGTCTTGGTCCCATGGTATTGGGAAAAATGTGCATTACAAAGGCTAAAATTGGGAATTCCTATTTAACAATAACAAATATATGAAAAAGCATTTGTTATTGTAGAACTGAGTGTAATTAAACAACATATAAGGCTGAATATGATAGTGTTGAAACAACTAGGGTATTTTGTAGTCGACTAATCAACAGTTAAAAATCGAGTCGGAAGTCGACAAATCGACAACGCCATTCCCATGATAAACTTCCATTTTACTATGTGGCTATTGAGTAATAAATAAGCGAGAAATTTGGTAAAAGATAATGTCTTTTGATCTACCCAACATTGTCAACAATGTTGTAAGTATCTACCTTCAAATAGGTCATCAAATTATATTGTTTTAAAATTGAAGTAAATCACTGCGAGACAACTGCTGTTAACAAGTTCCCATTTTTTGCGGGTGTTACATCGAGACTTGGAAGTGGTGCTCTCGGAAAACGGTGCTACTGAATTTGTATCCAGCTAATTAATACCGGGTGTCTTGGCTTGCGTTTGAATGTTTATAGGTTTTTAGCTCAACTTACTTTTGTAAGTTTGAGCTATTGCCATGGTTTGGCGTCCGTCGTCCGTGTGTCCGTCAACAATTTCCTTTGGCGCGGGCTACAGGTTGTACCTTTGATCTGATCTTCATGAAATTTGTCATGAATGTTGACATGTAGATGGGAACGAGTCATTTTGGGGTCATTCGGTCAAAAAACATGGCCGCTGGCAGCCATCTTGGATTTCAAGATTCAATCCATTGGCACGGGCTACAGGTCGTACTGTTCATCTGATCATCATGAAATTTGTCATTGATGTTAATAATGACATGTAGATGGGAACGAGTCATTTTGGGGTCATTCGGCCAAAAAACATGGCCGCTGGCAGCCATCTTGGATTTTACTCTTTGCATGACTAAATCCTTTGGCGCAGGCTACAGGTCGTAGTTTTGATCAGAACTTCATGAAATTTGTCATGGATGTTAACAATGACATGTAGATGGGAACGAGTGATTTTGGGGTTGTTCGGCCAAACAACATGGCCGCCAGCAGCCATCTTGGATTTTACTCTTTGCATGACTAAATCCTTTGGCGCGGGCTACAGGTCGTACCTATGGTCTGATCTTTATGAATTTTGTCATGAATGTTGATATTGACATGTATATGGGAACGAGTCATCTTGGGGGTCATACGGCCAAAAAATATGGCCGCTGGCAGCCATCTTGGATTTCAAAATTCAATCCATTGGCACGGGCTACAGGTCGTACTGTTTGTCTGATCATCATGATATTTATCATGGATGTTAATATTAACATGTAGATGGGAACGAGTGATTTTGGGGTTGTTCGGCCAAAAAACATGGCCACCAGCAGCCATCTTGGATTTTACTCTTTGCATGACTAAATCCTTTGGCGCGGGCTACAGGTCGTACCTATGGTCTGATCTTTATGAATTTTGTCATGAATGTTGACATTGACATGTAGATGGGAACGAGTGATTTTGGGGTCGTTCGGCCAAAAAACATGGCCGCCAGCAGCCATCTTGGATTTTACTCTTTGCATTACTAAATCCTTTGGCGCGGGTTACAGGTCGTACCTTTGGTCTGACCTTTATGAAATTTGTCATGAATATTGATATTGACATGTATATGGGAACGAGTCATCTTGGGGGTCATACGGCCAAAAAACATGGCCGCTGGCAGCCAATTTGGATTTCAAAATTCAATCCATTGGCACGGGCTACAGGTCGTACTGTTTGTCTGATCATCATGATATTTATCATGGATGTTAATATTAACATGTAGATGGGAATGAGTCATTTTGGGGTCGTTTGGCTTAAAAAACATGTCCGCCAGCAGCATATTGGATTTTACTCTTTGCATGAATAAATCCTTTGGTGCGGGCTACAGGTCGTAGCTTTGGTTGGAACTTCATGAAATTTGTCATGTATGTTAACAATGACATGTAGATGGGGAAACGAGTCATTTTGGGGTCGTTGAGCCGAAAAACATGGCCGCCAGCAGCCATCTTGGATTTTACTCTTTGCATGACTAAATCCATTGGCATAGGCTACAGGTCATACCTTTGATCAGATCATTATGAGATTTGTAAAGGCTGTAGATGGGAACAAGTCATTTTGGGGTAATTCGGAAAAAAACATGGCTGCCGGTGGCCATTTTAGAATTTACTCTTTGCATAAATAAATCCTTTGGCACACCATAATCACCACATCCCTGATCCGATCATTATGAAACCTGTTATGAATGTTGATATTGACATGTACATCTAGTCTTACTTAGACATTTCAATTAGCACTTTTCCTATTCCTCCATTTATACTGTCGACCATTAAATTATTCCCCTACCTAAGTTGAGCTACAGTGTCATTGACACTTTCATTTGTTTAGCATATTATTATGATACATTCATCATACCGTATCCGGACACATTAGTCCATACTTATAGTCTCATACTGAATTAATTCCATGCTGTGTCCACGATATGTGCATGTGATGTGATGTGGCTGCCGATACCGTTATCTTTGATCGGCCATCGCGCAACGATGTTTATTTATTGGCGACATTGTCGCTTTCATAACTAGTGTTTGTGTAAGTAATTCTACTAAATACCAAGGCTTTTGTTTTAACTTTTAACACGGTCGTTGCCGTTGTTGGGATATTGTATTGTACCATTGTTCTGTTGAAACATAGTACATGCAATGCATGCTCAATTTAATGCAACTAATCGACTTGGGATTCTGGAGTTTACTTTTGGTGAACATTTCTTTGATGTTGACTAATCAACAAATCATTTCAACACTAGAATATGATCCAATCTTCATTAACAACAGTTACAATAATTAGCTCAACTTTACTTTGTAAAGTTTGAGCTATTGCCATGGCTTGGTATCCGTTGTCCGTGTGTGTGCGTGTGTGAGTCGTCAACAATACAGGCTACAGGTCGTACCTTTGGTCGGATAATTATGAAATTTGTCATAGCTGTTGACATCAACATTTAGACCGGAACGATTCATTTTTGGGGTCATTCGGAAAAAAAACAATTCAATCCATTAGCACGGTCGTATTGTTCATCTGATCATCATGAAATTTGTCATGGATGTTAATATTGACATGTAGATGGGAACGAGTAATTTTTGGGGTCATTTGGCCAAAAAACATGGCTGCCGGCAGCCAGGGACCAGCCCAGGCCTGATTTTCAGGGCGAAGTGACTTCTCCCCGTCACATAAATAGGGCGAAGTCGGAGATTTCCAGGGCGAAATGCGTTGGCAAAATTGAAATCCGGCCCCACTGTATTCGCCTATAAAAAGCTATATAAAGAAATTAGGAGATATGTAATATTGAAATTAAAATGGTGAAACAATGGTTCAAATGTGGAAGCTTTATGTTCAAATCATCACACTAATAACTATGAATAATGTCCAAATATAATTGTGAGAGAATGGTTTTGAAAGAACGGCATTTTTACAACCGCTTATGACTACAAAAAGAAATAAGAATTACGACAGCTTATGAATACAAAAAGAAATTAGACAATGCTTATGAATACGAAAAAAATGCTATAAAAAAAAAAAACGAAAGAAATCTTGAACATTTTCACTCATTAAAAGTCCCCAACATGGGATTTAATTTGTTTTCAAAGGTAATCTGGCCTTTATATAATTTAACAAAGGGGTGATGATCTGATGTCAGGTGTAGAGTTGTAATCTTCAGGTGTGATAATCTCAAAATCACAGTCACTGGACACCTGACGATGTATTCACAGCTGTCTGCAATCAACACTCAGATGTGAATGTGCTCCCAAATCGGATTAATAAAGCTGTTAATAGTAACAATGGTGTTATCTACGACAGTGTCAATGGATAACTGGGTTCAATCAATGTTGGCAGTAAATAGTGGGTGAATATTTTGCAGATTTTCTTAGGTAAACTTCGGAAATTTCAGGGCGACTTAAACTTCGCCCGGCTGCAAAAATAGGGCGAAGTGAGCAAGAATAGGGAGACTACTTCGCCCACGTCGACCTCTCGGCTGGTCCCTGCCGGCAGCCATCTTGGATTTTACTCTTTGCATGACTAAATCCTTTGGCATGGGCTACAGGTCGTACCTTTGGTCGGATCATCATAAAATTTGTCATGGATGTTAACAATGACATGTAGATGGGAAAGAGTCATTTTGGGGTCATTCGGCCAAAAAACATGGCCGCCAGCAGCCATCTTGGATTTTACTCTTTGCATGACTAAATTCTTTAGCACGGGCTACAGGTCATACCTTTAGTCTGATCATCATGAAATTTGTCATGGCTATTGAAATTGGAATGTAGATGGGAATGAGCGGCCATCTTGGATTTCAAAATTCAATCCATTAGCACGGGCTACAGGTCGTATTTTTCCGCCAAGGAGAAGCCCTTCAACTGAACTATATGGATTATTATCCTCGGCCTTGTGTTATCAGGAGGGTTAAAATTTATTGTCCGTTTATTAGCCTACTCCGGTCAATCAGCGACTCCGGTCAATCAGCGCTCGGATTAGCTCACGCATGAATGCGTCCCGTGCAAATCCCGCGCTCTTAACAATTCATCTAGCCAGTTTTATTTCTCTCCTTGGACCTATCAGACGTGGTTTTAAGTATTTCTCTATTGCGAGTTTATCAACTCAATATTTATTGTTGATAACAAACTTGCAAGTTATCCGTTGCTTACCCGGTCGTTTAATATTTTTAAGTTCGCGCAGAAACTCTTCGTTTCATAGTATGCGCAACGCTATTTATAAATATTCCGTGTTTTTATCGACCCATTTTATCTCGAAAAAAAATAATTGGAATTGGAATCGACAAAATCACGTTGTGAACTTCGCCATTGATGGCCATTTTGACAATGACTACAGACGCACATCGTTTACTTGTAGCGAACCTATATTGCATTATTGTGCAACATATACGGTGGCATGAATCGTCCGATTTCTGAGTCCACGTGGTACGGTATGCGAAGTCTCCTAATTTCGTGCTAACTATATTTCATGATGCCGACTTCTTGCTACGTTCATTTCATGTACACTACCTAATCGTATATGCAACAGCTCTGTTAGTGCGCAGAAAGTTGGCCAGGACAGAAATGTCTCCTTTGGCGATAATTTACATGTATTAATAAACAAGATAGAACTTGTAATCCAATGAAATTTCTTTTGCCTCAACTAATTGTAAGTTGAAATTGAGCGACTGGAACTTAACCGACATTTGGTAAATGATTATCACAGAACATCATTGTACATATACAACATGTCGTTATAATTAATTGTGGTTACCGATTAATTTTTGGCTATCTTAGCTAGCCCGAATGTATTACTATTAACATGAGGGCTCGTATTTGGATACTTGGAACGTCGCAAACGTTACATCGACTTCAAGATATTTATTTGAAATTCTGATTCTGTTCTTGCGATTCCATTTCCTTTCCCTCATTGTATTATCGGAACAATCGTTGGAAACAATGAGATTATGTTTGTTATAACATATAGTATTATATGACCTGTGTTCAAATAATGCTGTGTCTCTTGAATAGTCTCTTTCTTTACATGTCTGTCCAGTATTACTGACAGTGTCCGCTTGCTACGAATCGTGCAACTGGTTTGATTGGGGACTAGGATTATCTGACACAAGATTGGGCACCAAGGATTTTCATTTCAAGTTCCAGGGCTCAAAATACATTTCATTTTGGGAGAATCAATTGCTGAATCATGTCAGTCATGAGGCACTGAAAATTGTAAAGTTTTGTGAGAATCATTACGGGAATCGATTCGGTGATTCTCGTCGAATCTTGAAGCCTGAGTTCCCATTGTCGAATGGCGATCTCCATCAATTCATATCGGTACTCTGTCGTTATTTCGGCGACAATTGTGTCTGTTTCTTTGCAATCACTCAATGTATTTTGCAGAATGGGCTTCCCTGTTCCATGACTGCACAGATATGCAAATGCAGTAGCCTGAACCTTCAGCTATAGTTTGCTTAAATATCCAAGGATACTTCCGTCCGTGGTCAGATCTCTTTGGAGAAATTTTGGATGCGAGCCTTTGGCTGGCCTACTTGTGGCATGTCACCATATCCGTGTGACCTAGCATGGTCGCAGTGTTGAAATGATTCATTGGCTAGCCAGTGTCTCAATAAATTTTCAGTCAATCATTGTTTATACTTTTGATGATTTTGATGTTTGACATTTCCACGTGTTCACTGTAACAAATAGACAACATCTGAACTGTTATCCTCAGATATAGTGTTTGTAGATACATTCAAATTACGAATTTAAATGATACAAAATGGTGAGCTTAAAAACATGTATGGCCAGCCATAATTGTTCCATACTAGTACAAGGGTATCAGTGCCTCAAAGGCTCAATGACATACTAACTGACTATATCAATATGGCGTAAATTTTCACTGTTACCGACATACTTCTGCGCTTTCAATCCGTGAATAGTCAAGGTGAACTACTATGCATTTATATTGTCATGTGCCCCCGATGCACTGTCAATAGCCTTTCCAACAGAGTCCATCACTTGGCTCTCTACCTTCTATTTCCACATATAGAAAAGATCGAATGTCAAATAGCCTTCACTCACGTATTAAGCACAGTTACAGGAAATGCATTTATATTGCGCAGGGCCGCTGCCACTATAATTTCCATCAGAGACCAACACATGGCTCTTTTCCTTCTATTGCCTCATATCCAATTGATTATCGGGCAAATAACAGAAAGGACAGCATTTGTATTGTCACACATATAAAGTGCAGTTACATGAACAGCGTTTCTATTTATATTGCGCACAACCACTGCAGGCCTGCATATGGGAGGCGAACGACGGTTCGGTTCACCTGGAGGTTGTGAAATCTAGGTCGCGTCAAAGTTGTATGTGGCTCTCGTGATACTGAATATAACAGTTTGTGTAACCTATGGGTACCTAAGCACAACCAGACAACCGACAAATACGTTACGGCTTCCGATTTATTTTGCATTCGGCAGGCCTGCCAGTGCCAATTTCAAAAGAGTCCAAAACATTGCTCTTCTCCTTCTATTACTACATATCCATATGATTATCTGGTAAATAGAAAACCTATATGAATAACACAAATGAAAGCATTTGTATCATCACACATATAAAGCGCCGTTCCGCAAGAAGCCTTTATATTGTGCATGACCACTGCCCAGTACCAGTGACTGGCGGGGTGCTACCATCGTTGATTTGGAAAACAAATCTTCAAGGGCGAATGCCACAGCTCCTGAGCATTAGGGTGGGGAAGACTCATCATGTGCCACTAACAGCGCACCAGCCAACCAGACTTCAGTTCTTCCCAGATGTAACCGCAGCTCGAGCTCTCATTTGCTCTCGCAATTCAGAAGACGGATGTACTTGCGCCTGTATAATCATCAGTTGTGTTTTCTCAAATTCAATGTCATTGTGGGATAGACCTCAAAACATGCATGTTCCATGGCACTTTCACATTCCCATAATTTAACTGCGATGGGAACGATTTTATATATACCTTCCAATAGTTTAATATTGAATCAATGATTACTATGACCATGCACATTCTGTCAAGAGGGAACAGTGCACAGTTTAATATTCGCGAATTAGAAAATTACAATTGCATACGGCTGCGTGAACAATTGCTCCTGTCTCCTGGGAAGGACTGAGACTTCTGACTCTTCCCCACGGTCCGTGGCCCACTCCATTACGAGAGTGGGTCTTGTCCCCCTGGAATCATACTCCCTCGGGATATTCCAGGCCTGCTCCACCATCTGCTATGTTCTTGCACAGGAGAAATCGGATCTCATCGTCCTCTTCGCCGAGAAAAGACAGTATCTTACCTGCGGTTTAATTTCTAGCAGGTAAGATCACATGGCCATAGTAAATAACGGAATTTACCTTATTAACCTTGTTTTGCAATAACTAACAAATGTTTTGTATATTATGCTTGCTAATAACTAACAGAATGTCTTGTCTTGCTTTTAGTCGAACGAGATTCGACTTTGATGGCCGTACGGGTTGCTCATGAATATACCCGATATTGTCATAGTTGGTTGAGGGCCCATTGGTCCATGGTTTTACATTTTGAGCAAACGTACCAGTCTTAACTCGGGAGGAACCATTCGGTCCCCCCTGGTCATGCTGCAAGCCCCGTCTTCTGCAGACCGTGGGAGGCAGGGTACCGTCCTCCGGAGATTCGGGCAACCAATCCTCCAGGACACAAGCACCCGCGCCTTTGGCGACTGTTCTGGGTGGGGAAGCCTCGTTGTCCCGTGCCGCACAAAGCGCACCAGCCAACTGGCCTTCTGACGCTTCCCCACGGCGCCGTGGCCCACTCCATTACGAGGGTCGGTCTTGTCCCCCTGGAAACGTCATCCCAAGTGATACGTCCAGGCCTGCTCCTCTGCCGTCAGGGGATCCTAGTGGTATGTCATCGACGTTTATGTCAGCGTGTCAGGACCACCTGCATTTGGGAGATTTGGTGGGGGGCTTTCCCTGGTCAAATGGATCCTTTCAATTTCCTTTTTTTTCCGCCATTTTGGCCTTGGGGTGGGAAATAACACCTTAAAATCTAACTGCGCGCGCAATTGTTCCTCGTTCGAGCCATTCCCAGTGTGGGCTTCCCTCTAGTACCTTACCTCAACCTGATGCAGGCTGTTCTGTTGCTGGCGTCGATCCTGACATGCTTTCTAGTTTCTATAATTCTCCTGGCGTCTTATGGCTTTGACGACGATGAGCAAGGATCTCGGGCCGACAGTGGTTCCCACTGTCGGTCAAGGATTCTGTCGTTCCTAGGGAACTCGCTTTGCGTACGGACACGACACGTGTCGATCTCTTGTAAAAACTTCATCACAGGATATGTGTCAAATCTTGTTACAATGAATTACACAAACTTTGCACAACTGTACCAGTCCTCGGGCTGTACCAGTTCGCGCCCCCTGGTCCTGCATCAGCAGACCGTGGCAGGCAAAGTGCCGTTCTCTGAGATTCGGGCAACCAATCCTCCGGGACAATAGCACCCGAGCCTTTGGAGGCTGTTCTGTGTGCGGAAGACTCGCTGTCGCGTACCGTCCATAGCGCTTTCTATTTGGGAAGATATAAATAGTAAATACCGCCATCACTCTCATCGCAGGACACGAGAGAAAAGCAGCAGCAGAAGAAGAAGTCTCTACTGCTCGGTTTCTACTAGTAGCTGGCACGTATGGTATGGCACTGCCTGGGATGTTTATTCCAAAAGACAAGGGGGGGAGGTACAAGCTTGAGCAATGCTGGAATCTGAATTTATGAGCTCTTTCACATAACATATCAAAGCTGATTCATGACTAAATCACATTTACATGAAATCTGTTTGGAAGAGTACATTCCCGTCAAACTGGAATATTAAATTTATTGCTCGTTGCCTCCTCCTGGGCTTGCATTCTAATCCATATAGTTCAGTTGAAGGGCTTCTCCTTGGCGGAAAAAGATAATTTTTAAAATTAAAATTAGTTTTTCCTCAAGGGAAGCCCGAAACTGAACTATCATAGATCCCTCCCATGGCGGTGCCATTCCCAACCCCGCGACTCGCAAATCTTATTATTAAAAGTCGGAAATAAAACTGGCTAGATGAATTGTTAAGAGCGCGGGATTTGCACGGGACGCATTCATGCTTGAGCTAATCCGAGCGCTGATTGACCGGAGTCGCTGATTGACCGGAGTAGGCTAATAAACGGACATTAAATTTTAACCCTCCTGATAACACAAGGCCGAGGATAATAATCCATATAGTTCAGTTTCGGGCTTCCCTTGAGGAAAAACTAATTTTAATTTTAAAAATTATCTTTTTCGTCTGATCATCATGAAATTTGTCATGGATGTTAATATTGACATCTAGATGGGAACGAGTAATTTTGGGGTCGTCCGGCCAGAAAACATGGCCACTGGCAGCCATCTTGGATTTTACTCTTTGCATGACAAAATCCTTTCACACAGTCTACAGGTCGTACCTTTGGTCAGATCATCATGAAATTTGTCATGGATGTTAACAATGACATGTAGATGGGAGCGAGTCATTTTTAGGTCATTCGGCCAAAAAACATGGCCGCCAGCAGCCATCTTGGATTTTACTCTTTGTATGACAAAATCCTTTGGCATGGGCCACAGGTCGTACCTTTGGTCGGATCATTGTGAAATTTGTCAGGACTGTTTACATTGACATGTAGATAGGAACGAGTAATTTTGGGGTCGTTCGGCCAAAAAACATGGCTGCCAGCATCCATCTTTAATTTTACTCTTTGCATGACTAAATTCTTTGGCACGGGCTACATGTCGTACCTTTGGTCAGATCATCATGTAATTTGTAATGGATGTTAACAATGACATGTAGATGGGCACGAGTCATTTTTAGGTCATTCGGCCAAAAAACATGGCCGGCAGCAGCCATCTTGTATTTTACTCTTTGCATAACTAAATCCTTTGGCACGGGCTACAGGTCGTACCTTTGGTCTGATCATCATGAAATTTGTCATGGCTATTGACATTGGGATGTAGATAGGAATGAGTCATTTTGGGGTCATTCGGCTTTAAAATGTGTCCACTGGCAGTTATCTTGGATTTTACTCTTTGCATGACTAAATCCTTTGGCACACATGTCTATTCTCATAATGAACCATTCCTATTGCCCGAATCTTGAATTCATCAATAATCCATTCAATGTCATTGTCACTGAATGTGAGACATGCCAACTCATTTATGAAAATAAGAAAGAATGTTACCTTGGTAAGTGGAGTTATTCCTCCTCTGTCACTAAGCATCCACATTTATTTTGCAAAATTTACCAAGTAGAGTATGGGGGCTTTAAACTTGTCAGTATATGCAGGTGAAGTGATGTATTTCATTAAGAAACTATGCATAATTTTATGTTACTGGGATCGGCATGCCAATTCTGAATTTTGTCGCAGGAATTTTGGAAAGATGTGACTATATCCGATTGGGAAATGCGCACTCACATGTTACTTTGAGAAGTAGAGTTATTCCTCCTTAGTCGCCAAGTATAACCACAGACCAGCGACGATGATGTTTGCATTTATTTGCGTAGTTGGAGCTTTATAGCTGTCAAACGTAATCAGTTTATAAGAGGAAACACTATATTTCTTTCATACACTATGCTAGTTTTTATGTTTCTCAGACTGAAACATGATTTGGAAATTGGTGTAAAAGCATTACTATTTCCGATTGGGACCCTATCTTTGGACAAAAAAAATCCTGGACTTTATAAAGTCTAATTATATTCATCAACCCTATCAACACCACATGCCCGATCACTAACATATTATGCTGGAGTTAAAGATCAACCCTATCAACACCACATGTCCTATTACTAATATATCCCCCCCAACCTGCCATATCACTAATGTATTCAACTGCACTTTTAGTGAGGTTACTCTTAAGTTATCATTAAAACTATATAGAGCGCCTGTTCACAAACACTGGATGATTAGATTACAGAGATGTACCGTGTGCTATGACATCATCCCACTCCACCACACCATGCGCATCTGCCTCCCACGGTATAGCTTGCACGAAGTGAAATTCTTTTCAAACACACGCGATGCATAGATGCTGGCCACTATGTGGGAAAATATTGTTGTTACTCTCACTATCAGACATCATCGAAATCCCTCATGATACAATTACCAAAGGCCACTAGCCTGATAATCTATCGATCTGGTATGTTGTTAAAAATCAACTTACAGCTCCATACTGCCGAAATGCCGTTTTTATTAACAAAATAATAGCAAATTCCAGCAACATTTGCACATGTGTGCTTATTTCCGCATCAAGTGTAGATAACTCATGATTACCTCTGAATATAGATATGGCTATCAGCACCTCATATTCAAATGATGTTTTAATCATCATTTCACCGTCGTTCTCAGCATAAAGATATAGTATCCATATACCAATATGAATGAAACTGGTTGATGTTTGTTCAATTTAACAAGCTATCGGACATAAATTTTCCTAAAAGTTCAAAAAATAGACAAACTAAGGGCTGTAACTCAGGTAAAAAAATGGTTCAAACCTGGTTTTCGAACTCTATCAATATAAATTGTTGTGATAGATCGATATACCAAATATGAATGAAATTGGTCGATATTTTTTCAAGTTATCGCACTAATGGATATAGAATTGCAATGAATAGAAACAAGTGGCATAACTCTGGTTAGAAAGTCGGGGCGGGCCTGAATTTTCTGTGTGCCGATGTCACACATGACAATAAACTCACATACCAAAATTTATCAGAATCCATCAATAAATGGCTAAATTATATATATGTTTAGGGCAGCCCACCAAACCATAAGTCGATTTTAATAAAAAAAACTTTGACTAAATATTGAAGGATAATTTAAAGTTCTTGCTTAAAAATTTCAATTCAAAGCAAGGAAGAAGTGTGATTGGATTTCCTCCAAAGTTGGAAATTTAGTTGCATCCTAAGTTGTGGTGATTACCAGCGGGTGGGAGACTGGGAGTGATTGATCCCCAATCAATCATCACTAGCCTGCTATTTCAACAGATAATGAGATTTAAACTTTATTTTCAGGTTGTTTGGCTTTATAACAAGAACAAAGACAGCAGGTGGTGCCTCATCATTTGACTGTCACATATTTGAGTGCAATACATCTTCAGAAGAGGTAAATAGTATTTTTATACCCTTGAAACTGTATGGATGTCCACTACTATCAGGACATTCAGTGAGGTGTTCAATCATTTTGTTCAGATTTTATGTTCTAGAGTTATCTTTTTTTTTTATCTGAAAATGCAGATTTTTAGGTCTGTCTGCCTGAGTATCTCAATCATAGGTTATAGATATGCCCACGCAAGGCAGTATGCCACATAGGGATATGCACCTGACGACAGTCTTATGCACCCGACGACAGTCTATCTCTTGTTCCATCTGTCTTGTTCCATCTGGCCATATCACATGAGGCATAGACCTGCGGATACAACTTCATTGTCCTCTTTGGTCCTACATCTCTTCAAGACGTATTTGAGTTGACCCGGCTCAATTGGCTAGTCACAACTCTCCAGTGTTTCAGATTCAATTTTGGTTATGTTGTATTGCTCTACTGATGTTTGAAGTATTGTTTTATGTTTTTTCACGTATGATGTTTCTGTTCTCTCCTGTCTCTTTTGTGTTTGTCCTGATGAATGTTGAGTGTTGAATCCTGTATTGATCATGCCTGTCTCACAGTGGAGAGGTACCTGGAGGCTGTTATATACCGTGGCTAAACGGGTCACTGCTTCAGCTATGTACCTGCCTTTGGCACGACCAGAATTTGAATGGTAGTCCACAGCCGCTGCTTGGCTAGTTGTCAATTTTTTGCTCATCTTGCTCGTAAGAATGATGACTCACCAAGTTCCAATGATACTATGGTATCCCCTCAGTACTTGGTTCTTGGATTTGATCCAAATGTGAAAAGACCTTCTATCTTTGTCATTGATAAAATGCTACAAAGCATTGCTGGACAATTGAAATCTGTTAAACCAATCAGGACTGGGCCAATAAGTGGCTCTCTCTTGATTGAATGTTCAAAGAAAGTCCAATCTGATGCTCTGCTGCAGTTAACAACTATTGCACAGAAACCAGTGATGGTTATTCGTCACAAGACATTGAATAGTAGCAGAGCTGTGTTGCGGACCCGCGGTATTGCTGATTCTTCTGAATCAGAAATATTGGCAGAGTTGACAACACAGGGAGTTACAGAAGTCCGTAGATTTACAAAGACTGTTGATGGACTAAGAGTTCCTCTGAATAGTTATATTCTGACCTTCAATCGGTGCGAACATCCACTGACATTGAAGGTTGGGTACATGAAGGTAGATATAAGTACCTATGTTCCAAATCCATTACGATGTTTTAAATGCCAGGGCTATGGCCATGAACAATGTAAAAGTAAAGAAACCATTTGTGCACGCTGTTTTTTCTCTGGTCATGATCTTAAGGATTGTACAAATCCTAAAAAATATTCGAACTGTCTAGTTTCACATGCTGCAGTGAATCGTTCATGTCCCATATGGGACTATCAATTCAAGTTACAAAGATGTAAGGCTGAGAAACAGTTATATGGATGCTAAGAAATTAATTGGTGCCAGACCATCAATTTCTCAAGTCACATACTCGGCTGCTATTTCTAGAAAAAAGTATGTTGATGCCAGCATTCAGACAGAGAGTCAAACAAAACTTGTCAGTATATCACTAGCAACACAAGTTCAAGAGAATGATATTACTCCTGTTCCAGAACCTGTCTCACATGCAACGGATACAGCTGCTGTAGTTTTTACATTTGTTCTGAAACCAACTGAGAAAGTTGATCCCATTGTTCCAAAATAAAAATCTTCAAAGTCTGTCAAGTCTTTTGACTCTTAGAAGCAGAGGTTGAGCTTTGAGTTTTCAGAGTTTGATACGATGCTTCGAGAGAAAGGGATCATCTTTGGATGTGATTCCTTATGCATATTGGAATGAGGCTGGCTTTTGGGCGAGGGATCACCTACAGGGTCAGCCACCCAATCAACTTGACGAATTAATTAAGACTCACATCAGATTAATCAGATATCATAAAAATCTTATCAATCATCCAGGAGACGAGATTGTCAGCTACTTCAAATATTTTTGATATACAAACAAACAATGGTCAGTTTCTAAATGGTTCTGGCCCCAATCGAGCACTCACTCTCTGTATATGTATATATTTTGTTTCATTTCAGTCTAATTAACTGTCATTCTAATCACAGTTGCTTCACTCGATTTTGATAATCTGTTTCTTCTCGTCGTAATATGGCTTTGTTGCTAAAGCGACATTAAACCCCAATCAATCAAATCAATCGGTATGATAACTTGAAATAATATTTGACTTTTTTTTAAACTTTGTCTTCATTTGATGAGAATGTCTCAGTGTTTCAAATTTGGGTCCTGTCCAATCATTTTTGACAGAGTTATGTCCCTTTCGAATTTGCTGATTATTTTGTTGTCCTATTGATCATTTGAATAACATTTGACAGAATTTTATTAAACTTGGTATATGATCTTCGTACATATGAGAATGTCCTGGTCAAGTTCGAATTTTGGTTCTGAGCAAACATTTCTGACATAGTTATGTCTCTTTTCAATTTAGAATTTGCTGATTCTTTTGCTGTTCGAATGCTAACTTAAGTTATAGTTATCCGATAGATTTGTAATTTAATATGTGGATTGATCACAATAAAATACAGCAAAATTTCAAATTTGGACCTGGTCCATCCATATCTCCGTCAAAGTTATCTTGCCCACTGAACTATATAATATGGTATATTCCCAAATTAACTAGAAAGGGTTAATAAACCCCTGAGCTGAAAACGGTACGAAAATTCTATGGTACATTTTATCATGGTTCATGACGTCCTGTAATATCCGGCCACGTGATCTCCCATCCCATAAATACCAATTGCCCGGTCAATTCATTGTCTCTTTTTCTAGTTCGACTAGCTGGGGAACATCTCCTGAAAATCGAAGCTAAGTTTTGACAGTTTTTTGTATTATACCAAAAACATTATTATTATTGATATGTATGCAATTGACACAAAGACTATGCGAGCAGACTCACGTTTCTATAGCGTTTTAATATTTTCGTAATCGGCTTCGTCAGTTACGGATGGAAAAACTCGTTTCGTTTACAGAAATGTTGTTTTCCATATTTTTAACTCGCCGGAAGGCAGAATAACAGCCGATAAAACAAGGCATCTATAATTATATAATGTTTGTCGTCGGAAGGCAGAAAATAGATGCACATTTGGATATGACAAAAGACGCTCATCGTTGATTTATAGCAAGAATATATTGCATACATGTGCGCTTAATTCTATGGTCGGAAGAGAACCACGTGCTAGCGTGTACAATAACGATATCACGAAATTAGGTAACTTACTTTCGGCCGTTTGACGGCTGTGTAGCTACAATATTTATTTAGACTATGACAGTAGTAGTCTGGTGTACAACTGACGGAAGCAGTATTTAACTCTTGTGAAATAGGATTGTAAATCCCGAGTATACATTTGCACTTGTTAACAATTTTTCAACTTAATAATATTGTGTTAAAAAATTGATTTTGTGCAAACCAAGGTTATTCGACAGTCACAATCAATTAGCTTATTGCCGTTAGTTGCCACAGCCAAGGTGCTTATCAACATAACACAAAACAGTTGTATTTTTGATTGTTAGCAATTTTCAAAAAGACTTGACTGGTGTTGACAGTGCAATCACACTAAATACCTTCTCAGGACAAGGACTGCTACACGATGTAAGACCAGGTAAGAAGATCTCCTTCCCTGTAGCTCCCCTGGAAGATGCATCCCCTCGTTTCGAGGGTCCCACCTTTGAGACCAGGACACTGACACTTGTCGATAGTGCTCCCCTCATTGGCTTTGCAACTCGGGCGATAGTCACACCAAACAGGGAGTGGGAGGGGCTACCCATCCGGCCACAATTGGTGGGCTCCCTGGACTATCGAACGGGATGTCAATTCGTATCCTCGGGTCATCCGTTGGCGGGTTGGCGTGCCCAGGTACGGCTGTGTTCTGCGCTACTAACACTCGCACTACACCGTCCATCGCTACAAGTCGACATCTCGGGGTCAGCACGGCTGGGGGTTTGCCCTGTCCATAATCTCAGGTGCCTAATAATAATAATAGTATTGTGCGGGGATTTAGGCTGAAATTAATAATAATGATGGCAATTTCACTCTATGTCTCAATTCCTAATAATAGTGATCGTTGGAAATTTTCTCCAAAATTAATAATCATGTTGACACTATTATTTGGCACCTGAGAGTATGTTGTTTATCCCTCCATGCCTTCTGCCCCAGCTGGGCTTGGAATGGTATCGCAGTTCCCAAGCATGTTTCCTCCTTATTATCCGCCGCCACCTCCGGGGGCTTGGCTGACTGGTTACTAGCCGCCTTCTGGCCAACAGCAGCCATTAACTTCGGGTTTGAATCCAAATGCCAAATAATTTGTTCCCCGACGCCATTCGAGCAGGAGGCATGCTTCGGAACCAGTACCAACTAACCTCCCATCGCCAGTTCGGTCAGTTGGATATCGGGATCCGGACGAGCTGTCGCTCCATCTCCGAGATGAAGAGGCTCTGGACATTCCTCAGGGGTCCCCAATTACCAGACATAACGAGAAATTAAAAGGAAGCTTGTTGTTGAGCCTTGAGCTTCTAACAACCCATCTCCAGTTCGAACGGATGGAGATTGGGATCAGGACGAGCAGTAGCTCCAGCCCGAGGTGAACTGGCTTTGGACATTCCTTTGGGGTGACCCATACATGCGCTCACGGGGGAGCTCAGTTAGTTGTTTGGGGTTCTCTGATGCAGCCAAGCGCAGGAAGCAAATTACTTTTGAAATTTTGATTAGCAAATAACCTCACATTGACATGATTAGATAGCATTGTTCTAAAATCATATAATATTCATAAGAACCAAATTGCATGGCTTTTGTCCGAGTTTGGGTAGCAAATTACGATGCGATGCCGGTTAATTTGCTCCCTGGCCAAGCGTCGTCGTAGCTGAGTTTACATGATTTTGTGACATGGTCTCGGCAGTTGAAGTGCGGTCTATATCAGCCATCCTGCTCGGGCTTAATGGTCAGACTTCTGTGATATCGGCCTTTGATTCTTATTGGCACTGTTGTCAGTACACAATGGTTTTGTTTTTCCTGATAGTGCTTGATTCGCAAAGTGGTCTCATTTAATATACAAAGCAAGGTCCATTGCTGACCTCGGAGGTCGCCACTGCAGGATAATGTTGAGTCTATGGGGCAGCATATTAATAACGTTGTGCACACTTAATACACACTGAAGAAGATCCTTGCCAGATGCTTCCCCTCGTGCAAGATATAATTCACTAGCATTGGGTGTAGGATGCCAGATCATATGATCCGTCCTCTAGATTCGCACTTCGGGCGATGGTGGTCTCAAGACAAGGTACAATCGGAGGGACACCCCATCCGTCCCAGAAGGGATACCTTGAACCATCGACCTGTCGGGGGGCCAGTCAGAAGAGCAAGAACGGTTGGAGGCGCGGTGCGCCTTTGTCTCTGTTTTTCACTTCCTACCTGCCATCGGTTTCTGCTGGTTTTGGACTCGTGCCACAATGCCGTTGCATATTTCTCACATTTTTTCATTTTCCAACTCCATGACATAGGGATCTCGGTTCCTGGCTGCCTTCAAATCATGGATACAGCAGCCTATGGTTTCTCAGTTGGGTTTAACTTTAGAGCTGGCCAGTGTTTCAACATATTGAATATCATCCGGTGAAAATGCAAAGCCTTATTGAAACCGTGAATAAATTATATCTCAACGCCAGGCTCCAAAATAAGTATACTTTTGTGAGAATCCAATGCTGAGGCAAGTTAGTCATACAGCAATGAACTTTGAAAAGTTTCGTGCGAATCATTACGAGAATCGTTTTGGTGATTCTCATTGAATCTTAAGGCTTGCAACAACTTGTTGACTACTTTCGCGGACAGCTGATTAGATGTAGCCTTTCGCGGTCACTCTGATTTCTTCTCGTCCCACTCTCTTCTCATCAAAGGGACTCTTGGTTTCCTACAATTTTCTTTTTGTTCCAAATTACATGTATGGGTCCCTATATGTAGGAGTATGTCAGTATAATATCCATTCGACTTTCTTCCGGCTATTTTACAGGGTCGGTGAAATCAACTATTTCAGCGAGAATCTCTTCCCGGTCACTAGTACAGATTATTGGTCAATGATATCTCAATCCTTATAGACAATGGCATATCATGGATTAGTGGGTGCCTGGGCCCTTTTTGAGCTTGCAGCTGTTTTTTCATCGGGCTAGATCTCGTACTGGGACACTGCCCCCCTCAAGAATTGACTTTGGGATTGGTTCTATTGTTTTTATGGGGGTCTACTTTATAATTTGAGGCTTTTGCCTCTGGTTGTTTCTTCATGTCCCTTAGAAAACTGTGTTTTTTTTCATTATTGTCCTTGTCTACACATGGGTTTCGCAATCCCCTCGATTTTCTACCCGGCCGGGGATTTCTCGTCAAATAGTATTTTTCTGTGTTTGGGCCCTCTGGTAGTTGGCCAACATGTATTAGTCTTATGGTGTAATTACATACATTGGTTTATGGTGATATTGTATAATATTGTAGGTTATCAGGTCAATCCAGTTCTTTGATTGAGGTGCATAGCGGTGTTTATTTTTCCTCGTGGCCTCCACCTGCCAGAAAATTCTATATTATACCATACTAGGGGATTGCCCGTCAAAATGACGGGTATATAAATGTTCTTCGTTACGTTCTGGTCTCCGCGGTCATGAATAACATTGTCATTTCTGTATTAGGCCAAATAAAAAAGATAATATGTTTCCGATAACGGAGAGAAAAAATTAGGGTAGGTAGGTAGGGAAATGTTTTTTTTTTATGTTTTTTTGATATTTTTTTCCAGCTGCAGAAATATTGAACTACCTCGACCGAAATGACATAAAATGCCTACTTGTGTTGTAGGGAAAGTATTACTTGTGGAAATATACATTAACATTGAACAAGATATCAAACTTGCTGTTATTCTTAATAGTGTGTTTCAGTATTCACATACTGATTTTGGCCATAAACTCACGAGGGATGGGGCTTCATATTCTCCGACAGTCCGAAAATATTATAGAACCTATATATTTGAATTGTTCATATGGGATATTCTGCCTGATTGTTGAAGATGTCAGTTGGGCTGAAGGGGGTCACTCACCAAATAAAAGTGCTGAAGGGTATTTTACGGTACACAGGTTTTGAAAATCTGCTGAAGGGTACACAGGGTTTGTGATCAGCACTAATGCAGTTACTTTAAGTGTGTTCCCGAAAGTCAGGCAGCCACCAGCAGTTCGTCTTCAGTTAATTTTAAATTTCCTTGCAACCTATACAAAGATCCTCTAACAGAAATCATGACAAGACACGAATATACTGTTCAGCACATTTTCAAAACCTGTGTAGCATTAGTTGGTGTCAATTATAAAAGCAAGTTTATCAAAACAAAACATTTATTTTGAACAAAATAATATATTAAAGGGGTACTGTACCCTGAATCCAGTTATTTGTAGGACTATCTCCTTGTATACTCAACAGAATATATGCAACAAATGAATGAATTTGAGGCATGTATTAATGCCAAATACACTTATGTGCTCTATGAATGGTGCAAACAACATGGTAAGTATATTGAAAATGAATTTATGACTCCAGTCATATAAATTACCATGTTGTTTGCATCGTTCTCATAGAACACATCAGTGTATTTGGCACTAATCCATGGCTCAAATGCATTAATTTGCTGCATATATTCTCTTGAGTATAAAAGGAGATGGTCCCATAATTGGCAGATTCAGTACCCCTTTAGATAGCACCCAGCATTTTTAAATGTGTGCAAAAGAAACATGGTGGGTGAAGCAATGAAGTGTACCAGTAAAATGTTGTTTGAATATTAAGTGTCAAACGAAATGGAAATGTACATTTCTCATGCTGTCAAGAAAATAATAAATGGGCATGAATGTTTATTTGGAACTCATGAATATGTTCCATAAGTCCCAAACAAGGCATAATGGTAAAGCAGGCATGAGATCCACTGTCTTGAAATTAAAATTGCAAGATTCATGCCTATCAATCCACAACCCATCACACACCTGTGGCTTTTGAGACAACTGTCACACTTCATGTCACTTATCACAGGCTTATGTTAGAAACCATGTGTTTTGCACCTAATGATTATCAATATTTATGAGCATTGGCGGTAAAATTTTTTTTTTTTTTTAGAAAATTTTGACTTTTTCTCAAAATATCAATAAAAAGATTAGGGTCGGCGGGTTATTTTTAGGGTCGGTCGATGTACGGAAACATATTATCTTTTTTATTTGGCCTTAGCAATGGATTGGTGACACTTCTCGTTCACCGGAGGCACGTGGGAACACTTTATTGAACTAAAACTGTACTTTGTACCCCCCCCCCCCCCACCCACCCCGTATATATGCATGCACATTTGGAATGCAACAAAATAAACATGTTATTTTATTACTGTATTTACTAACTGAAATAGACTCCATTTGGGAGCATTTATTCAGCAGCGGAGGGGCCTGCTGCCCCTTTGTACGCTATGTATGAGCCTATGGCTCGGGAACACTTTTTTTTCACAGAAAAACTGTAGATTCTACAACCACCCACATATATGTATGCACATATGGATTGCAACAAAATCAACTTATAGTTCTGTATTACTATTATATATATTTGTCAATTTGCCGTCTTCCGTATACATGTATATACTCCTTCAATTCCACACACAATGCACAACTTTCATAACAAAGACACAATCCATTACTTATATTCACACTGAAGTGGCATAATAATAAGACAATTTAGCACCCATTTCCAACGGCGGTATAGAACGTTCTAGTCTCGACTCTACACGCCATGCACTTCCACGGCAAAAGCAACATGCGTTAATTATATTCACACTCAACCTGATCTGACAATTAATTTATAGCGCCCAATTTCAACAACGCTTTGGTAGAGCGCATGGAAATTTCGTCGATACAATAGCAATGCAAGTGTGGGTTTGTGTACGACGTCACATGACGTCATTTCGACAAACGTCATAAGAAATAGTGTCTATACTTGGGTGCAAATACTGTATTTGGGGACCATGTTAGATCTCAGGTTTGCTTTGACCAATCGGCGTGAAATTTTGTGCATCACCTTTTACGACACAATATAGGCCGTGGTCCAAATTTGGGCTACATTGCACGCATGGTTGATAAGTTATAAGCGCGCCAAAAGCGTGACCGAGTTATACACACACACACAGACACACAGACAGACGACGGGTTTTATATATATAGATAGTTCAGTGGGCAAGATAACTTTGACGGAGATACAATAATTTTCAAAATAAGTAAAATATATATCTCCTAGAAGTATCTTGCCCACTGAACTCTGAGCTCCCTCCCAGGGTTTCGCACCCACCCCGCTCACCAGGAATGTCCTAATGGGGAAAAAGTGAATGAATTGACCGGGCAATTGGACCATGAACCATGATAAAATGTACCATAGAATTTTCATACCGTTTTCAGCTCAGGGGTTTGTTAACCCTTTCTAGTTAATTTTGGAATATACCATATTATATAGTTCAGTGGGCAAGATACTTCTAGGAGATATATATTTTACTTATTTTGAAAAATATTGTTTCTGATATTTATGTTATATGCCCATATTGAACTTTTTTTTTAGCCAATTATTTTTATGTCCAAATGATAAAATTAGTTATTGTTATTGGATTGCTTTCAGATATCACATGTGGATCAATCACATGTAAATACAGGTCAATTTCGAATATGAGTTTGGTTCGATGAATATTGTCAAGAGTTATCTCTCCCTTTTGACTCAGAATTTGTTGTTTATTTTTGGTGATTGGATAACTTTAGTTATGTTAGTAGTTAGTAATAGTAGAACTCTTTCATGTTTGAAAAACTGGCACACGCTCTTTAATTAATTAGAGTTAATAATTTAATTAATTAAGAGTTAATTTACCAACTTTGAGAATTAATAAGGCAAATATAATTTTTTTGTTTGAATACCTGAAATATCTCATCTCAATGATTACCCACAATTAGGTCAAGACTCAAGGTAAGTCAACGTCCACTGAATAGCAGCAGTGAAATTTAACAAAATGTTACATATATTTTATATATATGACATCATATCCATGGGTGAATATATTATTGCAAATAAACTGAATAATATTGTAACACTGACTGTTGTAACAAATAAATCATACAGGCAACATTATTATACCCCCATTATTATCATATTATTATACCCCAACATTATTATACCTTCTTGTGGCAAGCAAGCCTTGAAATAGGGTGTCTGTCATTTGCAGAATGAGGTCCCCAGAGGGTGAATTTAGTGATGCTATCCCGCATAGTGGGCTAGCATCACCAAATTCACCCTCTGGGGACCTCATTCTGCTTAAACCTCAGCAGAATGAGGTCCCCAGAGGGTGAATTTGGTGATGCTAGCCTGCTGTGCGGGATAGCATCACTAAATTCACCCTCTGGGGACCTCATTCTGCAAATGACAGACACCCTATTTCAAGGCTTGGTGGCAAGAGCGGCCGTCTTTAAAAAAAACTTTATATTCTAAAACACACATACGTGTGCCTTGATGGCCACACTAATCTGGGTGTTTATCAATAGCCATGGCATTGCAAGACCTTGTATGTGATGATATGATTGCTACAATCGGGGGACAGTTTATTCAATTTAATGCCATGAATATTCTGTTAAAATTAATCAAACAGCATTATTTTTTGTGTCCATATGTTATTAAAATTGAGATATAAGGACATTTTCATGGGTGCAATTTTAAGCAATTTAACATGGTCTAAAGTGAGAGAGATCTCAAAATTGTGGTAAATTATGTTTGGAAATCACACAAGATGCACTCGTAAGTTTCTATCATTTACGCCTTTTCACATGTAGTAATGCCCTAAATAAATCGACTCCTTAACCACAGCAGAATTATGGGTAACTTTTCAGGATTTAGTCGGAAATATGGCTTGTTGCCATTCATCGGAAAGCTCTAACAGAGCTTTCCGATGAATGGCAACAAGCCATATTTCCAACTAAATCCTGAAAAGTTACCCATAATTCTGCTGTGGTTAATTAAGGAGTCAATTATTTAGGGCATTACTGCATAGTTTGCATTTTGTTGCTCTCGTTGATATTCAATATTTTAAAAATAGTAGAATTTGTTTTCAATATGAATGATTTATAATATTCATATTTGAAATTGGTATAAGAATGTTTAAGTTTAAGATCTTTCAGTCCTACTTCTAGTTTACAATTTTCAGATGGAAAAATATTGTGATATTAAAAAAACAGTAACCTTTCTGTCCCAGTTCACAGCAGTTCGTGGACAAAATTGGAGAAATAAATTGTTTCCTAGTGGCAGAAGCTCCTTTTATCTGGTCTTTCTGACTCAAAATGATTAAATTATGCCCCGGAACTGATAGAGTAAGTCCTGTCCTTAAATATCTTCTCCACAGATAGCAAGTGATAATGATACTCAGATCCTCTGAATACTCTCACAAATTGGTAAAGCTATCAAGTTTGAATTTTACTAAAATAATATTGTATTCCTAGATTATCTCAGATTCTTTTTTTAAAATCTAATTTAAACAATTTGAAGTAAATGTTCCCTTAATTTGAGCTAGGTCGTTTATTTGTGTCTTAACCTGTTCAATTCTGAATGACGTCATGTGATGGGGCTTGATTTTATGGCCATTTTTCAGTGGAAAATTATTAATGGGAATATCGAGAAAACTCTTAAGCTATCTCCATTCAAAGGCAAAAATCATAAACAATCCTGGAACATCATTCATCATTTGAAACGTAAAGATATGCTGTTATGAACTAATTTCGGAGTTCCTGTTATATATGATGACCGAATGCTAGTACACTGAAGTGGATCCGTAGATCTAAAAAAAAAAAGAGTAGAAATATTTTTTCGTTCTCATTGCTGTAAAAATTAATTGATTTCCAAAAATAAACTTAAATGTAGCCCAAATTTGGAACATACGATCTGACACAACTTAGAATACGACATGCAGCCTGATCGGTTAAAGACGGGCTGAGATATAGCACATTTTCCAAGGGTCGCGATGGCGCAATTTCCGATGCCTGAAGTGCATGATAGATATAAGATAGACCTATGCCGCATGCATCAGTAAACCAATGAAACACTTATGGACATGTCATTTTTTATGGGAAATCCCCTAGTTTTATAATAATAGCATTCGCACAGAGTAAATATTCACCATATTCCTGTTATCTTTCTTCAACTGAAAAATGGCTATGTTGTCATGACGACAGGATGTAATTCAGCACTGAAGAGCTTAATTATTAGGAAAAAAATCTGTTGTGACTGAATTGATAAGAGTGACATGAATATTTTCTTAATTATACCTGCATATGCCAACTGTCTGTTATGAACTCAGATTACCTGTATGTCACCCAATCATTTATTGATCTCATTTGTTGTCTGATTTGTTCAGCATTAATTGTTATTTTACAACATGCAACCTGAAGCACTGTGCAATAAACATCTTGTGATAATGATCAATAAATGAACAAATTACTCGTCTCACACATCAATAACAATCTTGTCATCCATGAATCTGTCAATCATCGATGTTATTGATACATGTTATTATATTTTCTTTCAGATTTGTCAGGCAATCAGCACGGCAACGAAAATAGCCTTCCAGGCACTACTGGTAATATTTTCTCTTCTATCATAAATGATCTTAGGTTAATTGACTAGTGCTTTAAATCACAGCAATATTCGTAATGAATTACCTTTCCCCTCATGCATGTTTGCAACTTTTATGCTTTTTTTTATTGAAACAAATTCTGCTTTTGTCTTGTCATAAAGTCACATATTAACTTCTCTGTTCAACATGGCTATCTTCTCAGAGCTACAGAGCTCGTTAGCTCAATGGTTATAGTGTTCGACTCATAGTCACTGTCAACTCAGAGGTTATGAGTTTGAACTTACCGGTGGACTCCTAGGCTTCATAACAGTGGCTAGGTTTTGAGTTCAGTGGAGAGTGGCTGTAGAGTGATACGCTGGTCAAATCTTGCATCTAGTTGTATCGTTGGGCGTAGTTGTTGGTAATGTGACTGCTTCGCACCACTAATGAATTAAAGTAGTAATCTGTTCGGTTGTCAATGAATCTTGCCAGTATGCTAACCTTGACATGAACACAAATTTGTTGCACCTGGGGTAACTTCCTCATTGGAGGATGGGAGTGACAATGGTGTCACGAGCCCTATGACTGAGGAGCAACGTAAATTCCGGTACTTATCCTTATTCAGAAAATTTTGGCAAATGACCACAGGAACATCCTTAGTGAAGTAGGACATAATATCTGTAAATGAATGGAAATTGTCCCAAATAACTTCAGAATCGTAAGTTGGGCAGAGTTTCAAAAAGTGGTCTGAAAATGACTGCCCTCTGCTTGGTCGGAAACATTTGGAAAATCACTCCAAATTCGTGTGTGGCCATGACCCATTTCAGACTTTTCGGCCTGGATATTGTTTTGGAGGATATTTTCTTAAGTATTGGCCGCCATATGTGAGAAATGGGGGATCTTTGTCTAATGGTAAATCAACAAGTGGGTGCAATTTCAGTATAATTCGGCGGATCCACGTTATTTACATAGATGAGTTGAAAGCTTCGACATCAGCCATTTTCAGGCCTCCTGCTTTAAAATTTTGGCCTTGTTTGGTTCTCTTAACTCTTTGGGGTTTTCCACCCCAAACAAAGTTAAACAGAATAATTTTTTATTTTATTTTTAAATGATGGTGTCGGGTTGGGAAGAGACTGAAATAGGTGTGTTAATTTTGGCAGCATAAGAGATTTTATTACTGTGATTCTACCCAAAGGAGGCAATAGCCTATGACCCCATGATTTAATCAGGGCATTAATATCGGATAGATTTGAGGCGTAGTTATCTAATATTTTATCCAGGTTGGTATTAAAGTTGATCCCTAACAGTGTAAAGGAGTTGGTGAATTGTGCATGGAGTTCAGGGCATATGATGTAGGTGCGTCCAACTCCACGATGCCTGACATTTGCTGTGGTCGATATGCAGTCCTGACACTGAGTCAAATTTATCTAATGTGGTATAAGATTCAAGTAGACTTTCCTGACTGCCATTGTGTTGTCTGCGTACTGTGTTATTTTATATTCTAAACCACGGAGGGTTATTCCTTTAATGTTTTGTCTCATTAGGATACCTAGAATTTCTGCACAAATTAAAAAAATATAGGGTGAAATAGGATTACCCTACCCACAGCTATCAAATTTGAACAATTTTAATCGCTATATTGACTGTAACACATGAAATTATCCCCCATCCAACATCCAAGTTGAGCTACAGTGTCATTAACACTTTCATTATTTCTCCAGTTTCTTATCTGAAGAATTTATTTTCTTATTGTTCCCAATTCCCAATTGTTCAATAGCACTGGTAGGGTAAAGTCAGGTTTGCTCACTAGGGTTTGGAAATGGGACCCCTCTAGCCACTGGGGGGGATCTCAGTACATGCCATTAACTGTGAATATCTAGTGAGATTATCCCACTCAGTTATCAAGAATACATTGGAATCATCTATTATTCATCTAGATGGGTGTACACAAAAATTGAACAGACGGCATACATGTAGTAAAGAAAGGGTTAAGCCAAATGATAGCTGCATCATAACTTGTAAATTGTGATTGGCAAAGTTATGATGTTATCAGACCTCATATAATGCATGCATGGCTTTTAGCGATATCGACTGATATATTTCAGAAAAAGATTGCTGTCTAGGATTTAATTGTCAATGTGTCTATCTTGTAGAGAATCTGTTTTCAGGGAATCAGGTAAATTGGTTTATTAATGGCCAGGGTTAGCTGACATTACAAATAAAATTATCTTACTTTATCACACCATTGGTTTTATTTTGTGGGAGATACACTGGTGTTATTTTTATGGATTGTCAGGAGAATATATGTTATAGGTAAATACGGGTTGTGGGGAAATGGACCCAAATTTTCCCACAAGCAGAAACGCTGGTGAAATGCCATAGTTTAATTTTTATTATACCCCCACTTTTGTCTGTCCATCATCCATCCGGCATGGCATGTGTTAATATTATTGCATATGGACTCTATGGAGGTTCACCATAATGACTGCTTTCAAAAGTGGGGTAAATGATGTTCACATTTTCCATTCTAGAATTATTCTTCTTTGTTTATTTGGAAATTTTGGGTTTTTAGCTCACCTGAGACGAAGTCTCCGGTGGAGCTATAGTCATCACTCCTCGTCCGTCTATCTGTCCATCCATCCGTCCATAATTCTTTAAACCTCTTCTTCTTCAGAACCATAAGACCGAATGGGTTCATATTTGGTGTGGATGTTCCCTAGGTGACTCACATTCAGATTTGTTCAAATGAGGTCAACCATTGGGCCGATTTAGCTTATATTTGGTATGGCGGGTCCTTGGGTGACTGGGGTTCAGATTTGTTCAAATGGGGTCACTGGGTCAAATAGGGGCAGAGCCAGGGACACAACTCTTAAAAAAAAAAAAAAATCTTTTTTCAATTTAACAAAAACAAAACAAAACAAAAAACCTAAAATAAATTGATTTGAAAAACAAAAATGAAAAAAAAATGTTTAATTGAGATTAATTTCCTGCTCAATTAAAAAAATAAATAACACCATTATAACATCCACCAGGGTGACTCAACCAAATTTGGTTTAAATCAGTCTAAAATCAAAAACATGCAAACAGCTAGCAGATACTCAGAGCTCTATGAGATATGAGGAAGGTGTCTGCAATCACAGAATGTTTACTTAACACCATATAGAAGTCACATTGATTATAAAGTAATAAATGAAATGGCAGTGTTAACAAAATCTGATTGGAATGACAGCTCCTTTTATTAATAGCCTAAAATTATCTGCCTGTTAAAGAGTTTGTATATAAATGACCCATAGCTTATGATAACAAACCCCCAAGGGCAAGTGTGAATGATGAATCTGACAGTTAGGCCAGTAAAACTAAATACCTGTTTTCTCAGGCAAATACATATGGGAAACTGGATGAGAAAGAAGGAGGCATTTTTCTTAGCTTACCTGAAATGAAGATTGAGACATATTTTCTGTGAATGGTCCCTAGGTGGCTGGGATTCAGTTCTGTTCAAATGGGGGTCACATGGTAAAAAAAAAGTGGCATAGTTAGGGACCTAACTCTTTCCATCCATAGTTATTCTTAAAACATCTTCTCAAGAATCATCGGGCTATTTAGCTTATAATTGCTATGGAAGGTCCTTGGGTGACAGGGATACAGATGTGTTAAAATGAGGTCACCTGGGCGAATAAGAGCGGAGCCAGGGACATAACTTGTCCATCCATTGTAATTCTTAAAATGTCTTCCTATCAAGAACCATCAGGCCTATTCAGCTTATATTTGGAATGGGTTACAAGGATTCAGATTTGATTCAGAATGGGATCACTGGGTCAAATAGGGTCAGGGCCACGGACATAATTCTGTCCCTCAATAGTTATTTTTAAAACATCTTCTCAAGAACCATTTGGCATATTTATCATACATTTTGGTATAGAGAGTCCTTGTTGAAATGGGTTCACCAGGTCAAATAGGGGTTCGACCAGGGACATAACTCTTCCCCCATAGTAATTCTTAAAATGGCTCCTCAAGAGCCATCATAGACCAGGTTGTGGCTGAGGTAGGTGTCACCCGGAGATGGAGAAATTCCCATGTTGATTTTCTATTTCTGGGTACCATTCTACATCAGAATTTCTGAGGTGTATGGGGCAAAGCCCAGAAGTTTTTTTTAAATGGTCAAAATTGCTTGAAAATGGCTATATTCTAAAAAATAAATCTATGATAGTTAAAATTGTGATAAATGAAATGAAACATCCGCCTAACTGACCTCAATTAGTCTACTTATCATGAGCAAAAAGAAATATCACAAAAGGATAGACGTATTTTGAAAAAAATTCAAATTTCTAATTTTTTGGCCTATATTTGACAAAATTTCAATTTTTCGTCCAGCGAAAAATGGTTATAACTTAAAAATTGTTCTTTAAATCACGACCACATGAGCTTTAAAAACAGCTCACATCATTTGTGCTACTATCTAATGAGAAATAATTACCATTTATTTTATATGTTTCCTTATATTCATATTGTTACCCCTACCCCTAAAAATATTTTTTTTTTAAACAAAATTACATATTTGAATAATAATAGTTTCCTATCAGTTTGAACAGTCAGATGCTTACTAGTCATTATTTTAACAGTCCACATCACTCTCATCTTCACTTTCAGTATAGGTGGCTCCTTCATAGTACACAAGAATCTCCTCAATATCATCTGGAAAGATCTTATCATACCACTGGGGCAAAACATCTTCCGTCCACCCATGTTCTATGAAACTAACATCTTCCACCATTCTCATTGTTGAGAGTTTCCAAAGTCTTGCAATGTAATTTGAACGCAAAACATGGAGAAATAAGGATTCACAACAAGGGGGTAATAATGACATGTCAACAATTCGATTTGATCTGAGTTTGTTCTCGTAGATACTATAGCGAGCTTGGTTTACATCCTTCTCTTTCCTGTTGTATACTTCACATACATATTCCTCAATTGAACAGAACAGTTCATCACTCATTTTCCACGAATTACCAAATTGAGCAAGCGTGTTTAAATGCCTTTCTTTCTTCATAGCTTTCCAGCATAGCCTTTTTCCCTTTCTGAAAAATGCTGAATTGTAGTCATTTCTTAGCCGTCAAAAGCAAACATTTAACAATTAAAGGAAAATCAACCATTGTTGAGGCAAATAGAGACATTCTTGGTCAATTGCTAGCTACATCAAGAGAACATGGAAAAGTTATAGACTTCGAAAAGGCATTGGAGTATCCTCTATCTCCAGTTCCTCTGAGCCTCGCGTTTTTAGACGGTAGTATTTGGTCAACTCCAAAAAATGTTCTTATGGATATCATTCAGAAAAATATTTCTTTTAATTCCTCACTTCCACAACGATCAGCCGTGTCAACATACATTGTTGACCTGATAGCACTCATCAGAGTTCAGGTAGCACTTCCAGAAACATATGAGGAATTTGTTATTAAAGTTATATCTTCTCTTCCAAAGTATTATAACAGAGTTGATCAAGTTTGTGATTCTTACAAGAATGTTAGTTTGAAAGCTGGAGAGCGTTTGAGGAGTGGTTCATCTGATCAAATCTTCGTTAAATCAGAATACTCAAAACTTCCACGAGACTTTTCGGATTTTCTAAAATGCGATAAAAACAAAACCAGATTAATAGAAATGTTTGAAAATGTTCTATCGAAGAGAACAAATGATATTCTTGCTATTCTAAGTTCGAAAGTGATAGTTTTCTCAACTTTCAATAGTTGTTTACATCTTACTGCTGAGGAAACAACAACTGTGCCAGATTTGATCAGCAATCAAGAAGAAGCAGACGCTGAGGTGATTCTTCACGCAAAGCACATACGACCGAAGGTTCAGTTATTATAAGGTCACCCTCTGGTGATACAGACATAGCTGTTATTGCCATTTCAATATTTCGCCATACCACGTATGCTCGAAGGGTTTTTCTGGATTCGAATAAGGGTGTGCATAGATGTGTCATCAATCTATCAGATGTTGATCTTTAGAAGTGAGATTCAGAAAGAAGCCCTAATTGGCCTTCATGCATTGTCAGGAAATGACTACAATTCAGCATTTTTCAGAAAGGGAAAAAGGCTATGCTGGAAAGCTATGAAGAAAGAAAGGCATTTAAACACGCTTGCTCAATTGGGTAATTCGTGGAAAATGAGTGATGAACTGTTCTGTTCAATTGAGGAATATGTATGTGAAGTATACAACAGGAAAGAGAAGGATGTAAACCAAGCTCGCTATAGTATACGAGAACAAACTCAGATCAAATCGAATTGTTGACATGTCGTTATTACTCCCTTGTCGTGAATCCTTATTTCTCCATGTTTTGTGTTCAAATTACATTGCAAGACTTTGGAAACTCTCAACAATGAGAATTGTGGAAGATATTAGTTTCATAGAACATGGGTGGACGGAAGATGTTTTGCCCTAGTGGTATGATAAGATCTTTCCCGATGATATTGAGGAGATTCTTGTGGACTTTGAAGGAGCCGACTATACTGAAAGTGAAGATGAGAGTGATGTGGACTGTTAAAATAATGACTAGTAAGCATCTGACTGTTCAAACTTATAGGAAACTATTATTATTCAAATATGTAATTTTGTTTAAAAAAAAATATTTTTAGGGGTAGGGGTAACAATATCATGAATATAAGGAAACATATAAAATAAATGGTAATTATTTCTCATTAGATAGTAGCACAAATGATGTGAGCTGTTTTTAAAGCTCATTTGGTCGTGATTTAAAGAACAATTTTTAAGTTATAACCATTTTTCGCTGGACAAAAAATTGAAATTTTGTCAAATATAGGCCAAAAAATTAGAAATTTGAATTTTTTTCAAAATACGTCTATCCTTTTGTGATATTTCTTTTTGCTCATAATAAGTAGACTAATTGAGGTCAGTTAGGCGGATGTTTGTTTCATTTATCACAATTTTAACTATCATAGATTGATCTTTTAGAATATAGCCATTTTCAAGCAATTTTGACATGAATTTGACCATTTAAAAAAAAACTTCTGGGCTTTGCCCCATACACCTCAGAAATTCTGATGTAGAATGGTACCCAGAAATAGAAAATCAACATGGAAATTTCTCCATCTCCGGGTGACACCTACCTCAGCCACAACCCGGACTATCAGTCCTATTTAGCTTATATGTAGTAACTACCGGTAGTATGGAGGGTCCTTGTATTACTTGGGACTGGATTACACGATTTGTTAGCATGGGCTACAGGTCGTACTGTTTGTCGGATCTTTATGAAATTTGTTGTGCATGTTAACATTGACATGTAGATGGGAACGAGTCATTTTGAGGTCATTCTGCTGTAAAACATGGCTGCCGACGGCCATCTTGGATTTTACTCTTTGCATGACTAAATCTTTTGGCATGGGCTACAGGTCATACCTTTGTCAGATCATCATGAAATTTTTCATGGATGTTAACATTGACATGTAGATGGGAACGAGTCATTTTTGGGTCATTCGGCAAAAAAACATGGCTGCCAGATGCCATCTTTGATTTCAAAATTCAATTCATCATTCCATTTATTGCTCATCATAAAAATTTAACTTTTTCGCAAAGTTGAGCTAGAACGTCATGGACACTTTCATTTAAGGTTGTCAGCTAGTATGTTGAGTGAGAAATTATGGAATGTGTGGTTTGTAGACACATTCTCTTGGGATTTTGCAAAGTGAAATTAAGACATTTCATGGTAAATTCAAATCAGGGTTTTCAGCTCAATCTGTCCATAAGACTGGTTCTAATTAGATACATGTTTATGTCTGATCATTCCCAATCATGAAGTAACATACATTTGCTGGATTTTGAACTGCCAACATGTAATATGGTTTGATTAAAATGACACTTGTGATTTGAATGAGATTGATGTGCATGCACCAATAATTAGATCTCCGCCTTCCACAGCGCCCTCTATAAACAATGGAAAATCTTCGTCCGTTTGGCTTATTGGACTTGACAATATTAACATACTATTTACTTGATATTTATGATTGGTATAAGAACAAAATCTGTCTATATTTTAATATTCTTTCTGGTTTTAACGGGTGTGACTATTTTAAGAGCAATACCCACCATGAAGCCCAACCACATCTTAACCTCTTTATTACAATTTCAGGAAAAAAAGAACAATGAAAAACAAGATTCTCAACAGAATAGTGGTAAAGGTTCAGAAAAGGTGATTTCTCTTATCCGATATGATATATACTAGTATATTTATGTTATCTAAGAGTGCACATGGCACAGACGATTCAGTGACCGATTTTGCGATTCAATGGCCTGAATAAATCCTATGGCATAGGCTACATGTCATATCTTTGGTCGGATCATTATGAAATTTGTTAGCTTTGTTGGAAAATATGGCCGCCAGCGGCTATCTTGAATTTTACTCTTTGTATGACTAAATCCTTTGCTACACCCTACATCCCTTCTTCGAACATCACTAAACTTCAAACTTTCTGCATTCCTAATCACTCCATTGACTGTGTAACACATGAAATTTTCTCTTCTCCAAGTTGAGCTACAGTGTCATTGAACCTTTCATTTTTAATTTAGTTGGAAAACATGGCCACCAGTGGCCATCTTGGATTTTACTTATAGATATCTTTTCATGTTGACATTTTAACTGTCTGCATTCCATGAGCTACAGTGTCTGAGTGTAAATAAATTTTATAGCTATGGCCAATTCTGCATACCGAGTGATGGATAAGTCAGCGTATAGGTAATAAAAGCTCATGCACAATTCAGTAAAGCCACCTCTGATAAGAGGCAATTCAGTCAAATTGCCTCCATATATATATCAGTAATACAATGCTACTATTATTTCAATTTATATGGCTTTAGACTTATTGCATGGCCTCACATGATCAGTCACAATTTTTTTTATGAATTATTTTGTAGTTAGGAAATATTAATCCTCTTCCAGCCGACCATAGACATGTGGTATCTAATTTAATCAATAACAGTGGTATCTGATTTAATGAATAACTTTATCGTCATCCGAAGGTATTTGTATTTCATGGCACAACTAGTTTATGATGTCAGACCCCTGACTTGTATAGTTATATGGTCATTTGGCTGATTAGCTTAACAATACTAACCCAGTCCACTCTTTCTGTAGACACATTCGATCTCACTTGGCTATAAAATATTTTTAACCCAATCATTGTCATAATTCCAATCCAGATCAATGTTTCACACTAGTGGATAGATTCAGGTTATATGCCATGTAATATCTCTTTCCAATCATTTGAATTTTTTGTTAATTACATGTTGAAGATTAAAACTGTTGTAGTTGGTATGGGTTAAGCGTCAGACAATTGTGATTAGCCTCTCGTATATTGACATGATATCAAATTTCACCTGTACAATATACGATCAACATTTACCCTATTTTAAAATATTGATGTTGTATTGATCTCTTGTGATTGATGTGCCATATCAGTTCCATGCATGTGCTACACAAATTAACAATGCGTGACTCATATGTGAATGTCTAGCGACCATCGCTTTCATTAGATAATGCCTTCTCAGCAACACCAGTGAATGAAATTTCAATTGCTGGTCACATAATCGTCTTTGCCAGAGTCATATACAAGCCTTGAAATAGTGTGTCTGTCATTTGCAGAATGAGGTCCCCAGAGGGTGAATTTAGTGATGCTACCCCGCATAGCGGGCTAATATCACCAAATTCACCCTCTGGGAACCTCATTCTGCTCAGGTGTAAGCAGAATGAGGTCGCCAGAGGGTGAATTTGGTGATGCTAGCCCACTATGCGGGGGTAGCATCACTAAATTCACCCTCTGGGGACCTCATTCTGCAAATGACAGACACACTATTTCAAGGCTTGGTCACATACTCGGTGTTGTTTATGGAGTGCGATGTTACCCCTTCTAAGTATGGCTATCAAGTGATCAATCACAAAACTGAGGTGATCATTAGTTGTGAAAAATCACCCAAAGCCTTATGGCTAAGTTAATATTTGGTTTCCAATCAATATATCAAGAATATCTCAACACTAATGAGGAATTTCATACAGTGTTGGGTTGAAAACCAAAACAACTGCTCATAAGGATTATGTATTGTTGCACTAACTATGTTGTGCTGAACTCTTTACTGATTATCAAATGAAAGATTGCATGCCGTACCTAATATAAATATATATATACGGTACATACCTGTCCGTGTTTCTTGAAAGGTTCATTGATTTTATAATTTACATTTTCTTCTATTTGCATTTGGTCATTGAATCATTTGATGACCACTGAAATGTTAGTGTCAGGCCACTGAATTGCAAAAATCGAATGTGTGTATGAAGTGTATCATCCAGAAATATAATTTTTATGAGAAACACATTTTGCAGAAGATATTTTTGCTGTGGGGCCAGTTTCCAGCTTTCTTTTGCACTTGTTCTAGTCACTTGTTTTTACATCTGAATTTGTTGCTGAATTCTGGAAATAAGAAATGGTGATTTGAATAAAATGAATTAACCATGCTAACTGCTCACTAAGCAATGAATACATAGTTTAACCCTTTACCAACTTCATTCTTGTCAGGGTTTCCGATATAGTTAAAATTTTGGTACACATTATGTTATTGGTATGTCTGTCTGTCCATTTGCTTTTGGTTTCCGGATGATAACTTTAGATTGTCTCAATTGAATGAAATGAAACAAAATACAGGTTGAGTTCGAATTCGGGTTCCAGCGGCCAATTTTCACCAGAGTTATGGCCCTTGTTGGATTACACGGGCGTATTTTGCCACGCCCTAGTGATGCTTATGTTAGTGGGTGGGAGGGGTAACACAAGTTAGATGGTCCCAGCATTGGTTTATGCCACCTTGAAAAAATGTATTTAAAATGAACTATAATTTGTCACGTATATGTAGAAGAAAATAACTAGTTTATTCTGAAGGGAGGAAAAGGATTTAATTTTGTTCAAAATAAGAACTAAATTTTCCCCAATCTACATCCACACTATTGAGAAAGGTAGATTCTATTCTCTTTGATAAATGGTTAAATGTTCATTGAGACATTTAGTGTTATTTGAAGGACTCCTTTAGGTATTTTCTCTTCATATTTTCATTTTTACATGTGTTTGAATTGGACTTAGCACCTTTTGTATTGTCCAGAGTTGATGAATGTGTTTGAGGCAATCTAAATGTTAAAATATGATTGTATTTTACAGACTGATGGATCAGAGAATGTGAGTACATATATTTTTTTGCATCATATTAATACATTGGATAGCTTTCACTTCTAAATATATTATTATAAAAATTCAGTCCTTCGATTTTGATGTGTGCAATTGCGCATGTGAAGCATCACATGTCTTGATTTTAAATGCAGAGTGCAAACATTTTCCAGCATATAGAAATGATATTCATGCAATTATCAAACCACTACATAGCAGTAGCTACAGTGTAGCAATTCAAAGTGTTTCTTTTAACCATACAATCAACAAGCTAAATGTCACAAAAAAAGTTTTAAGAGTCAACCTCATTAAAACAGTTCTGACATTGAAATGTCAGTATTCACCACAGGCATGTTAGTACTGTTAGAAATGGTAGCATAGTCTTCACATGGTAACTTCATGGTAATTTTCTTTACACTGACTCATTGTATGATGATGGTTCCAACTGAAATTCAAATAAACACATAGTCCCGTACTGGAGGTAGGAAACAAACTCCAATATATTCATTCTCGTTGGTTGGAATGATCAGGTTCATTGTGTTATTATTTCTGTAAGACATTTTCTTTCTTTCTTCATTAATCTATATTGTTTTCTGTGCAAATTAAGCATATTATCACAATTATCATTGTTATTGTGCATTCTATGCCCACACATTAGACTATTCACAATTATTTCACATAGCCACACAAATGTAATGCACTGGCTCTTAAAATTATATTTTTTTCAAAATCGAAGGGCTGTAGAATTAATTGAGGCTCTTGTCGCTTGCAGCTTCACAGACCTAACACTTCTTTACACATGGTTGAAACTAGCATGGTTGGTGCCTGGGAGACCAGAAAATTAAAATTAGCTGAAGTTTTCTTTTGTCAAAGTAATAATGGGAACCTTTCTTATCTTTTTCTCTTTTTTTTCAGATTTTATTTGCAACTCTTTCTCTTTGTCCTTGAGATTAACAAATCTTTTGAGATATCTCTTCCTGACAATTTTTATATAGTTTCCTGGGTATAAAATAATAAATATGAATTGTAGACACCTGTCCGAAAAAGCTTCTATCAGTTAATATTGATTTTATTTAGATGTTTTTCTGGTATAAGACATACAACCTTTCTGGACATTTTTAAGGGCTATATTTAGAAAAAATACATGCGATCTCACGGAAACATTCGGAGCATAGTAAGACTGAGAACTCTGTCTTGTTAGCACTCTCCATCAAGGCAAAATGTCAGCTACATCGGAAACAAACTATATAGAAAATAATATACTTCTACCCAATCTTCAATTTTGTCTGTTTTTTTTACAGAAAAAGGAATTTGTGATCTTGAAATATGGTTTTATAAAAATTATATTGTAATTGTGGTCCGGATGAGATATGCCATCTTTAAGACTAATCAGTGAAATTTCATAAATAAAATAAATTCCATGTTTTCAGGTGTTTTACCCAAACAATAAAATGCTGTGGAATTGTGACATTTATTCTCTTGATGAACAGTTAGTTACCAGAGTTCGCTTAGGCACAATATGATGATAGGCCATGCAAAATGAAGATACCCATATTTTTTCTCACTCAATCCATTGTGTTGTTCAATTCCAAATCTTTCAAAAAGTTTATCTCATAAACACACCGGTGGTGAAATGATTCTCTTTTTAACATCTTGGCCATATATATGGCATCATTATCAAGAAGCTATTTTATGATTAATTTTTTACTTGTGAAGGTGACTTTAGTATTTAAGATATTAAAGATATGGTGTCATCTGTTTTAGTAGCTTGAGATTCTGTCCTGTGAGTATAAAAGTGCATGCAAAGGACTTACATCTGAATGTCACTAAGATTCGCCTTAAATTGTAGCTTACTTAATTAAAAAACTAATAATACAGAAAGTTTTGCATCCAGAAAGTAACTGTTAATTTGTGTGCTTTTATAGACAGAGCCCTGTGAAGGGTATACAATATGTGCAATGGGAACAGATTGTGTGTTAGCCAAACTGTCATGATTTACATTCACTAATCTTAAGTGCTCATTAATTAACCCTTTGATAATGACCCTGCTCTAGCTTGGCACTGCTCGGGTCGTGTATATGTAACGGACAGGCGGGACTACTTGTGACGTCACACATAATTTACAGTATATCGTGTAGATGAAAATTTCGATCACACCACTTTTTCCAGAAAAAAATCATGTGACTTCAGGCAGTGGTTGTGCAAAAGCATGGAATTACAATCGTACATTGCGATCAAAATAATGTTTGCTACTTCACAACTTGCAACATGTGACAGGCCTATAGAATAATTGAAGTATTTATTTATTTATAAATAAGTACATAGGCTAAATAAATAGTTTCATATTTTGATGAATTTAGTTTGTTAGCTTATTAAATGAAAAAAAATTTAAGTTACAATGTCATGACATATTTCCTGATCTCAAAACATCAGTTGTCTTGTGGGCCGGAATCCAGACAAGACTGCACTTGTAAGTTTCATGTTGTCTCCAGACTACATTACTGATTTCGCCTCACTAGACTAGACCTATATTCGCAGATAGCTTCAATTACCATAACAAGGGACATTCATATATAGGGTCTACCCGATCCGTGTCAGTATGAACCCTCCTTTCTAGTCATGTATCTACTCATAGATACAGTGTGCCCTGCTGTATCGGGGTGAAATTATAAAGGTCTGAAGGTGGCGTGCTTAATTGTAGGCTTAATTGCAGTGACATACATATAACATTCAATATTATACATTGTTATATGTTCGGCCTTTATTATCAAAGGCCAATTAATTAAATGTCTATATCCTAATATGCATAATATCGAAGTCTACTCGCATCCAAAACGATCTACAAATTCAATCAAGCTTTCGATTCGTTGCCATGCACTAGGCCTAAATAGCCATACAGGTTCATTTTAAGCTATTCACATGATCCTTCACATGATTCTTCCTCTTAACATCATACCAGATCGTTCTATATGCCTTGCATATTTGTATGTTCTTTGAAGGGTGTGATTACCATGGAATCATTTGTTGGGATGTCCAGCTAATAGGTTTAAATATAATTCTTGGGCACCGTTTCTTGAACATTAGTACTGAACATCCCTACAAATGATTTTTGGACTGTTTCTCTGCCTGTTGTTGGTCTACACTATCTGAACCCCTCTACATATAAAGGTAGACCATTCTATTGTGAATAATTTAATGGGAGGATCCATTTTTGTGATCAAAGGGTTAACCAGTGCATGATATATATTTATAATGTAAATTAGGTTTGAATATGACTAGTTGATATAACAGAAGATTATAGTTGCTAGTTTTGTGAGCATTTGACAGCTATACTGACAATAGACTCTGGACACATGTAATATCTTCCTGTTTGACTTTGGTATTGGTATCTGTTGCACCCACTAACATATCTGTTGTTTAATCCAAGTTTCCTCATACTATTGATAAATGAAGGAAAGTTTAGCTCAACAATTCAAGGACATGGAGTAGGGGCATAGCTAGGGGATTTCAATTTGGAAGTTGTTTACTTCTAAATATGCACTCCATCAATTTTGGGTGCTGACCAAATTGATTTCACTAGTTCAGAATTTTTATCTCCACAGTACAAAAATTCAACACAAATTAGATAAAATGTCATGCCTTTGTCTCAAAAAATCATTTAACTTCAAAATTTCAATTATTAAAAGCCAAATAAATACAATACAATTAGTTTCTTGAAGTTCAAGCTTTTTCAATATTTAGCCATCAAATTTGGAAATTATGGGTCACCTTAATCACACATGAATCTCATTGATGCCATTCTTGTACTCTGTACAAAAGACATACAATTGTTTTTCCTAATGTAACAAATTAATCTTATGAAATGATTATTCTCCAGCTTGTATCCTATTGAAAACTCAAGGAATTGACATCAATTCCACCTGCCAAATAACATGCTTTATAGATACTTAAATCCCCATGACAAATTGGCATAATCTGTTCAATGTACATTTTCACAGTTGTCAATCAAATAATTATTAGCAGATATTTTCTACCAATCAGCGACTGAGCCTGTCGCTTGTTGCATCGAAAATTCTTTGTTCACCCTAATTTTTAAATCTGCACATACTGTCAGTGTTAAAATTTCCTATTTTCAAACAACTTTTTGTTGTCAAATCATGATGTACTGATATTTCGATTTTGCCAATTATGTTGGAAATTTATCAATGATTATAACACAGTTTTTCACAGTCATCATATATTTCACAATTTAATACACAAAGAAGGTATGATCTATTGTTTTATTGCATAACACTAATTAAACTGTTTCTGTGCAGACACTTGGCTGCAAGCAACTGTAGGTTCATCCCACTAATGACTATGTGTGGAAAGCTCCAATGACCACTCTTGGTACATATTCTATATTTATAAGGGGGACTTTACCTAAATCCAGCCATTTATGGGGCCATCCCCTACTATACTCAACATAAAATATCCAATAAAAGTATTAATGTGACTCTATGCCATATTATATACCATTTGAAAGAGGAAGCTCCAAAACATTGTACTATCAACTTATCCAGTGTAATAAACTGTGAACATGTTGTTTTTATAGAGTTACCAATGTGTTTTTGTCATCTAGATTGTAGTAAAAAGTGTATTATTTTCATTGGAGGGGGAATAACTCGATATCTTAAAGATAGAGTTATTCCCCTTCCATTGAAAATTTTCCTTTAGTTTTAATTCTGTTGCATTCTGGGAACCAAAACTACGGTGGCTGGTTTAGGAGATGGGGGAAAAAAATTTATTTCGTAGCCACGAAATACTAATTCGTGACCACGAAATAATAATTCGTGGCCACGAAATAATTAATTCGTGACCACGAAATAACTAATTCGTAGTCACGAAATAACTAATTCGTGGCCATGAAATAACAAATTCGTGGCCACGAAATAGTAATACGTGGCCACGAAATAACTAATTCTTGGCCACGAAATAGTATTTGTGTGCCAAATATGGCCGACAATGGCATTGGTGTAACGGACGCAGATAGATATGATTTATTTGCATATATAAACACTTAATATATCAAAAATGGCACCTTTTTCTGGGCCATTAGGACTACGTTTCTTCGAGATAGCTTTGATTATGCCAAGTACATGTAACATGCTATTGTTGGTTATATGATTGTATCGCTCACTATGGACACTCCGTGTATATCAATCACAAACTTTTGTCAGATACATGGCAACTCGCCCCTCCCTATTCCGAACAGCTGTAAAGTGTCAGGAGTTGAGTTCCCAAGATAGTTTGACAAACGTTTGAGTGGGACTAGGCCTACTGTATATATTATGTGTCGATGGAATGGGACACCCACATATTGTCATGTCACTGCATGTGCATGATATTGCTAGCTGATACAGCAATGAACAAGGGGGTGAAACTACCAGACACCTTGTCGCCATGTCCATGTGTATTAAAGATGGGTATATTTCATCCCACATCGATCCAAAATGGCCACCGTTCAGATGGGTTCAAATAGGGCACCCATGCCATTTCTCGTCCCTTTGACAAATTTAGGGCAAACAAAGGGTGTTGTAGAGTGACCCGCCAGCCAGTCTAGATATTCACACATTTCACCCCACCCAGATTCATAATAGCCGCCGTACGGAGCGGTTCAAATAGGGTACCCATGCCATTTCTCTCCCCTCGACCAATTTAGAAAAGGTGTTGTATGGCCTCCAAGTCAATTGTTATTAAAACTGTATATCAAGTCACTATAAAAAAATAATCAGTAACTCGAAAATTAAATGGGCCTTTAAATACACTCTCATACACAAAGAACCACCTGATAATTATTAAAACACATACGCCATTTACTAACTTTCATTATAAATACCATTGTTACATTGTTCATATAATACATCAGTATATTTTGCACTCATCCCGACTCTAATTCATTCATTTGTTGCATATTTTTCTGTTAAAAAGAGTAAAAGATGGCCTCATAAATGGCTGGATTTAGGTACAACCTCCCTTTAAGGCAATGTTTTGAGTTCAGCTTTCCCTGACCTTTGACCTGTGACATAGTATACATTCATTCGAGTCTTAAAAGGTCGTGCCTGTGGAGCAAAGGCATAAGGCTGCCCATCAGGGCATGAGTAAATGCTGACTATAAGTGCGACTGCAGATGCTACTAAAATCACAGATGGGGAAAATCACTGGTGAACACCCACTGTGAATGCTCATGGCAAGACCGCAGGCATATCATAGCGATCAAGCAATATTTGAAGTGTGGAGTGTCCTTGGCAACACGCTCAAACAACAAATTCAACCCATTGGTCTTTTTCAAAATGGACACTTTTAATTGAGTTGAGGCAGGAAAGGGAGTGTTTATATAATGTTTCCGCCTGCTGCTATATCGACAGAGAGAAGAGGGCCATGATCCCGGCCACAGCAATTGCTGACATTGCACAAGCGGTGCAAAAATTGACGGGACCATCTACAAATTAAAACAAATATATATAATTTATTGTTTAATAATTAAATAAAAATAATAGCTTAGTGTTTAGTTTAGAAACTTGAGATACATGCATAATAGCATAATGATGAGAATGAAATATAACCCATTACCTTTTTGGCATTGTTTTCACACTATACAGCAATTCAACTAGTAGAATGGTCTAACATAGCAGTGTCTGCAGGCTTGCCACTTTTCTCCATCTGTGATTTCTCCCCATCTGCGATATAAAATCGCAGCATCTGCGGTGGTACTAAATGACACTCTATATCCAATGCTTCTTGTTTTTATCTCCTCGCAAAGTTTGTATTTTAATATCTTAGCTTGACCCAGGTTGCATGCCAATCCTCATATATCATATATCATTGCGCTGTCAACAACTCAATCGACAAAAGATTCTCGATTATGATGCACGTTGTGTTATAGTAGCTAAACAACAGCATCATTTACTTTTATACACACAATTATGTTGGCAAATAATTGCCCATTTTATATGTCTCACCCAACATGGGCTGCATCAGAACAATTGGTATCAAAATGATTAAAGTCCACGAAAGCTCGACTGGAGCACGATGTATAAAACCAATCGACTCTTCAGAATTTCTTTGGCACGACCCAATGTGCGTGCCGACGTGCTACACATCTGTTTTATATGACATTCTAGACACAGGTCACACTAAGACAATTCAGGCAAAATCACTCCCCCCTTTGGAGAGAATGCACATATTTAAGTTTTTAGCGAGGTTGCATCATCCCTGGATCGTCTTTTTATTAGCGAGACCCGTGTCTGGCCCGTCGTATAAAACAGTGTCGGGCCTCAGACATATTGACCCATATGGCCATTGTCAGTATACATTGAAGGCTACTGTAAGTTACAACAGTGATATACATGCATTGACTGACAGGACATTTCATGAAATTTGGGAATAAGTATGTACTTGATATATTGCAGAGATATATACAACGGATTTCAGGGGAGATTGGTGACAAAATCCCTATTTCTACTAACTGAAGTGTTTCCGAGATTCACTTCACCAAAACAACCATTCTCGTTGTCTCTTGTTGGACAGCTTCCATGTGATGTCATTTACACTAAATATTATAGAGAGGCCATTGGGAGATTCACACATTTTATGCTGGTCATTCTTCCCGAAAAATGTCAAATGACTGAATGGCCAAGAATGCCAGCAGAACAAATTGTTATTATGATTAATTGACTGGAACATGGTCATGCTGTGACATTGACAGCTTGGAGGCTGTGCGTATACCATTATCTGTATATTTGATATACAATACAATAATGTAGAAGTATTATAAAGACACAATGATGGCCATTTTATAGTGCATTACCAGAGGACACTATCGCGGTGTATTTATTTATTAAGGAAAAAGACTACATTATGTATCAGAATATACAGTTAAGGCATGAGCGAGCTGGCTCGATGTATACATCAGAGACTAATGTCGAGTCAGGCGAAGATACCACAGCCCGTGTTTGGCCCGATGTATAAAACAGGGCCTAATCCCAAATTACCTTCAGTTGTCAAGCAAAGTCAATGTAAAAATAATAATAAAAACATGTTTAATTCTCCTTTTAACTCTCATATATTCTAGGACTAAAATTTTCAGCTTAAGATAATTATCAAGAAAATCAATCATATTATAGGATAAGTGATAGCTATATGAATCATATTATAGGATAAGTGATAACTATATGGCCTGTAAACCTACACAATTTTGACACGCTTTCAGCATGGCTTGCTCATAACAAGCAAAATATTATCTAAACCAGAAGTTTAATAATAAATATCTGGAAGTTAGATTGGTTGACTTTACATATTTGTTGAATGTGATGAATATTTACTCTCCATACAAACTATTAATTTTTGAGCAATGAAATAAGCCCAAAGATGAAAGACAAAATGCTTTCTTTGACAATTTGGAATACTGTTATTTCTTTATAGAAATCTCTTCTGTTGGAGAGTATCAACCAGTTAGATGACATTGACGACGATGAAAACAAACTGAGCAGTGGTTTGCCTCTGAGTCCTGACGGCAAGTTCCTAATACTCACAGCTACAGATCCAGACATGGAATCTGAAGAATCGGAGACAGAAGTGCAGCTGACACGGGAGACTGCCGATGGTGATGAGCGAGAGGTCGAAGGCGAGGATGCAGAATCAGAAGCATAATTAGTATTGGTTGTTAGCTTTTCTCACACCGTTAGGCCATACAAATTTAATTTATTGTTTCACAATTACGCTGAACAAGTCTCTCCCCGTTCATGACTGGAGCTTCCTGAAATTTTGCATCAGACCCTGTGCCAGAGCATTCTCTTATATATGCTAGTCTCCCATAAGAGAATACATTGGCTTTACAATATTTACCTTGATCTTGTAAGCCAGTACATTCTCTTATATATGCGAGGCACCCTATGCATCAGTGCAGCTGCCATCATGAAAGGAATAAGGATAACTTGAAATTATTTATTGAAAATTATATGTTTTAGAAGCAAAAATAATTTTTGGATTCTCTTAAGTCTTAAAATATCGCCACTTTTATTTGCTGAATGGGTAATCATTTTAGTTAAAGAATAGCAAATTGATAATTATTTGAAAATTTAGTCCGAGCACATGTTTACAGTGAATCATTAAAGAAGAAATTTTGAAGTCGTCATTTTCAAGTTAAATTTCTTGTTTTTAGTTATACATTAGACACCTACAATGTTTTTCTGTATGTTTTACAGTTAATTGAACTTGTGTACTGTTATTTTGGACAGACAGAACATGTTTTCCAGTTGAGGTCCCCTGACCCTAAATGGAGGAGAAAATCGTTAGGCCAAACCAATTGAATTTACTGTTTCACAATCATGTTTCAATAAAATTGTCTAGATGCTGGAGAGAATAAAATTAACTACGGCAACCTAATTATATAAATGTTTGGAATGGTGCCAAGAAGTACAAATTGAATTTTGTAATCATCCAAATACTCACATATTAGCTTCTTTTTTTCATTTTACATATGTTTTACTTTCATCTTGATTATCTTCAAGACAGAATTTATCTGATTAAAGATTTTCTGATTTCAAATATTTATAAGTGCTCTGGTAATGGCAATATTTGGAGAAGAAGAAATTTTGCATTAGTGTTATTATTCTTCTGGATTATATGCTCCCTTTGCATTACTGATTTAATAGAACTATGTTCCCTGTTTTTATAATGTCAACATCTGTATCAACCATACGTCGTTCATCTGTCTGTCCATCTGTCTGTAATGAAGTATACCCTCAATCTTATTGGCTGCTGACTTATATATAGTCTGTCAAGGTGACAATTTGTTTTAGGTCTGCTGAACTGACAGACACACATTTGGAACTATTTCCTCCAAGCTAGTTGTTTCTTGATTTTCCATTGTTTTAAACTAATTTGAGCTAGGTTTGACTTAAGGCCACAACAATAAAATAGCTGGTTTACGAACATTTGGGTTGAAAAAAGTAAATGCAGGAGGGGGAAAAATTAATCATCACCACCACAACAATTGACAAACAGCTGATAAATTGTCATTGAATTTCTCAAGACTTTTGAATATGATAGGTTTTACTCAAATTATAAAAATTAAATTGAAATATTTCTTCCCATAAAACTGCAAAATAATGGAAAAGAAGGCAAAAAAAGAGACTCTGCCATCAAATATTTTCTACACCACATCACTACATTGCTTCATATTTAATCAGCCTGAACTTAAATCATATATAAACTTCAATTTTGTTTTATAATATTTAGGAAAAAGTTGTAGGAGGGGTTATTAAACCAGGCTATTAAATTATGGTGGTCTAACCAGCAGAACTGACTACATGTAATAATTCACTTTATCTTACAATTTAGCTATATTTCCTCAAATACACGCGAAAATGACTAGGCGGTTTCCGATCTTGTATCCTGGATGGCAACAAGGATATCGTGGATGGCAACAGCTGGTGCACGTGCATTTCGGCAACTGGCTTGCTTTCAAAACTAAACGTCTAAATAACCAATTAAAAGTCATAAAATAATATAATAATGTACTACAAACGTAAAATAATCAATATTTATTTCAATCAAGTGGACAAAATGTGGAGACATGACCAAAAAACTAAAAGTTGTCACCCAAAAATGTGTTGGAATCCGAACAGTTACGAACGTTTCACATTGTTTACAGCGCGCACGAATACGGACTAATTCTATTTCAGCGAAGTAGGGAATTCCCCGTAATTCAGTACGGTTTCGATAAAATACAGAAGGGAAAATCAATTTAATTTTATATTATGTTAAGTATATAAAACAGAATACTTACGAAAAGTCTGCGATTTATTGCATTTCCTCTAAATGAATTTTAATGGGTGATTTTAGTGCGAGTCAGAAATTGATTGTTGAAGTGTCGGAAAGTTCAAAATTCACCAAAACTCTGAATGGACAGTCATGTCCGGCAATGCCTCACGCCAACACTATCACCATCCAAGGAGATTGCACCATAAAATATTACAATTATCCTGTTAGAAGTGACAATTGTGTCGAACATTCGAAACGAAAATATTGTCGCCTCATCATTGAATCGGATTCCACGAATAGTGACATGAATTTCTCAAAATTTGACTTATTACAACGTCGCGTGTTGAGAATTGTGTACGTTGTGTGTTGCGCGTAATAAAATAGTTCCTGTTTTAAATTGAGTTTTATTGCATTTTTATACGCCCGTTTGAAAAAACGGCCTTATTATAGTATTGGTCTGTCCGTCCGGGCGTCCGTTAAAATTTGGTATGTGGGTTTACTAGCCGAAAAGTAAGTTCAAGTTCGAATTTGGGTTCCGCCCGCCAATTTTCACCGGAGTTATGCCCCTTATTTGACGTTTTTTGACTTAGAAAATCCTTGAAATTTGTTGTCCGGATGATAACTTTAGTATAGTTTATCGGAATGAATCCAAATTTGGTATATTACTTTCTCCCACCAAAACACAGGTCAAGTTCGAACTTGGGTTCTGTCCGACGATTTTTGGCAGAGTTATGCCCCTTTTTCGACTCAGAAAATTCAGTTTTTCTTATGTTTTTTGGTTTCCGGATGATAACTCGATTTTGAAATGTTTATACGCAAAACCCGTTTTTTTGTGGATTACATATATCGAAATACAGCTCAAGTCCGAATTTCGTTTTAATCCGATAATTTTTGCGAGAGTTATGGCCCCTTTTTTGACGTAATTTGACTTAGAAAATCCCTGAAATTTGTTGTCCGGATGATAACTTTAGTTAGAGTGAACCGATTTCAATCAAATTTTGTATGTGGGTTTATTAGGAGAAAAGACAGCTCAAGTTCGAATTTGGGTTCCATCCGCCAATTTTCCCCTGAGAGGGCGTATTTTGCACGCCCAGCGTAGCTCTTGTTATGGAATGAATTGTAAGATAAATTGGTTATCATCACCCTGTTTGTTTCCGAGATCCGTATTCAAGTCTCGCTACCTTCTCTGGGCTGTCTATCGACTCGTCCTGCGGACTGCCCAGAGAAAGCAGTTCGATTTGAATACGGATCTGTGAAACACACATGGTGGTGATAACCTATATGTATTTAATAGTAATCCTTATTTCTCCAGATTAGTAGTAGTGAACTTGGTTGTGTCTTCAATTTTATGGTGAAGGAAATTTCTCCAAACCTACATTTGTTAGTGAATGTTCAGACGACGATGAATCAATCATAAGGGGAAGAATTTTCGTCATAGGAAGTAACCGGTAGTTAGACCGCGCATACCCACGTCAATATCACAAGTCAAAAATTACTATCAAGCACTGTCTGATATTAGATTCGAAATCATGGCGTATCCTAGAAACCTCCACTTGCGACGTAATCGCAGTCGTGTGTATGTAAACATCGTGGCTGCAAAGATCGCAGGATAGTCAATTACATGCTTATGAACAACCTGCGATATCATGTACATCGACATCGCAATCGGGCCCGATTCCTCCACTTATGATTGAATCATGGTCGTCTGAACATTCACTTAAATAACAGTCAATATTTACATTGATATGTGCTTTGGTCCTGAAACAACCTTAACTTTTTGTAGCTCCTTCAGAAGTTCCAAATCTTGAGCGAAAAACTAAATATATATATAAACTTATTTACCTCTCTGATTTGTAAAATATTTATATTTTTTTTCCTTTCTCCTCTTTCACATGGAAAAATATGTTTCAAGCCATTAAACTTATTAACACAAAAAGTAGTAATATTATCTTGTGTAAGGGAACAATTTGGTGTCACCCCATATTAAAGTATTCAAAAATTATATAAGATAAATGTGATTAAAGATCTTTATTTCAGTAAATAAGCTTTTTCAATTGTTTGTATTTAACTCTTTCTCTGCCACTCAGCACCACAGACGGATTCCCCACTGCCAAGCATACAAAACATGTATACAAGCATTATGGGTGTATATAAGTAACATAGTTTATCTCAATTATCGCTTGGAATAATGTGTTGAAACTTCATATGTGATCAGATATAGGCATTGCATGTTCATAGCCACTCATGCCACCATAGAGGTCACGTGACCCTGGCAGCCATCTTGGTTTACACACTAATGGCTGTGTTTGATGCATATGCATGCATATTTGGTTATATATGGGTGCTATCCATGCATAAATTGGTAATTCTCAACATTTATTTCTCATTTTACCTTCATTAATTAATATCTTTTAGGGAGGACCCATACCCGCCAACATGTGCTATATATACCAACATTTGAATAGGTCACGTGACAGTATTGATTACCATGAACTTATGTGTGTGGTCACATGTACATGTACATGCATAGGTGCGGGTAATGCATTAACATTTCAATATATCGTAAATGACTTTGTCTTGTGTTGTTGGAATATATAGACATATTGATATGTTGCAGCCACATTGGCCACCCCACATTGGTCACATGACCCTGGTGGCCATCTTGGATTTACATATAACGCCAGTATAACCATATGTTTCGGGTATTTTCCCCGACTTCATTATGTTATAAGCTTGTGATGAACATATCATGCTGAGAAGGTTGATATATTTGAGTTTCCATTATTATTGGTTAAAATGTGATAGCTAGAGATACACACGTGACCTATGAAAAGATCACGTGACCATGACATCACCAAGTGCCCTTATATTATGGTTCATGTTATATAGTCTTATATACAGAGATTGCCTCTTATCTGTAATATCTCACACATTTCATGGTGTTATGTAGTCTGGAACTTATAAGCATGACATGTATGTGCCCATCACTGGGACTCATATATACATCACAATAACTGGACGGCCATATTTACACCTCATGTACCCGTGACCCCGTCCTGTTGGTAGCATGTACCCAATATTGACTCAAGTCGCTATCGGCAGTGTATGGGTAATTCGACTGTAGTCATGATCGGCAGTGAAAGAGTTAACTGATACTTATTATTCCATGCAGTGGCAAGTGCTTATAAAGTATTTGTGTTTTAAAATGTAGTGCAGAACATATGGATAGAAACTAGTGATAAGTACAGCGAAATCTGACTATAAAATGTATCAATATATACTAAGCAATGTTCCACATCCAGTAAGAAACAGTGTCTTTGCTTGGCCAGAAAGCCATATTGTAAATCCTATGATGACTTCTCCTGCTACAATTATAAAGGAAACCAAAACAACCATTCTCGTTGTCTCTTGTTGGACAGCTTCTATGTGATGTCATTTACACTAAATATTATAGAGAGGCCATTGGGAGATTCACACATTTTATGCTGGTCATTCTTCCCGAAAAATGTCAAATGACTGAATGGCCAGGAATGCCAGCAGAACAAATTGTTATTAAGATTAATTGACTGGAACATGGTGTGACATTGGCAGCTTGGAGGCTGTGCCTATACCATTATATGTATATTTGATATACAATACAATAATGAGAGGGTACCTATTAGCCCAATCATGGTGTTTTGATGACTAAATATTGACTTTCAGAAAGAGAGTTTTACCAGGTTTTGAAATGTTGTTGGGTGCCCAAAATTGAAAAGATCTACTATGATAAAATAAAGAATGCTTATAGCCAGTAATGGTAGTAGATATTAAAGAGCACACTACGGTTATTTTTTTTTGGAGAAAAAAAAAACGTAATAATCGTCCCATACTGCAATTATTACTCACATTATGTTTATTTTCTTCAATAGAGGAAATTGAAGAAATTTTATGGCTCGTGGTTGGGACATGCTGTTTCACGGTATATAGCCGGGTGCAGTCATTGAAAAGATCAGTGTTAGTAATTTGATACTAAACCAGACTTGTTTCTGATTTTTCGTAACCTCAGCTACAAGGAAATAGACATTTGGCTATGGGGCAGCTGTTGTCTTTATAGGATGAACTAAGATCGTGGGACAGGGTTTTGCTCATTGATGGTAGAATCACCCACAGTTAAGTACAATACATCAGCAACAGATGCAAAATTACTGGTAGCTGTCCTGGCCTTAATCCTGTCAACTAACACACTGTTTGGTGAACTTGATCTTTAGTTAATCAAATTGGTCGATGAGGAATCATGTGGACATGTGACTACAAATATCATGTCTCAGAGAGGAGTATACGTACATAAAATATGAATAGCCCATATCTGCCTACATCAAACAACATATACAATAGTTATTTGTTTACTCTTATTGGACTTCGATAGTCATCTGGCTGCAGGCAACCCACTGACATCTCTCATTAAACCGTCAATGTCACATTCATGTTACCTTTAATCCACTACTTTAACTTATAATACATGAAACATTGCCATCTGGTTACATTTATACACAAATGCAGGAGGCTTCGTACTGACTATGACATCTGTTTCCGTCATAATTTTATTTTTGTATCTGTTTGAGCCCCTTCAGCCCTCTTACCTATATGCAAACCTCACTTGGTCTAGAGACTATGTGCATAGTCTCTTCGCAGTTATTCAATTGAATGTTGTGTGTGTACGTTTGTTGAATGTTTAGTTTCTTCAAATTTGTTGTAAAGCGTTTGTGCATAAATAAATGTTTATTTTTAATATCTGTTAAACCTGGTTATGATAATCACTATTATCTATTTATTTTAATATATATTTAATAATGGAATAAATGTATATATAGCAAACCTGTAAAACAAAGCATACATATTACAAAATCATGTAGAGCTGATTCCTTAATATATCTATGGTAAAAGAAGTCTCAATTGTTTTTTCTTTCTTAATTGCCTGTTCCTGAGTTCCATATATTATGTTCCACCATCTTATAATCAACCCTAGTCTCTTCAAATATAAATTTCTCTTATACAATATTCACTGGGGCTTTCAAAGGTCGGTGTGGAAAAAAAAATTGAAGGCTCCTTTTTTGTATTGGAACAAAAAAATGTACCCTATTGTTTGGCAGCATTATGAGAATAATTTATCATGGATGGTCATCAAAATATATCAGCGATTACATAATTTATATCACATGCATCACTGGATTTTGGCAAAAAAAATACAAATTAATGTCTGAATCAAGGTCGATTTATCTATAATTAATATGGATTTGAATTTTTTCCATTTCTTCAGTGTTGTTTAACATGTCTAAAAAACACGGTTTTATCATAGTAAATTTACCACCCAATAGATTGTTGTAAATTTACTATGGTAAACCATGGTAAATTAGTAATTACCATGGTATTGACTATGGAGGCATGGTAAATTTACCGTTGATTACCATAGTAAAAAAAACCAGAGTAATTTACAACGGTATTTTGGCTGCTGATAAATTTACTAGTACTATTATGTATTGTTTGCCCTTGCACATCATCTAGGCTCTCTATATCATCCCCCCCCCCCCCCCATGATTCATATATCAATTGATCGTGAAATCATATATCAAGAAATGTATATTATACATGGTAAATATGTATAGAGAGCAATTATTTCACTCATGTTGATAACATTCTGATGCACTTCTTTGAGTCAAGTGACGTGGTTTGAAGGTCCCAGCAGTGGTAACTAACTTGGAATTTTAACCTGCACCAGGTCCCTTGAATCTGACCAAATTCTTAAGTCCGGGAAATTCCATCTGCCCACTCCCCCCCTACTTTTCAGCGGAAATTTTCCAACCATATACCACAGATTTTCCAATGGCTGCAAGTGTTCAACCTGGCACCCCATGTGGCTGGAAATTGACCAACTGCTGGTGATTTAAATCTAAATTTGTAACCAAAAGTTGATAACTGTCTGACTTTTGATCTAAAAACAACATATTTCAGATTATATTGGTTGGAAAACTATCGAAACTATTTCAACCTGTGGTTAATAATGCCGGTTTCATTTGGCAAAAATGGGGCTAACCTACACGATACATTACATGAATCACCCAGCTGCAAGGGCTGGGCCGGTATTTAGAACAAGAAAACCATAGTCAGAAATGGTAATGCCATCAAGATCATATTATTAAGCATGTATAAAATATATTAGAACTTTAATGTAGTGATGTGAAAAATGTGTATATAGGTACCGTAATACCTATGTAGTTGATTATATGATATTTTGTGTGTGTGCGTATACTGTAGCCTTGGTGAGAAAGGATGTGAAAACATGTTTAAAATCGGGCGTGCCAATAACCACACAACCATTGCCAAAGAAGTGATGAACGCCTTGACGATTGACACGTTATTGTGTTGACGCACTGCCAACTCGCGGCAAATACACTAAATTGTTGGTTTCTCGGTTCTCTTGTATGACATTTAAATTGTTTTCGACTGGCATGTATCTTTTCTTTGTTATTTGTTCTAATTTCTATTGAAATAGAGGTATGAATAGTGCATGAAATAGCATGCAGTATAATAATCAGGCCAAAAAGCTCTCGATCTTCGTTAAATGGTTCAAGTACGCAAATACCAAGTACGTTTCTAATCACACTTAGTCCATCTGAGAACGCAAATACCTGTTCTAATTTCTACTGAATTAGAGGTCTGAAAAGTGCATGAAATTGCATGCAGGATACTAATGCAGCCAAAATAGTCGATCTTTGTTATGTGGTTCAATTCCGCAAATACCGAGTACGTTTCACATTTAATCCATCCAAGTAGGCAATTACCCAGTAAGTTTTAATCATATTTAGTCAACACCTCTTACGACAGGGCCTGATATACTTCCTAATGTACATGCATAAGAGAGCGTAATGGTGATCTAAGAATGGCCTCAGGTAATGGTATCAACTGAAGATATGGTCTCTCATGAGGGTTAATTAAAATACATTATGGTCCCATGAGGGTTAATTGAAATATGGTCACACCCAGAGAGGGTTAATTAAAATATAGTCACATGAGGGTTTAAACAAAATATGATCACATGAGGGTTAATTAAAAAATGTCCCAATGAGGGTTAATAAAGATATGATGGTTAATTAAAATGGTGTCATTATTGTTAATCAAAATATGGTCACATTGCTGATCAGGGTTAATTAGAAAATGGTCCCACGAGGGTTAATTGATATATGGTCCAATGAATGCCAATTAAAATATGGTAAAATGGGGTAAATTATACTTAAAATATGGTCGCGTGACGAGGGTTAATTAAAATAAAAATATGGTGTCATCAGTTTGATTAACTACTGTCCCATGGGGTTAAATAAAATATAGTCGCCATGACGCTCAATTAAAATATGGTCCAACTTGAATGAGGACTAATTAAAATATGCCCACCCCCATGAGGATCAATTAAAATATTGTAACAGGAGGGTTAATTTCTTAACATTGTTCAATTCATATACCATTCTAATATATGCTGCGTACACAGACATAAAACAGTGCTTAGGTTAAACAAACAATATGAAGGGTTAGTGTTGGAACTTTTCTTAATAACATCTCTATTCAAAGCTCATATAATTACGCAAAACAGACGATATTTAACCAAATAATACATGCCAAGATTACGGACTAAAATAGTTCACGCTCGAAAGCAAAATAGAAACATACCAAAATGTTGGACAAATAGCAATTGTGAGTCCATGAACAACATCATTAAATTAACGACAGACTAGAAAAATTTAAAACTGCCGGATTTAACAGATTGACGTTTCGATAATTTATATATACACGATCAGATAATAGATATCAGAAGTGCACCGCACTCCATATATTTGCGGTACAATTTACCGAGAACAAGTTTTAATTTAAAATGCCAAATATGCATTAAGCATTATAGACATATACAGTATAGACATCGATATCTTCATTAAAATGTTTAGTGTTATGCATTTAACCGACATATATATTCTTAACCAATTGTAATCGTTATACCTCGCGGAAATCTCGTTTTAACGTGCAGCGCATCGGCTGAGGGTAGTGATTAATTAACTGAGCTTGTTCTCGGTTTGTAGTGTCTTCTCGGTTTGACAAGAGTGTGAACACGTTATTAAATTTGCTAATTTGTCACAAGAAAACCATAGTCAGAAATGGTAACGCCACCAAGATCATATTATTAGCCATAAATATAAATTATAATATAAAATATATTGGTTACATGAATGCACCGCCTCAGAATTCCGTTAAAACAACTAATCCTTCAAATTATTACAAAAAACTACGGCTTATTACTGCAGGTTTCTCATTCACCACACCAGAAAGCTTCTAAATGCGGATCAAAAATCGGAGGTATTGTGTTCCTGCCAAGAGTGCATGGCCCAGCCATTGTTCATACCTAAACGTAGAAAGCAATTAACGTGGCCATAATGGTTACATACTGCAACTATAAGACATCCAGCGAATACACACCCCAAGAAAACCCGAAATGTGTTGTCCTGCGAGATATCCCATCACTATAGCTCAATTTGACACGGTCAGATTATCATTTCCACAGTATCCTAAAACAATAAAGCTTCTCAATTCATCGGCATAGTCAATAGAACTTTCACGAACTTGGACATTCCAACTACAGCTTTTACCGGACTCGGGGTCGCAGTAAAAATTGAACGCGTCCCAAAATAACCGGAAAAAACAATTATCTATTTATAAAATCCCCATAGGTCCACAGATTTCAAAAATTTGCCCAACAGTATACACCGGTGGCGTTAATAATTATATATTCTACATCTTACTAATGTCTGTTAATCTAGCTAGCTGGTACGTGTTATATCACTTAAGTGCCATGTATTCCATTTTGTCTATTTGATATTTACATGTAGGTTGTCCTACACTAATGTATGTTAAATGACCATTAAAATGTATCTTATCTTATCATTTATGATATGCGCCCCAAATATCCACTAGATACATTTAGAGTCCAAAACGACACAAATTGTGTCGGTTTATTATAGTAGTTGATATGGGCTGCATCATCAGACTATATGGTTCTTACCACAGGCGGTGAGGGGTATACAGAAATTTCTCATGAGAAGTTGTTAGAATCTTATAAGAATCTCATGAGAAGCATATTAGAAAGATATGCAAAGCAGAGAAATCTAACATGAACCTTGTGAGAAGATGTTAGAAATCAATTTTCTAACCAAGGGTCTTATGTGAGAAAAATTTCTCACGTGAGAAATATGAGATCTCATAAGAAATGCAGACTTAGAAATATTTCCACTGAACCGATAGTATATTTTTCTAAGTTGCAAATTCTAATTTGAGTTCTCATGAGAAAAATAGACTTTGAAATTATCATCCTTCAAGTATAAAAAATTTCTGAGTTAAGAAATTTTCACGTGATTTCTTATGAGAAATGCAGACTTTCCACAAAAACTTATTGAATAATTTCAAAGTCCGAAATTCTCACAAGAAATACAGACTTTAAAATTGTGTGGTCTCCAATTCCAGAAAAGTAAGCTAAGTGTGATTTTCTTACATGAGAATATGTTAGAAATAGGGTAGATATTTTTAAGTCAGATTTCAATGGTGGGTAAATGATTTAATCTAGAACATCTGGTCGAGAAATCTGATCTAGTGTATGCTGGAGAATTCGATCAAAATATAAAATGCGCCAAAACAGTTACTTGAGTTAACCTGTTCATGTCAGTTGCTCAGTGCACAATTTAGACTGTAAATTATCTTTATATCTGTGCTAGTTGTATTATATTCATGAGAAGGGAAACATGGAGTTATATTATGGTTTTATTTGTGGATATTCTTTAATGATAAGTTCCACAACATGGAATACACACTATACTAGGTAAGTGTAATATTTATAGAAATGGCAGAGGGCTTTAGACTTCATGCACCTGGCATCATTTTAGGGCATGTGGTCTCTTGTGTTGCCTTTACTGCAGGTTCTAATATGTAATTTATCAACCAGGTAAACTACATGCAGTATAGTATTAAAGTTGATTTAAATTTTATTTTCAAATATTATTAATATTTCTAGAATAAATAATGATGGACCATATCACATCAAATAAACTTCTGCTATTGTTTATTGATTCTAAGACAGAGTAAATGTGCGAATCTATTTACAAAATGAATGAATTTTAGGAAATAAACAATTTATGGCAGTTTTCATTGTTTCATGGAAGTGATTTTTATAGTTATTTCAAAATAACTTATTTGGAATATTCCATGAATAACATGTTGCAGTGTACACACACATGCACACAAGCAATTGAAAAATTGGTTGATCAAATATTAAGAAAAGTTACGTTGAAGTTTAGTGTGAGATTTATGTGATAAATACATATCTGTATTTGTACAATATGAATATAGATTCATCGCACACCACAAATGATTCTAAGATCAGGGACCCCAGAAGCAGAAAATGGCAAAGGGGCAAAAGCAGTCCGAAAGCCTGGAAATTCTCAATGACAGTGTTTGTTATTTTATAACCTTAAAAAGATGATAAATGACAGTGTTCAATTGTTAATGATACAATGTTTGAATTAGATAGTCCTTATTTGTTATACTGGTCATTATATATAGAACAGGAATTTTTTCTTATAATGAAAAAAGGATTTTTCTCACGAGAGAAATGATTCTTTCTCACGTGAGAAATGTTTCTTTCTCACGTGAGAAATGATTCTATCTCACGTGAGAAATGATTCTTTCTTACGTGAGAAATGATTCTTTCTTATGTGAGAAAAAATTATTTCTCACCTGAGGTTTTTAATATGCAAATTAGCAAGATTTTTTCTCACATGAGAAAAAATTCTTACGTGAGAACAAATATTTCGTACGTGAGGAAAGATTCTTTCTCATGTGAGAGAAATTTCTTACGAGATCTTGCTAATTTGCATATTAAAAACCTCACGTGAAATTCTAACATGAGAATCTAACAGGAGATTCTCATGAGAATTATGTTAGGACATTTTGGTAAGGGGGGGGGTAGGGGTTGCTGTTTATTTGGGGTGAGGGTGGGGCGGTTCTATGTTGTATTTGGTGCGGGCCACCCACACACGGCGTCAAATTGACAGATAAAGAAAAAAAATTACGAATAAGGAATAAAAAGGTCAAGCTGGCCACTTGCGAATTTGGACTCATCAGGGCCAATTTCCCTTCATTTTTAGACTTTGCCTAATAGGCAAGGCATTTCGGACTTTTCGACCCACATTTTTTTCGGCCCAAATTTTAGCTATTTTTTACTAAGTACATTCCCGTGATCATTTACCATATTTTCTAAAATTTTTCGGACCTAGCACAGGGTCGAGTCATATTCAGACAACTTTTTCAAACTCGACCCAAAAAATGTTCCGCCCCCAAATTTCTCGCCCTGCTTGCCACTTTAATACGAATTTGGACTCATCAGGGCCAATTTCCCTTAAGTTTTAGACTTTGCCTAATTTCGAGCCATTTCGGCCCAAATGTTTTTTATTTTTTATTCAGTACGATCCCGTGGTCATTTTCCACTTTCAAAAGTTTTTTCGGACCGAGCACAGGGTCGAGTCATATTCGGACCACTTTTTCAAACTCGACACAAACAAATTTCGGCCCATAATTTCTCGCCCAGCTGGCACTTGGGAATTTGGGATCATTTGACACATTTAAAAAAAAAACTGACCGAGCACAGGTTTTTTACACCACTTTTTCAAACTGGACCCAAAAAAATTTCGGCCCAAAATTTTCTGCCCAGCTGGCCACTTTCGAATTTGGTCTCATTAGGGCCAATTTCCCTTCATTTTTAGACTTTGCCTAATTTCGAGACATTTCGGACATTTCGACCATATTTTTTTTAATTTTTACTAAGTACGTTCCCGTGGTCATTTTCTACTTTCAAAAGTTTTTTCGGACCGAGCACAGGGTCGAGTCATATTCGGACCACTTTTTCAAACTCGACACAAAACAATTTCGGCCCATAATTTCTCGCCCAGCTGGCACTTGGGATTTGGGATCATTTGACACATTTCGACCAAATTTTTTACTAAGTACGTTCCCGTGGTCATTTGCCTCATTTTCTAAAATTATTCGGACTGAGCACAGGTTCGAGTCTTTTTCGGACCACTTTTTCAAACTCGATCCAAAACCCAAAATGTTCCGCCCAGCTGGCCACTTGCGAATTTGGGGTCATTTGCCACAATTTCCAATATTTTGCGAATAAGGAATAAGTACCGGTAACGGAATTCACGTTTGTTGCTAAAAGCTAGCCTCAGGCATATATATTACCTTATAAGATATTGCAATACATTTAACGATGTAAGTATAACTATAGAACAGTGCTCTCTTGACATATACATAGATCAGATAAATTGATCGCCAATTGTATTATAAATACGGTAGTTGGTTCTCACAAATCATCTTTTTCTGGATAACCTCGACCAGGTATAGCGGAAGAGAGTCATAACTAAAAGAGATAAATCAATGCCTCCAGAATAACGAGACGAACGCCTCTGAATATTGACCGAACACACCATAAAAGATGGTTTGCACATTCAATTTATTGCGAAGTCGACCTTTCGGCATGAAAAGTGGCATCACTAATTGAACATTATATTCTGTATATAAGTGGATCAAGGACAATCATTATTGATTGTGTCAAATCTAATGAGTGAAAACAATACCGGTTTACGTATACTACTAGGTTATCTTCCCGCGCCCTGATCATGCACTCCCCCACCCCACCTGAATGTTTCTAATACCTCAATGCATAGTGGCCAGTAATCACTCTCATATTGTCATTCAATGTGACTTGGTGACAAGGAAGCATGTGTTTTTCTTCGGCAGAGGAATTAGAGTTCAGGCAATAATTCAAGTTCGGCGTATTTTCCTTGAAAATGACCTAGTTAACACCACCGGTGTATACTGTAGGCCAAATTATAGAATTCCATGGTCCTATGTAGGTTTTATAAATAGATAATTGTTTTTTCCGGTTATTTTGGGACGCGTTAAAGTTTTACAGCGACCCCGAGTCCGGTAAAAGTTGTAGTTAGAATGTCCAAGTTCGTGAAAGTTCTATTGACTATGCCGATGATTTGAGAAGCTTTATTGTTTTAGGATATTGTAGAAAAGCTAATCTGGCCGTGTCAAATTGAGCTTTAGCGATGGGATATCTCGCAGGACAACACATTTCGCGTTATCATGGGGTGTGTATTCGCTGGATGTCTTATAGTTGCAGTATATAACTACATGTATTATGACGCGTTAATTACGTTCGATGTTTAGGTATGAACACTGGCTGGGTCATGCACACTTGAAGATTTTATGGCGGGAACACAATTTTTGATCCGCATTTAGAAGCTTTCTGGTTTGGTGAATGAAAAACCTGCAGTAATAAGGTGTCGCTCTCACCAAAAAAAGTGCTGAAGGGTACACAGGGTTTGAAAATGTGCTGAAGGGTACACAGGGTTTGTGATCGGCACGAACACCATTACATAAATTGTGTTTATGAAAGTCTGGCGCCCATTAGCAGTTTGTTTTCAGTACATTTTAATATTCATTGGAACGTAAACAATTATTCTCTGACAGAAATCATGGCAGATACAAAGACTGAATGTCCTTTATAATGACATTTCAAACCATGTGTACCCTTCAGCACATTTTGATAATCCTATGTACCCTTCAGCACTTTTTTTCGTGAGAGTGACCCCTTCAGCAGTAATAAGCCGTAGTTTTTATGTTTACCCATACCATAGTATGGTAAACATAGTGTCGTTGCCCGGATTGACCACTCGTCGTTCGTCAGTCTGTCTGTCCGTCTGTCTGTCTGTCCGTAGACACTTTACGAGTAATGCCATAACTCAAACATTTTTTATCTGATTGGAACCAAATTTGGTATGTGAGTTTCACAGCCCAAAATACAGATCGAGTTCGAATATGGGTTTGATCCGGAGTTATGACCCTTTTTCGAACAAACAATTAAAAAAAAATATCGATTAAAAAAAAAAATTACTTTTAACTTTTATAATAATAATAAAAAAAATGTCATTGAAATTGTCATTTGTTTTCATTTAGATATTGATGATTATGATAAAAGTTGATAAAAAGATTTCCAATGTGTCCCTTTAATTTTTTTAAATAATTAAAAAGTTTTTAAGTTAAAATATTTTGAAAAACTAACACCATTATAACTCTGCCAAGGGCACCCCGAATCACCACACCAAATTTGATTAAATCGGTCCAAAATCTTGTGTTATGTACTGGTAAATCTGTTTGGAGCAACATTAAATCCAATTCACCAATTGCCTTTGGACTACTTAGCTATTGATAAGGCTATATTATTTTCTGATGTCTCTTATGCCAATGTGCAAATAATCTGATAAAGAAGGCTATGGTATCTAATTTAAAATAAAGATTCAACAATAAACATCACATGATATTAACAGTAGACATCTGTGCTGCAGAGTTATATCTTCAGATGGTCTGATATCATTATAATTGTTACTGGTTTAATAGAGAGGTCAGTGTTCAACATAAACAATTCCTGTGATATTTTGACAGCTCTGCTATATAATTGATATTATTAAATGGGTCAGTGGTGAGGTTGCTTATCTGTATACTAGGACACATTATTATTGTAAACTTAAATTGGACTCTCTTAGCCCAAGTATTCCATGTCCAGGTCACACCTACACATTTAACCCATGGGCTTGCTGGCTGTGGCGGTTTAGCATTACAGATCCTGTACCAGTGCATTCTCTTATATAAATGCCAGTGACCCATAAATTCCAATAATTTGTGTTATGTACATTTGTCTATAATAGTACATAACAGTATACTCTATAATTCAACACCAAAATTCTCATTTAACCGATCATATTAAATTTTTATCGCCAAGGGATGGGTTAACATCTGCCGATCGTGATCGGCCTCTCGTTTGTAATAATTTGAAGGATTAGTTGTTTTAACGGAATTCTGAGGCGGTGCATTCATGTAACCAATATATTTTATATTATAATTTATAATTATGGCTCATAATATGATCTTGGTGGTGTTACCATTTCTGGCTATGGTTTTCTTGTTTATCACTGGTGTATGTTTTCCTATGAAAGACGTATGAGGCAATTAAACTTCAGAGTATTTTCCATGAAAATGACTTAGTTTTTTGTTTTACCTCCCAGGGGCGCCGGAAGAGCGGGGGCAGGACTTGCCCTTTTTCTGGAGACATAAAATGCTTTTTGTGTGTTTAATCTCGTGTTTTTATAGCAAAATGTGACTTTTTTGGTCCAAATACCACCAATTTCACAAGGAATATTAATTTTTTGTCAATTTTTTCACAAAACGGCCATAAAAACCGACAAATACCATTAAAATAGGGATTTTTGCCACAATGAATTTATGGTTACTTTCCCGAGTTTGCGGAGAAAATGCCCTTTTTTGCGGAAAAGTGCCCTCTTTGTAGGCTCTGCCCCCCCTGCCCTTGGATGCTTCCGGCGCCCCTGTTACTCCACAATGGTCAGTTATACTCTGATCTTATTGTTTGATATGACTATGCATGCGACTCGGAAAAAAACTATCACTGGCGACAATATAAAGCATGTTTTTTTTCTTCTGTGAAAGAGACAATAATTTGAAGTTCGAAGAATTTTCTGTGAATATTACCGAGACAATGAAACATGTTTTTCTGTGAAAGGCAATAATTAAAATTTGGAAAAGTTTCCATGAAAATGACCTAGATTTTTAACTCAACATCTAATGGCCAGTTACTCTCATATTTGTGTTTGATATGACCATGCGACACAGAAAAACCACAAGTCCTCAGAACAAAACTTTACCCCACCCCAATAATACTTTATCATATAGGTATTATTTGGGGGGGGGGGGTAACTTTTGTAATGGGGACCTGTTCATCTGACTTGGTAAAAGTGAGATTGTCAGGTAAATATGCCAGTGTGTGGACGTACCCTAACACTATTCTAGAAATAGCAATTTGACCTTATATTACGCACAAATCGTTAACATATCACATTTTACAATATAACTATTTTGTCGGCAAAAAGTGTCGTATATTACATTATGGTATGATATGCGCTGAATAATTTAAGTCTGCCCTAGACTAAGTACAAACAAATTACTTGTATATCATATAGCCAGCGGCTTCGTATGTGATAAGGTGCATTTTTTTTTTACAAATGGGCATTTGATAATTTCCTCTACCTGACCACCAAACAGTAGTAACGCGTCTGATTAAATTTCGTACAAGAAATCATAACTTACCGATCGAATCCGGATCGTGGGTAAAAAAAAGACTACTCCGATCGAAAGTGCATGCTATGCGACGTTGAACTTGGTGATGAATACCATATGAATACCATATGAATACCATATGTGAAAAACTCAGCGATTTGAGGCGAAAATATCTTAAATCTTACTATTACATGCGTCCCAATGCCCACAAACTCAATGCTCTCTTCACGTGCACAAATAAAAGAATCCTCACCAATCTTAGCATTGTTCATCCGAGACACCCTTCGCCTAATGGAGCCCCCTGTGGCATAACCATGCGAACCTTGAAGCACCCCCACCTAAATCACCTCACGTACGTCCATATACAGCGAAATTATATGGGAGGCAAATATGATCAACACGATTGTCACCTTACCCCAGTGATTTATGCCAGACCCGATGTTAGTCCCCTATACACACACCTAATCCAAAACCACTCCCCACCCTCTCCGCACGTGTACACGATTATTGACCTATATATTGTTTTCATTTGCACTATTATCTAAATGTATATATTGATGTGTGTTCATAACTATAAGTACTCTTTTTGAGAATAAACAATTCTGAATTCTGAAGTATCGGGTGTATTTAATCTGTTTAGTAGATCTTTTTTGTCCGCAATTAGAGTCTTTTTGGTGTGGTGAATGAGAAACCTTCAGTGATAAGCCGTAGCTGCTGTAATACTTTGAAGGATTAATTGTTTTAACGGAATTCTGAGGTGTTGCATTCGTGAAACCAATATATTTCATCTATATATATATATATGCGAATGTCTGTCTGTCTGTGTTCTATAGAAATTCACAGGGGACCATCTAGATGATACCAAAGGGGTCTACATGGGGTAACTTTTTACGAGAAAGATAATGGTGCGGTTAGAATTTTCTAAAGTGACGCCGTTGTTGTCAGAGGCAGAAAAGGGGGAGGGGCAGATATTTTTTTTGTCGCCGATTGCCACGAAACTTACATATAATCATCCCCATGAATTCCGTTTAAATATGTCAAAAGTGATGTCGTTCGAGTCAGTGATGCACAGAAGGGGAGAGGGGCACCAAAATTGATAAAACTAATTGTAGCGACGATTTCTGCCAAATTTACATATATTCCTCTTCATGATACAAGGAATCTACTTTTGAGATTTATAGACGCCAAATTGGTGTCGTTTGGATGAGAGATGGGGGGGGGTGGGCACTAAATTTGATAAAAATGTGTTTAGTCGCTGAATGCCACCACACTGATACATAATCATCCACATGGTATGAGGAGTCTAATGGTGTGGCTTAAATATGTCAAAAGTGGCCTCATTCGAGTCAGGGGTGCACTGAAAGGGAGAGGGGCACCAAAATTGATACAAAATATTTTTAGCACCAATTTCCACCAAATTGATGCAAGTTCTTATCCATGATACGAGGAATCTAATTGTGTGATTTAAAGACGCCATATTGGTGCTGTTTGGGTGAGAAATGGGGAGAGGAGAGGTGGGCACCAAATTTGATAAAAATTTGTTTAGTCGCCTATTAGTACCAAACTTATAATAATCATCTCCATGATATCAGGAGTGTAATTGTGTGGTCTAAGGATGTCACAAGTGGGGCTGTTCGAGTCAGTGGTGCATAAGAGGTGAGAGGGTCACAAAAAATTATAACAATATGTTTAGCGCCGATTTCCACCAGATTGATACATATTCTTCTACGTGATGTGAGGAAACTAATCGTGTGGTTTAGATACACGAAATTGGTGCCGTTTGGGTGAGAGATACAGGGACCTTAAATTTGATACGAATTTGTATACTCGCCAATTTTCACCAATGCTATATATATGCATCTCCATAATGAGTCTTAAGAGAGTGGTTTAATGGTGACAAAAGTGGCGCCGCTTGAGTCCGAAATATATAGGGACGGGAGGGTCACCAAAACTGATAACAAATATTTTTAGTACCAATTACCATCAAATTCATACACGTTCTTCTCAAATGATACGAGGAATCAAATCGTGGTGTCTGTATTTATGTCTATGTATGTGTCCTATATATAACTTCACAGGGTACAATCTAGATGGCACCAATGAGGTCTAAGAGGAGTAACTTTTTATGAGAAAGATAATGGTGCGGTTAACATTCAGGGGAAGAAAAGGGGGAAGGGCGGCAAAATAACAAAAATATGGTAAATTAAAATAGTGCAGGATATAGAATTTTGTTTCATCTTTAAAGTATCAGCACCATTGTGGTTCCAATCATGAGTGCACAACAAAGTTTTGGATGGAATGTATTGGTCCTAGAATGAAAAAACTGACATTTTCTCAATAACAAAGATTTTGATGAAATCAACAATTTTACGGTAATTGATTAGTAGTGCAAAATCTGCTGCAAACAAGGGTAGCTAATGCTATGATATGAATAAATACATGTGTTTATGAGTAGTTCAACCTTTTTATATTGATTTCACTGCCTTTGATATGAGATGGCTGCCAAAATGGCTATAAATGGGATGTCATATATCACATTTACATCATTGTAAATAAGTGCAATGTGGCATTTCATTTAAACTAGCTAACAGGAGAACAGTATGTCTTTTATGATATTCAAATGTTAAATTGCATTTTAGTTTGAAGTTTATTTTACTAAGTAAGGGTTATAGAGCATAGTTATTTACCAGAATCAATTGAGTTGAAGATGCGAATAATTCTGGTAAAGAATTATTCGCATGCTCAGACCAACTTAGAGCACAATTGACCTCACACAATGGGATTAGCTGGAAAATCGCTGCTGAGCGTGTGTAGACCCCGGCACACAACATATGTACCTGCTGACTTTGTATATGCCTTGGAAATTGGTGTGCTTTACCAAAAATCAGAGAATGATTGTGCTCTAATCAACAGAAATGTACAGATTGAGAATGGTTTTCAAAATTTGTTATCAACAATTTAAAAGCTGATCTGATTTAAGTGACCAAGCCAAGCAATGGAACAAGCTAAACACTTTTACTAAATGGAATGACCAGCTGTTTGCTTCATGCAGCAACCACATGTTGTGATCTTTATTTGGGTATTGCATCGGTGCATAGTAAAAACATGTAATCAGATGAGAGATGGCCATATATACCAGTATATGTTTCAGAAGTAATCAATTCTACCAAAGGACTATGACAACTGATCTCACAACAAGATTTAGGAAATGATGGAATCATCACTAATCAATCAATAGTAGAATGAGCTTTTGTCAGTCCCACATTAATTTTGATCGGCCATAGTTGCAGCACTTGCAGGTTGAAGATGAGGGTTTATAATTTCCCTAGCATAATTCTTTGTAATAGCTAATAACCCTCATAACTTACCATTCTTAAGAAATTTTCATTTTCAATAGCACCCCAGGTTAAGTGGTCCTGCTAATTTTATATCATGCTGATGGGTCTGCTGGATTGCTATGATGTTTGTAGGTCAAAGCGATTCTGTTAAGAAAGAGTACCATCATTTTACCTAAATTTTGTCATTTTTCCATTGCTTGGCAAATCTGAGTAATTTGTGAAAAAGCCAGTGTCTGTATGAAACATTCAACAACATATTTATTTCAAAATATTTAATAATGGGTACACTGATCTTTGCTAAACAACCGGAATAGTCATCTCATTTATAGCAGCTATTATTAAAATATTTCACAATGTTACAAGTTTTTTTAATGTTTTCTACATAGTGTGGCTTATCCTTAATTTGTTCAGATTGCTTTGCTCTACCTGAGTATCATAGAAATTTATTAGCATGACCACTTATTAACTAGGGATGAATACTGCCATATGAGTATGATGTGACATAAAGGGCAGTGGAAAATAATGGTTGAGTCTTTTTTTAAATATCATTCTAGTATGATTGTTGAAAACCTACACAATACTAGTGCTGTCTTGGCCTTAAAAGAGTCATGTTTATTTAGGAGTATGGACATGCAGTCCACCAGTCTCGTGAAAATTAAATGGGCTCAGCGCTAGTAACATCTGGGCTACTGGGACCCTTTAATAGTGACAAATGCAACACAAATGAAAAATACATAGTAACTTTCCTCAAACTTGACAATCATAGTGTTAGAATCAGAGAATATGTAGGCAGAGTGCAGACCATAATTTTCACTAGAATATCGTTACTTCATGTACATCACACCTAAAGCGACTGACACACATACATGTACACTATTTGATATGTACAATATATATATCTCCTGTACCTATAACATCAAACCAAACCGTTGACAGTTCTTTTACTGACATTTTTGGAGTGAAGATTTATATGGCACATATACATGCATCAGAAAGTCAATTAATAAAAGTCAATTAAAGGGATTAAATGAAAAATAAAATTGTGCAGAAATAATGGAGATCCATATTGCATTACACCATCCATAGATCGACAAAAACATCTGACAAACTATGGTGTATGACTATTTGTGATTAGTCACTGACATCCATGTCTTGTGTGTGTATTTTCTCATGGCCAGTCTGGTATCATAAAGTGAAGTTCTTCTGTGTCAGCAAAACAAGTTTCTAATGGGCTGTATTTTATAAAATTTTACAGCATTGATGTTAATGTGATCATTTTCACTTGATAAGTTGAAACATGAGAGAGTATTGCATAACTTGGCTACCTGCAGAATGTGGCTTTGTCTGGTATGAATAGCTCTGCATATCAAGTGATGCTTGTATTTTTCTTCTAACTCACTCTGAACTCACAATACAACAGGATTGTGTTCTGAATTTCAAGCCCATAAAGCTGGAAACTTTAGAATCGAGCTTGCCAAATAAGTTCACACGAACTCACTCAGTTGAACACAAGGATGATTTTCAAGTTGGAAAATATTCTGTATGCAGGAAGACCTATATTTTTAATGTGTAGATTTATTATAACTGGACTAAAGCCCTTATAAAATAATCTGAGAAAGGATTATTTTCAGTCTTTATTACTGGATATCACACCAATAGCCAATAGACATGCATTTATTAGTTTTGAACAGAACAATATCTTTTAATATTTCTGTAACTGCATTCTTTCTTATGACTTACAAACTCCCAAATTTGAACCAGAAACAATTTAGGGCAAATATACATCTACGTATACATATACATATATGTTCAAATTCATAAAAAAAAACACATACTAAATCAGGATATAAATATAGGCGATCATGCCAGGCTAGCCATTATTTGTTCTAAAATAGTGTGTTAGGGAAATTGTAGAACCTTTATTTCATAATGGTGGTGATACGATATGCGGCCAATCAAAATTGTTCTGGGACTGATACACAACCTGCTAGACTACTGAATCATACTGATTTATCGAATAGTGGTAACTCCAACATTCACTAAACCTACTTGTGGGCTGAGTATAATTCAATTCAACAAAGAATACCATAAAAAAGTTTAATGAAAATACCACATTGAACTCATTTACAATGATAATGTGATATATGTCATCCAATTTATAGCCATTTTGGCAGCCATCTCATATCAAAAGCATGAAATCTATATAACAAAGGATAATCTACTCACAATTACATGCATTCATTCAAATTGTATCACTAGGTAACCTTTTTGCAGGAGTTTCTAAGTTACTGATCCAATACCCTATAGTTGACAGTTTCCTCAACATCTTGGCTATTGGGAAAATCTCTGTTTTTCATTCTACGACCAATATATTCCATCCAAAAACCTATTAAAAGCACTCAAGAGTGGAAGCACAAAGGTGCTGATCCTTTAAAGATGAAAATAACTCTATAGGTAGCACAATTTTAATTATTCTTGACTTTGCTAAATTTTTGTAAATTTAGAAGTTGGCCATTTTGGATTTTCAGGGTCAAGAGTTCCTTGAAGGTCAATCCCGTCATATAATGCTATATAAAGTATAAGAAATGATATCTGTATGTGGCACTAATGCATATAGGTCAATAAAATTATAATTGGGGGATAAACTTTGAGATAAATGTGCTGCATGAACCCCAAAATTGGGGTTCAGGCCCTTAAAAATGGAATTTGGGCCCCTTTTATCAAAAATCGGTCGGCACCAATGAATTCCTCATCGAAAAGTACTCTAGAATCAGTATCAAACAGAAAGTGGTTGGATATTCCCTAAAGAGCCCAGTTGTGAGACCGACTAGAAATAGTTTTGTCGCCGATTTCCAACTATTATAAACGCACACATAATCACCTCCGCGATATGGCGCTGTTCGAGTCAGCGTTGCAGGGGCATCAACAATTGATTTAATAAACTATTTTTAGCGCAGATTTCCACCAAATTGATATATTATTCTTCTCCATGATGCGAGGATTATAATCGTGTGATCTAAAGATGCCAAATTGCTGTCATTTGGGTGAGAGATGGGGGGGGGGGGGTCATAACTATGATAAGAATTTGTTTAGTTGCTGATTACCACCAAACCTATATGTAATCATCTCCAGTAATCATGCATCCATGGGTCTAATGGACCTGGTTTAAATATGTCAAAAGTGGCGCATTAAAGTCATGCATGAGGAAGGATGGCAGTTGCACCAAAGCTGATACAAATATATTTAGCACTAATATCCGCCAAATTGACTACTTCTGTCTAATTAGACTAACCCTGGTATGGAAAATTCTAACTGTTATGGCCCGATGTGCGGTTTACTGACGCCCGCACCGGGATTTACTGCCAGCAGCGGGGATTATATGATGACCAGTGTGATTATGGGAGTAGCATGCATATAATATAACATTTATTTGACACATTTGCTTTAAAACTGTGCAAAAAAAATATTATTCGACAACGACAATGTGTATTTTCGGAATCCGGCTAATCTGACATCCGTAACATTACTTCGTACTCAACAGACTTTCAATTAATGGCAATCTGGTTACATTATTCTACGACTCAGAGACTATAGAAACCGAACAACACCATTTGAGTACAGTATCCCTTTAAAGTGACACAACAATCTTCCCCGGTATACCCCGATTGACTGAAGCAATAACATATATATATACGACGGAATCCCGCAGATAACTATTTTTAGCCACAATTCCAATCCGCGCGATCCGATTGGTCGGCGATCTTTCGTCACCAATTTGATACGATTGTTTTGAGAATAATAACTCTCATTCTCAAGACCAAACAAGAAAACCATAGTCAGAAATGGTAACGCCACCAAGATCGTATTATTAGCCATAAATATAAATAATAATACAATTATTCTATAAACTAGCTTTCAAATTTTATGCGGGAAATTTGCGTACTTCCATATTTCAAGTTTTCCCGTTTCTCGTGGCATACATTACTTTCATCAAACTGTCTTCTTTATTACACAAGCTGATAGGCCCGACTTCACCCGGGCTGTTTCCCATCTGCTTTCCGGTGAAAGGTGCGATTTGACCTTCAATTGACTATTTCGAAAGTCAAGGTCAGGTCAGGGTCATGATTTGTCCAGTCCAAAACACCCCCACCCGTAGAAAACTACCCATAGGTATCATATTTCGTCGAAATCCGTCCGTTTTACCCAACTTGAACTTTAATTAACAATTTTGAAGGTCAAGGTAAGGTCAGAGTCATGATTTGACCCGTCCAAAACACCCCCCCCCCCCCGACAAAAGTACCCATAGGTATCAAATTTCGTCGAAATCTATCCGTTTTATCCGAGTTGACCTTTGATTGGCCATATTGAAGGTCAAGGTCAGGCCGAGGTCACGATTTGACCCGTTCAAAACTCTCCTCGGACCAAAGTATCCCTAGGTATAAAATTTCGCCGAAATTTGTCCGTTTTACCCAAATTGACCTTGCATTGACAGTTTTAAAGGTCAAGGTCAGGTCGGGGTCACGATTTGACCCGTTCAAAACACTTCCCGGACACAAATACCCATAAGTATCAAATTACGTTGAAATCTATGGAAAGCCGAGGAGGACATGTTGGTTGCTTATTGCTAGATATACGACGCGGTATTTTGAAGGTGTTTCAAACTAGGAGATAGAAGTATTCTGCCTTTCAAATGGTGATGAATTATAGTAGTTTATTCAAATTTTATGGCATAAATTGTTATTAAAACCGTATATACTATAAAAAATTAATGACTCGAAAATTAAGTGGGCCTTTAAACAAAGTCACAATTGCATTTAGGCTCATCTCATACTCGTCCATTCAGCGATATTCTACTGCGCAGTTTGTTATAGCCTCCAGTATTTATTGAGCGTTATACCCCCAACTTTAGCAGGCGTACTCTTGCCTCAGATTATTGAGATATTAGGTCACACATAATCACATTAAATCGCATCGTAACATAGCAATTGTGTGGGCTCCTTGGCGTGAATATGTAATGAGAAATAAGGTCATACGTAATGACATTAAACTCAAGAAAACCCTCGAAAACAAAACAAAATCACATTTAATGTTTTACGTTATTTCCTTCATAAAAAGAATCTTCGTGATAATGAACCCTCTCGTTACTTTAGAATATAGAATTAACCTTAAAATAAAAAAAATCTTTGGAACACAGAACCTTCGGAATAACGAACCTTCGGATTGGTGAACCTTCGGAATAGCGAACATTCAGAGAAATTTCGGAATAGTGGACCTTCGGGATAGTGAACATTCGGAATAGAGACATGCCCCCCAATATTCATATTATATGCCCAGAGTTCAAAGGTATGGACCCATAAAATTCTAAACTTGGCCCTTAAAATATTGAACTCCAAATTGGAGCACACACAGAACACCACTTAAGTCAACTGAACCTATGTCATGTCCCAATGCGGGAGGGTCCATATATACCACAACATTCATAGTATATGCCAAGAATTCAAAGGTATGGGCCCACGTAATGACATAAAATCTCAAGAAAACCAGCGAAAACAAAACAAAATCACATTTAATGTTCTAAGTTAAGTTATTTCCTCCTGTATCTGTATCGGTGTGCGCGCATGATCAGTTCGGATGTGAGCGCACACTCCATATAAACAATCTTTGTGAAAATGAACCCTCTCAAATTAGTCTCAATACTTTAAAATATAGAATTAACCTAAAAATAACAAAAACCTTCGGAATAGAGAACCTTCGGAATAGCGGACCTTCGGGATAGCAAACCTTCATAATAGAAGCATGTCCCCACAATTACACCGGTGACGTAAACACATGTGCCAATCTTAGTTGTACTCTCGTAATTATCGGTACGATGAAACGGTGACGGAATCTGACGAGATTTGCCGAATGTACAATCACCCAGTGAATTATCGATCGACCATGCGATATCAAAAAACCAAAAGCTAGAAACACCACACTACGGTGGCGTAATAAATTGGGACATGACAATCTGCGGGATGGGATGGGATATGGGACAAAACGACAATCTGCGGGACAGAATTTCAAATTGCGTGGGACGGCCGATATCTCGAGGAATACAGGGCGTAGGGGGGCTCATTTTGGTGTCTAACGAAAGGCCCACATTCGCCCTATCCACACATATTAACCCCGCCACTGACCGGACACCAGAAGTTGCATTATTTGATCGACAACTGACCTAACATGGGGTGGAATTTGGGATAGCATGACAATCTGCGGGACAGGATTTTCAAATTGCGTGGGACGGCCGATAGCTCGAGGAATACAGCGCATAGAGGGCTACTCTTGGTGTCTAACGAAAGGTCCACATCCGCCCTATCCACACATATTAACCCCGCCACTGACCGGACACCGGAAGTTACATTATCCGGTCGACAACTGACCTAACATAAAACACTTGTCCTGGTCCCTTTCCCGTGGCCAGTCAAAAACTTCTAGTTAATTTAAGAAAACATTATTGTCATACATTTGGTTAACATTGTCATTGGAATTGTCATCAGTTGGAAATTTTCCAACCTAAGTGGTATGTCAGGTTTGAAATTTCCAACTCTAGGAAGGCTTGAGGCTAGTCTAGATGCTAGGATTTTGCGATTTTCTTGTTCAGATTTCAAAATTTTCCCACACCGGGCCAAACCATGGTCGGCCCGGTGTGTCATTGTCCCTTCCCCGCGGCCAATACAAAACTACTACTTAGTTTAAGAAAAATAATCAACAATTTTACTACATTTAGTCAAAGTTGTGGACTGAAATGTTCATCAATTGGAGAATTTTCCAACCTGAGAGGAGCATGAGGTTTGAAATTTCCAACACTAGGAAAGCTTCAGTTGAGGCAAATCTAGATGCTAGGATTTACGATTTTCTTGTATATTTTTCAAAAATTTCCCAACAACCATGGTCAGCCGGGGTGTCCTGGTCTCTTGCCCGTATGCAATTTTTCAGGTTAAAATATCTGATTGTTCTCATACCAGGAATAATAGAACCATGGTTTATTAACATGTAGGATATTAGGCCTGAGCACTGATGTGCAAGGGGGTGCAAATGGAATTATGCAAAACTTGTGTTTGGTCTGATTCTGATTCAAGGGGGGGGGTGCAGTTGGAATTTCCCAAGGTGGACACCCCCCGAACGGAAACCCTATAGCCACGTCCCTGCCGATATGTACGGTATGTTTGGAAAGATGTCTTTATTCGAGTTACAGGATAGGGATTTTTGAGGTTTTTTTTAGTAACAAAACACGTCAAAGATAGAGTGTCCCATATAGACTGCTAAACTTTTTCAAAAAATATCTCGAGAGTGTCTGCAGTGAAAGTTTTGCTGCATATGAATTTATGAAACTTAAATTTACCCAGACACTCTGAATGTGCTCGCCGGACTAAGATTGTGTTTTTCTCGAGAACTGATATCTGAATTTTCTCTGAACTACTGTCACACTATAAATAGACATTGCCTATCATATGTCTTCCATTGGTTAGTATAACTTCTAAATTGACTACTTCTGTCTAATTAGACTAACCCTGGTATGGAAAATTCTAACTGTTATGGCCCGATGTGCGGTTTACTGACGCCCGCACCGGGGTTTACTGCCCGCAGCGGGGATTATATGATGACCAGTGTGATTATGGGAGTAGCATGCATATAATATAACATTTATTTGACACATTTGCTTTAAAACTGTGCAAAAAAAATATTATTCGACAACGACAATGTGTATTTTCGGAATCCGGCTAATCTGACATCCGTAACATTACTTCGTACTCAACAGACTTTCAATTAATGGCAATCTGGTTACATTATTCTACGACTCAGAGACTATAGAAACCGAACAACACCATTTGAGTACAGTATCCCTTTAAAGTGACACAACAATCTTCCCCGGTATACCCCGATTGACTGAAGCAATAACATATATATATACGGCGGAATCCCGCAGATAACTATTTTTAGCCACAATTCCAATCCGCGCGATTCGATTGGTCGGCGATCTTTCGTCACCAATTTGATACGATTGTTTTGAGAATAATAACTCTCATTCTCAAGACCAAACAAGAAAACCATAGTCAGAAATGGTAACGCCACCAAGATCGTATTATTAGCCATAAATATAAATAATAATACAATTATTCTATAAACTAGCTTTCAAATTTTATGCGGGAAATTTGCGTACTTCCATATTTCAAGTTTTCCCGTGGCATACATTACTTTCATCAAACTGTCTTCTTTATTACACAAGCTGATAGGCCCGACTTCACCCGGGCTGTTTCACATCTTCTTTCCGGTGAAAGGTGCGATTTGACCTTCAATTGACTATTTCGAAAGTCAAGGTCAGGTCAGGGTCATGATTTGTCCAGTCCAAAACACCCCCACCCGTAGAAAACTACCCATAGGTATCAAATTTCGTCGAAATCCGTCCGTTTTACCCAACTTGACCTTTAATTAACAATTTTGAAGGTCAAGGTAAGGTCAGAGTCATGATTTGACCCGTCCAAAACACCCCCCCCCCCCGACAAAAGTACCCATAGGTATCAAATTTCGTCGAAATCTATCCGTTTTATCCGAGTTGACCTTTGATTGGCCATATTGAAGGTCAAGGTCAGGCCGAGGTCACGATTTGACCCGTTCAAAACTCTCCTCAGACCAAAGTATCCCTAGTATCAAATTTCGCCGAAATGTGTCCGTTTTACCCAAATTGACCTTGCATTGACAGTTTTAAAGGTCAAGGTCAGGTCGGGGTCACGATTTGACCCGTTCAAAACACTTCCCGGACACAAATACCCATAGGTATCAAATTACGTTGAAATCTATGGAAAGCCGAGGAGGACATGTTGGTTGCTAATTGCTAGATATACGACGCGGTATTTTGAAGGTGTTTCAAACTAGGAGATAGAAGTATTCTGCCTTTCAAATGGTGATGAATTATAGTAGTTTATTCAAATTTTATGGCATAAATTGTTATTAAAACCGTATATACTATAAAAAATTAATGACTCGAAAATTAAGTGGGCCTTTAAACAAAGTCACAATTGCATTTAGGCTCATCTCATACTCGTCCATTCAGCGATATTCTACTGCGCAGTTTGTTATAGCCTCCAGTATTTATTGAGCGTTATACCCCCAACTGTTATAATTCGCCTTTAGCAGGCGTACTCTTGCCTCAGATTATTGAGATATTAGGTCACACATAATCACATTAAATCGCATCGTAACATAGCAATTGTGTGGGCTCCTTGGCGTGAATATGTAATGAGAAATAAGGTCATACGTAATGACATTAAACTCAAGAAAACCCTCGAAAACAAAACAAAATCACATTTAATGTTTTACGTTATTTCCTTCATAAAAAGAATCTTCGTGATAATGAACCCTCTCGTTACTTTAGAATATAGAATTAACCTTAAAATAAAAAAAATCTTTGGAACACAGAACCTTCGGAATAACGAACCTTCGGATTGGTGAACCTTCGGAATAGCGAACATTCAGAGAAATTTCGGAATAGTGGACCTTCGGGATAGTGAACCTTCGGAATAGAGCCATGCCCCCCAATATTCATATTATATGCCCAGAGTTCAAAGGTATGGACCCATAAAATTCTAAACTTGGCCCTTAAAATAATGAACTCCAAATTGGAGCACACACAGAACACCACTTAAGTCAACTGAACCTATGTCATGTCCCAATGCGGGAGGGTCCATATATACCACAACATTCATAGTATATGCCAAGAATTCAAAGGTATGGGCCCACGTAATGACATAAAATCTCAAGAAAACCAGCGAAAACAAAACAAAATCACATTTAATGTTCTAAGTTAAGTTATTTCCTCCTGTATCTGTATCGGTGTGCGCGCATGATCAGTTCGGATGTGAGCGCACACTCCATATAAAGAATCTTTGTGAAAATGAACCCTCTCAAATTAGTCTCAATACTTTAAAATATAGAATTAACCTAAAAATAACAAAAACCTTCGGAATAGAGAACCTTCGGAATAGCGGACCTTCGGGATAGCAAACCTTCATAATAGAAGCATGTCCCCACAATTACACCGGTGACGTAAACACATGTGCCAATCTTAGTTGTACTCTCGTAATTATCGGTACGATGAAACGGTGACGGAATCTGACGAGGTTTGCCGAATGTACAATCACCCAGTGAATTATCGATCGCCCATGCGATACAAAAAAACCAAAAGCAATAAACACCACACTACGGTGGCGTAATAAATTGGGACATGACAATCTGCGGGATGGGATGGGATATGGGACAAAACGACTAAAATAGACTCGATGTTTACAATTACAGGATCGATTTCAGCCGGTATATTCAATATAATGGGGCGTATAGTATATCAAAATGTAGAATTAGACACAGGGAATGTATTTTTTTCCAAATGGGTCCACCAGGCGGTGAAATTGTTGCAGAAATTCGCTCCAAGATATTCGCACTTATTTTTATTTCAGTTGTGACTAAAAGCCCAGATGCCGGAGCCCAGCGACTAAAAGCCAAGTTACAAAATAGATCAACTGGTTTGAACGAATGAATATGTCAATGGTAAGACTATTCAAAAGAATATTCAAATCGAGTCTATTTTTAGCTGTTTTATCGGAGCGTGTTTGCGTGTTCGCCATTACAATATTCGCACTAAAACAGCCATATTGTAGCTAAAACGAATGCACAGTATTCCACTGCGTTATTTGATACCTAAAACTTGTTGTTTGCTAGTGTATTCATCGAGAAATCTAAATTCTAAACATTAATGTCGAACGCAGTTTTTCGTGTTTGTGGCATTTTATGTTAGGTCAGTTGTCGACCGGATAATGTAACTTCCGGTGTCCGGTCAGTGGCGGGGTTAATATGTGTGGATAGGGCGAATGTGGACCTTTCGTTAGACACCAAAAGTAGCCCTCTATGCGCTGTATTCCTCGAGCTATCGGCCGTCCCACGCAATTTGAAAATCCTGTCCCGCAGATTGTCATGCTATCCCAAATTCCACCCCATGTTAGGTCAGTTGTCGATCAAATAATGCAACTTCTGGTGTCCGCTCAGTGGCGGGGTTAATATGTGTGGATAGGGCGAATGTGGGCCTTTCGTTAGACACCAAAATGAGCCCCCTACGCCCTGTATTCCTCGAGATATCGGCCGTCCCACGCAATTTGAAATTCTGTCCCGCAGATTGTCGTTTTGTCCCATATCCCATCCCATCCCGCAGATTGTCATGTCCCTATTCATACACGTTCTTCTCTAATGGTACGATGAATTAAATCACATTTGGCGTCGTTTGGATCACGGATAGCGAGAGGATATACACTATCATTGATAAGATTGCTATTCGCCGATATCCACCTACAAGAAAACTAAGATGCATGCATCAGGTCGGCCGTGAACTATCTACCATAGAATTGTTGTAGCTATCGATTATACATTTGAAACACCTGTCTGTATGTATGTATGTATGTGTGTATGCGTGAATGCATGTGTGTATGTGTTATAGACTCTAACACTGCTCGAATTTGGTATTTAACGTGTCAACTTGACCTCGCTCATAGGCATGTTTCTGGACCTTGACCGATCAGACTAAAAATTTGTGTGTAGGACTACTTCGATCCCGGGAGCAATATGGACGGGTCCAATTTCACGTGGGACCATGTTCTCGAACGTGCTGATATAGGCATGTTTCTGGACCAATTGAACAATAGTTTGGCCAGACGCTGTATATACTGGGTACTGTCCAGATGGAGGCGATCACAAAAAAAATCCCTAACTAGCCCGAACGAAGTCGAGTACATCAGCTAGTTTAATATATATTTTGGACATTTGTCTGTCTGTTTGTCTGTTAGCTATGGCCGGGAAAACTGCCGGACAGATTTGACGAAATTTGATACCTAGGGGTAATTATTTCCAGGGAGTATTTTGGACGGGTCAAATCTTGATCCCGACCTGACTTTGACATTCAAAAAGATCAATTCAAGGTCAAATCTGGTAAAACGGAAGTATTTCAACGAAATTTGATACCTACTGTTACTTTTGTCCCAGGAGTGTTTCGGGTGGGTCAAATCATGACCATGACCTGATCTTGACATTCAAAATTGTCAATTCAAGGTCAAATCGGGTATAAAGCCGGGCGGATTTCGACGGGTACTTTTGTCGTGACTTTTGTCCGGGGAGTGTTTTGGACGGGTCAAATCGTGACCCCGACATGACCTTCACCTTTAAAATAGTCAATTCAAGGTTAAATCGCGCATTTCTCCGAAAATCAGAGGGGAACATCCCGGACGAAGTGGGGTCCACGAGCTACTATTATATATTTCTAGATTTAGTTACAAACTAAATACCTGTATATTGTACAAAGAAATGTTTGACAAATATATCTGTATCAATATTACCATACGGGTCATTAAAATAGATACGACGAAACAAATTTTGAAGGGTGCATGTATCAGGTAAATATTTATATTTCAAATGATGACAGGAATGCAGAAAGTTGGAGTACCTACGTAATACTGGCTATCCGCATGAAGAGATATACATGTATATAAAAACCAGATGAGGGATATGTCTGTACAGTTGCTAAACAATTCAGTCATGCAAAAGAGGATCAAAGAGTAAGATACCAAATTGCTGCCTGTGGTAATGTTTTTTAACGAAATTCGGGAAAATTAGATTACTCTCACCCTGGTTATCCAGAAGATAATTGTGGAATCTGATGACGATCGGACAAGGGGTGTCGTCTGTAGGATCAACCAAATTATTTAGCCATTAAAATAGTAAAATTGAAGATCACCGCTGGCAGTGATGTCTTCACAAGGACAGTTTGAGAACAAAATATGGCTCACATCTAGCGGTGACCCAAAATATCCACATAAGAAAAAGTTCTCCAATAAAAGCTGGCTGCAGGGTGCGCCAATTGATTCAAATTCAAAATTTAGCAGGGTGTACTGCTTGTGGCCATGTTTTCCCCGCAAATTTGATAGACTGATGGACAAAACCACTGAATCCGTTGAATCAATATACATGTATACATGGATTAATGTATATGCATTGTTATACACAGTACTGGTATATAAAGGTACTGAAAATAACTATATTACTAGTATACACAAAATAAACCATATATCATGGCTATGGGTTCTAATATCCGAACATGACAGCTGAGAACTTGGTGTAAATTAAAGAGTGGTGGTTTCTCAAGCATATCTAACCCTCCACGTTAGTAAAATGCCATTAAATGTCATAAGTATAATCTAGCTTGAGGACAGAAGTGATCCATAAAACCCCCCTTAATTCAACCAGGTCCTCGCGCGATGTATGATCGATCACATGATGATCTAGGGGGATTAGAATTGATGTATAAAAACAGCACTGCATGTAAATATAAAATAAAATAGTGCTACATCTTATTACAGATTATTGCCATATATAATCAGTGATTATACAGACAGTCTGACAAAATAAAGTTTCAGTGACACTCTATCCGAAGAGGGGAATAATTTCATCTGTTACAGTCAATGGAGCAATTATGAATCTGGAAAGGTGAAATTTCTAAGTAATACTAGATATCGACATGACGCGATAAAATATAACGTAAATGCAATATGGCCGCTGGCGACCATTTTTTCCTATGAAATTAAAAAAATATTTGATAGCTCTCATCTGATAGATCAATATCAAGATAAATATGAAGTTTGGTGATGATCGGATGAGTGAAGTGGACTGTGGTCTGTGCTAAACGGTTTAGTAATGCTTAAAAAGATTCTTACCTTAATATTTTTATGTTCACTTTATAAACTTCACTGAGTCATCTTTGTCATGTATTGAGTTTGATATCTTTTGTTAACAGTTTATAAATCATGTATGTCTCATGTTTGTTATTTTAATTTATGTGTTTATTATCATTAAATAAAGTTGCATTCCTTAAAAAGATGCTTACCTCAATGTTTTTATGTTCACTTTATAAACTCCACTGAGTCATCTTTGTCATGTATTGAATTTGATATCTTTTGTTAACAGTTTATAAATTATGTATGTCTCGTGTTCGTTATTATATTATATACACTTTATAGTGTGTTTTCAGAACGAAAACAAATTGAATAAAATCAACAAATTTGTAAATTTAAAAACAATTCAAACGTTGTTGTATTCCATGTCCCAGCCCGGACATATACACCAAATTTCAATAATATTCATTGAGAAACAACGGACCAAACGCTATATAACACCCGTATACATCTTTTATTCCGTATCGGACTCGGGTACATGTTATAGTAGGTACCGAATTGACACACGTCGACTGGGCGAGTTGGCCCTGGGGCGATTAGGCCGATTCCGGCACATTCTAGAATTTACCGTATGTATCCGTTTACAGGTAGTTTACTTTAGAAAGTTCCGCAATTAATACCGTAAATAGAGCGACCATATTTGACAGAGAATGCCTCTGTTATTGATTATCAAGTTGCTGTACAATAAAAACGACAAATTCACATGCTCGTTCAAGCGCAGTAGTGTATTTTCCCCATGTTAAAGGACATCCACAAATACTAAATAACGCTAACCTACTGCCGAATGTTTGACACGACAACTGTTAACATATTTGGGCTGAATTCATCTGACGCGGTATTATTCCTCAAAATAAACAACAAAACCATCTTTACTTGGAAATGTAGTTTGGGCTAACATTTACATAAATCCTCCAGATCAATTATCCGACACACACGTCAGATGAAAAAGTCACATGAAGTAACCGGCCAAATTGGCCGAAATAAGTTATATATAGTCACCCAGGCCATCTCAGCCCAATTAAGTCACTTGAACAATTATATCTGCTCAACTGTCATATTTATATGGCAATGGGAATTGGGGCATTCAAATAATGAGCTAGCAAAAACAGATACATAGAAGAAGCATTAAAAGTATATTTATCATTCTATTTAAGAGATACATATATTCTTGCAAACTGAGAGACCTCGAACCGTCAGAGGATTGCATATTAGAATGGCTCATGTATATATTATAACACAATTGAGTCTGTTCCATTCAATACAGTTTCCACACAAAAAGTTACAATTTGTCAAGAGATATGGAAATGTATCGAAGGCCTGTTCTTCTGATATAAAAGAAAACTCGGTCAGTAGCACATGACTTTTCAGGATCCTCCAATACTGACACCTGACAAGGTGAGGCACTACTTAAATTCCATGACTGTGTAAGAATAATGTTTTGTGATGGTATTTGAATATAGTATTTATGAGAATACGTGTAACACTTTGAGCAAGAGTATTCTCTATTCCCAACAAATATCCACAGCATGCAGAGGGTTTCACATCACTTTAACCTGGGCAACGCCGGGTAACCCTGCTACATGTAGTATTATATATATGAGTCATTATCAATTTTGGCGCATATTTCAGTCTGGTAATAATTGACAAAAAATATGTTGGCAGAAAACATAATTTGGTCATCGTTTGGAATAAATAGACCTTATGGGTTATTAAAACACTAAAACGCAGGCTTAATCACCTATGATTTGTATTTGCAATGGTTGGGTTGTCAATGTTGGCTATGCATATATAATGTCTATACTGTAACAAACACACTTTGTATGGCTGCAATTAAAAAATATTAGAACTACTTCATGTTGTAACTCGATCATGTCAAAATGGGTTATCTTACAACTAATAAAACAGATTTTTCCGGTTATATGATGTTAAATCATGTCTTTTCCATGTGTAGAATCAACTGTTTTTCGAAAATTACATTTTGCCGATACGAAAGAGTTCTCCAAGAGAGAATATTCGTATCATATTGGGTATTGGTTTAATGCCGTGAATCCGATATGCCTAAACCACTGATAATTGAAAAAAACTCCCTTGGAATTGTATGACTTAGCATTTTTAAATTTCAATATTCACTGCGTTACAGTGGGGACATTTGTGTGACAGTATGGACGGTCATCGTTACATGATATATAATTTTGAGCACCACATGGAGGTTGAAACCCCACTAAGCTATACCAATATGTCATATTTCGAGTATAGCGCGACAAAAATAAAAAGTTCGCAGTCTGACGTGCATAATAAAGGATGTACAATGTTATTTCATAAATTACCGTGTAGTTTAAAATGTCATATGCTACAGTAAAGACATGCGTGTTACACGATATAGGAAGATTTGTTTAATATATTCAGGGTCTCACTAAATTTTGTTAAAGAGTTTTTGCCATATATAACCATTATCTGACCAAAGAACTTGTCCGTGGGCTCTTAATGTTACACGAAAGACACATTTTTATTATTGTTTTATTCAACAAAAACACGATGAAAATGGGATAATCAAAATGCGTTATCCAAAGAAAAAAGAAGGAAAAATATATAACTGGAGTGGTGTATTCGCCATAGAATGAAGTTTGTGGCGACTATAGTGCGCTCCGTTGCCCCTCCGTCGTAACTATACACACATCTGATACACGGAAGTATTTCAAGTGGAGTATTTACTAGAGATGCATATATCAGATATGTGTGAGTTACCATCGAGGGCCAACTACAACTCATCGCATATTAATTGCGTTATGGGAGAGTTTCTTCATCCCTAAGTAATACTAGCGAGGTTCAGTTACACGTATGTGTAGATAGAAGGAATTGATATGGTGAATGAAACTCACCTGACTCACATGCGTTAAGATTAGTTTAGATGTAAGTCTATCCGATGTATAACATGTAACTAAGAAGTGTAATTAAGAGTATTACCCCACCTTCATTACATAAAGAAGGTTTCAACGAGTTATGAACGCCATGTGGCTGTTATGAGCATGTGTGATTTATACCCGCAGACATATTTCATTTTGAGTGATGCAAATTTAATCATGTTGTCGTTACACTTGCGTTCGTGACAGCAGTCGGGTGGCTTTAAATTCCCTTCATCGTGCACCACTATATCAATACTATACACAATACTATACAAATACGTGTGACCGAACCCGTCTATTAACAAGAAAACATAAATTGTAATTTGAAATATGTTTAACGGAAACAAATAACTAAACCACACGTGTGGATATTTTCCAACTAATATCATACATGTACGTTACGATATATGTATAATATACCGCTGACATTTCCAACTCATTAGCATACTGCAAACCACCGAATATATACGGGGAAATTACATACTCAGCCAATAGCCTTTCTTAATGTCCGATATTACACTGTAATTTATTCCATATTGGCATGCACACTTTAAAGTGCGAACCTATCCCTGTAATTATCTGTGGCTCAGGAATAACTGCCAAAATCTCGTTATGACAGTACCACGAAATATCTGTGCAGCGTTTTGGCCATGTAAAGCAATTTGCCTTCTTTGGACCTATACGCTTCATACATTTTATAAGCAACTCATCACCCGAGACATTCTGGACATATCCAGGGTATATGTTCCGCTGGTATTTAACAATAACATATTTATCAATACACTCAACTGAACTTGGCAGATTCAACCAAACACCATCACACGTCTTGTCTGAACCATCAACCAGCTTCTCCTCATCAGATTCATTGGCAACTGTTTTACTCTGCTGTTCACTATCCGGTACTTTCTCCTGATAAATCCCGTCTAAACCTTCAACCTGCTTCTCTCCATCACATTCATCAGCTGTCTTACTCTGCTGTTCACTCTCCAATGCATTCACCTGACACATCCCGTCTAAACCCTCAACGTGCTTCTCCCCGTCACATTCATCAACAACTATCTTACTTGTCTCTTCGCTCTCGGCTACACTCTCCGGACACATCGAATGCACACACTCGATCAACATATGCATTCCACATTCACCAACAACTATCTTACTCTGCTGTTCACTCACCAGTACATTCTCCTGACACATCCCATCTAAACCGTCAACCCGTTTCTCTCACTCACATTCATCAACTGTCTTACTCTGCTGTTCACTATCCTGTACTTTCCCCTGAAACAGCCCGTCTGAACCTTCAACCTGCTTCTCTCCATCACATTCATCGGCTGTATTACTCTCCTGTTCACTCTCCGATACTTTCTCCTGACACCTCTCGTCCATACCCTCGATCACCATCTCCATGTCACATTCATCAACATATGTCTTACCCTGTTCATTCTCTAGTACAATCTCCGGACACATGTCGTCCACGCCCTCGATCTACATCTTCGTGTCATTTTCATCAACTGTCTTACACTGCTATTCACTCGCTAGTACATTATCCGGACACCTCCCGTCTAAACCCTCAACAAGCTTCTCCCCATCACATTCATCAACATCTGGCTCACTCTGTTCAATCAACTCAGAATCCTCTCCAATCCCGACTAATCCGACGCTAACCTCTCTGTCTGAGCGCGCACCTCGATTTGCTTTCATACCACGCCTAGTCGAAACACCCTCAACCTTTCTCCCTACAGACCCAACTTTCAAACCGTCATCGACAATTTGACCCAGGTTCCTGTCCACTCTCAACTAATCCGTCGCCGACCTCTCTGTCTGATCGCACACCTCGACTTGCTTGCCTACCACGCCTAGTAAAAAGACCCACAACCTTTCTCCCTACAGACCAACTTTCAAACCGTCATCGACAATCGCCCCAGGTTCCTCTCCACTCCCAACTAACCCGTCGCCGACCTCTCTGTCTGATCGCACACATCGACTTGCTTGCCTACCACGCCTAGTCAAAACACCCTCAACCTTTCTGCCCACCGACCCAACTTTCAAACCATCATTGGCAATCGCCCCAGATTCCTCTACACTCCCAACTAACACATCGCATTTGCCGACCTCTCTACCTGATTGCGCACCCTGGCCCGCTTTCTTGCCACAACCACCCAATACACTTTTCTTAACATTCCTTCTAGTTCTAATAACAGGCATAACGATATTGGGACTCTCATACAGAACTTTATCCCGATAACATTTGGATCGTTCGCGAATTATTTGCTTGCTGCTCTCTCTTTCTTTGTGATTTTGCAGTGGCGAGGCTGGTGGTATACATGCTATAATATACTTTATTTTCTTCAGTTTTTCTCTTTGTTTTCTCTGTTTTTCTTTCCATTGTTTTCGTCAGTTCTCGCGATGTCATATCTTTCTTGCATTTCTTTTTTCCCAGTTCCTTATTATACCCTTTTTTTTTACTGTTTTGCACCTGTCCGTCTGTGCGTCCGTCCGATGTCTGTTCGTGTCATAACTTGAACAGTAGTACCCGGATCTCAATGAAATTGGGTATGGATGTTCACTAATATGAGGACATTAAATAGTGGGTTCCATCGTTTTGTTCGGATTTTCCATTCTAGGGTTATTCATCTTTGTTTATCTGAAAATGTTGGCTTTTGGTCCGTCTGGTGTCTGTTCATGTCGTAACTTCAACAGTTGTGCTGGGATCTCAATGAAATTTGGTTTGGATGTTCACTACTTTGAGGGCATTCAATAGAGGGTTACATCGTTTTGTTCGGATTTTCCATTCTAGAGTTATTCATCTTTGTGTATCAGGAAATGTTGGCTGTTTGGTCCATCCGATGTCTGTTCAGGTAATAACTTGAACAGTAATGCTCGGATCTCAATGAAAATTTGTATGGTTGTTCACCACTATGAGGACATTTAATGGCATATTCAACTGTTTTGTTTTGGTTTTTTGTTCTATAGTTATTCATCTTTGTTTATATGAAAATGCTGATTTTTGGGTCCATCGGTCTGAGTATAGCACTCATAAGTTATAGATATGCCCACACTAGTCGGTATGCCACAAGGGGGTGTGCACCGGACGACAGTCCATCTCTTGTCTTCTTTATACTTTCTGTTTGTTCAAATAAGAGCGTCGCCGTTCAGGATCCTTATCTCTATTCGCTCTGAATTTCCTGTCTCTCAGCATTTGACATAGCCATATCTGAAAGCAATCAGGACGACGTAACTAATATACGAATACCATATATGTATTAAGCGTGCTTGTTCAAAAACGATATGTACACATATGAATGTATATTTACTCGTGAGCACGGACACATGCGACTTCCGGAATTTGTCGAGTTGTAAATCAATGGCATCTTGACATGTATATCGTGTAATGTCTAATCAAGTATGTATGCATGAGTGCGCCTAAGTTTGGTACAAAATAACACACGATTGCTTGCTATTACTACAAAAGTAAAATTCATGTAACACATGTCGTATATCGTGTTACTCGCAGTGTATTTCGTGTAACGAAATCACAATTTGAAGCGACTCAAATATAGAAGAGGTCACGTTTATTATTATATGATGTTTTTCACATCACAATGATAGCAGGAATGCGACAAAGGGGCTAAAAGTCGACTTTATTCAAAATTGCTACGGTGTTGGTCAAAACTGCTTTCTCCAGTAACAATTATAGTATCTCCCGTAACATGATTTAACATTGTGACAAAGTCCAAGCAAATGGTTTATCTTAAACACATAACTGTTTGGCTAAATACAATTCTAATGAGTCACCTGACAGTTTACATAATAAATCCACATAATATTTTGACACATATTATACATAGACTAATCTCAAGGTGATATTTCTATCTCCAGTAACAAAACTGGTATTTCCTGTAATGATTTTCTTCGTAACAGGAGTAGACCGTTACAGGAGATATGTATTGACTATAAAACACGAAATATCTCAATGATTTCTCCCTTCAGCGGGGCGATAATGTGGCAATCGAAATGACGCACAAACATATCTATGAAAATGAATTAGCGATACTGAGCTCCCTGGTCATATCGATTAAATTTGCGTTACATTTCAGACGCTTTTTAAATATACGGTTATGGGTGCACCTACCTGATGCTAATTGTTCCTCCGCTGTATCTTCGTATTCCAAATCGGCGTCCACTTTCGATCATGCCACGTGCTCTCACTCTTATAAAACGAATTGACGTCATTGACACTGATAGGGAGGTCCTATTATTTTGCTAATATGCATCTTCGTTACAGTAGATACATCGAGTTGATCGAGGGACAAGATGTAACGAGCAAAAAATATGTGGAAATCTCGGACATTGGTAGTCTACAGTTAATTTTCATTTAGAGTAATGACCATTATTCAACTACGCATGACAGTTTTCATAATTATTGTGAATAAAGTCCATAGACAGACGAGCTAACTCGATATTTTGAAATTGGGACACGAGTTTTAGTGGAAATTCAGCTATAAAGCTAACGGGTAGGGGGTTAATATCCCGCTACACGACATGTATACGGTGTGTATTTTATAGAACGCATTGCGGGCCATATATAAAATTATAATTTGCCAGCATATATCTTGTCTGAAAGACGCCAATGTCAAAGGACAAGAATATGCGCCAAAATTGATAATGACTCATATATGCCTAACAATATGATCTTGAGGGCGTTACCATTTCTGACTATGGTTTTCTTGTTGTGATACCTAGGGATAGAGAGATGTTCTCAAAGTCATATTTCAGAGTTCGGGACTGATAAGGTATTTTAATGCCTTCGATGTAAAGCACGAGGGGGACCTATATATAGATTGGATAAGGTGTCAAAGTGTAGACGAGGTCTGTATCGCGGACGACACGGGACTATCTGAATATCAACACCAAGTAGCCTGTATATACAAGAAAACCATAGTCAGAAATGGTAACGCCACCAAGATTATGGTATTACATATAAATAGAAATTATAAAAAATACATAAAATATTTTGATAACAATTGCGTTTAAACAAGTAATCCTTCAAATTATTACTAACAAAGTAAACGACTGTGGGGTCACTCAACAGATTATAAAGACTTGGACATAGTATACTGTAAATACTAAAATTTAAATGAAATAATTAAAAGATAAAATTTAGCAAGTAGTAAAAGTTAAATTTTCTCATTTTTGTTTTGGTTAAATAAAGCAATAATTTAAATGTAACATTTGGTTTAAAAAAAATGATTGACCGTGGCTCTTCCAATAATTGCGCGACTGACCTGGTCAATTGTTCTTAGGAAGTTGTTTTGATAATTACTATGGAGGGAAATAGTTGTGGCTTTGGCTTCGCAAGTAATTACCTTGGTGACGTGATGTTACCAAATATGAACTCCAGTTAACCAAGGACGCTTCATACCAAATATAAGGTGAATTATTAATTCTTTAGAAGTTGTTTTAAGATTTACTATGGAGGGAAAGAATTGTGGTGCTGGCTTCGCAACTATTTGACCTCATTGTAACAAATATAAATATTAGTCACTCAGGCAATAGATGTATCTATTCTGTATATTAACTTATTGGGTCTTACGTGTCTTGAGATGTCTAAATAGTTTTCGATGGACAGATCGCGCAAGGGACCCACGCCAATCTTCTCTGTTGGGATTCCAATTGTTGGCTCATTAAATAGGCACATATGCTTAAGATACAGTCGCACGCTCCCGTAAGTCGGGTTTTGGATCACAGTTAATGAAAATATCATTGAAATAATCGGTGTCCCCCAATAAACATCCATATATTGAATATACATGTTTTGGAGCAGAATTAGGCAGTCCATATTGGACGCCATCATGGAATTTATTTTGTTTTGATTTTCACACATAATTATTATTTATATGGATGGAGTTCTCATTAAACCTCACATCCTTGTATTGGTTACAGTAATACCCAAAGTAATTGACCACTTAACCACATCAGAATTATTGGTAATTTTTCAGGATTTGAAATCCTGAAAATTTACCAATAATTTTGCTGTGGTCAATTACTTTGGACATTACTGTATGAGGATTGAGTTATCATTAAACCTCAAATCCTTATATTGGTTACAGTAATGCCCAAAGTAATTGAACACTTAACCACAGCAGAATTATGTATTTTCTCAGCATTTACAATCCTCAAATTACCCATTATTCTGCTGTGGTTAAGTGGTCAATTGCTTTGAACATTACTGTATGATGATTGAGTTATCATTAAACCTCAAATCCTTATATTGGTTACAGTAATGCCCAAAGTAATTGACCCTTTAACCACAGCATAATTATGGGTAATTTTTCATGATTTAGAATCATGAAAAAATACACACAATTTTGCTGTGGTTAATTGATGAATTACTTTGGACATTACTGTATGTAGATGGAGTTAAACCTCACATCAGTGTGTTGGGGATTTGGACCTTGACTTGGGACCTTTGGTTTTTAACGCAACAAATGCGCGTACACCGTATACACAATTGTTTATGTAACCAGAGTTTTTCTTGGATAAGATGAGTTTGAAGCCTGCTTACATTTCAAAAAGCGGATCTTGACGCTTTGAAGCAAAAGTTACAAAAGATAAAATGTGTATGTGACGAGACTATAATACAAATGAAAAAATAAATTGAGGGAGGGGTGGGCGATACAGGGAACTAATGGTTGAACCGATATAAATTTGTAGAGCAATAACGACCAATGTTGACATATTATGCATATCAACTCTACTGTTGCAACAAGGCTATAAAATAGGGGGGGGGTGTCAGAATCTTAATCATCTCTATATAGTGCCAGAATAGTCATTTATGGAGTTCTATAAGATGTTGGGTTGGTTATATGGACTCGGAGAAAAAAGGGTTTGTACCGATGAAGTTGATGAACTGACATAAATTAGTGGATCGATGTTGCCATGTAATGCATCGTGACTACTAAAGCAGCAATTATATAAAATTGGGGGGGGGGGTCTGAAATTATCTCTATAGTTGGCACCAGGATTATATAGAAAGGAATAGCAATTGATATACAGTATACTATAGTAATACCATAGACATATAAGTACAAGTATCACGAGATAAAATATTACGTAACATGACTATATACCGATGAAAGAAATAAATAAATTGGACCGGAATTAGAGGTTGGGTTGGTTATATGTGGATAATTGGATATGGAATTCATACCGATGAAACGATACAAATTAGTGGAGCGATAAAGACACTTAGTCAGGCTACGCGGGGGAAATAGGGGTTGATACTGATACGATAGACCGAAATAAATTTGTCGAGTGATAATGACCAATGTTGACGTATAAAGTAACGCGACTGTACTGTCACACAATTATCAGTTAGAACCGGTCAAATATGACAGGGTACAGCACGTAATTATTTCCTAGATCGAAGAATTTTTTTTTTCGTTGATAAAATTTAAAATCGATTTATGTCTATAAAACTGTCATTTTTCAAAATTTTGAGCTGAAACTTGGTGTGTATGTGTATAATACTACTATATTCTTAAAATGACAGAGTTCAGCGGGTAATTATGTTTTAGATGGAAGAAATTGAATTTGTTTTCGATAAAAAATTTACAGCGTGTACGGCCAACGGGTCATTGAGTATGCTCAATTTTTGTAAACAAACTTTTGTCAATAGCCGTTTTGGTCAAACTAAACCTTCTTCGACCGGGACAGCAGATCCGAATAGTAGCTAAGATGTATTTAGATAGAATTATCAAAAGAATATGACCGATCAGGGTACATTTTAAGAGAATAGAGTGGAGAAATCTTGGTGATAATTCCAGAAAATAAAGATGGAGGTGAATCATAATTAAACTTCCCACAATGCACTTCACTAAACCAGGGGTTCTCAATTGGTTACACATTATTTTCAGTCTATCAGATTATTTATATTTTCAACAAGTGACTTTAAGTTTACAATTTCAGCCTGTCGACACTGACTCTATCGATACGATTTAACACATTTTCAAAAACGTATTATACACCGGTGGCGTTAACTTTACAATTTAAGCATCTACGTGATTCTATCGGTACGATTGAGTAAGGTACAAACAAGAATACATCAGGGGCTCCCAATGGGTTATATATTATTTTCAGTCTATTAAATTATTTATATTTTCAACAACATATTATTACACCGGTGACTTTAAGTTTACAATTTGAGCCTGTCCTGACTCTATCGATACGATTTATCATATTTTCATAAACGTATTATACACCGGTGGCGTTAACTTTACAATTTCGGCATCTACGTGATTCTATCGGTACGATTAAGTAAGGTACAAACAATCTCCAAGAATACATTCGCCCTGTCCACCACGCAATATCAAAATCTCAGAAGCTAGAAACACCACAGGTGGCGTAATAATCCGTTATCATGCACATTTTTTGTACCACCGTATATTTGATATCTATACACTGTTCATATTTCATATACTATATTTTTCGTAACTTCCGTTCCATTTGTAAGCAAAACATATTTCGCTCTTTATTTGGGCCGGGTTGTCCAGGGTCGGGTTTCCCGGATTGATTGGGAAGCTATAGGAATCAGGGAGCTAAATGTGTTCTAGAGTCGGGGAACGAGTACACCGTGGAATGCTAAAGGTGAAGGTAACTGAAGAATGACCTTCACCTGATACATGCGACACGTTATTACGCCACCTGTGGTGTATCTAGCTGCTGAGATTTTGATATTGCGTGGTGGACAGGGCGAATGCATTGTGGGGCTTTTATTTATAGAGTTGGAAATTCCGTTTATTTAAAAGTCGGAACTACGCGACCAGTAGGCCAAGTCCAGTAAAACGGTTCGTTATAGGTGCTGGTTGTTATTGTTATTTTAACGGAATTCTGAGTTGGTCATTCGCGAAACCAATATATTTTATATTCTATAATTAAAACCGTGGGTATATAATATATGATCCTCTTTATGGATATTGTAGGAATGTAAATTTAGCTAAAGCGGTGGGATATCTTGCAAGACAACACATTTCGGTTTGCGCTATAACCCCTCAATGTTTTAACGTGTTACACAACGTCTGATAAAAAGAGTTCTATCTGGAATATTCACACTATTTTTTCAGAGAACATGCATAGAGTAAACATAGTCCTATCGGACTATCGTAAAGTAGTTCCGTTTAATTCGGGATTAATTAACCCTCAGACTGCCGAAACTGCCGACAATAAATTCGCTTGTTCGTGTCCCCCGAAAATCAAACTTGCCTGTTTAGAGGTCCCATTTTCGTGGCTAATGGTGATAGAATCACAATTTTCAGTCAAGTTCATGGATAAATTACATTACACTTAATCGGCTTATGTCCGCGGCCATAAACCTGCGTTTTGATAACAATTTATTCGAGACAAACTGTTGCGCGGGTATCAGTCGGCGCTTATCGGTTGAAGTTATTATGATCGTGCAGCCTGCACGTGCAACAAGTGTTCAAATACAACAGAAGAAAAAAATACTATGTCAAATAAATAACGTGACAATGGACAGACAAGTTTCATTTCCGTGGGACACGAAAAAGCGAATTTAATGTCGTCAGTTTCGGCAGTCTGAGGGTTTTAATTAATCTCCTTTACGATATCCCGATAGGACTATGATTACTCTATGTTCTCTGAAAAAAAATGGTGTGAATATTCCCGATAGAACTATTTTTATCAGACGTTTTGTAACACATTAAAACATTGAGCAGTTAGCGCAATTTTCTGGAATTTCGGACTATTTCGTCTATAAAAATACGATGAGCAACTGAAAATGTTTTTCAACATTCTGGAAGGGGTATATGTCCATGGTATATATGTTTAAAATTTCACGCATAAACTATGACAGATAAAAAAGTTATAATTAGTTTTGTAGGCCCACCATAAAATCCCCTATAATAAACGCATGCCTCCGTAAGCACATGGCTTTGCTGTGGATACTTTCGTTCCCAGCATGCATCATTCTCGCTATCTGTAAAATGTCTATGAACAATGGCTGTGCCATGCACTCTTAGCTTTGATCCGCATTTAGAAGCATTCTGGTGTTGCGAATGAGAAACCTGCAGTAATTTATAAGCCGTAGTTCATTGTAATAATTTGAAGAATTACTTATCTTAACGGAATTCTGAGGCGGTCCATTCATGTAACCAATATATTTTATATTATGATTTATATTTATGGCTAATAATATGATCTTGGTGGCGTTACCATTTCTGACTATGGTTTTCTTGTTAAAGGATGACATCGCGTTTATTTGATTTGTACATCATATCTAAATAATTTAAACTGGTGAATGAATGGCGGAATGGATTTTTGTGAGCTGGAAATTTATTTAACTAGCTGCTGTAGTTCTGGATTTGTCCAGATAAAATTTGGCTGTGTGATAGCCCTGTCGTACACTTGGGGATTTATTTTAAAAAGTAAACACATGACGTATGATTTTTCGTCCATTTTCGTGACCAACTGGTGTCAATCTAGCCGGGTAATAATAAACATCACTGATATGGCCTGCAGGCTTCAATTCAGTGAATTTGGCCAAAACGTTAACACTGTCGCCTATGGGAAACCATTTAGTTCCGTGTTCCTATAGGGTTGTCCCGGGGGCGGTGGTCCCGTTCCCTCGTCACATGATGGCTGCTATAGAGCTATACTGCATGGCGCCTATATCACGTTTTGCATAATGCGAACATCAACATGAGCTCTGGGACATATAATACAAGAAAACCATAGTCAGAAATGGTAACGCCACCAAGATTATAGTATTATTATAAAGACTTGGACTTAGTATGCTGTAAATACTAAAATTTCAATGAAATAATTAAAAGATAAAATTTAGCAAGTAGTAAAAGTTAATTTTCTCATTTTTGTTGTTGTTGGTTAAATAAACCAATAATTTAAATGTAGCATTTGGTTTAAAAAAAATGATTGACCGTGGCTCTTCCAATAATTGCGCGACTGACCTGGTCAATTGTTCTTAAGAAGTTGTTTTGAGAATTACTATGGAGGGAATAGTTATGGCTTTGGCTTCGCAAGTAATTAACTTGGTGACGTGGTGTTAACAAATCTGAACTCCAGTAAACCAAGGACGCTCCATACCAAATATAAGGTAAATTAATAATTCTTTAGAAGTTGTTTTAAGATTTACTATGAAGGGAAAGAATTGTGGTGCTGGCTTCGCAACTATTTGACCTCATTGTAACAAATATAAATATTAGTCACTCAGGCAATAGATGTATCTATTATGTATATTAAGTTATTGGGTCTTACGTGTCTTGAGATGTCTAAATAATTTTCGATGGACAGATCGCACAAGGGACCCACGCCAATCTTCTGTTGGGATTCCAATTGTTGGCTTATTAAATATGCACATATGCTTAAGATACAGTCGCGCGCGAAGCACGCTCCGTAAGTCAGGTTTTGGATCCCAGTTAATGAAAATATCATTGAAATAATCGGTTTCCCCCAATAAACATCCATATATTCAATATACATGTTTTGGAGCAGAATTAGGCAGTCCATATTGGACGCCATCATGGAATTTATTTTGTTTTGTTTCAATTTTTACACATATTTATTAGTTATGTGGATGGAGTTCTCATTAAACCTCACATCCTTATATTGGTTACAGTAATGCCCAAAGTAATTGACCACTTAACCAGATCAGACTTATTGGTAATTTTTCAGGATTTAAAATCCTGAAAAATTACAAATAATTCTGCTCTGGTTAAGTGGTCAATTACTCTGAACATTACTGTATGAGGATTGAGTTATCATTAAACCTCAAATCCTTATATTGGTTACAGTAATGCCCAAAGTAATTGACCACTTAACCACAGCAGAATTATGGGTATTTTTTCAGCATTTAAAATCATGAAAAAATACCCATAATTTTGCTGTGGTTAAGTGATCAATTACTTTGGACATTACTGTTTGTAGATGGAGTTAAACCTCACAACAGTGTGTTGGGGATTTGGACCTTGACTTGGGACCTTTGGTTTTTAACTCAACAAATGCGCGTACACCATATACACAAATTTCTTATGTAACCAGAGTTTTTCTTGGATAAGATGAGTTTGAAGCCTGCTAACATTTCAAAATGTTGTCAGTTTTGTATTCCCTGCAGCGGAATAAATTCAGGGAGGGGTGGGCGATACAGGGAACTAAGGGTTGAACCGATATAAATTTATAGAGCGATAATGACCAATGTTGACATATTATGCATCTCAACTCTACTGAACATTGCAACAAGGCTGTAAAATAGGGGGGTGTCAGAATTTTAGTCATCTCTATATACTAGTAGTGCCATAATAGTCATTTATGGACTTCTATAAGATGTTGGGTTGGTTATATGGACTCGGAGAAAAAGTGGTTTGTACCGATGAACTGACATAAATTAGTGGAGCTATGTTGCCATGTAATATATCGCGACTGTACTAAAGCAGCAATGATATAAAATGGGGGGGGGGGGGTCTGAAATTATCTCTATGTCTATAGATGGCACCAGGATTATATAGAAAGGAATTGCAATTGATATACGTATACGGTATACTATAGTAATACCATAGACATATAAGTACAAGTATCACGCGATACAATATTACGTAACGTGACTATACCGATGAAAGAAATAAATAAATTGGACCGGGATTAGAGGTTGGGTTGGTTATATGTGGATAATTGGATATGGAATTCATACCGATGAAACGATACAAATTAGTGGAGCGATAAAGACCAATGTTGACACTTAGTCAGGCTATGCGGGAGAAAATAGGGGTTGATACGATAGACCAAAATAAAATTGTCGGGTGATAATGACCAATGTTGATGTATAAAGTAACGCGACTGTACTGTCGCACAATTATCAGGTGTAACCGGTCAAATATGGACTCTAGTGCCAATATGGAACAGCTCAGAAAATATTTGCAGGGCCCAAAAATTTATTTAACATGGCATTTGCCATTAAAATCGATTTATGTCAATAAAACTGTCATTTTTCAAAATTTTAAGCTGAGACTTGGTGTTTGTGCGTGGGATAGTTATATATTCCTAAAATTACAGAGTACAGCACGTAATTATGTTTTAGATGGAAGAAATGAATTGTTTTCAATGATAAAATTTAACATGGCATTTGCCATTAAAATCGATTTATGTCAATAAAACTGTCATTTTTCAAAAATTTAAGCTGAAACTTGGTGTATGTGCGTGGGTTACATATATATTCCTAAAATGACCAGTCCAGCGCGTAATTATGTTTTAGATGGAAGAAATTGAATTTGTTTTCGATAATAAATTTGCAGCGTGGACGGGTCATTCCGGTAAACCCGGTCATCGAGTGCGCTCAATTTGTAAACAAAGTTTTGGTCAATAGTCGTTTTGGTCAAACTATCCCTTTTTAGACCGGGACAGCAGATCCGAATAGTAGCTAAGATGTATTTAGATAGAATTATCAAAAGAATTTGACCGATTCGGGTGTAGTTTAAGAGAATAGAGTGGAGAAATCTTGCTGATAATTCCAGAAAATAAAGATGGCGGAGAATATTCACAATGAAACTACCCACAATTCACTTCACTACACCAGGGGGGGGGGGGGGGGTTCGCAATGGGTTACACATTATTTTCAGTCTATCAAATTATTTATATTTTCAACAACAAGTGACTTTAAGTTTACAATTTCAGCCTATCCTGATTCTATCGATACGATTTATCATATTTTCATAAACATATTATACACCGGTGGCGTTAACTTTACAATTTCGGCATCTACGTGATTCTATCGGTACGATTGAGTAATGGTACAAAACAAAATGTTCAAGAATACATTAGGGGCTCCCAATGGGTTATATATTATTTTCAGTCTATCAAATTATTTATATTTTCAACAACATATTATTACACCGGTGACTTTAAGTTTACAATTTCAGCCTGTCCTGACTCTATCGATACGATTTATCATATTTTCATAAACATATTATACACCCGGTGACGTTAACTTTACAATTTCGGCATCTACGTGATTCTATCGGTACGATTGAGTAAGGTACACAAAATCTCCAAGAATACATTCGCCCTGTCCACCACACAATATCAAACTCACACAAGCTAGAAACACCACAGGTGGCGTAATGAAGTTTAAAATAAAAGACATATGTGATGATATTTTATTCTGACCAACATGTGCATGTGATAATAATTTATTAAATACCGAAAATCAGTTTATAATTTAAATCAGGGGTATTGACTAATTCAAGAAAAAAGTTCCTAATCATATATAATGCTTATATATACTGCTATATGATATCATAAATATATTTAACACACATGAACGTCTTATATGAAAAAGTTGGATTGGCCCAGGGCTCGTCACCTGAACACAGGGGCGTAGCAAGCAAATTTTATTGGGGGGGGTATAACCATTCATCGCGAAGCGATTACCCGACGCCTTTACCCGACGCTGAAGGCGTCGGTGGGGGAGAGCACGAGAGGGGGTCGCCCCCTCTCGATGGGGGGGGGGGTCCGGGGGTCCTCCCCCGAGAAATTTTTCTGACATTGGAAGCTTAAAGTGCATGGCTATCTGGTGGCTTCTGACCCATCTGACATTGTTTTCCCACCCACTACATTATCATAGATTAGATCAACATTCTTATCATTTATCAATTGTAAAATTCATAAAATGGTAGGCCGATTGAAAGTGTAATGAACAAATATGTATATGGGAATTCATGCAATGTTGTGTTATTATCTAGTCGATCATTAATGATGTGAAATTACTCCCATGCATAACTGGGATAAGATATTCAGAAAGTAAATATGTCACAAACAACCATGAGAAAGTAGACTATACATGGATAGGCCTACACACATCACCATGGGTAGGCCTATGTATCGTGGGGTATTTATCGTGTGGTTATGAATAGTGTGGGTATGTATCGTGGGTATGTATAGTGGGCATGTATAGTGGGTATGTATCGTGGGAGTATGTATAGTGTGGGCATGTATCATGGAGGTATGTATGGTGTGGGTAAGTATCGTGGGGGTGTGCATTTCCGTGATCGTCGGCGATACTTCATTAGTTTGCCAAATATTTTTTCTAACCTTTGGAAAATATTGGGGGGGGGGGGGGGTAATTACCCCCCTTGCCCCCCCCCCCCCGGTTCCTACGCACCTGCCTGAACATATAGTCATCTGCAAATATAGGACAGCGGTCATGCCAGTCAGTCAGTGACAATATTGCCATATATAAGTTCCATAGTATATATGTCACGTTAAAGGGAGGCTGTATGCCAATTTCAATAAATTCCCGGTAATTACAACGATCTAATATCGATAATATATAGCAAAATAAGTAATTTGAGTCGGAAGATGTCTTAAAATCCAAGTCAATATTTTGATATTAATTTAATCTATGGCTACATATAAATTTATGTCGAATTTCGGTATATAAGACGTAATCAAATTATTTGACTGAAAGTGGATTGGGCAAGCACATGGGATCGTGTAAAAAAATTATATTGATTCGTGGGTGAACTCAAGCCACTCACTGACTGCTAGTGACTATAAGTAAACGTTCAGACGACCACGATTCAATCGTAAGTGGAGGAATCGGGCCCAAAATAAATATAGTTTGTTCACACGATTGCGATGTCGTCGTATATGGTACATGATGATATAGTAGGTTGTCCGTAAGCATTTGATTGACTATACCCTACGATCTCTCCAGCTACGATTTTTACATACACAAACTGGAGGTATCCAAGAATACGCCACGATTTCGAATCTAAAATAAAATAGTGCTCGATATTATTTTATGACTTGCGATATTGACGTGGGCAATGCTCAGTCCAACCAACGGTTACTTCCTATACGGCAAAAATCCTTCCACATACCATTGAATCATAGTCGTCTGAACGTTCACTAACAAAAATGAGTATCTGGGACCAGTATGCATATACCGTATACTATAACATTTATTTGATACATTTGCTTGAAAAATGGACAAACATTACTCGAGGACAATTAAGTTCTATTTTCGCATTCCGGCTTATCCGCCATCCGTGATATTACTTCCTACTCAACAGATTTTCAAATAATGGAAATCCGGTCATAATTCTACGAAGCAGAGACTATATATAATAGAAATCAACAACAACATTTGAGAACAATATCCCATTAAGTTCTACATTTTTATAGTATGTGTGGCAATTATATACATAATTCACGATACAGTATTACACTTAAAGGACCATCAGACCAAAATAAATACGATTTTATGACTTTAGTAACTAAAGCATGAAACTTCACACATGTGTCATTGTGTTGTTTAGTTATACTTTTTGTATGAGGAAAATTCGCAGGTGATAAAATCTGGTTTCCATGGAAACGGCATCAAATATTTGAAATGGCGCTCCAGTATTCATTAATTGTTATAGCCCCGTTGTTATAATCGCCTTAATTTAGCTGGCGTATTTTTGCCTATAACGTCATACGAAAACCAACAAAAAAATCAGATTTATTGTTTTAATGTTTTAAGTTATTTCTTTCATAAAAAGAGTCTTTGAGATAAAGAACCCCTCTCAATACTTTAGAATATAAAATTAACCTTAAAAAGTAACAAAAACATTCGGAATAGCGAACAGTCGGAATAGCGAACCTTCGGAATAGCGAACATTCGGAATATAGAACATTCGGAATAGTGAACCTTCGGAATAGCGAACATTCGGAATAGAGACATGTTCCCAGGCATACTAATTATAACCTGCATCTCAGTAAAGATTCGATGTGCTTTGAAATAAAATTCGTTGGCCACTCGTATACAACACAAAATAGTTTATCATGCCTAATCACGGCGACGATTTCCGACAGAGCACTATACGCTTGAACGCCCTTCTGAAATCAGCGCTACTGAAACAGTAAAGAAATGGATTAATAGTCGAGTTGATATAAGTCATCCAGAAAGTTATCGTGAATACGAGTTCTGGAACTGCGCTCGGGTTCACCGCACTGATATCAAACACAACGTGGAATGGGAGCCAGCATACCATATAACCGACTATAATATAGCTCAGAGTAATGAACGCCTTCCGTTCCTTGTGGTCACTTCGTTTCGCTGTCTTTTTCTCGCCAGGAGGTCCCAGTCGGGATGTCCCCGCCCCTGTCGACTCAACTGTGCTGATTTCCGTTTGGTCGCCCGACACTGCGTCCGCTGTCATAGACATCGCTCCAATTCGCGTATTCCCTCTCTTCAGAGTGTGCACTTGTTTGGATCGCTTCCACATGAAAAACAATACTTTGAAATAGCAGAAAAGCATGATCGCGCACGAACCATGGTGCCCAATGACGGCGATGATTATGACGAACTCCGGGTTCAACGAAGGTTCCCATCTGCACAGCCGATCCACCATCGGGTTCTTAATTCTGTCGGTTATGCACGGAGGGGTCCATAATATCACCATTGCAATCCTGAAATATATACATAGAAAACTAGTGTGGCGTCCACATGACGAGCATCGTTGGGCGAGTGAGGTCGTTGGCACGTACGGCTTCAGCTCAGTTTCCTAATTCGGCGTTTTATCAACGACGGACACTGACGGATACACAACAAATGGATTGATGTAGTTGAGTCTTTTCCGGTCGGATAGGATGGTCGGACTGCATTTTGCAGGTCACTTCACCCTACAAATGGATTGATCCTGCACCATGGCCAATAAGGTCTAAATGATATACATGCATGGTCACTTAAAATTTACTCGGATTAAAAGTACTGGGTTCACACCGCACCGTTTCTATAATACATCATTGTTGCTATGTTGGACCATTATGCTAATTTGGTATGTGTGGTAATTTCAGCCAAACCTTGGCTGTTTATTTCACAGGAGTTTCTGGGATAACCTGTGTGTCGGCTCAGAACATGCGTGCCAATTGAGGAGAACACGCGAAGGATTTGTGTAAATGTTAGCCCAAACGACATTTCGAAGTAACGACTGCTTTGTTGTTTATTTCGAGGAATAATACCGCATCATATGAATTCAGCCCAAATATATTGACAGGTGTCAAGGGTCAAACTCAAAACTGAGCAATAAAAAACTAATATTAATAAATACCGAGTATATTTAATTTAACGCCAATGGGTCGTTTATGTGCGTTCAAGAGTGTATTTATGCCTAAAGCAAAGTGAAATAACGATCTTAAAATGAATTGGCCGGTATATTGTATTAGTTATCAGGGTTACCAGGGTCGTAGTTGCATAAATTACAATATAGTTTATGTTTATGCTAAGATAACTTGATCGGTATTGAGGTTAACACATATCCCATATATGGACATTCCAAATATGGAAAGTGACGTGCGCAAAATATAGCTGTGCATCGATATCGGTTATCTGGGTCAGATATATTTATAGCGTCGAAGCGAAGAAATGTCAAATTCCTTGTCTGGATACGCGTCTTATTCTCACGTATACCGTGTTTATATCGGTTTTATTCTATGTGTTGTTGTGTATTGTATTACTTTGATCAAGGTTGCGCTTTTGTTATTCTCACAAAAGGTAAATTTGATGCGTGTTTACATTTCAAAATTTCGTCGGCCATGTACAGCTGTACAGTAACACTGAATTCCACATTCCTGAATTACGAGACTAATTGATCGAATGAGGTCAATTTTTCGCATATAACAAGACACGTATATGTTATTCTGGACAATTCTGTCGAGTGCCGAATCTCATTTCGCATTATTTTCGTTTTTATCGAAAAATAATCGTTCTCTAGCTATGCCTATGGACCATGTAAATTTTTTCAACCAAAAAAAATTCATTGTTTTGCCAATTTCAAGCTAGTTGATAGCATGGTCATGGTATAATTTGGCCTAGCGAGTGTCGGTAGACGTTTCTTGAGTGTGCACAACAAATTTTGGTCCCAACGAAGCAGGCTAAAATCGTGAAATTTGTCAATATTACTTTGCGTGTGAAGAAAATATTCATTTAAACTTCCAAAATTGGTTGAAATATGCTCAACAACATTCAGTTGAATGGTGACATTATTTATAGTCACCGACTAACTTCCACGATGAATCAAATTTGTTTTTATTGGTGACAATTATGTCGCGAGAGATAAAAATGTAAAAAAATTTAAGAAAATGTTAAATTTTAGCTCATTTTAAGACTTTAATTGCTTGTAGATTGGTGTTAATTATCTTTGTCAATGATGTCATGTCACGCTTGTTAATAATTCATTTGTTCGGAAATACTTATTGGGGGTCGAAATGTATAAAATTTAACTCCCACCACTTCCAAAAACAACACCGATAAACAATAACACTCTATAACACGCTATTTATTGTCCTGATATCAGTGATATAAATGAATGCCTAAAATTAGTATTATCCTGAAATAAATTTATGCCACTTTGGCGAACATGGGAACCACGGTACAATTTATGCCATTTAGGCACACTTCAGAGTGAAATCAGGGCTTATATTTCGGCGAGAATCCAAATCTAGATTCTCGTAAATATTCTCGCAAATTACCCTGAATTCTCGTGAAAAAGTATATATGAATTCTCGCAAAATCAGATGAAATATATGCCCTGGAAATATAGCAAATCGTTTAATGCTTTAGAATTTTGGTTTTCGGAGATTTATATATATGCTTCAAGACATATTATGGACTTGTTATGGACTTTTTCGGGTGCGAGAAATTGATAAGTTAGTGCTCAGGCACTTTGCCAACCTGGGGAATGTTATCATTCTACTAACATCACTGAAAATTTCCAAAAAAATCTGCCACACCACTTCATAGAGAACATCGTCTGAACTACTCCAAATTGTAAATATTTACATCTCGATTCGGGGCGCAACTATCGGCTATAATTAAACAAAAATGATTTTGCCATCTAGAGTCATTGCATTTAACTAATATATAAGAATGATGTTGTGTATCATCCATTTGGATTAATATTCGTAACGAATAACTACTTTGAGAAAGATTATTCTTAATTTCTATTCGATCACTCTGCCCGGTGTCTGCCGGAGTGTTTCACATCACTTTAATCAAGGAAGACTGTTCAGAAAAACTGCATTTCAAGAAATCGTTTAATGCTTTAGAATTTTGGTTTTCGGAGATTTATATATATATGCTTAAAGACATATTATGGACTTGTTATGGACTTTTTCGGGTGCGAGAAATTGATAAGTTAGTGCTCTCGCACTTTGCCAACCTGGGGAATGTTATCATTCTACTAAAATCAACACTGAAAATTTCCACAAAAATCTACCACCCAACTTCATAGAGAACATCGTCTGAACTACTCCAAATTGTAAATATTTACATCTCGATTCGGGGCGCAACTATCGGCTATAATTAAAAAAAATGATTTCGCCATCGAGAGTCATTGCATTTAACTAATATATAAGAATGACGTTGTGTATCATCCATTTGGATTAATATTCGTAACAAATAACTACTTTGAGAAAGATTATTCTTAATTTCTATTTGATCACTCTGCCCGTTGTCTGCCGGAGTGTTTCACATCACTTTAATCAAGGAAGACTGTTCAGAAAAACTGCATTTCAAGATCACCAAACAACTTTCCTTTTTAGGGCCACCACATCTTTCCAAAGATGTACTTCTTCCATTTTGCTATCAAAGACCGAAAAATGTCGTTAAACTACAGATCCAAATACCCACTAAGGGCCCCTATATCTTGAAATATTAAAGACCGAGAATGTCGTTAAACTATAAAGACCGAAAAATGTCGTTAAACTAGAGATCCAAATACCCCCTATATCTTGAGATATTATAAAGACCGAAAAATGTCATTAAACTATTAAAGACCGAAAAATGTCGTTAAACTAGAAATCCAAACATCCCCATCCCCTATTTTTTTTAGACAATTAGTAACGAAATATGTCGTTACACCATTAATAGATAATTTGTGTTTATGAAAGTCTGGCACCCATTAGCAGTTTGTTTTCAGTACATTTTAATATTCATTGGAACGTAAACAATTATTCGCTGCCTTTCGTTACTGGTTTCCTCGACTCAAATATTTCTCACTGCTCAATACTTCAATACTTATAATTAAAAAAAATGTTCTGTGTTTTGTGTCACTTCTTAATAGCATTATGTATTCTGCTATTGACAAGAAACAAAGTTGCAGTATACTTTAAAGGTATACGGAAGGCCTTGGTGGGTATCCTGTGAACATATTTCCACCTGTCAAAAACCGCTACAAACGAAAATAATATTCAAATATAGACATACTTTGTTAATATACAAATGAGAAATATCTCATAAACAGTATGTTATTGTCGTAAATTTGACGATTGTTATGTAAACAAAGCGTAAAAAGTTACTTTCTTGGTGTTTCTTTATATTATGATGGTAAACATAAAGAGCGTTCTTTGTTGCTCAATTCCTTATTTGGAAATAATAAAGAGCGTTTATACCATTTGTGTGTGATTAGCCAGTAGCATTGTGGTGCCTTCTATAACAAAAATCAGACTCTTGTTTAGGTAAAATTTAGTAGGTCTTTATGTGAGCATGAGGTTTACGCGATAGTGATCGTATATTTGAACCAAAATGTATGCGTTTTAATATTTTTCTGTTTACGGTGTTTGGAACAAATATGAATATTTTCGACAACTAAGCCCCCTCGTCCCTTTAATATAATTAATATAACATCCCTCATCCAATAATCTCCAAATTGAATATCTAATTTCAATCCTAGTTACACGTCACGCCGCCCGTCATCATTTGCCAATTGTACACCCTTTTTTTGCTGCTGCCGCAACTGTTCAATTTCTTTAAAAATTATTGAAAAAATGGCCCTCCCGCCCGCCGACATTTACTTCTGATTTTTTTTTATCATCGGTCCGCACCAAAATTGAGCACACGTCCCTATATAATATACCTATTTAAACCGAGTATACACGGTGGTGTAATAGATCAACCGTTAATTTAACCGTTTAGGTAGCATATTTCCACGTATACGTTATCACGACAAATCCCTGCTGATCTGTTATTAATGAACCAAACACTTAACATGTCAACACACTCTGGTGTTAATATCGCCTTTCGTTACTGGTTTCCTCTACTCAAATATTTCTCACTGCTCAATACTTATAATTAAAAAAAATGTTCTGTGTTTTGTGTCACTTCTTAATAGCATTATGTATTCTGCTATTGGCAAGAAACAAAGTTGCAGTATACCTTAAAGGTACGGAAGGCCTTGGTGGGTATCCTGTGAACATATTTCCACCTGTCAAAAACCGCTGCAAACGAAAATAATATTCAAATATAGACATACTTTGTTAATATACAAATGAGAAATATCTCATAAACAGTATGTTATTGTCGTAAATTTGACGATTGTTTGACAAAGCATAAAAAGTTACTTTCTTGGTGTTTCTTTATATTATGATGGTAAACATAAAGAGCGTTCTTTGTTGCTCAATTCCTTATTTGGAAATAATAAAGAGCGTTTATACCATTTGTGTGTGATTAGCCAGTAGCATTGTGCTGCCTTCTATAACACAATCAGACTCTTGTTTAGGTAAAATTTAGTAGGTCTTTATGTGAGCATGATGTTTACGCGATAGTGATCGTATATTTGAACCAATATGTATGCCTTTTAATATTTTTCTGTTTACGGTGTTTGGAACAAATATGAATATTTTCGACAACTAAGCCCCCTCGTCCCTTTAATATAATTAATATAACATCCCTCATCCAATAATCTCCAAATTGCATATCTAAGTTCAATCCTAGTTACACGTCACGCCGCCCCTCATCATTTGCCAATTGTACACCCTTTTTTGCTGCTGCTGCTGCAACTGTTCAATTTCTTTTAAAATTATTGAAAAAATGGCCCTCCCGCCCGCCGACATTTACTTCTGATTTTGTTTTATCATCGGTCCGCACCAAAATTGAGCACACGTCCCTATATAATATACCTATTTAAACCGAGTATACACGGTGGTGTAATAGATCAACCGTTAATTTAACCGTTTAGGTAGCATATTTCCACGTATACGTTATCACGACAAATCCCTGCTGATCTGTTATTAATGAACCAAACACTTAACATGTCAACACACTCTGGCCCGCCAATGCTACAGTGTATAAACGTAACGGGGCAAATATGCACATTATATTGGCAGCTAACGAGAGCATTCATCATCGGCAATCTGCTCACCTCTTTTATCCGATACGATAGAAACTAAACGATTTGTTACTTCTAATTACCCGTACTTAATTACACTACTTGCGTGTTAATAAAGTACGACCCCATTACCACTAAATGTGAAACATGGGATTTAGAACATTAATATTCACTCTTACATATTTCCACATTCAAGGTGTAATCGTATGTCAGTTGTAACGTTGTGAAACTGCAACCGAACTGAATTATTCTATGCTAAATAGTTCATGGCTGACCTGATGCATGCATCTTAGTTTTCTTGTTTAACTTGATGGCAGAGGCGATAGTACCGTACCGGGAGAGGGGACACATGGGCATATGCCACACCCCTTCACTTTTTTCCACAAATTACATTATAAGTTGTAGCTAATGTTGTCTCTTGTCTCGATATATATATATATTGGGATATGGTGGTTATAAATTGGAATCTGGTCCATTAAGCAATGCAAATAGAACAATGCAGAAGGGGCTATATGTTTATTACTCCCAGCCACCTGTATGCGTTATTATACCCCCTTTTAAAAAAAGGGGGTATACTGTTTTGCACCTGTCCGTCCGTCTGTGTGTCGTACCGTTTGTCCGTATGTCCGTCCGATGTCTGTTCACTACTTGAACAGTAGTGCTCGGATCTCAATGAAATTAGGTATGGATTTCACTACTATGAGGAAATTAAACAGAGGGTTCCATCGTTTTGTTCGGATTTTCCATTCTAGAGTTATTCATCTTTGTTTATCTGAAAATGTTGGCTTTTTGGTCCGTCTGGTGTCTGTTCATATTGTAACTTAAACATTTGTGCTGAGATCTCAATGAAAATTGGTATGGATATTCACAACTATGAGGACATTAAATAGAGAGTTCCATCGTTTTGTTCGGATTTCCCATTCTAGAGTTATTCATCTTTGTTTATCTGGAAATGTTGGATTTTTGGTCCGTCTGGTGTCTGTTCATGTCATATCTTGAACAGTAGTGCTCGTATCTCAATGAAATTTTGTATGGATGTTCACTACTATGAGGGCATTCAATATAGGGTTACCTCGTTTTGTTCGATTTTTCCATTCTTGAGTTATTATCTTTGTTTATCTGGAAATGTTGGCTTTTTGGTCTGTCTGGTGTCTGTTCATGTCGTAACTTCAACAGTTGTGCTGGGATCTCAATGAAATTTTGTATGGATGTTCACCACTATACGGACATTTAATGGCACATTCAACTGTTTTGTTTTGGTTTTTTGTTCTATAGTTATTCATCTTTGTTTATATGAAAATGCTGATTTTTGGGTCCATCTGTCTTGAGTATAGCAGTCATAAGTTATAGATATGCCCACACTAGGCGGTATGCCACAAGGGGGTATGCATCGTATATATAGACAGTTTATTGGACGACAGTCCATCCCTTGTTGTGAATAGAGAGATGTTCTCAAAGTCATATTTCAGAGTTCGGGACTGATAAGCTATTTTAATGCCTTCGATGTAAAGCACGAGGGGGACCTATAGATTGGATAAGGTGTCAAAGTGTCTGCGATACCCAGAACAAGAAAACCATAGTCAGAACTGGTAACGCCCTCAAGATCATATTATTTGCCATATATACAATATAACAACTTTAATGTGGTGATTGTGAAAAATCTGTATATATGTAACGCCTATGTAGTTGATTATATGTGATATTTTTTTCTAATTTCATTTGAAATAGTGGTCTGAGTAGCGCATGAAATAGCATGCAGAATAATAATCGGGCAAAAATTTGCGATCTTCGTAACATGGTTCAAGTACGAGCACGTTTCTAATCACATTCAGTATCCAATTACACAAATACCGAGTATATGTTTAGTCACATTTAGTCCACCACCTCCTGCGACAGGGTCAAATACACTTGCCGATATACACCCTGTGAGGGCGTAATGCTGATCTAAGAATGGCCTCAGGTAATGCACTCCTGATATGACCTCTCATAAAGGATTAATTAAAATACATCTATGGTTCCATGAGGGTAAATTAAAATATGGTCACACCCAGAGAGGGTTAATTGAAATATGGTCCGATGAGGGTAAATTAAAATATGGTCACATCACGGATAAATAAAATATGGACCCACGAGGTTTAATTAATATATCGTCCAATCAGGGTTAATAAAAAATATGGTCCCATGATGGTTAATTAAAATTGTACCTTGATTGTTAGTTAAAATATCATCCCATGAGGGTTAATAAAAATATGGACCCATCGGGATTAATTGAAATATGGTCCCATTAAAGTCAATTAAATTATGGTAACGTGCCTTAATTAAAGAATAAATATATGGTCCCATTATGAGGGTTAGTTAAAATTAAAATATGGTGTCATCAGTGTTGATTAAACTACGGCCCCACTGGGGTGAAATACATTATAGTCCCATGAGTGTCAATTAAAATATGGTCCAATGAGGACTATTATGCCCCCTCCCCATGAGGATCAATTAAAACATGGTCCCATGCAGTAAGGGGGGAGGTAATTTCTGAACATTCTTCAATTCATATCGCATTCTGATATATCCTCGGTACACATAAATAAAAATGATGTTTAGAATTAGGCCACATTGTATATTAAACAACCAATGTGAAGGGTTAGTGTTGGAACTTTTCTTAATAACATCTCTATTCATAGCTCCGATATATTCCGCATATATACAAACAAATGAAAAGTCAATATTTACAAACAGCACAAAGGAGTAACCATCCCAATTCATTTAGAAAATAATATGCCGATATTTGTCGCTTATAATAAATGAAAAAGTTCACTAAACTATCTTAAATAACATGTTAAACACCGATATAAACAAACACCTCGGATTCATGTTCGAATTAAAGTGCTTATACAATCGTCAAATCCCCCTGCAGTATGCTAGTAGATAGCATTCCCATTTATGTCACGTGAACATAAACGAAAGATGTTCAAATAACAATGCAACAAAGCAGGTTAAAGATCGATAGAAACACATAACACGCAGCGTGCTAATGGTTAACGCGCGAATTCCCGTTATAATTAATTGCCTTGCACTTTTTGGCATCCGAATAACAATTAAAAAACAATAAAAGGCCGTCCGGCCACAGTGTCCCCCGAAAAAGTGGCTTCATTGGGGGCATCAGCTTTTCTTTAAAAAATAACAAGGACCCTATATCCGATACTAAATTTCAGAACAAAATGGGTGGATCGTACCCATATTCGAATTTGATCTGTATTTAGAGCTGATAAACTCATATACCAAATTTGATTCAGATATGATCACACAAACCAAATTTATCATCCGGAAACCAGATATTGACAGGATTCTAAGTCGTAAAAGGGCCATAACTCTAGCAAAAATAGGCAGAGCAAACCCATATTCGAACCTGTATTTTGGGCTGATAAACTATCATACTAAATTTGATTCAGATATGATCACACAAACTAAAGTTATCATCCGGAAACCAGAAATTGACAGGATTCTAAGTCAAATAAAAGGTCGGTAGACCTCATGTCCGCCTCTAAGTGTCGGCTTGATACGACCGTTGTTTGCGCATAAAAACCTGTCTTTAGTGCTGGTAAACCTACATACCAAATTTAATTTCATTCAGTACACATTTACTAAAGTTATCATCCGGAAACCTCAAATTGGCAAAAATTCTAAGTAAAAAAGGGAAATAACTCTGGTGAAAATTGGCGGGCGGAACCCGAATTCGAACATGACCTGTGTTTTGCTGGGAGAAAGACACATACCAACTTTGGTTCAGATCAAATAATCCAAACTGGAGTTATCGGTCGGAAACCAAAAATGTTAACAGACGGTCAAATTCTAAGTCGAAAAAGGGCCGTAACTCATGTAAATATAATTGGACGGAACCCATATTCGAACTTGGCCTGTATCTTTAGCTGGAAAATACACATACCAACTTTGGTTCAGATCAAATAATCCAAACTGGAGTTATCGGTCGGAAACCAAAAATGTTAACAGACGGTCAAATTCTGAGTCGAAACGGGGGCATAACTCTGGTGAAAATTGGCAGACGGAACCAGAATTCGAACTTGACCTGTCTTTTCTGCTAGTAAACCCACATACCAAATGTAATTTAATTTGGTTCACTCTAACTAAAGTTATCATCCGGAAACCTCGGACGCACGCACGCACACACAGGCTGATTATAATAGTCCTCCGAACCCGTTGGGTCGGCGGACAAAAAGGGCCATATCTCTAGCAAAAATGGGCAGAGCAAACCCATATTCGAACCTGACCTGTATTTTGGGCTGATAAACTATCATACCAAATTTGGTTCAGATATGATCACACAAACTGAAATTATCATTAGGAAACCAGAAAATTACAAGATTCTAAGTTTAAAAAAGAGTCATAACTCTCGCAAAATGGGCGGAGCAAACCCATATTCGAACTTGACGTGTATTTTGGTCTGATAAACCCACCTATGAAATTTGCTTTTGATCTAATAACCGAAACTAAAGTTATCATCCGGAAACCATTTCCGGACGCACGGACGGACACCGGCTACACCTTTTACCGGACTCGGGGTCGCACTACAACTTTTAATGCGTCCCAAAACAACCGGTCTCGCGGTCGCACTACAACTTTTAATGCGTCCCAAGAATACCCATATCTATAAATAAAATGCCCAGCGACCATAGGTATCAAGAATTTCTACATTAGTATACACCCGAGGGGCGTAACAATTATGTTACATATCTTGAGCCGACGTACGCAATAAATAGAGAATAATCATTTGACTGAACTGGGATTGAGACAGGGACGCGTTGTACAAACACGAGAACGCATTGCGCTCGATTGTTTTACAAAATAGTCCTTGTCTCCAATGTATTATAGTTCACGTCACCAGTTCAATCAAGTTTATTATATTCCACTATAGAAATCTGATTTACCAGAAATCCGAATAATACTGCCATTATACCATGACGCATACATTTCCATATAGCGCGTATGAATACATAACGCGCTAGTTAAAGTGACATAATTCACTAGTGAAATTATCGTTTATAATCGCACTTGAAATCAAGTAAATTATACACATATATAGGAAGGTAATAAAATACTTTCCGCATGCGCATGCACCTGCTGGGCAAGATAGACGAGCTGGGTTATAAAGTCCTGGGTTCACTGTGGTTCAACGATTCCTGCAGTTTTGGATCTAACACGATTTCGGTTCCGACTAACACAATTTTAATTTAGATTTTTTTTTAAGATAACTGGATCATCGCAAATTATTAGCGTGATCTTCTTAATTTGCCCTTTGAATTCCTAGCAGAATAAATATGTAGCAAGCACAATTCAATTGATTTGGCACCAAATGAAGATTGACGCTATTATTGTGCTCAATCCACGCCTTGGTGAGTAAATAATTCGCGAAAAATATCAAACTTCAGCAAATGCTTTTGAGAGAAAATGAAACTCTTAAGGCACAAAATTGGGTCAACAATATATATGACTTTTCGGACCCATGGTGAGAAAACTGTATTTATGATATAAAACTCCAAATTAAAAGTGTTGTATGGGACTCTAATGGTAGATGGCTCCGACCCTTATCATGGGGAATTGATCGGTTTCGACACAGTGATTTGCTTCGTCTTTCCCGGAAGAGGCTATCGCCATTAACAACTCATGGTCCTCACTTCGCATCGTATTCACGGATAAAACAATTAGCAACATCGAACCAAATTTAAGCTGCCAGAGCATACGGGAAAACCATAGTCAGAAATGGTAACGCCCTCAAGATCATATTATTATCTATAAATATAAATTATAATATAAAATATATTGGTTACATGAATGCACCGCCTCAGAATTCCGTTAAAACAACAAATCCTTCAAATTATTACAAAAAACTACGGCTTATATATTACTGCAGGTTTCTCATTCACCAAATCAGAAAGTTTCTAAATGCAGATAAAAAATTGTGTTCCTGCCATAAAATCTTCAAGTGTGCATGGCCCAGCCATTTTTCAACATCGAACGCAATTAACGCGGTCATAATAGTTACATACTGCAACTATAAGACATCTAGCGAAATTTAGACACACCCCACGAAAACCCGAAATGTGTTGTCCTGCGAGATATCCCATGCATCGCTATAGCTCAATTTGACACAGCCAGATTGGCCTTCCAACAATATCCTAAAACAATAAAGCTTCTCAAATCATCGGCATAGTCAATAGAACTTTCACGAACTTGGATATCGACACTTTCTAATCGCTCTACATAAGCATGGTGAGACCTATCATTGAATATACTGTAACTCTGCATGGAGCCCACATCACAAATATCAAAGCATTGTGTTAGAGAAATACAAAGAAAAGCAACGAAACTAGTTCGTCAAATCAAAACTCTATGCTACCGAGACCGAATGATAAGACTCAATCTGATGTCTTTAAAATATCGAAGATTTAGAGGAGATCTAATCGAGGTATATAAACTGTTGAATGGTCATTACAATATCAATGCCTGTGACCCATTAAAAAGACATTTATCAGGAAGAACAAGAGGACATAATAAAAAGCTACAGATGCCCATTGTTAACAAGGCCATAGGAAAATATTTCTTCACGCAGAGGGTGGTAAATAGCTGGAACTCTCTGCCAGACTTCGAAATCGCTGTTGAGGCTCCAACACTCGATCAATTCAAAATATACATAGACTCGATCATTCTTCTATTATATAAAATACGAGTTCGACGACACGAATTAGTTAGTAATATGTTCAAGTGACTCACAAGTAAATATCGAATGATGATACATATATTTGTAAACAAACATTGCAAATAATGTTATTGGGACGAAAAGTCGCAAGACTTGTTCCGTATTATGATGATGATGATGATATGATTGATAGAACAAACCACTAGTATGATGATCGTGTCGTTATTTGTTTAAAATACGTATCAATTGACATATACGCACCCGTTCCCTCATTAAAATCAACATATTTCGACCATTTTAGTGGACATCCGCGAATAGGGACCTACTGCAAATTGTCACACCGATCAGCACCAACTAACGAACCGTGGTGGACTCGGCTGTATCCGACTAACCTCTTTAAAATACGTATCAATTGAGATATACGCACCCGTTCCCTCGTTAAAATCAACATATTTCGACAATTTTAGGGGACCTCCGCGAATTTAGAGGAGATCTAATAGAGGTATATAAACTGCTGAATGGTCATTACAATATCAATGTCTGTGACCCATTAGAAAGATATTCATCAGGAAGAACAAGAGGACATAATAAAAAGCTACAGATGGCCATCGTTAACAAGGCCATAGGAAAATATTTCTTCACGCAGAGGGTGGTAAATAGCTGGAACTCTCTGCCAGACTTCGCTGTTGAGGAGACTCCAACTCTCGATCAATTCAAAATATAGTTACATAGACTCATTCTTCGGGTCCGTGAAGTTAGCACAACATTCAACATTCGTTAAACATTCGTGTGAAGTTGGCACAACATTCAACATTCAACATTAGTTCAACATTCAATTTTTCTTGTACATAAGTTTTTTTTAAAGTGAATGGTTAAGTGGGTCGTATAATTGTATAACACTCCTATCAAAATTAGAGTATTCGATACTTCGATGCTCATTTTTGAGCAATTTTAACATTCGATTTTTCTTGTACATAGATTGAGCATCGATTTTTCTTGTACATAGATTGAGCATCGAAGTATCGAATACTCTAATTTTGATAGGGGTGCTATATATACCACCCACTTAATCCATTCACGTTGGAAAAACTTATGTACAAGAAAATTCGATTGTTGAACGAATGTTGAATGTTGAATGTTGTGCCAACTTCACACGAATGTTGAACGAATGTTGAATGTTCTTTCTGTTCAACATTCGCCAGCGAAAACCACACATGCTAGGCGTGGGCCCTATGGAGAATTAAAGTACCATCAGGGTACAATCCCTGCATATATGGGCCCGATCCGATCATGCGTATATGATGTGCCCCCATCTCTCCCCCGGAATTGAAATTGCTCAAAAATGAGCGTCGAAGTATCCAATACTCATTTTGATAGGAGTGCTATATATATACGACCCACTAAATCCATTCAAGTTAAAAACAATTTATGTACAAGAAATATCGAATGTTAAAATTGCTCAAAAATGAGCATCGAAGTATCGAATACTCTAATTTTGATAGGGGTGCTATATATATACGACCCACTTAATCCATTCACGTTGAAAAAACTTATGTACAAGAAAATTCGAATGTTGAATGTTGTGCTAACTTCGCGGACCCAATAGATCTTCTATTATATAAAATACGAGTTCGACGACAAGTAATATGTACAAGTGACTCACAAGTAAATATCGAATGACGATATACATATATTTGTAAACAAGCATTGCAAATAATGTTATTGGGACGAAAAGTCGCAACACTTGTTCCGTATTATGATGATGATGATGATGATGATCGATGATGATGATTATGATATGATTGATAGAACAAACCACTATTATGATGATCGTGTCGTTATTTGTTTAAAATACGTATCAATTGACATATACGCACCCGTTCCCTAATTAAAATCAACATATTTCGACAATTTTAGGGGACCTCCGCGAATTACCTGGATATAATCTGAAAGTATTATGTATATGGAAAGTTCCCATAATGAGTGTAACATACTATATGCAATATGTTCTACATAATGATGTAGGCCTATATGCAATTCATTAGAATATCCATGTGTCATATAGGATTAAAATAGATGTTCCATTGTATGGAAGGCATATAACTTCAATCGCCAGTTCACGAGAAAGAATTCATTATGTGAATATTGTATTACTTAAAAAATTACCGTTGTACTTAGTTTGCGTTACCGGAAATCGAGTTCACGGATCTCCAGTGTGTGAAGGGCTATGGACGAGACTAGGAAGTCAGCTGCCGTCACATATTATAGGCACGTAGGTATATCTAACATTGAAGCGGTGAGTCGGACTACACTTTGCGACAGTTTATCGACTATTACCCCCCCCCCCCCGCAAATCTTTGATGTTTCAGGGGGTATATTGGTAACAAGTGCATTATAATTAAAGGTACTCAATCCGATTCGGTGGTGCCCATATAATCAGATTCCAACAACAACAACAACAATATTTAAAAAAATGCTGCTTCAGTTATCAGAATCGATTAATTGCCCAAAAATAATGCTAACCACTGTCAACTACAGTATAAAATTGCCCGAAACGTGTTATTTATCAATATGTTGTTCCACAAAATTTGGCCTTTATATTATCAACACAAAGCGTCTTGATTTTAGAGTTATCCATCTTCATCCGCAATTTAGTCCGAGACCGTCGGCTCGTCGACTTTTTACTGGGCCACTATTAAATCTCGATGGTGAAAAATAATGGATTTCAAAAATCGATAAATAACTCTGAGCTTTGATAGGTCGGTTCCTCGACGCGAATCAAATATTTTCCACCGAAACCAAATAAATCGTAATTGAGGGGCGTTTATTCGGATTATGTCTCTTTAAGTCTAATTGAATTTAACATTCTAGCATAAAATGAAGTTCATTCCCTACTGGTAAGTTGCATAAATGACAATTTTGAAACTTTTTTTTTTAGATTTGTTCTTCTTATTTTGCCCCACCTGCATATTGCAACCGTTATAGTTGGTGGTTTGTCGTTCGAATTCGCGCTATATAACGCATTCAATTTGAGGATTTGTCCGTCCGTCTGTCTGTCTGTCCGGATTTTTCTCCCAGACTGCTGGTCCGATTTCAACCAAATTTGGTGTGGTGACTCGGAGTACCCTGGCGGAGGTTTTAACGGCGTTAGTTTTTCAAAATATTAATTTAAAACATTTTAATTAAATAACGAGAGGCCGATCACGATCGGCAGATGTTTAACCCATACCTTGGCGATGGTGATTAGCTATTTTCATAAATCTGTATACCAATTTTTCATGAGTATAAGACTTTCAACAATTCACAGCTTACTATTAATTAATAGTTCCCAAGTGGAATCAGACTTATTGGGCAACTTGCTCACATAAACACAATATGACCATGGATATGGCATTAAATTTCAAGATACAATGTCTGTAAACAGCAGAATATTATTAAATATGGGGTAAATATTTTCAAAACCATTCAATCAATACCAAAATACAGGTGAAGAAATTTATGTGTCATGATTAACCTGGATGAGATTATAAAAGTTATCGGTGAGAAATATTTGACCAATAAGTAGTCTCAAGAATACCAGCACCATTATTATTCTGCAGCCCAAATGCAATTGAGTGAATTTAAAAATAAGATATTTCATCTGATGATGAATATTCAATTGGTGATTTATAGAAATCCTTACTGAACCTGGTTCAAGGTGAAAGAGATAATTTAATATCTGTCTATCGGATATCATGCGTCTATGGAATGGGTTAATTTTAATCGCAAAATCCATGCAAGCGAAAAGTGGGTAACTCCAACACAGATACATGCATGTGTTATAGAGTGATAAAGCTAAATAACCCAACCACAGTCAGACAGATGCACCATAGCTGTTAAATATATAATAGTTACAAAATTAAGCACATAACATCATAATAACTCTATTTATCTACTTCTTAAATTAGAACCGGAGTCATAATATCATTGTGTTAGCTACATATCAAAAAGTTATGAGATCATTGAATTAGAGACCAATCAATACTTGAACATCTATACAAGTGATGGGTGTATAGACCTGGATATTAAATGTGATTGATAATGGTTGGATATAAAATATTTTAAAGCAGAATTATCAGATAAATAAAGGTGAGATATGAGAATGGTCAGATTGAAAATATTAGAGTCATAACATTGGATTGCATACAGTATATCTATGGTTAATTTTATTCTAAGCTGATAATTTGAAAGATACAATGTCTGTAAACAGCAAAATATCATTAAATATGCAAGGGAAAAGTGGATCACCATCAACCTGGACATAGAATAAGAGAATGATCAGATGAAAAACATCAGAAGACCATATGATGTGCGGAGAGGTTTAATAATGTTCAATGATATCATATGATGGAACTATGGAATGGGTGGGTTAATTTATTTCTAAGTTACAGTGTGAGTGTAAACAACAATGTCTATAAACATCCCAACAAATAAACAATGGACTATTCCAATTTGTAATTTTGGAATAGGTGTAAATTAACTAATAATGAACCAGTTTCAACAAATGGGTTAACTTATTATTGCACAGACCAGAATAGAGACCCATCCATTAATTATATTCTTGACAGCCACCTGCAAGCCACCAAGGCTATCTAACTCAATCTAGTGTACAGCTAAAATAAACCAGCCAGCAGTACCACTATCAGGCTTTATAGCATGTCATATCTTATGTCCATAGTGAGATTTAACTCATTTCAATAACACACATGGTCTGTTAGATATGTTCTCTTAAAATTCCCAGCAGTAATTACTTGAATTATAAAGGGTCATAACTCTGTTAAAATATATCGGATCAAACCCATATTCGAACTCGATCTGTTGTTAGGGGTGATAAATTCATATACCAAATTTGGTGTTGATCAGATGAAAAATGTTTTGAGTCATAGCAGCTTGGGTGAATTCTAAGTAAACATAAGAGTGAAAAGGGTTAATTAAACAATACCAAAAACCATACAGACGAAGGACGCGCTAAGAAAAATCTAGGTAAGAAATATGAGGCAGATCAGAAGAAATATGTTCAACTTATTGCATTGGATAGCATGTGTGTAAAGGGTTAATTATTTTCTAAACCGATCAACCAATCAATACCAAATACTATACAGATGAGGGGCGTGTCATCATAAACCTACATATCAAATATGAACACAATCGGACAAAATATACTTCGGTTTTTGCATCGGATTTTTGTTTTTTTAATTTTATTTTCGAAAAAAGGGTCATAACTCCTTTAAAATAAATCGGATCAAACCCATATTCGAACTCGATCTGTATTTTGGGCTCTGAAACTCGCAAACCAAATTTGGTTCCGATCAGATAAAAATTGTTTGAGTTATGACAGCATGCGTGAATTCGAAGTCGAAAAAGGGCCATAACTGCGTAAAGTGTCTACGGACAGACAGACAGACGGACGGACGCACGCACGACGAGTGGTCAACCCGGACGTCGACATTATGTTTACCATACTATGGTATGGGTAAACATAAAAACAAGCTCACTATGGGCCTATTTCAGCACCAGATGTACGCTCTTGATATAGATGCGTCTCACTGTGGCCCGCGCCATCCAACATAATAACGGATATATTAAGTCCACTATGGGCTGATATCAGAACCAAATAAGTCCAATATGAACCTATTTGTCCGATGATATGTTGAAGTAGCATAATAATATGATCAATATATATAAAAGATTAGTATCTGTCCACAGGGGCCACAGGCTCCTAATGCCCAAAGGGCCGCAGCTAATTGGTTTATTACCCAATATTCATTTTCATATAACTCTTTTAGTACCAAATACAATTTCTGTGCTAATTTCGAACATTCACTGTTTACCAAAACACGACCAATACGCGAGCATTCTTTTTCGTATGCGTTTACTTAAATGGGGACTGTACACTAAATCCGGCCATTTATGGGACCATCTCCTTTTATACTCCACAGAATATATGGCCAAAAATTCCTTATAGCGTAAAAATGGCAAATACGTTTTCGAGGGGTGTACGTGCCTAATTTTATACAAAGAAACGCAGTATCACGTGTAACCTGGGGAACATATAGCTCTAAATACAAATGAATCATATGTAGAAATAACAAGAGATGAGTTGCCACTCCCAAAACAGTTTATTTAAGGATGTTTTCTCCGTTACCACCATAAAACATAGAAAATCGACGAGTTAACTACAACTGCTAATCTCATCCGACGGAACGTCTATCAAGCCCAAAATATCACGTGAGCATGTTGAAATTAATATCACAAGACTTTTGTATATGGTTGTAAACAATATGCGGTTTTCTCCGTTACCAGCGAACATCAGAAGGTCATTCTTTCGGCACATTTGAACCCTTGGCGATACTATATCGGCAGTCTGGGTTTATTTGACTCAGTTCAACACAAAAAACAAACCCGGTTAATTACAAATAGGGGAGACCCGGGCAAAGCGGGACAACAAATGTTTTCAAGGAATTTTAGATAGGATTTTCGCCGGAAAAATCTGGAAAGCCGTTGATTGGTATATAATTCATTGGCGCATATAATCGGGTGATCATTGATATCAAACACCATTTAGGTATGTCCCTTTTGGAACATCTTGTGTTGTCCCACTTTGACCGTGCCTTTGGGCAAATCAGGACACCGCACTGGGCAAAGTGGGACACTGTGCCAGGCTATCCGGGCAAAATGGGATAGCAAAATCAAAGAGACAGTGCGGGTTGCCATTGCTCACACTGCTACAGACAGACGGGCTCTGAGTTGCAGATGAGTTTCTGTTGGGTTATGTATGATGGATTTTTTGTCTGGCGACCAGAGTTATCTATCTTAACGATATATTCACCTCGTTACAGTACCGATTAAAAGGTTACTTCCATTCCTTATTACTTATTCGAAATTTTTATAATTATGTCAAACAAAGGGTTTTGTGTGGTGCCCCCCCCCCCCCCACATATATTCTATCCACGCACCCATCCAGATCCCAAGTGGCCGCCGTCCAGAAGGGTACAAATAGGGCACCATGCCTTTTCTCAGCCGATTTAGGTCAAACAAAAGGTGTGTGTAGGGAGCCAATCTAAATACCGCCCCCCCCCTTCACCACACCACGATCCAATATGGAAACCAGAGACGTTCAAATAGGGCACCCATGGCATTTCTCGACCCCTTGGTCGATATAGGTAAAACAAAGGATGCCCCAAGATAATCTAAATATTCAGCCCTTTACCACCACCCCGGATCATAAGGGTTCAAATAGGACATCCATGCCATTTCGCGTCCCATTGACCGATTTAGGTTAAACAAAGGGTGTTGTAGGGTGCGCCTCCCCAGGCACTCTTTCCAAATACCTCACACACCTCAACCTGATCCAGAATTGTCGCTGTCCAGAGGGATTCAAAATAGGACACCCATGCTATCTCTCAGCCCCTTGGCCGATTTAGGTCAAACAAAGGGTGTTATATATTGTTCCTGGTGTCAAATACATCCACTATACATTTCGGATTCACCCACCAGCCAATATCGAAACAGACATATCTTCTTCCTTGTCAGTAATCATTCTAAGATGGGCGTGAAAGCTACCTGACAATAATTGGAAGCAGGTCATGGAAAGGGGCCGTGTGATGGAGTTGGAGGGACCTCCAAGAGGTTGGTTGACGTTGCAGTGAAGACCGGTAAACGTGTGATACAGAACACCGCCGCATTTTGTGATTGGGGCAATCACACCAAGGTTAATGTCGCATTTATTCACCTCAACGAAAGCGCCCTGTAATTGGTTTTCCCGATGTCCTACCCGTTCCTAGAACACTCAAGGTACACGCAGTTATTCCTACCAAACACGCAAACGGCACCGCTACCAGAGAAACGTCATGTTTCTGCGCCAATTGTTTATAGTTTCTAGCTTCAAATGGTGAATCCGAACTGAAATGCAATTGGAAGTTTACAACGATGTCTGCACCACATGTTCGCGATTCTATAATGGTCCACGGTCACCAAAAGGCAAGCGAGCTTTAAAAAATAGTGCGGAAAATAACTGTCAAGATGCGTACCCTTGTGGGAAGTGAGGATGGGTTTATGATGATCCACTCGACCCCAGTAAACGCGACGACTGGGTGTTGTGCTCAGATTGTGGCAAGTGGTTTCATGAATGTTGCGGAGAGGATTACGGTGTCTTTGACAACGGTGATAATTTCACGTGTTTGTCATGTTTAGACATATAGACTCAATGTGATGACACTAGTAACGATGACATTTATTATATTGATTTATATAGGCAGGAATTAATTGAAGGCTACTAGCTATTTAAAATTAATTTCGAATTGTCGGTTGTGAAATTCCAACCTAAGACTTGGGAGTCTGAAGCCCAGTCGGGAGGGGACTTGTTGAGCTGGAGGAGGGGGTGATCAGTAGTGTACAGTTGGTAATTTCAAGGTGGATTTTCACCAATATACATACGTGAAGTCTCTCTAGCCACATATCCTGTTTAGATCTACTTCTTTTAAAGTGATTATGAAAAGTTCTGACTGTTGTGATCTCCAGAGTCCCAGTCTTATCATTCTTTGCAGTCTGGTGAGCGACCACACAGTCATTGACTGTCTTGTTTTGGAAACTTGTCCAAAACCGGTTTGAGTATAGCAAAATATTCCTCATTCATAAACTTGTATACATGTCGTATATAACTATATATAGGTTTTTTCTCCGTTACCATCATGTCCATGCTAATATTACATCGGGCGTTTGAATTGTCAGGTATTCCTTGTTCGACATATATTAACACATTCTTATATTTATGTAATTAAATAAAATTGAATGCCATGATTATGCAGGTCTTATATTTAGATGCACAGAATTGTGTGCACCAGCATAGATCAATGATATGGGTTTACTGGAAACACATACACATTCAAAGTACATGGGACTGCATGCATGTAGTTTCAAATAATAGTTAATATGTTTCCAGCGAAGTTAGAAATTCAACCGAACACGTTTGTGTCACATAGTATTCAAAATTTAGTGTGTATCAACGATTCGCAATATTTAGGAACATAAAGACCCAAAATGTATTTTCTCCGTTACCACGCCCACTGTAATATATGTGTGTCGCATATCACAAACGCCACATCAATATTTTCCACATGTTTTGTTTTCGAAAACGTATATATCCCCACATAAGAAATTGGCCAATTTTGTCTGTTTATAAACCATATAGAGTGATAGAGAGTGTTCGATTCGGAATGAATTTTTAATTGCACGGTAATCCTAAGATATACGGGTAGCCATTGACCCTAAATATATGGCTAGTGACAGTTAGAATCATGAGTATTTTATAAAATTGCATGCATGTGACTATAGCCACCATTGTGTATTGATTCTGACAATATAAAACTGTTGCCACATGTTTAAATGGACTGCACGTAACCATATGCTACCTTTTCGGGTTGGCCGGTAACGGAGAAAACATGCATAAAAATGCCTACCGTTTTCATGGCATCTGAAAAATAGGAACATGATCCTCCGGTGCTCATTTTAACGTGACACATTCCACACATACTATATTTTCATATTATGATGATGATAACCGGCATATCGAAAATTTATTTTTTCGAGTTGATTGCAAACTACATGTCGATTTAAGGAATTTTAGGCCATATGCAACAAATGAATGAATTTGATCCATGTGCTAGTTCAAAATACACTCGTGTGCTCTATGAACTATGCAAACAACATGGTAATTACAATGAAATTGACTTTATGACTGGAGTCATAAAATCATTTTCATTATAGTTAACATGTTGTTTGCATCGCACGTAGAGCACACGAGTGTATTTTACAGTAAACCATGGATCAAATTCGTTCATTTGTTGCATATATTAATATATGCAACAAATGAGTTTAAAAGGAGATGGTCCCATAAATGGCCGGATTTAGTGTACAGCACCCCTTTAACGTAAATCTTGCAGTCTCACCATAAACCATGTATTTTGGTGTACTCGATTTCATACCTAAAGTCTACTTAATAACATTCAGATGTATGGTGTCTAATCAGTAGCAAAATTGGCTCTAACATACAATCAAAAATCTTATACAATTTTTACCGCTTTATCAGTAAACAATATTTAACAGCTTTATTCCCAAATTTACTAATTGGCTTAATTGATATGCAAACTCGTCCGGTGTTGTCGAAATTAATTCCAAGGTAAAATATCATATCGACCACTTCCATTTTATCAGTTTAAAATTAAAATATTCATTCGATTTCTTAATTATTACAAAATACCATAATTTTTGTGTTTTATCAACATTTATGGTGCGTTCACATGAAGCTGCAAGAAAATATCTGCAAGAAAATATCAGGTACAATTGTACCCTGTTATTTTCTTGCTGCAAAGATTACGCCCGTGCACACGCGGCAGTTTGGATAGCGTTGATTGAGATCAATCATAACAGTATTAGTCGTGGTGGTTCAAGTGAATTGCGTCCGGAAAACAACCTATATATAGTCCATATTGGCAATTCATTACATTATATATATATGAAATATCAACTCAACATATATTACCGCAGTCGGGTGGGATGATGCTGCTTGAGGCACCCACCAACCTGAAGCCACGTTGCTGCTCTCGTGCATAAAAACCTTCGATATATGATAAAATGGTCACGTCATTTGGAAATAGGTTCACGCCTGTTATAATTTAAAAGTACATGCATATGTGGGATGACAAAATTATTATGGTTTTGTGGCAATCGGATGACCCCATCCCCACCGAGATCCCATATGAAGTTTTCTAGAGTTGTTGTTTGGCTTGGTTCGTGGGGTTGTGGTGTATATTACATTACCAAATATACAGGGGTGCATGTGTGGACATGGGACCCCCTCTCACTATGGTCAAAGTTTTCACTAGTTGGAAATTTCAAACCTGACAAATTATGAGTTGGAAATTTCACACCAACAATGAGTTGAGATTGTTCTGGTAGTCTGATTTTCCAACCAGTAATGCATGTGGAACTTGTTGTTTTAGACCAACATTTACATTTCTATTACTTTTGGTCAAAATAGTGGTTTGAAATATCCAGGAGGTCCCTCCCTCCCCGGTGTTCAGTCAAAATTTCACGTTAAAAACAAGGCATGTGAGGTACCAGATGGGAAATTCAAAGCCGAGGGGAGGGGTGCAAATTTAACTATGTGATCTTGGTATTTGGGCCTGGTTCAAGGGGGGATTGTAGTTGGAAATCCAACATGAACATCCTCTATAGATATACGTCCCAACACACGTCCATATAATACTTCAGCGATTATGTCAACTCATCTAAAAATGGAATTAACAAGTCAGTTGTTGAAACAGACGATACTATGTGATATGTCATTAGCGCGCGCCGCGTGTATACTGTTCGGCAAATTATTGATATATGTGGTCCGATGGGCATTTTATTTATAGTTAATTGTTTTTTTCCCGGTTTAAAAGTCGAACTGCGCGACCAGGTGGCCGAGTCCGGTAAAAGATGTAGTTGGGAATTTCAATTTTGATTATTGTCCTTTACATTATTATGCCAATAAAGTTGATTTTTGGTTTGTGACAAGCTATATGTCAATTACCAATAAAAGAAATTTAAAAGATAATTTGTAAGTCTTATATTTCAACTTTTATAGACATTTTTAATTCTGCAGCCCACTGGGGGTTGTGGTCGAGTCGGCCGCCGGTTTGTTAATTAGGTGCTGGTTATTATTGTTATTTTAACGGAATTCTGAGTTGGTCATTCGCGAAACCAATATATTTTATATTCTATAATTACAATCATGGGTATATAATATATGATTTTGAGCGCGTTACCATTTCTGACTATGGTTTTCTTGTAACTCGAGTGCGTGAACAGTTACCATCGTATCCGTTTGAGATTATTTAACGGATACCGATAACTGCCAATCATGGTGAACTCATATCACCCACAGGCGACAACATATCAGTGCACTGCCTCCATCGGATATTTTCCTGTATTATTTTTTGCATTGGTCAAGTAAGTCACATGGGGCATACCTGATATTTTCTTGCCCGTCATGTGAACGCACCATTATGCCAAGCCTTCAATCATCGGTGTAATCGCCATATGCGTTAAATGCTCTCTACATCCCTTCTGGGCTTTCTGCGAACAAGACTATATCATCGGGTACAAAATGCACAATACACGTATATATTTTCATCCAAGTTATGTTCAAATACCTCTGATATTTATGTCAAACCATTAGTATAACAATTGCAAAGTGCAAACAACTGGCTATCTACGTAAATTACAGTAAGTGATATTGCATGGTGATCACTTTGATTATCGTCGGACGATTGAAGTTAAGCAACACCTACTGATCCTATTTAGAATTTTGATGGAGACAATTAGCCCAATCGGTAAATGTACTGTACCTGCCCATGCCAACATGTGCAATGCATTGTCATTGAGAATTACATCAACAGTAATATCGTACATGATACACCAATCACGGTTGTTGCGTATAGAGACACATGCAGGCACACTTTCAATGATAGAGTCACTAAACACTTCAACTTTCTTATGCTAACCTGATCACTGGGACATGTATCTAAAGTATATCTAGTATGCCATATATAACAAGAGGTGTGCACTCGAGTGCTAGCATACCCCCACCGTGGCAAATTCAACCCGCATTATCTGTAAACCCAACAAAAAAGATTTTGAACTTTAAAGAAAAATTCGGACTAATTATGTCGATATGGTGTCACAAGAAGCTTGTACAGAAAAAATTATTCAAATTGGTTCATATTTGTTAAAGTTATTAAGTCGGACAGAATTTTCTAAGTCAAAATAAGTCGAAAATGAAGTGTAATATTACGAAAAACAGTCTGAGCCAATCCCTAGCCGCACCATGTAGAGAGGGTATATTGTGAGAAGCATATGAATATGTATACCAAAAATTATTGAAATCGGTTCATATTTGGTTAAAGTTATTAAGTCGGACAGAATTTTCTAAGTCAAAATAAGTCGAAAATGAGGCGTAACTTAAAAAAAAAAACCGCAATTAGCATCATGCGGAGAGGCAGTCATAAGGAGATTGCATACAAAAAATTATTGAAATCGGTTCATAGTTGTTCGAGTTATGAGGTCGGACGTACTGGCCAAAGTATACTTGTGGGGTGACTGCACATACCCATGAATACTTGTGGGGTGCGATCTTTTGTTTGAGTAAATTGTGGGGTGCAACCCACAACTGACGATTTTTTAAAGAGCGAATATTACATATTCTGAGAAATATTATATTTACGAAATAACGGAGATGGTTTGTAAATAAAACAATTAGAAGAACAGCATGTTAAATTCATCGCACCCACAAGTACTCTCTGGTTAGTGCAGACGGACGGACGGACGGACGCACGGAGAGAGAAAGCGTGACGGACGGACGCAGTCAATCCAGTATACCCCCCATTTTCTTCTAAAGTGGGGGTATAATTATATATTGTATAGATCATAACACAATAAAACAATCCCATATTAGGTATAATTACTTTGTAATTAGGTGGAGAAAAGCCAAAAGGAAAACAATTGCAAACACTGTAAAAACGTTTCTTTTAATATATGAACCACTAATCCACCACGGCCATGTGTAAGTATTTTTTTTTTTGCAGACCCACACCCCTGCCAGGAATGTGAAAAAAAGATAACGAAACTGTCAAAAATTTGAGGCTTAGTTATTCAATATTTTAATTGAACGGAACAGAACATCATACCAGTTTATACACACACTATATAGTATAGTTCCAAAGATGATGGGATAAAAAGCCATACAACGTTTATGAATATCTTTTCCCCAGGAAAGGGTCACCCATTAATACAGGTATCAGAGTATATATATATATATATATAGACAGTACTAAACGCCAATAAATTATAGGGTAAGGGAGAGGAAAAATTATAATACTTGTCTAAATTTGAGGCTCAGTTACAAATGCTGATTTATGATCAATATATATTAACAGTGTTGGCTGGTGTTGGCGTATAATTTTTTTTTCTACACTCACCAAACTAGCCCAACGAATATGATGCACCTCTTCTTCGACTGAGTCTGTGAGTAATGCACACTCCAAGTGACTGACCAGAACCTGTCAACCGATATCACAATTAGAGTGAATACCGAGGCGAAAGTCATTCCATAGTCACAAAATATCCAAAAACCACACACGAAAGAACCAAACGGCCAGAATCCCAAAATATTATCTACAGTGTAGAAACTCATTGCTGTCACCGCCACGCCCAAATCCGTTATAGCTAGATTGAATATATATATGTTGAATAGAGTTTGGAGTTTTTTCTCCGTTCTTATAGCAATCATTACAAGAAGATTTCCGCTTATAGTTAGAAATATAATGATAAACAGTCCTATCCCAAGAACGACGCTTTTCCATGTTGTTTCTGGACCTGTTGATTTGTCAGTTGGTTCGGTAGCGTTAAAATGTATTGTCATTTCACACTTATTTCAACGCAAAGCTGCCACAGTGGTATTTATGTAAACTGGATCATTCGATGATTACAATCAAACCACTAAGATATGCTTAAACAATCCACCCAGGGGACCGAGAACGCACGTCCTGACAAACGTCATCGACCACGTCCAATAAGCAACTGGAAAAAAAATGTTCATTCCGATTGATAATTACATTCTAGCCGATGGTTCTATATAGAAGCGTACATTATAATTGAGATGCAACCTTGACAATTAAGCATAGTCAATATGTATAAGTATAGGAAGTCTCACAAAGACACTGGTGGAAAATATATCACATGTACTTTATCGGTGAATCGAAGATGCGCTATATGTCCACGGGCGCCTGTCGGACACAACATAATTTTGACAAGCTTTGTGGAGCAAAACCTGCTTGGTGTGTTTTCGGGATGAATCAGGTGCTATCAGTCCTCTATATATGTTACAGTGAATGTTTAAAATCAGTCAATTTGTAAATTGACTGAAATTTTCAGTCATTTTGTAAAATGCCTGTTTCACTCAGTCATTTTACAAATTGACTGAAAATTCCAGTCATTTTACAAATTGACTGAACTTTTTGTTAAATTTTTTGAAATATTGACTGAAATGATTTTTTAATATCTCTTGTGATGGAGTTAGTGACAACTCTGATGTAAATTGGCTCTAAATTTGACATAAATCCAAGAATGTCATAGTGTCTCTATTATTGTCCATTTATTCTGATTTATTTGCAATGTTTATTACTTGTACGTATTTGTGGAATTCATGCACATATATATTGCCTAGTCGCTGCTTGACGAAGTCCGACGGGGTTCTCCTGTGATATAACCTCCTTGGAATATATTAGGGCATATTTCAAACTGATTTATTCTGTATAACTTTTCCAGTATTCCCGATTTCACAGCAATCCGGTATAATCAGTCCTGTCAAGAACAGCGATGGTATTTCTATGCCCGCCTTTACCAGGACGTTTCATTTCCACGTTAATGAGTTTCTCAACATCGCCATATCTCAGAATTTATTAACGTCCGAGAATGTAGTACTGATTATTCGTTTAGTTCTTGTTGCACTGGATTCCTTCCACGCCAATCAAAGTGTAATATTCATTTCTCGTCATCAATAGAGACTTTCCATCTTATTTTCTTTTCTGAAGCAACTGCATGTTCACGAAATGAATGCTCAAACGTACCCTCAACTAAATCACCACTAGCCATACTGAATTATTTGGTTTGCAGAAGAACGTTTATATAACTTAAAGGGGTACTGTACGTCATTTTCATTTATTTCCCGATAATAACAACAATCTAATATCGATGATATATAGACAACAGTTACTATAAATAATTTGAGTCAAAGATGTTTTATGTAAACGTTCAGGTTAATAGGTTATCTTAAAATCAAAGTTAATAATTTGATATAAATTTAATTTATGGCTGGAGCCATAAAATAAATTACGAATTTCCTAGTAAAAGACGTAATCAAATTAATTAACGGATAGTGGATTGGGCAATACGTGGCACACATGATCGTGTAAAAAAATATGTTGATACGGGGCGTAAACTCAAGCCACTCACTGACTGTTGACTATACAATAACTGAAACAAGAAAACCATAGTCAGAAATGGTAACGCCACCAAGATCATATTATTAGCCATAAATATAAATTATAATATAATTATACTATAAAGTAGCTTTAAAATTTTATGTGGGAAATTTGCATACTTCCATATTTCAAGTTTTCCCGTTTCTCGTGTTATACATTACATTCTTCAAACTGTCTTCTTTATTACACAAGCTGATGGGCCCGACTTCGTCCGGGCTGTTTCCCATCAGATTTCCGGAGAAAGGCGCGATTTGACCTTGAATTGACTATTTCGAAAGTCAAAGTCAGGTCAGGGTCATGATTTGACCCGTCCAAAACACTCCCCCGACAAAAGTACCCATAGGTATCAAATTTCGTCGAAATCCATCCGTTTTACCAGATTTGACCTTTGATTGACCACATTGAAGGTCAAGGTCACTCCGATGTCAGGATTTGACCCATTCAAAACACTCCCCGGACAAAAGTATCCCTAGGTATCAAATTTCGCCGAAATTCGTCCGTTTTACCCAAATTGAAGTTGCATTGACAATTTTAAAGGTCAAGGTCAGGTCGGGGTCACGATTTGACCCGTCCAAACACTTCCCGGACACAAATACCACTAAGTAGCAAATTACGTTGAAATCTATGGAAAGTCGAAGAGGACATGTTAGTTGCTAATTGCTAGATATACGACGCACGACTTGTCGCGGTTTTTTAAAAGGTGTTTCAAACTAGGAGATAGAAGTATTCTGCGTTTCAAATGGTGATGAATTAGAGTATTTTATTCAAATTTTATGGCATAAATTGTTATTAAAACCGTATATACTATAACAAAAATGAATGACTCCAAAATTAAGTGGGCCTTTAAACAAAGTCACAATTGCAGTTAGGCTCATCTCATACTCGTCTATTCAGCGATATCCTGCTGCGCAGTTTGTTATAGCCTCCAGCATTCATTGAGCGTTATAGCCCCACTGTAATAATTCGCCTTTAGCAGGCGTACTGGTTACGTAGCGTTTTTCCGAAGACCCATAACTCCGAAGGTCCGATTCTCCGAAGGTCATATTCTCCGACGCCCCGATTCTCCGAAAGCCCATAACTCCGAAGTCCCGATTCTCCGAAATCCCATAACTCCGAAGACCCATAACTCCGAAAGCCCGTAACTCCGAAGGCCTATAACTCCGAACGCCCATAACTCCGAAGGGCCGATTCTCCGAAGGTCCGATTCTCCGAAGGTCCGATTCTCCGAAGATCAAGGTTTTATCGCTTATTAAATAGTGTACAGTCCAGTGGCGGGGTCAATGGGGCCCTAGGGAAGACCGCCCCCAAAAAACATGTCAAATGTCATGTAAACGTCAGGAAATCCCTCCTAGGCATTCAAATATTCACAGTGTTCCTGCCCAGGGGAGCCCCCGGACCAACGATTGGGGGCGACCCCTCCCATGTATGCGCTCCCCAAATCAGGCCTTCGTGATATGCTTTCGGCATATCATATGCATGATATATCCCCCACATATCCCCCACATATGCTAATTAATGTGCACCCCTAAATGGGAACCCTGGCTCCGCCATGCACTGGTGTGCAGCGGGTATATTATAACGAAACGCTGCAAGGATGTCAGAGTAGCCTAACATGCACAGGGGCGACAAGTTCTTCCCCGTTCACCCCTGTACATTTTACTCCGGCATCTCATGGGCCAACGTAACGTTATAGTATCTGGTATATAGTCAGTGGCGGGCCAGGATTCCCATTTAGGTGGGGGCAGTAGGAAAAGTTTGAATATTGCCCCATGAACGATTTCCGGGCGTTTACATGACATTGGACATGTTTTGGTAGGGGCCCATATTGTCTGAAATAGCAAGTAGAGGTTTAATGGGGGCAGTGGGAATTTTGGGACACCTTGGCTTCGCCACTGGACTGTACACTATTTAGTAAACGATAATACCCCGATAAAACAAAATCTTCGGAGAATCGGACCTTCGGAGTTATTGGCCGTCGGAGAATCGGCCCTTCGGAGTTATAGGTCTTCGGAGTTATAGGTCTTCGGAGAATCGGCCCTTCGGAGTTATGGGCTTTCGGAGAATCGGATCTTCGGAGTTATGGGCCGTCGGAGAATCGGGTCTTCGGAGTTGTGGGCAGTCGGAGAATCGGGTCTTCGGAGTTGTGGGCCGTCGGAGAATCGGGTCTTCGGAGTTGTGGGCCTTCGTAGTAATAGGTCTTCGGAAAACCGGTCTGACACCGGCGTACTCTTGTTTCAGATTATTGAGATATTAGGTCACACGTAATGACATTAAATCGCAGGGAACATAGCAATTGTGTGGGCTGCTTGGCGTGAATATGTAATGAGAAATAAGGTCATACGTAATGACATTAAACTCAAGAAAACCCGCGAAAACAAAACAAAAACACATTTAATGTTTTAAGTTATTTCCTTCATAAAAAGAATCTTCGTGATAATGAACCCTCTCAATACTTTAGAAACTGAATTAACCTTAAAATAACAAAAACCATTAGAATAGAGAACCTTCGGAATAGCGAACATTCAGAGAAATTTTGGAATAGTGTACCTTCGGGATATTGAACCTTCGGACTAGAGAAATGCCCCCCAATATTCATATTTTATGTCCAGAGTTCAAAGGTATGGGCCCATAAAATTCTAAATTTGGCCCTTAAAATATTGAACCCCAAATTGGAGCCCGCACAGAACAGCACTTAAGTCAACTGTACCTGTGTCATTAGTCCAAGTCTTCTTGTACTAAAACCAGCTAAGATATTGGGATGGCGATGCTGGTGTTTAGTCCAAGACCGCCCTATATGCTCGCTTATGACACGGCTTAAGCGTTAGTGACCCGCTCAAATAAAACCACAATTATATGAAATAAAATATCACAATTGCGACAATAAACGGATATTTTCCGCAGAAGACATGCTATTTTATCTGAAACCCACATCAGTTGTGAATTTAAAACGGTAATTTAATGCGAAAAGAGACATTTACCTCAATGTTTACAATTTTTTAAAAGTATGCGAACTCGGTTGACCTCGCGAACTGTGTTCGGCATTTTCCGTTGAAAATATTCCGTAGATTTTGGACAACGCAAATTACGATGAATTCTCCATTGTAATCGTAATTATGTGTGTCAATAAATAAAATAATAAATAGATTAATTAAACATTGGAGATATAAATGTAATACACTAAATAAAAGAACCTTAAGTTTGAAAAGTCCCACTAAAACGGAAGAACTATATTTCGAAACTGTGTGATTCGGTTCTCCGATTATTTTATCAACACAGATGTCAAAATGCACATCACACGCATGGCAAGTCAGACACAAGAGTTCTAATTTGCTCCAATTTTGACAAGTTGCTTGCGAAAATTGTCAACAAAACTACCGTTCTGATCCTCCATTATGTCATCAAGTTTTTAGTGCGGGAATTGTTCTGAAAGCACATAGAAAACTGGACTTTCGGGCGATCGGTTTTCGCCATTTTTGTTCGGAAAAACCGCGCTATATATAGAAATGGAAAGTAGAATTCCCAGAACAAACAGCGGATTATGCCGAACTTATTCGGACCACTTCGGCTTTCGGTTAAAACGTAAACAAACAGAGAAACAAATCGATGTTTGTGGCAATCAACCGGAATATTCTATGTGTAATTTAACATTAAAGTTAGATTATTATACACCATTATGACCATAAGATGTAAGCCTTTCCGATGTATATAGCATCATGTAGTGATTTGCTAGGTAAATCGAGTAAAATACACCACAAATTCCCGCCACAGATCGTGGGCGTAACTCGTGTGATAGGATTGGTATACAAGCGGGCTTGGACTAAACACCAGCATCGCCATCCCAATATCTTAGCTGGTTTTAGTACAAGAAGACTTGGACTACTGTGTCATGTCCCAATGCTGGATGGTCCATATATACCACAACATTCATATTATATATGCCAAGAATTCAAAGGTATGGGCCCACGTAATCACATTAAATCTCAAGAAAACCCGCGAAAACAAATCAAAATCACATTTAATGTTCTAAGTTGTTTCCTCCTGTATCTGTATCGGTGTGCGCGCAGGATCAGTTCGGATGTGAGCACACACTCCATAAAAGGAATCTTCGTGATAATGAACCCTCTCAATACTTTAGAATATAGAATTAACCTAAAAATAACAAAAACCTTCGGAATGGAGAACCTTCGGAATAGCGAACCTTCGGAATAGTGAACCTTCGAAATAGCAAGTATTCAGAATAGAGAACCTTCGGAATAGTGGACCTTCGGGATAGAAACATGTCTCCACAATTACACCGGTGGCGTGAACACATGTGCTAATCTTTGTTGGACTATCGTCACTATCGGAACGGTTTATCTCAAGTACGAAATACCTAACCATAATACATTCGCCCAGAGGATTATCGATCGTCCGCTCAAACATAAGAAACTCTACACCAGTGTACACCCACTGGCGTGGCGGTAATGAGTATTATTACGCTGGTCATCCTATAATACATTGAGTAAACCCCGTTGCGGCACGAGTGAATAGTACATGTAGGTTTGCTTTGAGGGAAATTTTTATTATTAATTGTTTTTCTTCGGATCCACGAGGTGCATCGTGAACCCAGCTTCAACCAAATGTCAACAGTTCGACGAATAAAGCTCCATAAAGTGGTGAAATGCTCGAATAAGCTTCCATGTTTCAATTTGGTGTGTTTTCAGCTCCAAGATGAGTGCGTAGTGATAAATTTGGCCAACATTGTCAACGTTCCATTGATACAGATAATTTAGGAAACTAAATCTACATTCACATTGGAATTTGCTGCATTTAAAGGTACTCAATCCGAATTAACGTTCGCAAATTACTATTTCCTTGGCTTCGGGGGTAAAAAATATTTGATTCGAGTCGAGGAACCCACCCATCAACGCTGGCCGGGAGTGATCAGATATCGATGTTTGAAATTTATTATTTTAATTTTATGTGGCCCAGTAAACTGTCGACGAGAAGAACTTATCTGACCAGATAGCGGATGAATATCGATAACTCTAAAATTCACTGACTTTTTTGTGTCAATTATTTGACAAACTGGCAAAATTCCGTTGAACAAAACGTTGATAAATAACAGGTTTTGGGCAATTTTATACTATAGTTGACTGTGGTTAGCATTATTTTTGGGCAATTAATCGATTTTGATAACTGAAGCGGCATTTCAAAAAATGTTGTTGTTGGAATCTGATGATATGGGGACCGTCGAATCGGATTGAGTACCTTTAAGTAAGAAAATATTGACAATTGCATGAAACACTCCACGGTGTTGGGAGTAAAATCCATTGCGGGCATGATTTTTGCCCGCGTCGGAGTTTACTCCTACCCGTATTACGTTTTACTTTACCGATATGCAGAGACGTGGCGACAGGGGGGGGGGGGGGGGGGGTTGGGGGGGTTGGGGTGTCTCACCCCCAACTTTGGTCAAAATTTTCAACAGTTGGAAATTTCATACCTGCTAAAACATTAGTTGGAAATTTTATACAAACAATAGGTTGAAAATGTTCTTGTAGTTTGATTTTCAAACAATTTATTGGGGGAATTAATTGTTTTTGGACCAATATTTGCATATTTTTGGTTAAAAGTTTGGACTGAAATGGTTATCAGTTGGAAAGTTCCAACCTTATGGGGGGGGGGGGGGGGGGGTGACAGGTTGTAAATTTCCAACACTTGTCCTGGTCCCTTTCCCGTGGCCAGTCAAAAACTTCTAGTTAATTTAAGAAAACATTATTGTCATACATTTGGTTAACATTGTCATTGGAATTGTCATCAGTTGGAAATTTTCCAACCTAAGTGGGTGTGTCAGGTTTGAAATTTCCAACTCTAGGAAGGCTTGAGGCTAGTCTAGATGCTAGGATTTTGCGATTTTCTTGTTCAGATTTCAAAATTTTCCCACACCGGGCCGAACCATGGTCGGCCCGGTGTGTCATTGTCCCTCCCCCGCGGCCAATACAAAACTACTACTTAGTTTAAGAAAAATAATCAACAATTTTACTACATTTGGTCAAAGTTGTGGACTGAAATGTTCATCAATTGGAGAATTTTCCAACCTGAGAGGAGCATGAGGTTTTAAATTTCCAACACTAGGAAAGCTTCAGTTGAGGCAAATCTAGATGCTAGGATTTACGATTTTCTTGTATATTTTTCAAAAATTTCCAAACAACCATGGTCAGCCGGGGTGTCCTGGTCTCTTGCCCGTATGCAATTTTTCAGGTTAAAATATCTGATTGTTCTCATACCAGGAATAATAGAACCATGGTTTATTAACATGTAGGATATTAGGCCTGAGCACTGAGGTGCAAGGGGGTGCAAATGGAATTATGCAAAACTTGTGTTTGGTCTGATTCTGATTCAAGGGGGGGGGGGGGGGGGGGTGCAGTTGGAATTTCCCAAGGTGGACACCCCCCGAACGGAAACCCTATAGCCACGTCCCTGCCGATATGTACGGTATGTTTGGAAAGATGTCTTTATTCGAGTTACAGGATAGGGATTTTTGAGGTTTTTTTTAGTAACAAAACACGTCAAAGATAGAGTGTCCCATATAGACTGCTAAACTTTTTCAAAAAATATCTCGAGAGTGTCTGCAGTGAAAGTTTTGCTGCATATGAATTTATGAAACTTAAATTTACCCAGACACTCTGAATGTGCTCGACTAAGATTGTGTTTTTCTCGAGAATTGATATCTGAATTTTCTCTGAACTACTGTCACACTATAAATAGGCATTGCCTATCATATGTCTTCCATTGGTTAGTATAACTTCTAAATTGACTACTTCTGTCTAATTAGACTAACCCTGGTATGGAAAATTCTAACTGTTATGGCCCGATGTGCGGTTTACTGACGCCCGCACCGGGGTTTACTGCCCGCAGCGGGGATTATATGATGACCAGTGTGATTATGGTGAGTAGCATGCATATAATATAACATTTATTTGGACAATGTGTATTTTCGGAATCCGGCTAATCTGACATCCGTAACATTACTTCGTACTCAACAGACTTTCAATTAATGGCAATCTGGTTACATTATTCTACGACTCAGAGACTATAGAAACCGAACAACACCATTTGAGTACAGTATCCCTTTAAACCATTCTGTCTGGATCATCCAGCCTGTCTCGTTAATTATTAAGTCATTTAAGTCATCAACCGGCTTCATTCATTCGTGTTAATACAGATACACTTGTGTGATGAATGCAAGCTAAATCAAGCTACTATTTTTTGTAGAAGTGCTACTTATTATCTAATAAATCTTGACTTCAATTCTCAGCAAGGAATTGTGATAGCTTGTGTGGTTTCTGCTTTCAAAATGTTACAAAAATAATTTCAGTCAATGTGTCAAACAAGACAGTCAATGACTGTGGGTTGCTCACCAGACTGTAAAGACTGGGACTATGAAGACTACAAGAGTCAGTAATGACTCAGTATGTGACAATATCACTAAATGACAAGTAGTTCTAAACATGGACATAGCTGGAGGTTCTCCGATGAGCAGGGCTCTTCAACTTGAAATTTCTAATTGCACACCACTGACAAATCTCCAACCTCTTACCTTTTAAAGAAGACGACCATACCAGTGATACCACAGTACTAAGTTCACAAAAATCATTATGCACATCCCTCTTAGGTTGAATTTTACAACTGGTACCAGTACTTCAAGCTCTCAAACATTTGAAAATTACTAAAACTAAAATGTGTGGCCAAATTGGTCCAACAGTTTAACCTGAAGTAGGAACATATGGACTGTTGGTATAAAAACATACATATTGGAAAATAAAACCAAACTATGAGAACAATTCTAACCTATTTTTGATGTGAACATCTAATCTACATCTAATGTTATACCAGGCGTGAACTTTTCAACTGTTTAAATTTTGATCAAAGTAGGGGGTCAAAACCCCACTCCCTCTACACTCCTTCCCCATTGCCTCAAACATTGCCCCCCACCCAGGCTGCCTAGAAATCAATATTATTATACCAGTACCAAACAGGATTAGAGGAGAGTTAAATCTCTTAGCTCTGCCCCTATTAGAACAAATGTGAATCTCCACCTATAAGATCCATTCATCTAGTATTATCAATATACCCCTCCCCCAAATTTTAAATAGGATATGATTTCACCTGGATAAGTGGTGGTTAAGAAAATAATACTGGAACAGCCAAGTCTGTATTTGGTATGTCTGATCTTTGCAGAATGAGGTCCCCAAAAGGTGAATTTAATGACACTATTCCCCAAGGTGGAATAGCATCAACGAATTCACCCTCTGTGGTCCTCATTTCCGAACAAAGACCCCATTTGAACAAATCTGAACCCGGTCACCCAAGGCCCATCCATACCAAATATAAGCTAATATAGGCTTAATGGTTCTTGAGAAGAAATTATTTTAAGATTTACTATGGAGGGAAAGAGTTATGGCCCTAGCTTTGCACCTATTTGACATGAACTTATTTGAACAAATCTGATTGTGAGTCACATAGGGAACATGCACACTGAAATATATAAACATATTTGGTCGTTAATATGGAGAAGAAAACAAATGTTGATAGACGGATGGATAGACATCACAACAGACAAACGGATGGAAGGACCGCCTGACAGACAGAAGACAAATTCAATCCAATATACCCCCCCCCCCAATGTTTCTTTGAAAAATCAGGGTATGATTTCATCCGGATAAGCGGTGGTTAAGAAAATAATATGCCAGCCAAGTCTGAATATAGTGTGTCTGACATTTGCAGAATGAGGTCCCCAGAAGGTGAATTTAATGACAATATTCTGCAAGGCGGGCTAGCATCACCAGATTCATCCTCAGTCTGATTAGGCCTCACCAGCCATGGGAAACCTAGGAACAGATTGAAGTTCTACAGTTAAAGTTTGTAATGCACACCCATTGAGCACCTCAATTATGCATTTTATCTTCTGCAAATTAGGGGGACATAGAAACTGAACAGAAGGGAACAAGTAAAAAATTAACTAAAACAAAACAATACTTAAGATACTTCCAAAAAGATGATGCCTAAGCAGAATTATGTCCATGGAGGGTGTATTTGGTGATGCTAGCCTGCAGTACATGTGAGAGGGGGATGGGTAATGGAATATTTCTGTAATTTCATTAAAGATTAAAGTTTCATAACTCTGCAGATGTTATAATGGGGTCACTTTTTTTCAAATTTTCTAACATGTTTAAAAAATATTTGTTTGTTAAATTGAGCAAGATGAAAATTCTGCTGGGCCATGTGGGAGGGGAGATGGGTAATGGAATATTTCTGTAATTTCATTAAAGATTAAAGTTTCATAACTCTGCAGATGTTATAATGGGATCACTTTTTTCAAATTTTCTAACATGTTTAAAAAACATTTGTTTGTTAAATTGAGCAAGATGAAAATTCCAAAAATCTGAATTTAACCAAAACAAATTTTGTTGGAGTTATGTTACTGGCTCCGCCCACACTCGACCCAGATACCTCATTTGAACAATTCTGAATAACAATCCCCAAGGACCCTTTGTACCAAATATGAACCCATTCGGCCAAATGAAATTTGAGAATAAGTCGTTGTAAGAATTACTATGGTGGGAAAGAGTTATGGTCCTGGCTTCGCAACTATTTGACCCAGTGACCTCATTTGGACAAATCTGAATGAGAGTCACCTAGGGAACATCCACACCAGATATGAACCCATTCGGTCCAATGGAATCCGAGGAGATGTTCAAATAATTGTTGACGGGCGGATGGACGGACGGACGGACGATGGGCGGAAGGGCGACGGACGAGGAGTGATGACTATAGCTCCACCGGAGACTTCGTCTCAGGTGATCTAAAAAGTATACCGAATAATTTCAGTCAATTTGTAAGATGACTGGAAATTTCAGTCAATTTGTAAAGTGCTAGAGTACCGTATACGGCTCTTTAGCCGGGCTGTTAAAGTACCATATCCGGAAATTTATACGAACTGCTAAAGTACCGTATACGGCCGTACGTATGCAGCACTTTAGTAGTTTGACAAGAGTACCGTCGACCTATATATTTGATTCGCATGCCACGTGCATATACATGCACAATTGCGTCTTCAGTAATATGGACTGCATGGTTTGGCTTTGGACTTTACCTAAATTGGATGCCCCAACATATCAAGCAACGTTATCGTGTTTTTAATAAATTGCCAAGAGCTCGGCGATATCGGCAATCATGCAAAATCTCTTGTCGTAAGTCACGGTTGATCACTGGTAACGCTGATTTGTCGAAAAACGCAGAAATTAATCTGTTTTCGGCAAGTCTACTACAAGTAATTTTTAGTAGTTTGCAATGCAAGTGTGTGAACTTGCCATAACTTGTGAACTTGCCTTAATAAGACAATGTGAATTGATTTGGCTTTGAGTGCACTCTTTACAGACGGATTCATTAACGGTGGTCAACACATAATTTTTTGCAAATGGTCATCCCCACTCCACAGGCAATTTATTTCTTATAAACAGAACAAGTTCTGCGTTCAATTATCCTAATTTTGTGGAAATATAGCATCTGCCTATATATTATAATTGCGCTAATTCGTTCTTCTTCTTCTTCTTCTGATTTTAGCAATAATCCATCCTTTCAATGTCAATGGAATGCCATATATGTACCAAGGGTCATTGACCACCCCCACTGAAGGTTAGGTAATTGATCTGTATAGATAGCTTGTCGGGATGATAATTCTGGTTTCAGCTGACACACATCGACAAAACTCGAGATCTGCATACCTGATTATCAGATGATTTTGTATTTTACCATGAGATACGATTCGAGTCCAGATTGTCCAGTAAGTTTACCCTATTTTGTGATGTGGATAAAGTTGTACAATTATAGACGCCCAACCCTTGTTTAAATTTTAACAGCGAGTGTCACAAGCTACCAAACCCGTGTACTAACCACTCAGCCAGTGTCGCATACACAACGAGTGTCTCAAACCGCCAATGATGCGGTGTCCTTATTAAACCACCCAACGGGTACGTGTCGCAAACTACACATCGGGTGTTCCAAACCATCTTCTATATGAAAGTGTCAATGACACTGTAGCTCAACTTGGAAAGGGAATAATTTAATGTATTACAGTCAATGGAGCGATTAGGAATGTGGAAAGTTGAATGTCTAATACTTGTTTATAGACATGAAGAGAAAAGTAAAATCCAAGATGGCTGCTGGCGGCCATGTTTTCGGCCGAATGACCCCAAAATGATTGTATCCCATCTACATGTCATCGTTAACATCCATGACAAATTTTATGACGATCAGACTAAAGGTACGACCTGTAGCCTATGCTAAAGAATTTAGTCATACAAAGAGTAAAATCCAAGATGGCTGCTGGCGGCCATGTTTTTTGGCCGAATGACACCAAAATGACTCGTTCCCATCTACATGTCATTATTAACATCTATGACAAATTTTATGACGATCAGACTAAAGGTACGACCCGTAGCCCATGCTAAAGAATTTAGTCATACAAAGAGTAAAATCCAATATTAACAACCATGACAAATTTCATGATGATCAGACAAACAGTACGACCTGTGGCCCATGCTAATGGATTAAATTTTGAAATCCAAGATGGCCACTGGCGGCCATGTTTTTTGTCCGAATGACCCCAAAATGACTCGTTCCCATTTACATTCCAATTTCAACAGCCATGACAAATTTTATGATGATCAGACTAAATGTACGACCTGTAGCCCGTGCTAAAGGATTTAGTCATACAAAGAGTAAAATCAAAGATGGCTGCTGGCGGCCATGTTTTTCTGCCGAATGACCCCAAAATTACTCGTTCCCATTTACATTCCAATTTCAACAGCCATGACAAATTTTATGATGATCAGACTAAAGGTACGACCTGTAGCCCGTGCTAAAGGATTTAGTCATACAAAGAGTAAAATCAAAGATGGCTGCTGGCGGCCATGTTTTTCTGCCGAATGACCCCAAAATGACTCGTTCCCATCTACATGTCATTATTAACATTCACGACAAATTTTATGATGATCAGACTAAAGGTACAACCTGTAGCCCGTGCTAAAGGATTTAGTCATACAAAGAGTAAAATCCAAGATGGCTGCTGGCGACCATGTTTTTTGGCCGAATTACCCCAAAATTACTCGTTCCCATCTACATGTCATTGTTAACATCCATGACAAATTTTATGATGATCAGACGAACAGTACGACCTGTGGCCCGTGCTAATGGATTAAATTTTGAAATCCAAGATGGCCACTGGCGGCCATGTTTATTGGCCGAATGACCCCAAAATTACTCGTTCCCATCTACATTCCAATTTCAACAGCCATGACAAATTTTATGATGATCAGACTAAAGGTACGGCCTGTAGCCCGTGCTAAAGGATTTAGTCATACAAAGAGTAAAATCCAAGATGGCTGCTGGCGGCCATGTTTTTTGGCCGATTGACCCCAAAATGACTCGTTCCCATCTACATGTCATTATTAACATTCTTGACAAATTTTATGATGATCAGACTAAAAGTAGGACCTTTAGCCCGTGCTAAAGGATTTAGTCATACAAAGAGTAAAATCCAAGATGGCTGCTGGCGGCCATGTTTTTTGGCCGAATGACCCCAAAATTACTCGTTCCCATCTACATGTCAATATTAACATCCATGACAAATTTGATGATGATCAGACTAAAGGTACGACCTGTAGCCCGTGCTAAAGAATTTAGTCATACAAAGAGTAAAATCCAAGAAGGCTGCTGGCGGCCATGTTTTTTGGCCGAATGACCCCAAAATTACTCGTTCCCATCTACATGTCAATATTAACATCCATGACAAATTTCATGATGATCAGACGAACAGTACGACCTGTGGCCCGTGCTAATGGATTGAATTTTGAAATCCAAGATGGCCGCTGGCGGCCATGTTTTTTGTCCGAATGACCCCAAAATGACTCGTTCCCATCTACATTCCAATTTCAACAGCCATGACAAATTTTATGATGATCAGACGAACAGTACGACCTGTGGCCCGTGCTAATGGATTAAATTTTGAAATCCAAGATGGCCACTGGCGGCCATGTTTATTGGCCGAATGACCCCAAAATTACTCGTTCCCATCTACATTCCAATTTCAACAGCCATGACAAATTTGATGATGATCAGACTAAAGGTACGGCCTGTAGCCCGTGCTAAAGGATTTAGTCATACAAAGAGTAAAATCCAAGATGGCTGCTGGCGGCCATGTTTTTTGGCCGATTGACCCCAAAATGACTCGTTCCCATCTACATGTCATTATTAACAGCCATGACAAATTTTATGATGATCGGACTAAAGGTACGACCTGTAGCCCGTGCTAAAGGATTTAGTTATACAAAGAGTGAAATCAAAGATGCCTGCTGGCGGCCATGTTTTTTGGCCGAATGACCCCAAAATGACTCGTTCCCATCTACATGTCATTATTAACATTCTTGACAAATTTTATGATGATCAGACTAAAAGTACGACCTGTAGCCCGTGCTAAAGAATTTAGTCATACAAAGAGTAAAATCCAAGATGGCTGCTGGCGGCCATGTTTTTGGGCCGAATGACCCCAAAATTACTCGTTCCCATCTACATGTCAATATTAACATCCATGACAAATTTCATGACGATCAGACAAACAGTACGCCCTGTAGCCCGTGCTAATGGATTGAATTTTGAAATGCAAGATGGCCACTGGCGGCCATGTTTTTTTACCGAATGACCCCAAAATTAATCATTCTGGTCTAAATGTTGATGTCAACAGCTATGACAAATTTCATAATGATCCGACCAAAGGTACGACCTGTAGACTGCATTGTTGACGCCTTACGTACACACGCACACACGGACGACGGACGACAAAGCCATGGCAATAGCTCAAACTTTACAAAGTAAAGTTGAGCTAATAAGTGTCATAAATCACACAGAAGAGCGCTCAAAACCACACGAGTGTTTCAGTTCATCGGGAGTTTCCAAGACAGCCCAACTAGACTATAGTGGCTGAACCATCCGGTTAGTATCTACAACCATCTAATGAGTGTCATAACCATACCAGCACCACGGGGTCGCATCTGCCCCCGTGAGAACTGGTTCGCATTCAGTTTGGGACAAGGTGCGCATTCGCCAATGTCACGGTTCGTTTAAGATCCAGAAAATAGGTCATTGACGATAAGCGGAATTTTGGCCAAATGAAGGTGAGATTAGTCTACATTTGATGCTACAGTTGCTACAGTTATTTTTAAAATGACTCAATGCTATCGATGCTCATCTTTGGACTAATTATACAAAAAAGAATATGAATAAATTATCGGTCTGCTACAACAATGCATACATAATTTTAATGAAGTACGATAGGTCATGCAGTGCAAGTGGGATGTTTGTATCTGACCGCACACTATCGGTGTTGATGTTAAGGCATAAGCATGCGTACAGTTTTCTCTCGAGAATCGCAGACAGTTCCAATTGTATTATATCATCTATTTATAAATCTGATTTGAAATTTACCTCTCAACTATTCAGAAACTGGAATAATCTATTGTATACCTAATATAACAATTGGATGTGCTGACTTTTTGTGTATATATAATGCATGTATTTATATATCACTATAATTTGTAATACGCTATGGACATATTACTGTCTGAAATAAAGTATAGGGCCTTGTCTAAAGTTAATTGCAAATGGCAGAATATGTTCAGCAATATATCTGAATCTGAATCGTCCATAGAAACCGACGATACTTCCACCCAGAGTACATTCTGAAAAGAGGATAAATAGTAGTTTAGGTCAAGATAAACTCTTAAATTGAAATGAAATTTATCACGAGTAACCAGTGATATGTGGTGTTACCGGTACTGTACCACAACTAGCAGTTGGAAATATGTCGAATTGCCTGCGAAGAGTGTGTTTTCTGACAAGGCATCGGCTCGGAACTGGATTTGATCGGATGCGAAAAAAAATTTATAACATAAGATCAGAGGGGCACCGTAGCATTTTTGACCAATTACGCCACCTGTGGTGTATCTAGCTGCTGAGATTTTGATATTGCGTGGTGGACAGGGCGAATGTATTCTTGTGGGGCTTTTATTTATAGAGTTGGAAATTCCGTTTATTTAAAAGTCGGAACTACGCGACCAGTAGGCCAAGTCCAGTAAAACGGTTCGTTATAGGTGCTGGTTGTTATTGTTATTTTAACGGAATTCTGAGTTGGTCATTCGCGAAACCAATATATTTTATATTCTATAATTAAAACCGTGAGTATATAATATATGATCCTCTTTATGGATATTGTAGGAAGGTAAATTTAGCTAAAGCGGTGGGATATCTTGCAAGACAACACATTTCGGTTTGCGCTATATAAATGCTCAATGTTTTAAGGTGTTACACAACGTCTGATAAAAAGAGTTCTATCTGGAATATTCACACTATTTTTTCAGAGAACATGCATAGAGTAAACATAGTCCTATCGGACTATCGTAAAGTAGTTCCGTTTAATTCGGGATTAATTAACCCTCAGACTGCCGAAACTGCCGACAATAAATTCGTTGTTCGTGTCCCCCGAAAATCAAACTTGCCTGTTTAGAGGTCCCATTTTCGTGGCTAATGGTGATAGAATCACAATTTTTCAGTCAAGTTCATGGATAAATTACATTACACTTAATCGGCTTATGTCCGCGGCCATAAACCTGCGTTTTGATAACAATTTATTTGAGACAAACTGTTGCGCGGGTATCAGTCGGCGCTTATCGGTTGAAGTTATTATGATCGTGCAGTCTGCACGTGCAACAAGTGTTCAAATACAACAGAAAAAAATACTATGTCAAATAAATAACGTGATCAATGGACAGACAAGTTTCATTTCCGTGGGACACGAAAAAGCGAATTTAATGTCGTCAGTTTCGGCAGTCTGAGGGTTTTAATTAATCTCCTTTACGATATCCCGATAGGACTATGTATACTCTATGTTCTCTGAAAAAAAATGGTGTGAATATTCCCGATAGAACTATTTTTATCAGACGTTTTGTAACACATTAAAACATTGAGCAGTTAGCGCAATTTTCTGAAATTTCGTCTATAAAAATACGATGAGCAACTGAAAATGTTTTTCAACATTCTGGAAGGGGTATATGTCCATGGTATATATGTTTAAAATTTCACGCATAAACTATGACAGATAACAAAGTTATAATTAGTTTTATAGGCCCACCATAAATCCCCTATAATAAACGCATGCCTCCGTAAGCACATGGCTTTGCTGTGGATACTTTCGTTCCCAGCATGCATCATTCTCGCTATCTGTAAAATGTCTATGAACAATGGCTGTGCCATGCACTCTTAGCTTTGATCCGCATTTAGAAGCATTCTGGTGTGGCGAATGAGAAACCTGCAGTAATTTATAAGCCGTAGTTCATTGTAATAATTTGAAGAATTACTTGTCTTAACGGAATTCTGAGGCGGTCCATTCATGTAACCAATATATTTTATATTATGATTTATATTTATGGCTAATAATATGATCTTGGTGGCGTTACCATTTCTGACTATGGTTTTCTTGTTTCAGGTGGCGTCACGTGTGACAGGCTAGAAATACGACCAATACATGCAGGCGATATGAGAGTGAGGAATTATAAGAAACTCGCCGCACGCCTAAAACAAGAAAACCATAGTCAGAAATGGTAACGCCACCAAGATCGTATTATTAGTCATAAATATAACTCATAATATAAAATATATTGGTTACATGAATGGACCGCCTCAGAATTCCGTTAAGACAAGTAATTCTTCAAATTATTACAATGAACTACGGCTTATAAATTACTGCAGGTTTCTCGTTCGCCACACCAGAATGCTTCTAAATGCGGATCAAAGCTAAGAGTGCATGGCACATGCAGCCATTGTTCATAGACATTTTACAGATAGCGAGAATGATGCATGCTGGGAACGAAAGTATCCACAGCAAAGCCATGTGCTTACGGAGGCATGCGTTTATTATAGGGGATTTATGGTGGGCCTATAAAACTAATTATAACTTTGTTATCTGTCATAGTTTATGCGTGAAATTTAAAACATATATACCATGGACATATACCCCTTCCAGAATGTTGAAAAACATTTTCAGTTGCTCATCGTATTTTTATAGACGAAATAGTCCGAAATTTCAGAAAATTGCGCTAACTGCTCAATGTTTTAATGTGTTACAAAACGTCTGATAAAAATAGTTCTATCGGGAATATTCACACCATTTTTTTTTCAGAGAACATAGAGTAAACATAGTCCTATCGGGATATCGTAAAGGAGATTAATTAAAACCCTCAGACTGCCGAAACTGACGACATTAAATTCGCTTTTTCGTGTCCCACGGAAATGAAACGTGTCTGTCCATTGATCACGTTATTTATTTGACATAGTATTTTTTTCTTCTGTTGTATTTGAACACTTGTTGCACGTGCAGGCTGCACGATCATAATAACTTCAACCGATAAGCGCCGACTGATACCCGCGCAACAGTTTGTCTCAAATAAATTGTTATCAAAACGCAGGTTTATGGCCGCGGACATAAGCCGATTAAGTGTAATGTAATTTATCCATGAACTTGACTGAAAAATTGTGATTCTATCACCATTAGCCACGAAAATGGGACCTCTAAACAGGCAAGTTTGATTTTCGGGGGACACAAACAAGCCAATTTATTGTCGGCAGTTTCGGCAGTCTGAGGGTTAATTAATCCCGAATTAAATGCAACTACTTTACGATAGTCCGATAGGACTATGTTTACTCTATGCATGTTTTCTGAAAAAATTGTGTGAATATTCCAGATATAACTCTTTTTATCAGACGTTGTGTAACACCTTAAAACATTGAGCAGTTATAGCGCAAACCGAAATGTGTTGTCTTGCAAGATATCCCACCGCTTTAGCTAAATTTACCTTCCTACAATATCCATAAAGAGGATCATATATTATATACCCACGGTTTTAATTATAGAATATAAAATATATTGGTTTCGCGAATGACCAACTCAGAATTCCGTTAAAATAACAATAACAACCAGCACCTATAACGAACCGTTTTACTGGACTTGGCCTACTGGTCGCGTAGTTCCGACTTTTAAATAAACGGAATTTCCAACTCTATAAATAAATAAAAGCCCCACAATGCATTTGCCCTGTCCACCACGCAATATAAAAATCTCTGCAGCTAGATACACCACAGGTGGCGTAATAAACACACGCGATTGATGTTGTATTAATTGCATAGGACACGTTTCCATTGAAAATGCATTGAGTGATAGCTGTTTTGAAAATATGGCAACAGTATTTTCCAGCTAAAACCTCAAATAAACTATTGAATCGATAGCATTGAGTCATTTAAAAAAATAACTGTAGCATCAAATGTAGATTAATCTCACCTTCATTTGGCCAAAATGCCGCGGATCTTAAACGAACCGTGACATTGGCGAATGCACACCGTGTCCCAAACTGAATGCGAACCAGTTCTCACGGGGCAGATGCGACCCCGTGGTGCTGATATGGTTGACACTCATTAGATTGGAAATTTTGAGGCCAGCTTAGATGCTAGGATTTTACGATCTTCTTGTTTTCAAAATGTTCTCACACCGGGCCAAACAACCATGGTCGTCCCGGTGTCATTAACACCACCGGTGTAATATGTTTTTGAAAATATAATAACAGCTGGTCCACTGGGCGATTGCATTATGGGTAAAAAGGTATTTTCGTACCTGACTCAATCGTACCGATAGAGTCACGTGACTCAATCGTACCGATAGAGTCACGTACAGGCTGAAATTGTAAACTTAACGCCACCTGTGTAATATGTTCTTGAAAATATAATAATGAAACCTGGTCCAATGGGAGATTGGATTATGGGTAATTAGGTAGTCTCGTTTAGTTTAGTAGAAAGGAAATTAACCGATAGCCTGAAAATAATGTATAACCCATTGGGAGCCCCTGGGGTAGTGAAGTGAATTATGGGTAATTTTAATTGGAGTGCGCATGCCTGTTCTGTTGGAGTAATCGCGATCTTTTATTTTCTGGTCATCAATGTGTTTGTACCGATGCATGTATCGTGACTCGACTCGTTTTCGTGGTCATATAGGCCTATATAAACTATGATCACGAAAACGAGCAGAGTCACGAAATCTGATAGAATTCCAGGAATCGTACATTCACTTTCAATAGTATAGATTCTCTGAATCTGCCGCGGAATTCCCAAAATTGTACTTTCATTTTCAATAGGATTCTCCGAATTTTCACTTTCACTTTTCATTTTTACCACGCAAAGCGACCTTAGTTGACACAGATATATGACACACTGGCTGAGTCCATGACAAATAGTTTATATAGCATTGCTTCTTTCATTTAATTAAAGCTCACCTCGTTAAAACGCATGTCAATCGTATTTGTTTACAAATTGCATTGGGTGCGACGATTGCAGTAGGTCCCTATTTGCGGAGTTCACTTTGCGGAAGTCCCCGAATTTGCGGAGGTCCCCTAAAATGGGCGATATATGTAGATTTTAATGAGGGAACGGGTGCGTATATGTCAATTGATACGTATTTTAAACAAATAACGACACGATCATCATAATAGAGGTCTGTTCTATTAATTATATATGCACCGAGTTCACTTGGTGCAAATCAAACAGGGACAAATATTCTCGTGTGCCAGGACTCCTTAAAGTTGTGAATAAGATGAATATTTATTAGATGTTATTTATTAAGTCAATCAAATAATATTATTCATTAGTTAGCACTTATATATATATATATATATATACACACACTCCCGGAGATTGCTACGCGGGTATCCTGATCACGCAAATTAAATAGCGGATATCCCCTAAAATGGGCGAAATATGTTGACTTTAATGAGGGAACGGGTGCGTATATGTCAATTGATACGTATTTTAAACAAATAACGACACGATCATCATAATAGAGGTCTGTTCTATCAGTTATATATATGCGCCGAATTCACTTGGTGCAAATCAAACGGCGATAATTAAACATTCTCGTGTGCCAGAAGGACTCCTTAAAGTTGTGAATAAGATGAAGAATATTTATTAGATGCTATTTAACAAGTCAATAAATTAATATTATTCATTAGTTAGCACCTATATTAGTGCTAACTAATGAATAATAATATTATTTGATCGACTTGACAAGTATTCTCCTTAAAGTTGTGATAAGGATTAACTGTCATGTGGACTGTTTTTATGGAGATGTAACCGTGAGATAAGTGGTCATAACTTGTGTAAAACCTGAAGGGTTTTACATACAAGTTATGACCACTTACCTCACGGTTACATCTCCATAAAAACAGTCCACATGACAGTTAATCCTTATATTTATATACATTTAGCGAAAAAGCCACTTTTGTAAATGTATTTAAATCGAAAAGTGTATCGTGACAAATCCAGCCCAAAATATCCCATAGCACCCTTGGCAAAAGTTAACCGGAACAATTTCTCTTTATATTGAAACCCGATGATTTATTAAGTCAATCCTGCGCGAGTCAAAATGCGCCCAAAACATTACGCGTTCGTCTTTCCAAAACCTATGACGCGTCGATGTAATTATGAGGCTGCAGTTATGAGCTGTTGCGCATTCACCGAGAAATAATTGCAACTATCCACGTGGGCGCCGACCAATCAGAATGCTGGATTTAGTGATAATCAAACTTAGTATGTAAATATAATAAGATGAAGAATATTTATTAGATGTTATTTAACAAGTCAAATAATATTATTTGAATGACTTGTTAAATAACATCTAATAAATATTCTTCATCTTATTCACAACTAACTAATGAATAATATAATTTTATTGACTTGTTGAATAACATCAAATAAATATTCTTCATCTTATTCATAACTTTAAGGAGTCCTTCTGGCGAGAATATTATAGTCAATTCAAGGTCAAATCGCGCCTTTCGCCGGAAAGCAGACGGGAATAGCCCGGCCCACCAGCCAGTGTAATAAAAAGTGAGACAGCTTGAAGAATGTATGTATAACACGAGAAACGGGAAAACGTGGTAGATGGAATTATCCAAATTTCCCACATGGAATTTGAAAGCTAGTTTATATTATAATTATATTATAATTTATATTTATGGCTAATAATATGATATTGGTGGCGTTACCATTTCTGACTATGGTTTTCTTGTGGTCTCTTGTCCGTAGCTGTGGAGATGTTAGGATTTGTGCAATTTTCAGGTTCAAATAACTGAATGTTCTCGTAGCGGGTATATAGAACCATGGTTTATGAATATATAGGCTACTGGGCCTGAGCACTGAGGTGCAAATGGACAAATGGAATTATGCAAAACTTGTGTTTGGTCGGATTCAGGGGGTGGGGGGGGGGGGGGGGGGGGGTGCAGTTGGAATTCCCCCCAAAGGAGACCATCTAGCCACATCCCTGCTCCCTGATTACCGAAGATTGAGCAAGCGAGTTTGTGAAAATTGTTTATTGAGTCCCAAGCAAAGGATTTTAGTGACGAAAAGAGTAAAATCCATGCAATCCATGATGGCTGCTAGCGACCATGCTTTTAATTGAAATTTGGAAAATATCGTTGGCTCCCATCTGGAGATCACACCAAAGATCATTATGAAACTGTCAATGACACTGTAGCTCAACTTGGAGAGGGGATAATTTCATGTGTTACAGTCAACAGAGCGATTAGGAATGCGGAAATTTGAAACGTCTAAGTAATATATGCCAGATACCTAACTTGAAGAGAGATATATAAAGTAAATTCAAAGATGGCCACTGGCGGCCATGTTTTCCAATGAAATTCAAAAACATTTGATAGCTGCCATCTATGACATCAATATGAAGTTTGGTGATGATCGGGTGAGGGAAGTGGACTATAGGGTGTGCTAAAGGATTAAGTCATGCAAAGAGTAAAATCCAAAATGGCTGCCAGTGGCATGTTTTTTTTTAACGAAATTTGGAAAAATTAGATTACTCCCCGAAGATCCATGTGAAGTTTAGTGATGATCGGACAAGTGGGTGGTGTCTGTAGGGTGTACCAAAGGATTCAACAAAATTGAATCAGTGACGATCAGATGAGGGATGTGGTCTATAGGTTGTTGTCCAAGGATTTAGTCATGCAAAGAGTAAAATCCAAGATGGCTGCCGGCAGCCATGTTTTATGGCCGAATGACCTCAAAATGACTCGCTGCCATCTACATGACAATGTTAACATCCATGACAAATAGCTCCCATGTAATAGATCAATATCAAGATCAATATGAAGTTTGGTGATGATTGGATCAGGGAATTGGACTGTGAAGTGTGCCAAAGGATTTAGTCATGCAAAGATTTAAATCCAAGATGGCTACCGGTAGCCATGTTTTATGGCCGAATGCCCCCAAAATGACTCATTCCCATCTACATGTCAATATTAACATTCATGACAAATTTCATGATGATCCAAACAAAGGTATGACCTGCAGCCCGTGCCAAAGGATTTAGTCATGCAAAGAGTAAAATCCAAGATGGCTGACATCGGCCATGTTTTATGGCCGATTGACCCCAAGATAACTCGTTCCCATCTACATGCCATTGTTAACATCCACGACAAATTTCATGATGATCCAACCAAAGGTACGACCTGTAGCCCATACCAAAGAATTTAGTCATGCAAAGATTAAAATTCAAGATGGCTGCTGACAGCCATGTTTTATAGCCGAATGACCCAAAAATGACTCGTTCCCATCTAGTCAATGTTAACATCCATAACAAATTTCATGATGATCAGACACACAGTACAGCCTGTAACCCGTGCTAACAGATTAAATTTTGAAATCCAAGATGGCCACTGGCAGCCATGTTTTTTTGCCGAATGACCTCAAAATGACTCGTTACCATCTACATGTCAATGTCAACAGCCAAGACAAATTTCATGATGATTCGACCAAAGGTACGACCTGTAGCCCATTCTAATGGAAATTGTTGACAGACGCACACACACACACGCATATACACACAAACACAGACGATGGATACCAAGCCATGGCAATAGCTCAACTTTACAAGTTGAACTAATAAAGTGTGGTGACGATTGGACAAGGGATATGGTATGTAGGATTTAGTCATACAAAGAGTAAAATCCAATTTGGCCACTGGCGGCTATGTTTTCAATGAAATTCGGACAGGCTCCCATCTAGGTCAGACCGGAAGATCCAAATGAAAGTTGATGATGATCGGATAAGGGGTGTGGTCTGTATCGTGTGATAGTTCTTCGATACACATGCAGTAATATCCGAAGTATATGACCCTGTAACCACAGCAGAATTATGGGAATTTTTTCAGGGTTTAGTTGGTAATATGGCTTGTTTTCATTCATTGGAAAGCTCTCTGATGAATTGCAGCAAGCCATATTTCCGACTAAATCCTGAAAAATGTCCAATAATTCTGCTGTGGTTTAGTGTCAATTATTTAGGACATTACTGTAAGCAGGCTGCAGGGTGTACCGATGGGTTCAAATTTAAAATCAAAGATGGCTGCTGGCAGCCATGTTTTTTAAACAAATTTCAGATATAATTGGTGGCTTCTATCTAGATGTCACCCTGAAGATCGATATGAAGTTTGGTGATTATCGGAGGAGGGATGGTGATCGGATGAAGGATGTGGTCAGTAGGGTGTGTCAAATGACGTATTTCATCGAAATTCGCTACAATTTGATAGCTCCCATTTAGTTAAAAATTTATGTCTCCCATCTAGAGGTCACCCCGATGATCCATATGAAGTTTGGTGATGATCGGATGAGGGATGCCGGCAGCAGCCTGTATGGTGAGCCAAAGTAAATTGTTGATGGACACACGAAACCCATGGCAACGGCTCTAGCTTGATTTCATCAAGTTGAGCTAAAATGACTGGAATACGTAGGAATAGTTTTTATCCACAAACAGTTGGTCCGACAAGCTGAATCCAATATAGTTCACATACAACTATATATCTCTCTAAAATAGTTTAGCATGTTTAAACAAACATTTTTTTTGCAAACTAAAGATTAGACTAACCAGCATGGACATGGGCGGGAAAAAGACTCAACATAGGTGGTTAACATAAAAGCTAATTACCGATTTTCTGGACAAAATATATCACCAATGAGGGACATGAAATTGTATGTCACAATTTTTTATATATACATAATGAATTGCGGTACAATAGTATTGACGAAAACTTTATCCGTCAATATTTCAGACTAAGAAAATCCAGGACATGTGCAGTTTACTGAAATCGGTATGCAGTCTAATCATCTCAGGATTTCATAATTTATTCTGGTTCAAATAGTCATGAAACGGCCAAAACAAATCACAATTTCCGAGAATTATTCTTTTAAATTCTCCCTACAAAACTCACAACAATCCGCAGTGTGCATGGCAAACAAACAGAGACAAAGATACTTCCGGAAAAATGTTCGTCGACACTATTGATGCGATAATAAATAGTATAATTAGACATAACATAACACCATAAACCATCCACCAACAATAATGAGGAGGCATGGGTGAAAATGAACAAAAGTTCTCACATTCTTACAAACTTTGGCACCATGCAGGGACTTACCAGTTTGGCGAAAAAAATATATATGATAAAAACTGTGCACATGTACATCATAAACACCTCAAAAAAGTAACCCATATAAATATTTCATCTCTCCAAGTATATAGTTTCCACCATTATGAAATTTACCACAGCTATTTTCCAGCTGAAATGTAATCCACCATGCAAATATTGGCCATGTGTTGCACTTGAATAAGTACCAATAAAAGGAACAAAATGAAATGTTTTCAAGAGGCCGATCACGATCAGCAGATGTTTAACCCATACCTTCAACCATACTGACCCGAAATCAGCGATCTAGACTGAATATACGCCTTTACACATAGAATGCAGAGATTATTGGAAATACATGTTAAACCCTTCGCTGCTATGATGTTACTATTACGGACATAAATGCTATATGGTCCATTGTACGGACCTATTTCAGCACACTAGCAGTAGGCCATTATTCATAATTGGAACTCAGAGATTGGTGCATTGGAATAACTGTATCTCGAAGTTTCAAACAGTGTATGTTGTTCCACGATTGGGAATGACAATAGCATATCAACTGAGTCAGTTTTATGGTTCTTGTGATATTCCCGTTATAATTTTCTGTTTAAAAATGGCAAAAACATCATCAGCCCAGCACACGGCATCGTAATGTCATTTAGCAGCGAAGAGGTTAAGGGATTACCACCATTTATGTGGATATGTATAAATATGCTTTGGATGGCATGTGTTCATGCCATGTCAATCAATACCCAAGATCTATACAGGTGGAGAGCGTGTCATGATTAATAAAAATGTAAATTGATCGGGTAAAAAATATTTGACTTATCACATTGGATTGCATGCGTCTACATAATTGGGGGACGGGATTAATATTTTGTGGCAATTCAACCAAATGATCCCAACTATACAGATCACAGGGGTGTGTAATCATACAATTGCCATGAAATATAAACACAATATGATGGCAAATATTTGAGATATCAAATTGGATATCTCTATGGTCGGATGGAAGGGGTTAATATTGCTCAAACTATTAAATCAACTGATCAATACAAAATAATTCATACAAAGCAGGTGACTGGACCCATGAAATAAGTCAATGTTATACCATACCAGCATTGTTATATCATGCATCCCAGCTGTCAGACCAATTAATTATCTTGGCATATTGTGTCGATAGAATGGATGGAAAGTGTTAATGTTTTCTAAACCGATCAACCAATCGATACCAAAAACTGATAAATGTGAAGGGTATGTCATCATAAACATGCACATAAAGTTTGAATACGATCGGATAAAAAAAAACATTCTGCAAATGTCAGACATACTATATTCAAGCTTGGATACCAACAATACAGTCAATGACTGTAGTGTCGATCACCAGACTGTAAAGACTGAGAAGGCTGGGACTGATGAATACAAGTCAGTAGTTTACATAATCACTTAAGACAAGTAAAGTAGTTCTAAACATGGACATAGCTGGAGGTTCTCAAATGAGAAGGGCTCTTCGTCTTGAAATTTCTTATTGCATACCACTGACAAATCTCCAGCCCCTTACCCTTTTTAAACAAGACAACAGACCACAGTACTAAGTTCACAAAATTTCTTTTGAACATCCCTCTTTACAACTGGTACCGGTACTTCTAATTTTAAATCCAAAATGGTTGCTGGCACCCATTTTTAAAAACAAATTTAGAAAAAAAATCGATGGCTTCCATTTATGGTCACCCCGAGAATCCAAAGGATTTAGTCATGCAAAGAGCAAAATCCAAGATGGCTGCTGGCTGATGGCCGATTGACATCAAAATGACTCGTTCACATCTACATGTTAACATTAACATCCATGACAAATTTCATGATGATCAGACGAACACTCTGGCCTGTAGCCCGTGCTGCAAAGAATTTTGAATTCCAAGATGGCCACTGCAGCCATGTTTTTTTGCAGCCCAAAATGACTCGTTCCCCATGTAAATGTCAACAGCCACGACAAATTTCATAATGATCCAAACAAAAGTTCGACCTTTAGCCCGTGCTAAAGGAAATTGTTGACAGACGCACACACACACACGATGGATACCAACCCATGGCAATAGCTCAAACTTTACAAAGTGAAGTTGAGCTAAATAAGTAATAAGACATAATTCCTCTTGTATTCTTCCTGTCAATGGCACTCACTCAATGGCAAGAAATCATAAAATAAATAGCACCGACACCATATTGCACAAATACATACATGCGCTCTACATACAACAAACTCTCATCTACAATCTTTCACAAGGATGAAATGATCACAATGTTCAAGTATGCTATTCATATAAATAAAGAGGCAAAATATGCACATTAATATTTATAGATAGTATTAATAATAACATGTTAACAATTGCAGCTCAACTTGGATAAGGGATAATTTCATGGGTTACAGTCAATGGAGCGATTAGGAATGCGGAAAGTTGAAATGTCTAAAGACCCTTGCACACGGCGTTTGTGGCGCGGCATGTGCACTTATCGCGTGATATGCCGACTTTATAGAACACACTGTATGCAGTGGGTGTTTGCACACGGTGTGCGATGTGGACGACATCACAGAAAATGCTGCCACAGGGTTATGGTGGCGCGCGTTTTTCTCTGTGGTTGTTCGGTAGATTCCGCCGTTTGCAGTGACGGTATAGAACGAAGACACTGGAAGCACAGCAGTTTTCAGTACAGGTCAGTTTTGGACTGTGATTGTGCATCGCTTCACCATGCAGTCATTTTAAAAGAAAATACTGAATAACAATGAAACCATGATATCAACAGAAACATATGAGTAACCACAGAAAACGCCGTCGCTGCAGAAAACACCGTTACCGCAGAAAACGCCATTGACGGAGAAATGCAGTTGCTGCAGAAATGCAGTTGTCGGAGAAATGCAGATGCCGCGCGACAATGCCATGTGGAAGGGCCTTTAGTAATACTAGATATCAACATGAATAGATATAAAGTAAAATCCAAGATGGCCGCTGGTGGCCTTCTTTTCCAATGAAATTCAAAACATTTGATAGCTCCCATCTAGTGGTCACTCGAAGATCAATATGAAGTTTGGTGACGATCAGATGAGGGATGTGGTCTGAGGTGTGCTAAAGAATTAAGGCATGCAAAGAGTTTTTTAATGAAAATTCGGAAAAATTAGGTAACTCCCATCTTGTTGTAATCCTGCATGAAGAACCATGTGAAGTTTTTGTGACAATCGGACAATGGATGTCGTCCGTAGATTGCACAAAGGATTTAGTCATCCAAAGAGTAAAATCCAAGATGGCCGCTGGCGGCCATGTTTTCAAAACGAAATTTGGAAAATGTTAATGGCTCCCATCTTATCTAGTGGTCACCCAAAATCCATATGTAGTTTATGGTCGTATCAGGGATGTGGTCTGTAAAGTGTGCCAAAAGATTTAGAATGTAAAATACAAGATGGCTGCCGGCAGCCATGTTTTTCATAAAAAAAATTGTGCCTTTTCGATAGCTCTCATCTAGAGGTGATCCTAAACATGCCTGTAAATTTTCAAAACAATTAGGCCTAAAAAAGAATATCTGTGTTTCCACTAACAGGGTCTCAAAAATGATGGGTCGGTTGGTAGGCTTTTTTTAACTGCTTTTTGCAAGGGGTAGTTTTTTTGTATGACCAAATTTAACAAATAAATTTAACTTCAATGTACGGTATATAGAGTTAACAGGAGGATAAATTTTGAATGGAGAATTCCATTTCTATACAATAAGAATGTGCACCATGTAGAGAATGACAAGTGTTCCAGATTCAAGATTGCTTGGCTTGGAATTTAATAACATGTTTGTTAGTCTGTTTTAAATTTTATTTTCATTTTCAGAGGTAGGTCAGGAGAAAATATAATCCGGTATATCATTCATAAGATAATTTATCTTTTCCACCTGTCAGTCGCATGTTATAACTGCTTTATTAATAGTGGAATTATTTCAATCTTGGCGAAAATTTTATGGTATCAATCTGCTATAGGTCTACTATTTTTAATTTCAATAGATAATTTAAGCTTACCGTAGCTCTGCACTAGAGATCTAAATCAATTTATAAAGCACAAATAAGTCAATTTACGTTACTCATTCAGTAATGTATGAACTATTAAAGTCTGATTAATATTTCCAATATATGTACCTCCACAAGGCCACAATGACCAACCTGGTCTATCCAGCCTCATATATATATAAGTTGGTTCCAATGTGTCTGTTATGTGATTACACACTTGTCGATGCTTTAGTTTTTGCCAGTATTACAAAATAGCAGATAGATATAAAAGTCTCCCAAAATGCCCAAGTAGAATAAAAAGTTACCTTGCCATTGGATGATTGGAGTTCACAGACACTGACAATGGTGATCTTAAAATATTGTCAGACGGAAGGCTGTTATGTGATATGGTATATAGACTTTATTCTAGTACATACCGGGGTAGTAGAAATTATTATATTCAAATTTAATATAGTCGTAATATTTGAATAATTCTTGATTATTATTATTAAGTGAGTATTTAGAGTTCAATCCCATGCAGTAGCTATCCCATAATAACATGATGTTTTAAAGCATCAGTTCCCTGTATGTGAATAACATTCAACCTGCTGAAAAAAATCCTCACCTTCCTACACCTTCCCCACACCACAAATGTTCAAAGTTTGCATCGGATTTTCATACTGAGGTTACACCTCTTAATACCTACCTATCAGACAAATTTAACTAAAGACAGTCATCTTTTTGTTTGGAAATCAGCAATAAAACGGATGCAGTCGGCAACTTTATTAGCAGTTCGTTGGGTTAGTAGAAACATGGATATTCTTTTGTTAGGCTGTATCCAATAAATGCAGACTGCAGGGTGTGCCAATAGATTCAAATTTGAAATCAAAGATGGGTGCTGGCAGTCATGTTTTTCAGAAACAAATTGATGGCTCCCATCTAGAGGTCACCCCGAAGTTACATATGAAGTTTGGTGATGATTGGATGAGGAAGGTCGCCTGTAGGGTGTGCCAAAAAATTCAGTCATACAAAGAGTCAAATCCAATATGGCCACTGGCGGCCATGTTTTTCAATGAAATTCAGAAAACTTTGAAAGGATTTATTCAAGATATCCAAGATATCTGCTGGCGGCCATATTTTATGGCCGAATTACACCAAAATGACTTGTTCCCATCTACATGTCAATATTGACATCCTCGATAAATTTCATGATGATCAGACGAACACTCCGGCTTTAAACCCATGCTATTAGATTTAATTATGAAATCCGAGATGGCCGCTGGCAGCCCTGTTCTTTACTTGAACCCATCTCCATGTCAATATCAACAGCCATGGCAAATTTCATAATGATCCGACCAAAGATACGACATGTAGTCCATGCCAAAGGATTTAGTCATGCAAAGAGTAAAATCCAAGATCGTTGCCGACGGCCATGTTTCATGGCCGAATGACCTCAAAATGACTCGTTCCAATCTACATGCCAATATTAACATCCATGACAAATTTCATGATGATCAGACGAACACTCTGGCCTGTAGTCCATGATAATGGATTGAATTTTGAAATTCAAGATGGCCGCTGGTGGCCATGTTTTTTTGCCGAATGACTCAAAATGACTCGTTCCCATCTACATGTCAATATCAAAAGCCATGACAAATTTCATAATGATCCGACCAAAGGTTCGGCCAGTAGCCTGTGCTAAAGGAAATTGTTAATGGACGCACACACACGGATGATGGATCGCAACCCATGGCAATAACTCAAACTTTACAAAGTAACGAGAGGCCGATCACGATCGGCAGATGTTAACCCATCCCTTGGCGATAAAAATTTAATATGATCGGATAAATGAGAGTTTTGGTGTTGAATTATAGAGTATACTGTTATGTACTATTATAGACAAATGTACATAACACAAATTATTGGAATTTATGGGTCACTGGCATTTATATAAGAGAATGCACTGGTACAGGATCTGTAATGCTAAACCACCACAGCCAGCAAGTCCGTGGGTTAAATGTGTAGGTGTGACCTGGACATGGAATACTTGGGTTAAGAGAGTCCAATTTAAGTTTACAATAATAATGTGTCCTAGTATACAGATAAGCAACCTCACCACTGACCCATTAATATCAATTATATAGCACAGCTGTCAAAAAATCACAGGAATTGTATATGTTGAACACTGACCTCTATTAAACCAATAACAATTATAATGATATCAGACCATCTGAAGATATAACTCTGCAGCACAGATGTCCAAGTCAAGTCTACTGTTAATATCATCTGATGTTTATTGTTGAATCTTATTTTAAATTAGATACCATAGCCTTCTTTATCAGATTATTTGCACATTGGCATAAGAGACATCAGAAAATAATATAGCTTTATCAATAGCTAAGTAGTCCAAATGCAATTGGTGAATTGGATTTAATGTTGCTCCAAACAGATTTACCAGTACATAACACAAGATTTTGGACCGATTTAATCAAATTTGGTGTGGTGATTCGGGGTACCCTTGGCAGAGTTATAATGGTTATAATTGTTTTTAATTATTTTTAAAAATTAAAGGGACACATTGGAAATCTTTTTATCAACTTGTATCATAATCATCAATATCTAAATATATAAAAGTTAAAAATATTTTTTTTTTTAAATCGATTTTGTTGTTGTTGAAAAATGGTCATAACTCCTTTAAAATAAATCGGATCAAACCCATATTCGAACTAGATCTGTATTTTGGGCTGTGAAACTCACATACCAAATTTGGTTCCAAAAAATGTTTGAGTTATGGCATAATGTGTGAATTCTAAGTCGAAAAAGGGCCATAACTCTGTAACAAAAACTCGGATCAAACCCAAATTCGAACTCGATCTGTATTTTGGGCTGATATACCCATATACAAAATTTGCTTCTGATTGGATAGAAAATGTTTGAGTTATCGCATTACACGTGAAGTGTCACGGACGGACAGACAGACGGATGGACGGATGGACGGACGAACGACGAGTGGTCAATCCGGACAACGACACTATGTTTACCATACATGGTATGGGTAAACATAAAAAGGCATTCACTCGCTGATCATTCACTAGAAGTAAAATAACAGAAATTGAGCTTCTAAGAGAGGAACAACATGTACCAGCTCATAATGCCACATTAGAAATGGCAGAATAGAAAATATAAATAAATTTTAATCTCTTCTCTTTAACCCCGTGTGCTGGACTGTTGACGTTATTGCCATTTTCCAGCAGGAAAATATAACGGGAACATCACAAGAACCATAAAACTGACTCAATTGAAAGGTTATTATCGTTCACAATCGTGGAACATCATACACTGTTTGAAACTTCGAGATACAGTTATTCCGATGCACCAATCTCTGAGTTCCAGTTATGTATATTGGCCTACTGATAGTGTGCTGAAGTAGGTCTGTAGTACCTACGAACCATATAGCACACGGTGTGCAACTTTTGTCATAGCAGCGAAGAGGTTAATTTAAAAAACAGTGACACATATGTAACCAAATTGAGGGAAAGCTTAATAATGACCTACATAAGTTTAATGTTATTTCCCTGGCAGAAATGTTGTTTGTTATTAGGTCACATCAATTTTATTAGCTGGTTTACAAATGGAGGAGGGAATATTTAAAAAAAAAACCCAGGTATGTCTTGACTGATTGCCAAATATTCCACATGATCCTGGTGAACGCAAATCTCATATGTTCACTTGAAATGCGATTAAAAATAAATTAAAGCAACACATTATTAAATTATTCTCATTTTCCCATACTATTAGGACATTATAGATTGGTTTGGTGAGAAGTCTTGCACAAACTGAACACCATGGCCCAAAAAAAAAAAGAAAGATTTTTGCAATTTCTGTAAAAAAGTTATCGGCAGGTTCATAAACCAACTAATTCAATTGATGTCGCCTCATATGTGATTCATATATTGGAGCAGTCCTATTGATTCCGAAAGACTCTAAATTATGTTCTTATCTGTACAGTCTTAGTTAGAAACCAAAGCGGGAGTTAATTTGAAGTTTTCTGCATCAAACTAGAGATCAATCAGAATATGAAGACATTTGCACATTCAACCATACTTTAAATAAGAATATATAAACAATAAAAACTCTACTTTATAAGTATAAATAAATATCTTTAGTGAATTTGGAGTCTGCATACAGGGTGTGTCACCGTGAGCATGGTAATCGCCCTACTAGTACATGCAGTTTGGTGCAAGAAACTTTAAATTAAAAAAACCTGGTTTCTGACTTCAAACTACTTTTGACTCATCTAATAATTTGATGACTCGGATTTGACAGCTGTCAAATCCAGGGTCACCTGCCAGAAATTTCATCACAAAAATATGCCCTGGAAATATAAAGATATATGATGTTATCTTTAAAGTGAGTGACTGGATATAGATAACCAGTTCCATGTTATGAACTAATAACATAAATGTTTGTGTAGCATGGGAGATGAAGGTCTCTGCTCACTTCTGTATGTCGAGTCTTCTCAAGTTCTCAGAAGAGATTCGTGGCACCAAAAAACTAAGAGCCTGCTTCTTGCTCTTGTCCGAGTCCTTCTAAGATAATTCCCATAGGAGTCCGTTTGAGTCCCACATACTCCATCTTATTTGTTATTTTGTTTTTTATGCTCCTCATTCGAAGTGATGCGTGCAGCAGAATTACTGAAACAATGATAAATGACATTTTAGCTGAGCACATTTTTACATTGTGTGTGTATAAGAGGTATTTGATAAATATGGGTAGGGAAATCAAAATCTCTTGAAAGAATGTTATAATAAGGTGCATAAGGCTGCAGCCAGGATAGTTACTTAGGTATCAAGTACAGATCTCAGTTTTAAAAGATATTCACTGGCTGCCTGTCCCCAACAGGATACAGTTTAGAAGTATATAAATTTTTACACACATTTTGAGCTCATATGGGGGGGGGGGGGATGGAAGGCACATGGCTATGTCAAGAATAATTTTGAAAAATATAGTTAAATGTAGACTTGGAAGGGCAGATGAATGGTTGATTGATTGATTGATTGATTGATTGGGGTTTATTGTCGCTTTAGCCACTAAGGCCATATCACGACATTGCCAGTTTTAGTGGTGGAGGAAATCCGCACACTTGCGACTAATCTAACAGTGATTTCAATGGCTGATAAACTCGTCAACCATGTGCGGCAAACCACCGGCCATCGGCGAGTAACTGGTAACTCCACCAGATAACGATTTCGAGTTACAAAGTCCACGATGGAAACATGTGGATTTGAACCCTAATCGCCAGCGCTGGAGGGCGAAACGGCTTGGAGTACAGTACCCCTAACCGATTGAGCCCCCGAGGCCCCTGGCAGATGAATGGAGAATTCCAAATTCCTATGACCATATTAAAGGGATAGACCCTTTGTGTCACTGTGCCTACCTTATTGAATGATTCATGTACATTGCCATACAAGCCTTATATGATATACAAAGAATATAAGGGATACACATCGAGACTTGTGTCATTAATCAATAACAAATTTCAAGGGGTATGGTCTCATATTCTTGGTTACAAGATACAGAAATGGTTAGAGTATTACCTGTCTGTATTTTGACAGGAATTGTCTCATCACAAGTTGAATTATCTCCCTTTAATAGACTGACTTAGGAAAATCTTGATTTAAAATTTGTTTTGGCTGAAATTGGCCGTCTTCGGTCCCATAGCTAAACATGACAGAGTGAATGTCAGTCTATAATCACCTTATGAGCTGATAGAACCTAGATATATGTAAGACATATTAAAAAATAAAACTAAGTTATCGTATCAATTTTGAAATTGTTTTTTCGAAGTGCAGACGACTGTTTTAGTGCAGCGGCCAAATCGAAAAAGATCTCTAGTTTTCGAGATACCCATACACACGGTAGAACAAGTTAAAACCAACTTTTGTTGAAGAAGAAATATTTATTGTTCACGAAAATGATAGTGAAAAATAACGGAATTGGTGGTGGCTATTGTCAAATCGACGATGAACGATACCCACAATGTCTTTTCCCAGAAATTAACGATTTTGGTAAAGCGAGCCCTGTGGCTATGTTCTAACATTGTTGGGGTTAACCTTACTTTATCACATGATTAGCACTATTTTCCGATGTAATATTCGAGCGTAATAGACACGTGTAATATCGTCGCGTGCAATGACGTCACGCTGCTCTTTGGGACAATGTTCGCTGGCTGCAGTTAACTGTTGTTCTTTCAGTCTTTTCGATAAAATTTTAGCGATTATATATTCATGTGATAAAAAGTATCTCAAACTCGTTCTATTTTATACGTAATTTATCAACCTCGTCCACTAAATTCTATTTGAGACTCGGTAAACCTCGGCTCAAATCGAATTTAGTGAACTCCGTTGATAAATTCCGTATAAAATAGTAACTCGTTTGAGATCCTCTATATATCATATCATACCTCTACTTGATATGAAAAAAGAGTTGGTTAATTTGGATTTTCTTGCTATTTGGAGGTGAAACATTCATTTTTTGCTGAAAAATCTCTTTTAAATTTTTTTCTTTTTTCAAACATCATTCAAATGGGTGTTGCTATAATGCCAAAATATTCAATCCGTATTGTGTAGCAGTTATCTGACAAGCATATGTAGAAAGTAGTTAACAGAAAGTTAGAACAGTTTGCGAAATAATGGATTTGAGCTACCCGTCCCCTCAACAGGTTTTGGTCGAAAAATTACATATTTTTGTTAAGAACTTTATCAAATTTCCCAATTGATCATAATGGGACCCAACATGACTCGTTTGCTGGAAATTGGGCACGGGGCATTTCACTGCGACGGGCGTATCAATAACATAAACAACCTTATCTGTATATCATTATATCTAATCAGCCCCAACAAAATTATATGCTTAACATTTTATCCAATCATCTCCAACTGGATTTCATCCTCATTTTCCCATACAGTCTCTCACTCCCATATAAATTGTTTACCTCCTGATAGAACTACCATATGTCCACAGCCTCAGTTAAAACTGAGAGCATATCCCTTCAGTTCGTGGTGTTTTCATGACTTAAAATAGCGTATGCGTCACACAGACAGTTAAAATTGCATCTTGTTTATTTGCCTGCCGCTTTTTAACGTGTCACAGGCTGTCGTACACCAACACAGCCTTACATGTCATAAGGTGTCGGATATAACAGCCATTCAGCCACAACATATGTTGATATTGAGGGCATAATCCCTTCAGTACATGAGTTGTCCAAGACTTCAAATAGGGTAGGGGTACATAAAACAGTGAACATGTGCCAGTCACTTGTTGTGGAGTGCCACACGGTGCAGGCTTTCGGGAACCAACACCTATGCATATCCTGGTAACCACTAACCTTTGGGCACACCATCGGTTAATATTGAGATCATATCATTTCAGCATGTGGTGTGTTCAAGACTTCAAATAAAGTACGGTGTCCTCAAAATTTTGCCTTTCTTATTTTCCAGCCACTTTTCGTTAAATGCTCATGCTGCTAAAAACCAATCCATCTATATAAATTGTGTACTTCCTTATGCAACTAACCATTGTCCATACACTCAGTCAAGGCTGATATCGTTCAAGTTCGTGGTGTGTTCTGGTGTTCAAATTGGGTAGGGTGTAATACAAACAGTGAAAATTGAATTATTTATTTTCCGGATGCTTTTTGTAAAGTGTCCCTGGCTGTCGGGTACCAACCCATCTATAACAATTGTGTATTTCCTGATAGAATAGCCATTTGTCCAGGTCGTGGTTTGACATTGAGAGCACATACATTCAGTTCATGGTGGATTCAATGGTTTACATGGGGGTGAGGTCCCTCAAAATTCACCTTTATCGTTTGCCATCTGCTTTTTGTAAGGTGACATGGTGCTCTCGCGAACAGGTGGTTCGCAAGAGCATTGCATCTTTTCTGACATAACAGCCATTCAGCCACAATCTCGGGTGAAATTGATAGCATATGCCTTCAGCTAGTGGTGTGTTCAAGACTTCAAATAGGGATTGGAGTCCCATAAGACAGTGAAAATTAGACCTTTTCGTTTGCCGGCCGCTCGTTGTAAAGTGCCATAGGATTTCGGGAATCATCTCATCCATATAAGAGATGCGTATTTCCGGATAACACTATCATTTGTCCACACCCGCAGTTAACATTGAGTTAACATTTGCCAGCCGCTTTTTGTAAAGTGTCAATGGATTTCGGGGAACCAAACAAACCATACCAATTAATAATTCCATGATAGCACTACCTTTCGTTCACACACTCAGTTAAGTTTGAGGGCATATTACTTCAGTTCATGGTGTATTCAAGATATTAAATGGGTTATAAAGGGGTTTCCCAAAACAGTGAGTATTCGCCTTTCTCATTTTCCAACCGCTTTTTTTGTAAAGTGACCTATACATTCAAGAATCAACCCATCTATAATGGTTGGTCCAAGAATTCAAGTTGGGTAGAGTTGCCTCAAAACAAAGACAATTTCGCATTTTGTATTTGCCAGCCACCCTTTGTAAAGTTCCCCAGGATTTCGGAAACCAACCTACCATTGAAAATTGTATATAATCCATGATAGCACTACCTTTCGTTCACACTAAGTTAATATTGAGAGCATAAGCTTCAGTTCATAATGTATTCAAGAGTTCAAATTGGTTAAGGGGACCCTGGTTAAACAGTGAGAATTCGCCTTTCTCATTTGCTAGCCACTTTTTGTAAAGTGTCCCAGATATTCAGAAAGCAACCCATCCATTAAAGATGTGTATTTCCTGATATAGCTACCGTTTTATCCACACCCTCAGTTAATATTGAGATCATATCCGTTCAATTCGTGGTGTGTTTAAGATTTAAATGGGGTAGGGGCTCAAAGAAAATTTAAATTTTGTATTTGCCAGCCGCCTTTTGTAAAGTACCCTAGGATTTCGGGAACCAAACTACCCATATAAATTGTTCTCTGATAGCACTACCTTTCATTCACACTGTCAGTTAATAATAAGAGAATATATATTCGGTGCATGGTGTGTTCAAAAGTTTAAATGGGTTTATAAAGGGGTCCCACAAAACAAAAACTATTCGCCTTTGGCATTTGCCATCTGCTTTTTGTAAAGTGCCAAAGGCTTTCTGGAACCAAACCATCCATAAACTTGTTGTATGTCCTGACATTACTACCCTTTGCCCACATCCTCAGTCAAAGTTAGAGCAATACTTTCAGTTTGTGGTTTGTTCAACTTTAACACTTCAATTGTGTTGGGGTTCCTCAAAACATAACAAATTTGTCTTTCTTATTTATCAGCTGCTTTGTGTAAAGCAACACAGGCAAAGCCACCCATACAAATTATGTATTCTCTGATAGCATTACCTTCCTTTCACACTCTCTGTTAATATAGAGAGCATATAGCTGCAATTCGTATTGTGTTCAAGACTTTAAATCGGGTAGAGTTTACTCAAAATATAGAAAATTGGCATTTCATATTTGCCATGCAGCCGCGTTGTGTAAAATGCCACGCTATTTCCATAAACATTGTGTATTTCCTTATATAACTAACCTTTGTACAAACCCTCAGTTAATATTGAGATCATATTCTTTCAGTTCGTGGTATGTTCAAGACTTCTAATAGTGTAGGGGGCCCTCAAAACAGAACATATTTGAACTAACGCTTGCCACATTGGTCAAAATAGTTTATGAGATATGTAATGTTGGAAAATATGCTATGACATAGCCGCAGGACTCAATTTACCAAAATCGTTAATTTCGGTAGTACTTTTAATACGCAATTTTCAATAAATTCCCGGTAATAACAACGATCTAATGTTGATAATATATAGAAAAATAAGTAATTTGAGTCGTAGATGTATTATGTAAACATTCAAGTGAATAGGTTATCTTAAAATCAAAGTTAATAATTTGATATAAATTTAATTTATGGGTGGAATTTCCGTGTACAAGACGTAATAAAATTAATTAACGGATATTGGATTGGGCAACGTGTGGCACACATGATCGTGTAAAAAAGATGTAAACTGAAGCCACTCACTGACTAGTGACTTTACAATAACTTAAATGAGTATATGGGACCATTATGCATATAATATAACATTTATTGGATACATTTGCTTGAAAACTGTACAAAAATTACTTGAAACGACTATTTATATTTTCGCATTCCGACTAATCTGTCATCTGTAACATTACTTCGTACTCAACAGACTTTCAAATAATCGAAATCTGGTTACCTTATTCTACGACTCAGAAACTATAGAAACCAACAACAACATTTGAGTACAGTATCCCTTTAAAACAAGTAGTTCTAAACAGGGACACAGGTAGGGGGTCTTTGTTGAATGGTGGGAGGGGATATGGAAGTGTCCACTTTTAAATTTCTAACTGCACACCCCTCCCCTCCCCCAATAGATCATTGCCCGTTACCTCCCAACTGGACCAAACTAAATTACAACTGGTACTTCAAGATCCCCAACTGTTGGAAATTTATCACTTACTGATAATACTGGTATATAGCAAAATTATTACATGTAATATAGGAATCTATATGCAAGTGGCAAACATGAATTCATAGCACATATAGGGTGGGTGCGGGAGTGTTAAATCTCCTATCTCAGCCCCTATTTGAACCAAATGTAATCCCGATCTATGAGACCATTGATCTTGTAATTTCTAAGAGTATATTACAGAAGTTGAATTGAGTTCATTTTCCTTAAAATAAGTTAAAAAATTAAGGGAAGGGTTATCAACACCTTTGATAATTGTTCCTTTAAATCATCAGCATAATAAATAAGACACATCATTATCACAGATCAAAAGAAGTTAATAGCTTATATAAACATAATATTGTAACACTTGTCTGTACAACTGCATAGAACACAGCACATGGTAATTAATCTAATTTAAATAAATAACACAAATAAACATCTGTTATTTGTTTATCAAACACTGTCAGATAAGATCTCATTTCATACACAGGAGACATTAGAGATAATGGCAGGCAGACACGCTTTATATTGTTAGTGAAAGAGATGACTTCTCAAATAATATTGCGGCATTAGGAATGTGAAAGAACATTTGTAATGAAAGTGTCAATGACACTGTAGCTCAACTTAGGTAGGGGAATAATTTAATGGTTGACAGTAAATGGAGGAATAGGAAAGGTGCTAATTGAAATGTCTAACCTGCGCCAAAGGACTTAGTGATGCAAAGAGTAAGATACAAGATGGCTGCTGGTGGCCATTTTTTTTTACCAATTGACCCCAAAAGGACTCGTTCCTATCTACGTATAATTGTTAACATCCATGACAAATTTTATGAAGATCTGACCAAAGCTACGACCTACAAATTTCATAATGATCAGACGAACAGTACGACCTGTAGACCGCGCCAATGGATTGAATTTTGAAATCCAAGATGGCCGCTGGCAGCCATGTTATTTGGCCGAATGACCCCACAATGATTCGTTCCCATCTACATGTCAATGTCAACATTCATGACAAATTTCATAAAGATTAGACCAAAGGTACAACTCGTTCCCATCTACATGTCAGTGTTAACATCCATGACAAATTTAATAAAGATCAGACCAAAGGTATGACCTGTAGCCCACGCCAAAGGATTTAGTCATGCAAAGAGTAAAATGCTGGTGGCCATGTTTTTTGACCGAATGACCCAAAAACGACTCGTTCCCATCTAAATGTCATTGTTATAATTCATGACAAATTTCATGACCATCTGACCAAAGCTACGACCTGTAGCCCACACCAAAGGATTTAGTCATGCAAAGAGTAAAATCCAAGATGGCTGCTGGCGGCCATGTTTTTTGACCGAATGACCCCAAAACGACTCGATCCCATCTACATGTCATTATTAACATCAATGACAAATTTCATGATGATCAGACGAACAGTACGACCTGTAGCCCGCGCCAATGGATTGAATCTTGAAATCCAAGATGGCTGCCAACGGCCATGTTTTTTGGCCGAATGACCCCAAAATGACTCGTTCCCATCTACATGTCAATGTCAACATTCATGACAAATTTCATAAAGATCAGACCAAAGGTACGACCTGTAGCCCGCACCCAACGATTTAGTCATGCAAATAGTAAAATCCAAGATGGCTGCTGGCGGCCATGTTTTTCGGCCGAACGACCCCAAAATCCCTCGTTCCCATCTACATGTCATTGTTAACATCCATGACAAATTTCATGATGATCAGGGGAACAGTACGATCTGTAGCCCGCGCCATGGATTGAATCTTGAAATCCAAGATGGCTGCCAGCGGCCATGTTTTTTGGCCGAATGACCCCAAAATGACTCGTTCCCATCTACATGTCAATGTCAACATTCATGACAAATTTCATAAAGATCAGACCAAAGGTACGACCTGTAGCCCGCGCCAAAGGATTTAGTCATGCAAAGAGTAAAATCCAAGATGGCTGCTGGCGGCCATGTTTTTCGGCCGAACGACCCCAAAATCCCTCGTTCCCATCTACATGTCATTGTTAACATCCATGACAAATTTCATGATGATCAGACGAACAGTACGACCTGTAGCCCGCGCCAATGGATTGAATTTTGAAATCTAAGATGGCCACCAGCGGCCATGTTTTTTGGCCGAATGACCCCACAATGATTCGTTCCCATCTACATGTCAATGTCAACATTCATGACAAATTTCATAAAGATTAGACCAAAGGTACAACCTGTAGCCCGCGCCAAAGGATTTAGTCATGAAAAGAGTAAAATCCAAGATGGCTGCTGGCGGCCATGTTTTTTGGCCGAACAACTCCAAAATCACTCGTTCCCATCTACATGACAGTGTTAACATCCATGACAAATTTCATAAACTTCCGACCAAAACAACGACCTGTAGCCCGCGCCAAAGGATTTAGTCATGCAAAGAGTAAAATCGAACGACCCCAAAATCACTCGTTCCCATCTACATGTCAATATTAACATCAATGACAAATTTCATGATGTTCCGATCGAAGCTACGACCTGTAGCCCGCGCCAAAGGATTTAGTCATGCAAAGAGTAAAATCCAAGATGGCTGCTGGCGGCCATGTTTATTGGCCGAACAACCCCAAAATGACTCGTTCCCATCTACATGTCAATATTAACATCCATGACAAATTTCATGATGAGCAGACGAACAGTACGACCTGTAGCCCGCGCCAATGGATTGAATTTTGAAATCTAAGATGGCCGCCAGCGGCCATGTTTTTTGGCCGAATGACCCCACAATGATTCGTTCCCATCTACATGTCAATGTCAACATTCATGACAAATTTCATAAAGATAAGACCAAAGGTACAACCTGTAGCCCGCGCCAAAGGATTTAGTCATGCAAAGAGTAAAATCCAAGATGGCTGCTGGCGGCCATGTTTTTTGGCCGAACGACACCAAAATCACTCGTTCCCATCTACATGTCATTATTAACATCAATGACAAATTTCATGATGATCAGGGGAACAGTACGATCTGTAGCCCGCGCCAATGGATTGAATCTTGAAATCCAAGATGGCTGCCAGCGGCCATGTTTTTTGGCCGAATGACCCCAAAATGACTCGTTCCCATCTTCATGTCAATGTCAACATTCATGACAAATTTCATAAAGATCAGACCAAAGGTACGACCTGTAGCCCGGGCCAATGGATTTAGTCATGCAAAGAGTAAAATCCAAGATGGCTGCTGGCGGCCATGTTTTTCGGCCGAACGACCCCAAAATCCCTCGTTCCCATCTACATGTCATTGTTAACATCAATGACAAATTTCATGATGTTCCGATCGAAGCTACGACCTGTAGCCCGCGCCAAAGGATTTAGTCATGCAAAGAGTAAAATCCAAGATGGCTGCTGGCGGCCATGTTTATTGGCCGAACAACCCCAAAATGACTCGTTCCCATCTACATGTCAATATTAACATCCATGACAAATTTCATTATGATCAGACGAACAGTACGACCTGTAGCCCGCGCCAATGGATTGAATTTTGAAATCTAAGATGGCCACCAGCGGCCATGTTTTTTGGCCGAATGACCCCACAATGATTCGTTCCCATCTACATGTCAATGTCAACATTCATGACAAATTTCATAAAGATTAAACCAAAGGTACAACCTGTAGCCCGCGCCAAAGGATTTAGTCATGCAAAGAGTAAAATCCAAGATGGCTGCTGGTGGCCATGTTTTTTGGCCGAACAACTCCAAAATCACTCGTTCCCATCTACATGACAGTGTTAACATCCATGACAAATTTCATAAACTTCCGACCAAAACAACGACCTGTAGCCCGCGCCAAAGGATTTAGTCATGCAAAGAGTAAAATCCAAGATGGCTGCTGGCAGCCATGTTTTTTGGCCGAACGACCCCAAAATCACTCGTTCCCATCTACATGTGAATATTAACATCAATGACAAATTTCATGATGATCAGATGAACAGTACGACCTGTAGGCCGCGCCAATGGATTGAATCTTGAAATCCAAGATGGCTGCCAGCGGCCATGTTTTTTGGCCGAATGACCCCAAAATGACTCGTTCCCATCTACATGTCAATGTTAACATTCATGACAAATTTCATGAAGATCAGACCAAAGGTACAACCTGTAGCCCGCGCCAAAGGAAATTGTTGACGGACACACGGACGACGGACGCCAAACCATGGCAATAGCTCAAACTTACAAAAGTAAGTTGAGCTAACAAGTACCGGTACTTACTTTGACCCTTCAATTGGCAAGGGTAACATGTGCAGAATAGTTTCCGTTTGCAATGACTCAAATCAGACTCCATGTTTGTTCGTACCTCCCACCGATGGGTAATGCAAATCTACTAAAGTGTTGGCAAAACATTAGCATGATTTGATTCGAGAATCGATTTCATTTTGAAATTGACAATTCGTCGGGGCCTAAAATACATGTACATGGGGATCAATGTCCACTCAGTCTATGGCTATGGTTGAATGAAATGTTGACAGACCGACAGCTGGATGTTTGAACTACAGACAAATGAGTGATAACTGCTGCTTCATCAGAGATTTTATCTCAGGTAAGCTCAAAACCTTTACTGTTTTCAATGAGAGACATTTCTTTATCCAATCTAAATAATGGTCTAGTTTCAATTTTTCTAATAAGGTGATACTTACACAACAGAGGAAATGCAATCCCAAACATGAATACGATAACAGCTCCGAGCATGTAAACCATCAGATATCCAGCCACCAGAACAATTATCACACTTATCAGCGGGTGGTCCCTTTTGAACTGTTTAGCTTTCCATTGGTAGTTTGTGGCATATACAAATCCACCAAAAGCTATTGCTATGGCCACAAATCCAAATACCATTTTTACAGGATGTATGATTCTGAAAAACAACAAGTTTTGGAGGCTGAAAGAATTATTACCTTTAAAGGGAGGGAGTTAGCTCGTGGTTACCATCATCACAGTCTGGCCTGGGTGAGAGTGGTGCGGGTTTGAACCCTGATGTGGGTGAAAATCGTTCTCGATTTTCAAGCTTGATCTGAGTTGAGGGACATCTCCATGTGCCATTCTGACGATACATGGCCATTTTGATAAGAAATGAGACTATGAACATTCATATTGAGTCTGTGCCTCCATAAATCTGATGTATATAATAGTGTGTGACATTATCTTTCAAAACAATACTTCACTATTATTCTAGTTTTTTTCTTTTTTGATTGTTAGCACAATTAATTTGAAAAAATTCATTGATCCTGCTGAAATTTGATATAATGTCTGCATAAATAATGATCTCGTCTGCCCACATCAGCTACAGGGACAACTTTAATGAAAGTGTCAATGCCATACATAACAATCAATGGAGCAATAAGGAATGCGGGAAAATTATCAAACTGATAGAATATCATAATTATAGGGCTTTATAATAAGGGTTTATATGGTATAACAATTTAGTCATGGCACACTCATGCAAAGAGCAAAATCCAAGATGGCTGCCAGCAGTCATGTTTTTAAACTGAAAACCATTCAAATTTGATAGGTGATCTCAATCATGTCTATAAATTTTCAATGACAGCAATGTTTTTCAATGAAATTAAGAAAATTTGATAGTTCCGGTTACCCTGAAAATTCAAATGAAGTTTGGGATGAATCGGCTGAAAAAATTTTGTTTGTAGGGATTGCCAAATAATTTATTCATGCATGAGTAGAGTGAAATACATGTTGGCTGCAGTGCTGGCCTTTTCAATAAATACAAAAAAAAGAGTTCAAATGTGATATCTCTCATCTAATGGTCAGCCCGAAGATCCCTATGAAGTTTGGGATCAATTGTATGGAAACTGTTAGTTTTAGGGTGTGCCAAAGGATTTTGTCATACAAAGAGTAAAGTACAAGATGGCTACTGCATGGTGGCCATATTTTTGAAAAATATCTTTCAACAGCTCCCATCTACATGAACAAATTTACCTATAAGTATCGACTGTCATGTTTGAATAGTGGTAAGGATTTGGCTTCATTATTTTTCATTGAGTTGTGGATTTTTATTGACAATACTTGTAATACATGTATATATTGTACCATTTCTGGTTACTTTATTTTTATTTGGATTTGGAATATTTTACTTCATCATCTGATCATCACCCATCGATGTTGTGATTCTTGTGCAATAATCTGTAATGCAAGCATAGCATAGTTATGCCTCCAACGCTCAGTTTAGAGAGTGGGTAATACTAAATATTCTTATTGCGCTTTAGTGCAATAAGAGCTAATTGTGCTTAAGTGGAATTAAAAATCTTCCTTATTGTGCTTAAGCACAATTAGCCACATTACATAAACACCCTGTAATTCAAATGGTGTAGTCCATAGTGCAATGGGTGGAGTTTATTGGTGACCTGGCGACTGTCCACACGCAGGCCTATTCGGATTCTACTATTTGCAGAGGGGTGATTTCATGAGGGAGATATTAATTGCGCTTTAGCGAAATGAGGATGAGGAGCCAGAGATGTAATTGCGCTTAAGTGCAATAAGGAACGTCTAATTGCGCTTAAGCGCAATATTAAAGGGAATATCTCATTGAGCTTAATCCCAGTAAGAGAAGATCTTATTGCACTTAAAATCAATAATGAATATGCTTAAGCTTAATTATTTATTAAATGTCAATTTGGCTTCCCATATTTGTTAGTTATATGCACAAAATAATGTGCGCATGTAATATTAGTCAGTAGAGGCACTAAACTACCTTAATCTACAGCATTTTAGTAACTGTGTCGGGGTATATATCGTATTAGCCTTCATTACGTTTCAATCGATGACGTAAATGACGTCATCTACTTTTAAGATGGCGATAGGTCCATACTGATCTCTGATGGGAATGCACGTTACATAGCGATATCGAGCTTCGTGCAGTGTTTTATCTATGAGCCAGAGACGAGTCATTCAGTTGGCGATCAGCCGATTTGTTTTCATCTGCAATTAATTCGGCAAAACAATCGCCTGACAGCTGTGACAGTAATAATTGTAAATCAAAATCACGAAACCGCATATAATAACGAGAGGCCGGCAGATGTTTAACCCATACCTTGGCGATAACGATTAGCTATTTTCATAAATCCTTACACCAACCTTTTCAACAATTCACACCTTACTATTAAAGCTACTCGATCCGATTAAGCACCCCTCAGTTACTATTTATTTGACTTCGGGGGTAACAAATATTTTATTCAAATCGAGGAACCCATTCATCAAATTCAGAGTAAGCAGATATCAATTTTTTTAAATCCATTATCTTTAACCACCTGGAACATTTAGTGGCCGTATGAAAGTCGATGAAGATGGATAACTCTAAAATCAAGTGGCTTTTTTTTGTGTCAGATATATGACAAAGCAGCAAAATTTCATTGTACAAAATGGTGATAAATAACAGGTTCTGGGCAATTTTATACTATAGTGGACTGTGGTTAACATTATTTTTGGGCAATTAATCGATTCTGATAACTGAAGCGGAATTGTTGTTGGAATCTGATGATATGGGGACCATCAAATAGGATTGAGTACCTTTAAGTTCACAAGTGGCATAAGCCTTATGGGCACCTTCCATATGAACATGGATATGGCATTTGATTCCAACCTATTAAGTCAGTTTAAAATAGATATATAGTCTTATAGAGCTCAGTCCATAGTCAGACAGATGAACCATACATAATACTAGTTAAAGATATTAAAAAAATTGAGTAAAATATGATTGATAATGATTGGATATAACATACTTTAATGCATAATTATGAGAAAACTACAGGTGGGATATGAGATTGAAGATATTAAATTCATTACATTGGATAGCATACTGTATGTCTATGGAATGGGTGGGTTAATTTTGTTAATATTTTAAAGCAATTAAACCAAATGACCCTCTCTATACAGGTTTAATAGGGGTGTGTTATCATAAACTATGACTTGAAATATAATATAATCAATGACAAATATTTGAGTTATTAAATGAGATAGCAAGGGGTTGATCTTAATCACACTAATGAACTGATCAAAATAGTCTATAAATGCATGTATATGGATTTAGAAGCCCACACAATAAGTCAGTCTCAAGAATACAAGCAACATTATTATTATTATCCTGCACCCCGAATGCAATAGATGGAATTTCAAAATAAGACAATTCCTCTAATGTTTTAAGAAATCCTTACTGAACCTGGCTCAAAGTGAAAGATATAATTTAATATCTGCCTATCAGATATCATGTGTCTATGGAATGGGTTAATTTTAATCCCAAAATCCATGCAAGACCAGGGAGCTACTAGTATGTTGGAGTTGATAAATCCTGAGAAGTCACTGTCAACACACTATGGAAATGCAATAAACAACAGATAGCTATTAAAGTGCAGCAGTGAATATCTTATTTCTTTATCAATAATAGAGATTATCTCTAGTCTCTCTTACTGATACCACAGCTGTAAGCTGCTACAGTTATATATTGTAAGCAAATCTCAAATCTGTTCAATTCTTAGTTAACAAGAGAGAGAGAACTTCATGGCATTGTAACTGGATACTATCTCTGTGTCTCCATAGCATTGTGAAACTGATTTATTAGATATTATCTGGACAGTGCCACCTGTGTATCTTTGATATATTTTAGCGATGAATAAAATAATCAAAGGGCCATAACCCCATTAAAAAGAACTGGATCAAACCCATATTCGAACTCGATCTGTATTTTGAGTTGAGAAACTCACATACAAAATTTGGTTCCTATCAGTGGAAAAATTGTAGATTTATCGAAGCATTCATGAATTCTATGTCAAAGGGCCATAACTCCATTAAAAAATATCATATCAAACCCATATTCGAACTCGATATGTATTTTGGGCTCAGCAACTCACATACCAAATTTGGTTACGGTCAGATAATGTTTTTTGAGTTATGGCAGCATGCATGAATTCTAAGTCGAAAAAGGGCCATAACTGCGTAAAAAAAACTCGGATCAAACCCATATTCGAACTCAATCTGTATTTGGTGCTGATAAATTCATATACAATTTGGTTCCGATCAGATAGAAATTGTTTCAGTTATCGCACCATGCGTAAAGTGTCTACAGACAGACAGCCAGACACACACAGACAGACAGACGGACGGACTAACGACGAGTGGTCAATCCGGACAACGACACTATGTTTACCATACTATGGTATGGGTAAACATAAAAAGGAAACCTACGTTTTTGACTGAACACATTATATCATTCGTGGGTACATGTACAAGCAAACATCGATTTTCCATTCGCGGCAAGCCGCTCGTGGAAAATCGGTATTTGCTTTTACCCGCTCATGATAATTCTTGTTTTCAAAGAGTCAAAAGCCATAGTTATCCTCTTGTATCATCGTGATTATTTGACCTGCTAATCGATTTATCGTACTGACATATAGCTGTACGTCGCTTGGGACAATTTCAGAGTAAAATGTGCGACTTCTGGCACGAAACTGATGTAGGAAAGTTTTCAACGTCGAATACTGTTTATATCAGGAAAATGAAGACAGATAACATTTCATTACATTATCCAAAAATCTACTGCATAAAGAGTCTGAATGCATGCCCTTTAATACTTTCGTCATCATTTTGAAGACAAAAGCTAAGGGCTGTCCCAAGGAGACGTTTATCGCTAGAAAACTGGACATTTCTAGTCGAAATCTAAAGAGCATTGCTCGGGTGACAATTGAACTTACTCGGGCGACAACGGAACATACAGGGCAGGAATCGGAGCGAAAATCTATATCACCGATTACAGCAGTTTGCTGGCTTTTTTTGGCAACAAACTGATCGTGGAACATGTTCCGGTTGAAACTAGAGGTAAACATTAACATAATATGTTATTAAACTTCCCTTTTTTCTGTCTTTGTAAGTTTTTTGGATGGTAAATTTGAAAATTGCTCGGTCGACAAGCGGGAAAAACTCAACGGAATCAACATTTGCTCGGGCGGAATGATATTTCGAGGAGCAGATCCTCCACAGTGGCTATAAATATTATTGTAAAAAGTTCTGACCCATCTTATTAAAGAGGGCCCAAATTTTTAGAATTTAAGACAATTTTGAAGAAAATTCCATTCCAAAGAGTCAAATGCCTTTTCAAAGTATAGTAAGGATGCCACAAATATAAATTTTTTCACACTTTTCCATAAGATCAGAGATTAACCTAGTTGATTCTGCTGTATAGCCCGGACATAAATCCAAATTGCGAGTCCAGGGCCTGGAACCTACGTCACCGGAAGGGTAACCCTACATCAAAATAACTGTAAATAAAGTTTGACTCGCTACTTCGACATCGTTTTTTAAATAAATACGATCGATTTCCTGCAAATCTCAACAAATACAGAAACCGAAAATCGGAAAGAATTGCTTATGAGAATTTCGCGTCCGCAATTCAAAATCGCGTCCGATTTCCTATTTTCGTGCAGGTGTTAACGCCAACATTTCATGTTCTCCGCGCCCTAAACTCATTTTAAAACCGTATACATTGAGTTTCGGGATATTATAAATGCTAAAATCTGAATCAATAACAAAAAATTAACTTTCCCGTGGTTTGTTTGTAAATTTCTTAAGACACAAAGAATTTTTAATGAATTTGTCTATTAATGGTAACGCCCACATCGCGTTAACGCTCACATAATATTGGCCTGTTTCTATAGTCTCCGAGTCGTAGAATATGGTAACCAGATTTTCATTACTTGAAAGTATTTTGAGTACGAAGTAATGTTATGGATGGCAGATTAGCCGGAATGCGAAAATCCAAATTGTTGTTGTAGAATAATGTGTGTAGTTTTCAAACAAATGTATAAAATAAATGTTAAATTATATGTATACCACTCACATATACTCATATATTTAAGTTATGGTATAGTCACCACTCAGTAAGTGGCTTGAGTTTACGCCCCGTATCAATATAATTGTTTACACGATCATTAGTGCCACACGTTGCCCAATCCACTATCTGTGAAATAATTTGATTACGTCTTGTACACGGAAATTCGTAACTTATTTTATGGCTCCAGTCATAAATTAAATATGTATCAAATTATTAAAGCACTCAATCCGATTATGCACCCCTCAATTACTATTTATTTGGCTTCGGGGGTAAATAATATTTTATTCGAGTCGAGGAACCCACCAATCAAAGCTCAGAATTGTCAGATATCAATTTTTAAAATCTATTATTTTTCACCACCTGGAATATGTAGTGGCCCAGTAAAAGTCGACGAGAAGACTGCCTCGGACCAAATTTGCGGATGAAGATGGTTAACTCGAAAATCAAGTAGCTTTTTTGTCAGATATTTGACAAACCGACAAAATGTTGATAAATAACAGGTTTAGGCCAATTTTAGACTATATTTGACTGTGGTTTATAATAGCATTAGTATTGGTTATTTAACCGATTCTGATAACTGAAGCGGGCATTTCAAAAAATATTTGTTGTTGGAATCTGATGATATGGTGGACCATCGAATCGGATTGATTAGCTTTAACTTTGATTTTAGGATAACCTATTAACCTGATCGTTTACAGAATACATCTTCGACTCAAATTACTTATTTGTTTATATAATATTTGATTATAGATATTAGATTGTTGTTATTATCGGGAGTTTATTGAAAATGGCGTACAGTACCCCTTAATAAGTTTTAAGTTGTTCTATTTACTTATCAAATATCAACGAGCGAGTATGAATGGTTGCCGGCAAAACAAATTTCAATAATAATTAAACACATGTGAATTTAATGCTTCCATAGCAATAATAGAATTCTTCCCTCGCTAAGATCCCCCGATGATTCCTGACAATCAATCGGTGCTAATTAAGATCCCCCGAAGATTCCCGCTAACATCCCCCGTAAACAGTCGAACTGGACTCGGTTGGCCAAGTTCCCAGATACAGGAGGAATAACTCTAAATTCACACAACGCAACACAGCTTTTACCTGCATATTTTAACCTTATATATGATGATCTTACCAATAAAACTGGGTTTTAAATATTTATTTTAACATGTATAAATGTGAAAAGGGAGGGATATCCTGAACAGCACAGAAAAGAACACAGCGTTAGAATAACGTTGTGTTAGTCTCTGGGATAACAAGACAGTCAATGACTGTGGAGACGATCACCAGACTGTAAAGACTAGGAAGACTGGGACTCGGAAGACCATAAGAGTTAGTACTTGTCATATTCACTTAAAAACAAGTAGTCCTAAAGAGGGACATAGCCAAGAGGGTCTCCGTTGAGTAGTGGGGTGTCCACCTTGAAATATGGTCCAGATCCCCCCACCCCACATAGTCCATAGTCTGCTCCCTCTCAACTGAAGCAAACACACTCCCAAGTTCGTAAAATTCCTTTGCAAATGTTGGAATATTACAACTGATACTTCAAGCTTTCCTAACTTTGGCAAAGTTACAACCTGACATGCTCCCCTTTTTTAATGGTGGACCCCATTCAAACGAATTTTGATCCCAACTCTCCATAGGCCATTTACACCAAATGCCATTTCTTGATTGGTCGAACCCATTTTAACAAATATGTAACACAAGAACCCTCCATACTGGTTACTACATATAGGCTAAATAGGACTGATGGCTCTTGAGGATCGCCATTTTAAGAATTACTTTGGGGGAAGAGTTATGTCCATGGTCGTAACCCCTATTTGACCTGGTGAACCCATTTCAACAAATCTGAACCCAGTCACCCAATGACTCTCTATACCAAAATGTATACCAAATATGCCAAATGGTTCTTGAGAAGATGTTTTAAAAATAACTGATGAGAGAAAGAATTATGTCATTGGCTCTGACCAATTCTGAATCAAATCTGAATCCTAGTCACCCATACCAAATACAAGAGGCCGATCACGATCGGCAGATGTTAACCCATCCCTTGGCGATAAAAATTTAATATGATCGGATAAATGAGAATTTTGGTGTTGAATTATAGAGTATACTGTTATGTACTATTATAGACAAATGTACATAACACAAATTATTGGAATTTATGGGTCACTGGCATTTATATAAGAGAATGCACTGGTACAGGATCTGTAATGCTAAACCGCCACAGCCAGCAAGCCCATGGGTTAAATGTGTAGGTGTGACCTGGACATGGAATACTTGGGTTAAGAGAGTCCAATTTAAGTTTACAATAATAATGTGTCCTAGTATACAGATAAGCAACCTCACCACTGACCCATTAATATCAATTATATAGCAGAGCTGTCAAAATATCACAGGAATTGTTAATGTTGAACACTGACCTCTGATGTCTGATGTCAATTATAATGATATCAGACCATCTGAAGATATAACTCACTCTGCAGCAGAGATGTCTACTGTTAATATCATGTGATGTTTATTGTTGAATCTTTATTTTAAATTAGATACCATAGCCTTCTTTATCAGATTATTTGCACATTGGCATAAGAGACATCAGAAAATAATATAGCCTTATCAATAGCTAAGTAGTCCAAAGGCAATTGGTGAATTGGATTTAATGTTGCTCCAAACAGATTTACCAGTACATAACACAAGATTTTGGACCGATTTAATCAAATTTGGTGTGGTGATTCGGGGTACCCTTGGCAGAGTTATAATGGTGTTAGTTTAATTATTTAAAAAAATTAAACGGACACATTGGAAATCTTTTGATCAACTTTTATCATAATCATCAATATCTAAATGAAAACAAATGACAATGACATTTTTTTTATTATTATTATAAAAGTTAAAAGTAATTTTTTTTTTAAATTGATTTTTTTCTCTCTCCATTTTTTTCTTTCGAAAAAGGGTCATAACTCCTTTAAAATTAATCGGATCAAACCCATATTCGAACTCGATCTGTATTTGGTGCTGATAAATTCATATACAAAATTTGGTTCCGATCAGATAGAAATTGTTTCAGTTATCGCACCATGCGTAAAGTGTCTACAGACAGACAGCCAGACACACAGACAGACAGACAGACAGACGGACGGACGGACTAACGACGAGTGGTCAATCCGGACAACGACACTATGTTTACCATACTATGGTATGGGTAAACATAAAAAGGAAACCTACGTTTTTGACTGAACACATTATATCATTCGTGGGTACATGTACAAGCAAACATCGATTTTCCATTCGCGGCAAGCCGCTCGTGGAAAATCGGTATTTGCTTTTACCCGCTCATGATAATTCTTGTTTTCAAAGAGTCAAAAGCCATAGTTATCCTCTTGTATCATCGTGATTATTTGACCTGCTAATCGATTTATCGTACTGACATATAGCTGTACGTCGCTTGGGACAATTTCAGAGTAAAATGTGCGACTTCTGGCACGAAACTGATGTAGGAAAGTTTTCAACGTCGAATACTGTTTATATCAGGAAAATGAAGACATAGATAACATTTCATTACATTATCCAAAAATCTACTGCATAAAGAGTCTGAATGCATGCCCTTTAATACTTTCGTCATCATTTTGTAGACAAAAGCTAAGGGCTGTCCCAAGGAGACGTTTATCGCTAGAAAACTGGACATTTCTAGTCGAAATCTAAAGAGCATTGCTCGGGTGACAATTGAACTTACTCGGGCGACAACGGAACATACAGGGCAGGAATCGGAGCGAAAATCTATATCACCGATTACAGCAGTTTGCTGGCTTTTTTTGGCAACAAACTGATCGTGGAACATGTTCCGGTTGAAACTAGAGGTAAACATTAACATAATATGTTATTAAACTTCCCTTTTTTCTGTCTTTGTAAGTTTTTTGGATGGTAAATTTGAAAATTGCTCGGTCGACAAGCGGGAAAAACTCAACGGAATCAACATTTGCTCGGGCGGAATGATATTTCGAGGAGCAGATCCTCCACAGTGGCTATAAATATTATTGTAAAAAGTTCTGACCCATCTTATTAAAGAGGGCCCAAATTTTTTGAATTTAAGACAATTTTGAAGAAAATTCCATTCCAAAGAGTCAAATGCCTTTTCAAAGTATAGTAAGGATGCCACAAATATAAATTTTTTCACACTTTTCCATAAGATCAGAGATTAACCTAGTTGATTCTGCTGTATAGCCCGGACATAAATCCAAATTGCGAGTCCAGGGCCTGGAACCTACGTCACCGGAAGGGTAACCCTACATCAAAATAACTGTAAATAAAGTTTGACTCGCTACTTCGACATCGTTTTTTAAATAAATACGATCGATTTCCTGCAAATCTCAACAAATACAGAAACCGAAAATCGGAAAGAATTGCTTATGAGAATTTCGCGTCCGCAATTCAAAATCGCGTCCGATTTCCTATTTTCGTGCAGGTGTTAACGCCAACATTTCATGTTCTCCGCGCCCTAAACTCATTTTAAAACCGTATACATTGAGTTTCGGGATATTATAAATGCTAAAATCTGAATCAATAACAAAAAATTAACTTTCCCGTGGTTTGTTTGTAAATTTCTTAAGACACAAAGAATTTTTAATGAATTTGTCTATTAATGGTAACGCCCACATCGCGTTAACGCTCACATAATATTGGCCTGTTTCTATAGTCTCCGAGTCGTAGAATATGGTAACCAGATTTTCATTACTTGAAAGTATTTTGAGTACGAAGTAATGTTATGGATGGCAGATTAGCCGGAATGCGAAAATCCAAATTGTTGTTGTAGAATAATGTGTGTAGTTTTCAAACAAATGTATAAAATAAATGTTAAATTATATGTATACCACTCACATATACTCATATATTTAAGTTATGGTATAGTCACCACTCAGTAAGTGGCTTGAGTTTACGCCCCGTATCAATATAATTGTTTACACGATCATTAGTGCCACACGTTGCCCAATCCACTATCTGTGAAATAATTTGATTACGTCTTGTACACGGAAATTCGTAACTTATTTTATGGCTCCAGTCATAAATTAAATATGTATCAAATTATTAAAGCACTCAATCCGATTATGCACCCCTCAATTACTATTTATTTGGCTTCGGGGGTAAATAATATTTTATTCGAGTCGAGGAACCCACCAATCAAAGCTCAGAATTGTCAGATATCAATTTTTAAAATCTATTATTTTTCACCACCTGGAATATGTAGTGGCCCAGTAAAAGTCGACGAGAAGACTGCCTCGGACCAAATTTGCGGATGAAGATGGTTAACTCGAAAATCAAGTAGCTTTTTTGTCAGATATTTGACAAACCGACAAAATGTTGATAAATAACAGGTTTAGGCCAATTTTAGACTATATTTGACTGTGGTTTATAATAGCATTAGTATTGGTTATTTAACCGATTCTGATAACTGAAGCGGGCATTTCAAAAAATATTTGTTGTTGGAATCTGATGATATGGTGGACCATCGAATCGGATTGATTAGCTTTAACTTTGATTTTAGGATAACCTATTAACCTGATCGTTTACAGAATACATCTTCGACTCAAATTACTTATTTGTTTATATAATATTTGATTATAGATATTAGATTGTTGTTATTATCGGGAGTTTATTGAAAATGGCGTACAGTACCCCTTAATAAGTTTTAAGTTGTTCTATTTACTTATCAAATATCAACGAGCGAGTATGAATGGTTGCCGGCAAAACAAATTTCAATAATAATTAAACACATGTGAATTTAATGCTTCCATAGCAATAATAGAATTCTTCCCTCGCTAAGATCCCCCGATGATTCCTGACAATCAATCGGTGCTAATTAAGATCCCCCGAAGATTCCCGCTAACATCCCCCATAAACAGTCGAACTGGACTCGGTTGGCCAAGTTCCCAGATACAGGAGGAATAACTCTAAATTCACACAACGCAACACAGCTTTTACCTGCATATTTTAACCTTATATATGATGATCTTACCAATAAAACTGGGTTTTAAATATTTATTTTAACATGTATAAATGTGAAAAGGGAGGGATATCCTGAACAGCACAGAAAAGAACACAGCGTTAGAATAACGTTGTGTTAGTCTCTGGGATAACAAGACAGTCAATGACTGTGGAGACGATCACCAGACTGTAAAGACTAGGAAGACTGGGACTCGGAAGACCATAAGAGTTAGTACTTGTCATATTCACTTAAAAACAAGTAGTCCTAAAGAGGGACATAGCCAAGAGGGTCTCCGTTGAGTAGTGGGGTGTCCACCTTGAAATATGGTCCAGATCCCCCCACCCCACATAGTCCATAGTCTGCTCCCTCTCAACTGAAGCAAACACACTCCCAAGTTCGTAAAATTCCTTTGCAAATGTTGGAATATTACAACTGATACTTCAAGCTTTCCTAACTTTGGCAAAGTTACAACCTGACATGCTCCCCTTTTTTAATGGTGGACCCCATTCAAACGAATTTTGATCCCAACTCTCCATAGGCCATTTACACCAAATGCCATTTCTTGATTGGTCGAACCCATTTTAACAAATATGTAACACAAGAACCCTCCATACTGGTTACTACATATAGGCTAAATAGGACTGATGGCTCTTGAGGATCGCCATTTTAAGAATTACTTTGGGGGAAGAGTTATGTCCATGGTCGTAACCCCTATTTGACCTGGTGAACCCATTTCAACAAATCTGAACCCAGTCACCCAATGACTCTCTATACCAAAATGTATACCAAATATGCCAAATGGTTCTTGAGAAGATGTTTTAAAAATAACTGATGAGAGAAAGAATTATGTCATTGGCTCTGACCAATTCTGAATCCTAGTCACCCATACCAAATACAAGAGGCCGATCACGATCGGCAGATGTTAACCCATCCCTTGGCGATAAAAATTTAATATGATCGGATAAATGAGAATTTTGGTGTTGAATTATAGAGTATACTGTTATGTACTATTATAGACAAATGTACATAACACAAATTATTGGAATTTATGGGTCACTGGCATTTATATAAGAGAATGCACTGGTACAGGATCTGTAATGCTAAACCGCCACAGCCAGCAAGCCCATGGGTTAAATGTGTAGGTGTGACCTGGACATGGAATACTTGGGTTAAGAGAGTCCAATTTAAGTTTACAATAATAATGTGTCCTAGTATACAGATAAGCAACCTCACCACTGACCCATTAATATCAATTATATAGCAGAGCTGTCAAAATATCACAGGAATTGTTAATGTTGAACACTGACCTCTGATGTCTGATGTCAATTATAATGATATCAGACCATCTGAAGATATAACTCACTCTGCAGCAGAGATGTCTACTGTTAATATCATGTGATGTTTATTGTTGAATCTTTATTTTAAATTAGATACCATAGCCTTCTTTATCAGATTATTTGCACATTGGCATAAGAGACATCAGAAAATAATATAGCCTTATCAATAGCTAAGTAGTCCAAAGGCAATTGGTGAATTGGATTTAATGTTGCTCCAAACAGATTTACCAGTACATAACACAAGATTTTGGACCGATTTAATCAAATTTGGTGTGGTGATTCGGGGTACCCTTGGCAGAGTTATAATGGTGTTAGTTTAATTATTTAAAAAAATTAAACGGACACATTGGAAATCTTTTGATCAACTTTTATCATAATCATCAATATCTAAATGAAAACAAATGACAATGACATTTTTTTTATTATTATTATAAAAGTTAAAAGTAATTTTTTTTTTAAATTGATTTTTTTCTCTCTCCATTTTTTTCTTTCGAAAAAGGGTCATAACTCCTTTAAAATTAATCGGATCAAACCCATATTCGAACTCGATCTGTATTTGGTGCTGATAAATTCATATACAAAATTTGGTTCCGATCAGATAGAAATTGTTTCAGTTATCGCACCATGCGTAAAGTGTCTACAGACAGACAGCCAGACACACAGACAGACAGACAGACAGACGGACGGACGGACTAACGACGAGTGGTCAATCCGGACAACGACACTATGTTTACCATACTATGGTATGGGTAAACATAAAAAGGAAACCTACGTTTTTGACTGAACACATTATATCATTCGTGGGTACATGTACAAGCAAACATCGATTTTCCATTCGCGGCAAGCCGCTCGTGGAAAATCGGTATTTGCTTTTACCCGCTCATGATAATTCTTGTTTTCAAAGAGTCAAAAGCCATAGTTATCCTCTTGTATCATCGTGATTATTTGACCTGCTAATCGATTTATCGTACTGACATATAGCTGTACGTCGCTTGGGACAATTTCAGAGTAAAATGTGCGACTTCTGGCACGAAACTGATGTAGGAAAGTTTTCAACGTCGAATACTGTTTATATCAGGAAAATGAAGACATAGATAACATTTCATTACATTATCCAAAAATCTACTGCATAAAGAGTCTGAATGCATGCCCTTTAATACTTTCGTCATCATTTTGTAGACAAAAGCTAAGGGCTGTCCCAAGGAGACGTTTATCGCTAGAAAACTGGACATTTCTAGTCGAAATCTAAAGAGCATTGCTCGGGTGACAATTGAACTTACTCGGGCGACAACGGAACATACAGGGCAGGAATCGGAGCGAAAATCTATATCACCGATTACAGCAGTTTGCTGGCTTTTTTTGGCAACAAACTGATTGTGGAACATGTTCCGGTTGAAACTAGAGGTAAACATTAACATAATATGTTATTAAACTTCCCTTTTTTCTGTCTTTGTAAGTTTTTTGGATGGTAAATTTGAAAATTGCTCGGTCGACAAGCGGGAAAAACTCAACGGAATCAACATTTGCTCGGGCGGAATGATATTTCGAGGAGCAGATCCTCCACAGTGGCTATAAATATTATTGTAAAAAGTTCTGACCCATCTTATTAAAGAGGGCCCAAATTTTTTGAATTTAAGACAATTTTGAAGAAAATTCCATTCCAAAGAGTCAAATGCCTTTTCAAAGTATAGTAAGGATGCCACAAATATAAATTTTTTCACACTTTTCCATAAGATCAGAGATTAACCTAGTTGATTCTGCTGTATAGCCCGGACATAAATCCAAATTGCGAGTCCAGGGCCTGGAACCTACGTCACCGGAAGGGTAACCCTACATCAAAATAACTGTAAATAAAGTTTGACTCGCTACTTCGACATCGTTTTTTAAATAAATACAATCGATTTCCTGCAAATCTCAACAAATACAGAAACCGAAAATCGGAAAGAATTGCTTATGAGAATTTCGCGTCCGCAATTCAAAATCGCGTCCGATTTCCTATTTTCGTGCAGGTGTTAACGACAACATTTCATGTTCTCCGCGCCCTAAACTCATTTTAAAACCGTATACATTGAGTTTCGGGATATTATAAATGCTAAAATCTGAATCAATAACAAAAAAATAACTTTCCCGTGGTTTGTTTGTAAATTTCTTAAGACACAAAGAATTTTTAATGAATTTGTCTATTAATGGTAACGCCCACATCGCGTTAACGCTCACATAATATTGGCCTGTTTCTATAGTCTCCGAGTCGTAGAATATGGTAACCAGATTTTCATTACTTGAAAGTATTTTGAGTACGAAGTAATGTTATGGATGGCAGATTAGCCGGAATGCGAAAATCCAAATTGTTGTTGTAGAATAATGTGTGTAGTTTTCAAACAAATGTATAAAATAAATGTTAAATTATATGTATACCACTCACATATACTCATATATTTAAGTTATGGTATAGTCACCACTCAGTAAGTGGCTTGAGTTTACGCCCCGTATCAATATAATTGTTTACACGATCATTAGTGCCACACGTTGCCCAATCCACTATCTGTGAAATAATTTGATTACGTCTTGTACACGGAAATTCGTAACTTATTTTATGGCTCCAGTCATAAATTAAATATGTATCAAATTATTAAAGCACTCAATCCGATTATGCACCCCTCAATTACTATTTATTTGGCTTCGGGGGTAAATAATATTTTATTCGAGTCGAGGAACCCACCAATCAAAGCTCAGAATTGTCAGATATCAATTTTTAAAATCTATTATTTTTCACCACCTGGAATATGTAGTGGCCCAGTAAAAGTCGACGAGAAGACTGCCTCGGACCAAATTTGCGGATGAAGATGGTTAACTCGAAAATCAAGTAGCTTTTTTGTCAGATATTTGACAAACCGACAAAATGTTGATAAATAACAGGTTTAGGCCAATTTTATACTATATTTGACTGTGGTTTATAATAGCATTAGTATTGGTTATTTAACCGATTCTGATAACTGAAGCGGGCATTTCAAAAAATATTTGTTGTTGGAATCTGATGATATGGTGGACCATCGAATCGGATTGATTAGCTTTAACTTTGATTTTAGGATAACCTATTAACCTGATCGTTTACAGAATACATCTTCGACTCAAATTACTTATTTGTTTATATAATATTTGATTATAGATATTAGATTGTTGTTATTATCGGGAGTTTATTGAAAATGGCGTACAGTACCCCTTAATAAGTTTTAAGTTGTTCTATTTACTTATCAAATATCAACGAGCGAGTATGAATGGTTGCCGGCAAAACAAATTTCAATAATAATTAAACACATGTGAATTTAATGCTTCCATAGCAATAATAGAATTCTTCCCTCGCTAAGATCCCCCGATGATTCCTGACAATCAATCGGTGCTAATTAAGATCCCCCGAAGATTCCCGCTAACATCCCCCGTAAACAGTCGAACTGGACTCGGTTGGCCAAGTTCCCAGATACAGGAGGAATAACTCTAAATTCACACAACGCAACACAGCTTTTACCTGCATATTTTAACCTTATATATGATGATCTTACCAATAAAACTGGGTTTTAAATATTTATTTTAACATGTATAAATGTGAAAAGGGAGGGATATCCTGAACAGCACAGAAAAGAACACAGCGTTAGAATAACGTTGTGTTAGTCTCTGGGATAACAAGACAGTCAATGACTGTGGAGACGATCACCAGACTGTAAAGACTAGGAAGACTGGGACTCGGAAGACCATAAGAGTTAGTACTTGTCATATTCACTTAAAAACAATTAGTCCTAAAGAGGGACATAGCCAAGAGGGTCTCCGTTGAGTAGTGGGGTGTCCACCTTGAAATATGGTCCAGATCCCCCCACCCCACATAGTCCATAGTCTGCTCCCTCTCAACTGAAGCAAACACACTCCCAAGTTCGTAAAATTCCTTTGCAAATGTTGGAATATTACAACTGATACTTCAAGCTTTCCTAACTTTGGCAAAGTTACAACCTGACATGCTCCCCTTTTTTAATGGTGGACCCCATTCAAACGAATTTTGATCCCAACTCTCCATAGGCCATTTACACCAAATGCCATTTCTTGATTGGTCGAACCCATTTTAACAAATATGTAACACAAGAACCCTCCATACTGGTTACTACATATAGGCTAAATAGGACTGATGGCTCTTGAGGATCGCCATTTTAAGAATTACTTTGGGGGAAGAGTTATGTCCATGGTCGTAACCCCTATTTGACCTGGTGAACCCATTTCAACAAATCTGAACCCAGTCACCCAATGACTCTCTATACCAAAATGTATACCAAATATGCCAAATGGTTCTTGAGAAGATGTTTTAAAAATAACTGATGAGAGAAAGAATTATGTCATTGGCTCTGACCAATTCTGAATCAAATCTGAATCCTAGTCACCCATACCAAATACAAGAGGCCGATCACGATCGGCAGATGTTAACCCATCCCTTGGCGATAAAAATTTAATATGATCGGATAAATGAGAATTTTGGTGTTGAATTATAGAGTATACTGTTATGTACTATTATAGACAAATGTACATAACACAAATTATTGGAATTTATGGGTCACTGGCATTTATATAAGAGAATGCACTGGTACAGGATCTGTAATGCTAAACCGCCACAGCCAGCAAGCCCATGGGTTAAATGTGTAGGTGTGACCTGGACATGGAATACTTGGGTTAAGAGAGTCCAATTTAAGTTTACAATAATAATGTGTCCTAGTATACAGATAAGCAACCTCACCACTGACCCATTAATATCAATTATATAGCAGAGCTGTCAAAATATCACAGGAATTGTTAATGTTGAACACTGACCTCTGATGTCTGATGTCAATTATAATGATATCAGACCATCTGAAGATATAACTCACTCTGCAGCAGAGATGTCTACTGTTAATAGCATGTGATGTTTATTGTTGAATCTTTATTTTAAATTAGATACCATAGCCTTCTTTATCAGATTATTTGCACATTGGCATAAGAGACATCAGAAAATAATATAGCCTTATCAATAGCTAAGTAGTCCAAAGGCAATTGGTGAATTGGATTTAATGTTGCTCCAAACAGATTTACCAGTACATAACACAAGATTTTGGACCGATTTAATCAAATTTGGTGTGGTGATTCGGGGTACCCTTGGCAGAGTTATAATGGTGTTAGTTTTTCAAATTTTTTTAACTTAAAAACTTTTTAATTATTTAAAAAAATTAAACGGACACATTGGAAATCTTTTGATCAACTTTTATCATAATCATCAATATCTAAATGAAAACAAATGACAATGTCAATGACATTTTTTTTATTATTATTATAAAAGTTAAAAGTAAATTTTTTTTAAAATTGATTTTTTTCTCTCTCCATTTTTTTCTTTCGAAAAAGGGTCATAACTCCTTTAAAATTAATCGGATCAAACCCATATTCGAACTCGATATTTTGGGCTGTGAAACTCACATACCAAATTTGGTTCCAATCAGATAAAAAATGTTTGAGTTATGGCAGAATGCGTGAATTCTAAGTTGAAAAAGGGCCATAACTCTGTAACAAAATTCGAACTCGATCTGTATTTTGGGCTGAGAAACCCATATACAAAATTTGGTTTTGATGGGATAGAAAATGTTTGAGTTATCGCATTACTCGTAAAGTGTCTACGGACAGACGGACAGACAGACAGAGAGACAGACGGACGAACGACGAGTGGTCAATCCGGGCAACGACACTATGTTTACCATACTATGGTATGGGTAAACATAATAAGCTGAATAGGCCTGATGGTTCTTGATAGGAAGACATTTTAAGAATTACAATGGATGGACAAGTTACGTCCCTGGCTCCGCCCTTATTTGACCAGGTGACCTCATTTTAACACATCTGTATCCCTGTCACCCAAAAACCTTCCATACCAATTATAAGCTAAATAGCCCTGATGATTCTTGAGATGTTTTAAGAATTACTATGGATGGAAAGAGTTAGGTCCCTAGATTCTTGAGAAGATGTTTTAAGAATTACTATGGATGGAAAGAGTTAGGTCCCTTGCTATGCCACTTTTTTGACCATGTGATCCCCATTTGAAAAGAACTGAATCCCAGCGACCTAGGGACCATCCACACAAAATATGTCTCAATTCTTCATCTCAGGTACACATGTAAGCTAAGAAAAATGCCTCCATCTTCTCGTCCAGTTTCCCATATGTTATCGCCTGAGAAAACAGGTATTTAGTTTTACTGGCCTAACTGTCAGATTCATCATTCACACTTGGCCTTGGGAGTGGAGTTTGTTATCATAAGCAGGGTCATTTATATACAAACTCTCTAACAGGCAGAGAAATTTAGGCTATTAATCAAAGCTGTCATTCCAAACAGATTTTGTTAACACTGCCATTTCATTTATTACTTTATAATCAATGTGACTTCTATTGGTTTGAGCATGTTCTTGATTTTAGACAGATTTAAACCAAATTTGGTTGAGTCACCCTGGTGGATGTTATAATGGTGTTATTTTTTTTTAAATTGAGCAAGAAATTAATCTCAATTAAAATAAAAAAATGAATTTGAAAAAAGACAAAACAATTATTTTGGGGTTTTTTGTTTTGTTCAATGTAAAAAATAGTTTTTAGTTCAATCTAAAAAAAATTTTTTTTTAAAGAGTTGTGTCCCTGGCCACGCCCACATTTGACCCAGTGACCTCATTTGAACAAATCTGAACCCCAGTCACCCAAGGATCCTTCATATAGCCCGGTGGCTTAGGGTCAAAATTTAGCAAAATCGTGACAGACCGGATTAAAGCATGAAACTTTGCCGATATGTAAAATGGAATATGGGGAAAAAATTTGGAGGGGGGTGCCCGGGCTGCGGGTCATGGTTCAGGAGAATTTCTTGTTTCCATGGTAACGTCATAACATATTTGGGGAAAAGTGAAAAAATGCCCCAGTATGGAAACAGTTAGACTTGTGTTTGAATAAATGATGTGAACTCATAGTGCAATCAATGGTTCATCAACTGAACTGGGTCACTAGGACATGTACGGTCAAGGTCAACCACTAAGGTCAAGAACATTGGAAAATATATCATTTTTCTGTCTATTTTTTATTGATGGTCTCATATGCCGCCAACCCTAAAGCTTTAGTCATAAAGGCATTCCCTTTCATAAAGGCACAAAAAATAGGGCATCACCACTATGTTCAATTTGGTATATGATATACTTTATTTCATATGGTCATTGTTTACTTTTGATAACCTTAAGTTTAGATCATCACATTTTTTAGATACCACTTTTTATGGTATTTGTGCAATTACGGCCTGGACTATGCTAAAGATAAATCAAGTAAATTTTAATTTGACCCTCACAAATAAATATTAAATATAGTCATACGACGTAAATATATAGCGATTGTGTTGGGTTAATATTAATATTAGAGTTTTTGAGTTGAGTTGGTAATTTTAATACATAACATACATCTTGTTGCCATGGCAACTGCTAGCGAAAATATCGTAAAATTACCATTTTCAAATGAAAATGATAACGCTTTGCGAATAATTTCTCAGAATTTATTCCACCGACATGTCCTATATCAGAAATTCATTCACTTCGGAGGTAAAATGTGGACTTATATGAACATAATTATGGTTTCCATGACAACCATTATCCCAAATAATGTCACAATGGCCAATTCAATTGACTTTTTGTGTATTACTTCCTCAATTTCGTTCAGAAAAACTTCAATGCGTAATACTATCCGCGGGGTAAGTTAGTCATACATGTCCATTACAAATAATATGTTGGGTGGACCCAATGTACTTGTTTCCATAGCAATTGTTTCAAATTTGATCACTGACATAGTAACATTTCTGTCAACTTCAGTAGACTTTAGAAGATTATCGAATGCTAAAATCTACATTGGTAACTAAGATATTATTGCCGAAAAAGGCAACCACATAAATTAATTATACCTGTTGTACTATTGCATGTACAGTAATTCGATTCTGTCCTATGGCAGCACAGTTACAAAACATATCTTCAATCCATGCAAAAATGAAAAACACGTTGTTCTATGATCGGAGACGTGGCTGGAGGGTCTCTGCTGGGAGTGTCTGCCTTGGAATTTTCAACTGAACTCTCCCACTTGATCCACACCAACATATGGGTCTGGTCCAACCATTTTTGACGGAGATATGTCCCTTCTCGACTCAGATGTGACATGAGCATCATAAAAATACAGGTCAAATTCGAAAATGGTTTGGTTCAATGAATGTTATCTGTTATGCCCCTTTTTGACTCAGAATTTCTTTTTAATTTTGGTGTCTGGGACGGGAACTTCATTTATTGTGTACAATTTTACCCTCTCTGTTAAACTTTCCACCAACTCCTCAAGGTCTCATGGGAGCATGATTCTCTCAGTCCATATCCATACTGCAGTGTACCGGTACTCCCTGATAATACGGTCGTTGTCACACCCCATGTCTTTTGATCTAGATTGTAGATCCCTTCAGACCGTGGTCTTATTCCATTCCCTTTTCTCAATTTAAACTCGACTGTTAATATGGCGAGAGACCGTTGGCGGGCGTCCTCGTGTGGCAACAAACCAATATAACATCGCCTTTTTTTATATGGATTCTGACCATTTTTGAACGATTTTCGATGAAAAACATGGCCCCGGCAGCTATCTTGGATTTCTCGCTTTGTATGACTAAATCCTTTGCCACAACATACAGACCATATCCCTCATCCGATCAACAACAAACTTCATACCAATCATCGGGGTGTCCTATAGATGGGAGCCATCAATGTTTTCCAAAATCCGTTAAAAAACATGACTGCCAGCAGCTATTTTGGATTTCAAAATTGAATCCATCGCCGCACATTGCAACCCGCATTTAATATATATTTTTTATGTTAACTGACCTTTGGAGCAATGGAATAAAATTTCACCAAAAATCACCATTGGGATTCTAGTCATATTACAAAAAGAAATGAGCAGAACTGTGCAATGTAAGTGAGGCATACCTTTACTTATAATATTCCAACTCAATGGAACCAAAAACGTCATTTTGACTCAAAATGACCGGCAAGATGGCGGCTAAATTATGGGGGGAGTAGATACATTGCCCCGGCCCGCCGTGCAATCACTTACAAGTTGTGGTTGATAGATAACATCAACTTATATGCCTTCTACATTGAATACAAACATTGCTGATACACCTTGGTTAATAGTTACTATTGTAACCACTGACATTACCAGAACTATTGGATTTTTCTCTCACAAAGTTAAAATATGATTATGAATTATGTATGCAAGTGTGGAATGTATGAATGGCCGTGTGTGGGGTACTTGTATATCTGGAAGAGCTGTATGGTCATTGGTGAGGTGTATATGTATACAGTGTTCGCGCTGGACCGAAAAATATTGTGGCCAAAAGTTTACCCAAATGTATAACAATTTATTCAAATTAAATCCTCATTTTCTGAGCAGTTCAGAATTGATGACTAAAATATTTGTTTTAAACTTTATTTGTTACTCAGAATAAAATCATAATTAAAACAACTTTAAACAACAAAATATTTTAGGAACATAATTATAGGTCGCTAACTAATAAAGTAATGAGCTGTGTTAGTTGTCATCGCTATTTTCTCTGAGATAAAAAAAATGTTGCTTATTATCATGAGATGATAACTGTTGAATATCTATTGATTTCAAACCTTTCATGATGTCAAGCTAGATTATTATTAGACGGGAGACAGATTTTCACGGTACGATATTCCCGAAGTGCGAAATACAGCACTTTTGAATTAGCTTCCCGTCTCCATTTGTGGTAAACAAAATGTTTGGCCAAATGAAATTTGTATTGGCCAATTTCGAAAAAAATTGGCCATTGGCCAATTTGGCCACTGATAGCGCGAACACTATGCATACCTGGAGTGACCGTATGGTCATTGTTAGGGTGTATATGTATATCTTGGGTGGTTATATGTCCATCGGCGTGGAGAATATGTATACTGGGGTAACTGTATGGGTAATGGTGAGGTGAATAGGTATTCATTGCGTGACCGTATGATCATGACTGTGGTGAATATATATGTATGGTTATGGGTTAGGTCTGGGAGTGTACCTGGTGTGCCTACATGGTGACTAATTACTGTATGGTCATGTGTGAGGTGTACGGGTGTACCCAATTGTGGCTGTATGGCCATGTGTGAGGTGTTTTGTCTATAAAGCAGGTGGCCATATGGCCATTGGTGGGGTGTATATGAAGGCATTGGGTTACTGTTGTCATGGTTGGGTGTATATGTATATATCGAGTGGCTATATGGCAATGGGTGTGGTGAATAGGTATACAGGGAGTGACCATATCGTCAATGGTGAGGTGAATAGGTATACATGATACAAGGAGTGACTATGATTTTGTGTGTGGACCATAGGTATACAGAACGTGACCATATGGTCATGGGTCAGTTGCAGGAGTATACCCGGTGTACCTGCATGGTGACTCATGTCTGTATGGTCATGTGTGGGGTGTGCATGTATACCCAAGTTTGGCTATGTGGTCATGGGTGAGGTGTATGTGTATAAAGCATTTAGCTACATGGCCATTGCTGAGGTGTATATGTATACCTGGAATGATGCAATGGTCATGGTTGGGTGTATATGTATATCTTGAGTGGTTATAGGACCATGTTTGTTGCGAATATGTATATATGGATGCCAATAGTGAGGTGAATATATATATACAAGGAGGGACTGTATTATAGCCCATCAATGTATGATCATGCATGTGGTGAACAGATATATAGTGACTAAATAGTCATGGGTCAGGTGTATGAGTATACCTGTTGTGTCTGTATGGTGACTCGGGGCTGTATGGTCATGGGTGGGGTGTACGGATATACCCAATGGTGGCTGCATGGTCATGGGTGAGGTGTTTGTATATAAAGTGAGTGGTTATATGGTCATTTGTCTGGTCTATATATAGAGTAACACTATGGCCATGGGTGTGTCGCAAAGGTGGGCCTATGGTGGCTATCGATTTCCACAATAACTCAAGTATATGCTAATCAATAGAGATGTTTAGTTGTCAGTTGATTAAGTAACATTTTAATAACCAAGTACTAGTGAGTTACAATTTGATACCTTTTCGGAACAGCATAGAATAATGTATGGGATATATGTGGATTTTTTACATATCTGATTGCCATTTTGCAAGCCATCTTGAGTAATTTTGTCTAAAAAACACCCCCATGTGACACATTTAAGACAGTTCAAAACGATAAACACCTTTAATACCAAAGATAGTTCAATTTTACTTGAAAAAAATGGTCCAAACCTGAAAAGTTAATTTGTATATCGCGTTTGTGAGAGAGAAATCCAATATGTCTTGTAATGTCAGTGGTTACAATAGTAACTATTAACCAAGGTGCATCAGCAATGTTAGTATTCAAAGTATAGAAGGATTATAAGTCGATTTTATTCATGAACCACAACTTGTAAGTGATTGCAAGGCGCGCTGGGGCAATATATCTACCATTTTCCATAATATGACTGCCATTTTGGCGGTCATTTTGAGTCAAAGTGACCATTTTGGTTCCATTGAGTAGGAATATTCATAGGTAAAGGTGTGCCTCATTGCACAATGCACAGTTCTGCTCATTTCATTTTGTAATATGACTAGGATCCCAATGGTGATTTTTTGTGAAATTTTATAGCACGTTCTGTAAAATCAAAATTTTGAGAGAACGGAAGGGACTGTGACTCACAGAATGGCATATTTCATTGCTCCAATGATCAGTTAACATTAAAAATATATAATAAATGTGGGTTGCAGTGTGCGGCTATGGATTCAAATTTGAAATCCAATGATCTGTTAACTTAAACAATTTTAAATAAAGTTGCAATTCTCATCAGTTCCAATCAGCAGAAACTAATCTAGAAAATATTAGTGAAAAATAGTCACATTTTCCACAACCAGCGACCATTTTGATGGCTATCTTGGAATGGGATTTCCAATTTTGCCATAAAACGCTAACATTGTGTCTTAGCTTCACAATAATATATACATTTGTATACATATGTCAAGATTTACTCTCTATAATTTACATCAAACTAACTTATAGTGCCTCGTCTTAAAACACGGCGACCATGTTGGACGCCATCTTGTTTCGTGTCTACACGGCCACTTTCTTTCCGTGTTAACATTGCTTAAAAGTTGAGGGACATAACAAGGAAGAAACTGAGTGAGGTGAAGTTAAGACATGTGGTGTGTGGTGTACAAGTACCCTATCAGCTTCTAGACTATTATATTTGCATTTGCATTGCCATCGCGTGACCTTTTTGACATCTTGTGACGTCGTCAGTGATATAGAGTATTCCAATACCTACAAAATGACACATCACCTGTTAAATTCAATCTCAATGACATCCCCATAAATGGGATACTATCCCCCCATCATAATGGTAACACATTAGGGTACATAATAATACAAAAGAAGTTAAGTTATGGAGTGGGTGCACCAGGGGTCCTACCAGCTCATGGACTAATGCAACAAATTGAGGTAGGTTAATCATACAGACAAATAATATGACATAAAGTGATAAAGACAGCATTTTTTTTTACAATGACCTTGACCCTTGAGATGAGTACTGGCGGTCCGTTATGGAGAATATATTTATATAAATATTATTATATAACTATATCCACCAATAAGTCCACTGCTATCACCAATATACTTCATATATGATCATTTTCCAGAATTCTCAGATATCACACACTGTTGCTATGGTAACACCATTTTTCAGGAAACTGAGTGATATGAAGCGTGTCAACGTTGGTTTCCAATGTCTCCAGTATATGGGCTTTATGAAAAAATATGTTGCTGAAAATCCACAAAACATTTTACGAAACCCATTTTTTTTATTACAAATGACAGGCTATTACCATGGCAGTTGGCAGCTCAGATGAAATTTCAGGCCCTGATTATGACAATTCAAACAGTTCAAACTGGAAAACAAAATACATCTATAAGGCAGTTCATACACCAAATTGAAGGCAAGAAACCTTCGATTCTACATAAATTACATGGTTTGGGTTAATTGCGAAATAGGGACATTTAGGGGCAAGTGAATGCTGAATTACTAGTTGTAAATGAACAAATTACTAAATGACCTTGACCTTAGTGGATGACCTTGACACAAATGCCTCTCCCCATTTATATTATGAAGTGGCCAACCACTTGTATTCTGAACTTAGATACTAATATCAAACATAGTACCAATTAGTTTAACAGAAACAGGTATTTTCCGATTCCTCCAATTTTCCAGATGCTGTTGCCATGGAAACCAGATTTATTCCTCACCACGATCTGGTAGTCCGGGCACCCCCCGCCAAAAAGATTACCCTATGTTCAAAGAACATATGTACCAAATGTCATGCTTTAATCCGGCCAGTCACGATTTTTTTGTTAATCCACTGGGCTAATACCAAATATGAACCCATTTGGCCTGATGGTATTTGAGAAGAAGATGTTTAAAAGAATTACTATGGAGGGAAACAGTTATGGCCCTGGCTTCGCAACTATTTGACCCAGTGACCTCATTTGAACAAATCTGAATGTGAGTTACCTAGGGAACATCCATACCAAATATAAACCCATTTGGTCTACGGTTCCAGAGGAGAAGATGTTCAAAGAATTGTTGACGGACGGATGGATGGACGGACGGATGGACGGACGAGGAGTGATGACTATAGCTCCACCGGAGACTTCGTCTCAGGTGAGCTAAAAACTGTGTGAAGTGTTTCAGTTTGACGATGTAGTGTAACTACTGTACATGAGAGTGCGACTTTGCGAGCTTGTGATTTTAATTAATTTCTTTTAATTAAAAGTTTTTTTCTTTTAATAATTTCAGAAACATTTGAATTTGAAAACAAAAATTTAATAATACAACTTAAAGCTCCTTCCTGGTTCAACTCAAGCAGTGGCGATATTGCGATTTATTCATTTATCAAACGTTGGTTTATTTTAGCCTATAATTATATATGATGCATCAACAAGAATGACATTTTTTCTTATTCCCTATAATAATATTGATATATAAAGGTCATATAATTACTTATTATTTTATTCATTTATGTCTTGTGATAGTAATTCCGTGAAAAACATTAATTAGCCTGCCACAAGTGAAGCAGTATACTTTTGAGCCGATGTATACCGATTCGCCTCGGCAATATTCGGGGGATCTTAGCAAGGGAAGAATTATATATATCTTTATTTCCTCCATCTAGGAGAGTATGTTTTACATAAACAAAAAAACATAAAAAAAAATTATAATAATAATACAGAGAAGACAATAGATAATAATTCCCGCCACCATGAAGCACAAGCACTCATCGAAACAAACTCGCATAAGCACACAATCTCATCAGCTTTCATCCGAAGCCATGTTTACACATATACATAAAAAATGATATACATACATGCACACACACCCTCGCCCATAAACACCCCTACATACACACACGTATATACAGTAGGCCGTACAACACAAATATAAACTATATTGACGCGGGTGCACAATCAAGTTTATATACACATGTGTGTACATACATACATGTGCGTACACACACCTACACATAGATCAGGGCGGCCACGCATACCGGTCGGTTATAAGGCAATCCTTAATACCGTGATATGCGTTGCCGCCCCAAGCTGCTAATGTATACAGATTATGGATACATACATATATACACACATACATATGTACACACATACATATATTTATATTTGTAATGGAAAATGCCTATACCGTACGGTATGATTATATGTAGGCGTTACCATTTATGTCACAATTACAGTTTTAAAAGCCAATGTAGGCGTTACCGTTTCAAAACTCTGAAACATGCCTCGAAAATTGGTGACGGAAACCACCTGAACGCGATAATCTTTACAACCGTTACATATATATCTCGGTATAGATGACTGTGAGCTAGCAAACAATGTTTTAGGCCAAAAAAAAATATTATTTGTTTCCTATTACACATGTACGGAGCCAAAAAATTCCAGGTAGGTCAGGGTAGGTAGGGATTTTTTTTTTTGGTAATATTTTTTTATTTTTTCCCTGAACAGTTAAAAAGTACGTTAATGCTTACTCTTTATACTTGTGTTAAGGCTGTCCATGTATATTGCAAGTAACTGTTAATATAGCACAATAATATGATAAGTATTGTCAATGTGGACAAACAAATGCCTCCCAGGCACTCAACTACATGTATGCAGCTCTATTGTAATTATTCTCTCAGTTTAGCTTGTGGTGGCACATCTTCCTCAGAGCACAATATGGACATATCAACAGGCCCACGACGAACACCATAATAGGGCTTTTCTATGACTTTATAATAACATAACTTGTATGTTATTAATTCAAACCTCACTTAAATATTTGGTCATAACGCCTCAGGACCTAAGACACACCTCCACTGTCAGGATATCTCACATGCGCCTCAGACACATTGCACAGGGTGTAAATATTCCTCAGACACCCCTCAATTGCATTGAAATATAAAGTCCCACACCACACTGAAAATGGTACCACAGGCCACACCTTGACTGAGATACCACACCTCAGCATTCAAATTGCCCCCTACTTTGAAGTTCCTTATACACACTGGCATATGCATGCTTGTATGGTTTATACACACAAACAAACCAGTAGATAATTTCATGTGCTTTTTTAGTGCCCATCCCAGAAGGGTGTTTGATATGGTAGACATGCAGTCAGCTTTATACTGTCTGTATACATACTAGTAACTATGCATGAACACTATGAATCCTTGATTGACTGGGAAGAGGAACTCAAAATTATGAAAAAGAAAGTCTTCTACATGTATATTGCTCTCTAAAAAATAAGACTTCTTCCCATAAGACATGGGAGTATCAGATGAACAAACAATATTGCCACAGGCAGGTTTTAAAGACTGCAGATTTATTGGTGTTGAATGTGGATTCATCTGCACAACCACAAATGGACATGTATTTTAAGTAAATTGTTTTTGAAAATTCCATCTAAAATTATTGCTGCTTAATGTGAAAACATAGTATATAGTATATATTTAGCGATATAGATGTGTTTACATGCCAATTACATGCATTAAACAAAAACATTTGTTTTTTATTTATTTTATAATTTTATAATTTTTGGTTGAAGTTTGAAAAAAAAAGTCCAGGTCGGCCCTATTTCGGCAGGTCGGTCGGGTAACCGGAAACACAGATGTTTTTTTTTGGCCTTCCAGCTCATAAGCAATTATTTTTTTAGTGGTTTATGTACATAGTTTGCAAAAACGATAAATACTCACTTCGAGTCGCAGCGAGCAGCCGCCATTTTTCGGTGAAAAACTTTGTTTTATGACGTAGGTTCCAGGCCCTGGAGTCTGAGATTTGCTGTGGAAGGTACATTTTTATTCGGTTTGCTATTACAGCCGATGCTATTTTTGTGTCAATATTACTAGTAAGTAGAGAAATTGGCCTCCAATTTTTTAGGAAGTGTTTATTTTAATTTTATTAATGGATACATGTATGTACATGTAATTATTCCACATCTTTGTGTAGTTGACCTTTCTTCATTTTGAGTAACCAGAGTTAAGTGACTTAATCAGGTATTGACTAAGATCATTCATAGAGAATTTGTAAAGCTAGTGTTGAAACCGACACTTCCAGGTGATTTGTCATTCTTCATTTTCTTCAAAACGGATGCACATTCAGATTAGGAACGAGGTCCCTCCAGTGATTCGGCTCTGTTTCATCTAGAAAGTTGAGAATAGGGTTATTGGTGTCCCAAAAAATATCAGAAATCTCATTATTTACTGTACCTAATTGGGATCTATACAGATCTTTGTAGAATAATTCTTGTTCACCTTGTGTTTTGAATCCAAATTAGTCAGCTTTTGCTCTATTTCTTCTTCTCTTTTTAATATCTCTCATTTTTCTGAGTTTCGATGAATATGCGATTGTTTCTCCTCTGATCATGATTTTTAAAGTTTCCCAAAAGAGTTGGTCATTTATTGTTAGAGATGTCGCAAGGCCTTTACCATTTGTATATTGTGGGACAACATCATTTATGGTTTGTTTTTACAATTATAGAATACTAGCAGATTAGCCCGCCACTGGCGGGATTGGTCCCATGGCTTTGGTCGATCCATTAATTTTTGTTTTTCAAGGTAATCCCGTACAGGCACAACGACAAAAATATTCCCCGTCCCGAGTTGACCATACACAACAAATTTCACGTCGATGTCACCGCTGACGACCGAGATATCGCCCAAGGTCATTTGTGGGTACCTGTTTCAATGTCAAGGTCACCTCAGGTGGACAAACTGACCCGACGAAAATCTCCCCCGTCCCTTGGAAGCCCTAAGTACGAAATTAGATATTCTCAGTTTCCAAAAGCAAAAGATATCAGATATAACTGGTCAAATATTGACCCTGGTGCCCAATATGTAGCGGCTCAGAAAACACTCGCAGAGCCCTAAAATTTATTAACATAGGATTTCCCATTCAAATCGATTTGTCGATAAAACTCTTATTTTTCAAAATTTTAAGCTGAGACTTCGTGTGTCTGCATGTAATACTTATATATTCTTAAAATGACAGAGTCCAACACGTAATTATGTTTTAGATGGTAGAAATTAAATTTTTTCGATGCTAAATTTCCAGCGTGGACTGTGCATTGATATTGTAAAAAAAACTTTTCTCAAGTGTCGTTTTGGTCCAACTATCACTTTTTTGACGGGGAGAGCTGATCCGAATAATAGCTAAGATGTATTTAGATAGAATTTTCGAAAGAATTTGACCGATTAGGGTGCATTTTAAGAGAATCGAGTGGAGAAACTTGGTAACTTTTTCATCAGAAACGCGAATTCTGCCATCACATGTTTCTGTATGATGTAGGCGAAGTAACTCTAAAATTTCTAGAGCTGAAACGGTTAGACGGTTAACCGGTTAGCATCCGGTTAGCGACGTAACCGGTTAGAAAAAAATGAACCGGACGTAACCGCATCCCGTTGTCAGTTGAATGTGAACGTGAATAATCCTCAAAATATTAGGTTAAATGATGCAAAACTAATACTAAATCCCGTGTCACCGATAGTAGAGTGCAATGCAAGCATTAATTGGTACACGCGGTAATATCAGATACTTAGTAGCAATTCTCGAACTGTCTGGAAGTGTCGGCGACCTTCAATCAATTCCGACCCTTTGAAGTTTTCTTCCGACAAAAGCACGTGTGCAGTCACTGTGTATCAAGTCTGAATGCACACAAGGAAGTGACAACGTAAAAGTGGCGTTGTGTGGCAATGCGTGCTTTCGTAACTTAATAGTTAATACTGCACGAAGCAACATGGATTCAAATTGGAATCACACCACGACATACTATATATAAAACTGTTTTACAGTGGGGTTTATAAAAACTATGTAAGTCGACAAAGTTTGAAGATTGAGATCAGCTGCACAATGTCTTCACTCTTCCCGTTCTTCCTCCCTGTTGTGATTTAATATGATCAATTCAATTGAGTGACCAAACAGACATCGTAGTTGAAGCAACCCAAAACTTCTTCAATAATCTTCCCTTTTATCAAGGAAATTTAATTGATGCTCCATGCTACTCTGTAACTGGTTGTGCCTGTGGGACTAATTAACACTCAATTTGGCAGTAATTGCTATATGTTAAGTGATTGCATACTAATAGTAAAACCGAAACCGAAACGTAAATTATATAACCTCCCAACACTAGTGTCCGCTATCACGATACCGACGAATAGCTCGAATACTGAATAGGACTGCGAGTCTGACCTAACTGACCTTCCTTTTTGTTCTCTAGTTATTACTTTCTTGTCTTTATATATAATGCATTGGAGGATATACCAATGATGATAATGATATATTACAGATCTTTAATATATAGTTTTGTTACTCGTTTTACCAATACCCATACTATTTTACTCGTTTTACAAATGCCCAAACATATGCTGATCACGGCAAATAAGCGATCTCCCCTGCCATTCACAAATTTCACTTGCTCATTCCCACCACGACTCACGAGAGCCAGCAAAAGAACAGTGAATGCGTGTTTTTGAATATCGTTAAATGCCGTGAATAAGGTCTTTATTTCAGCTACTACTTCTCACCTAGGTTTGTCCCTGGAGCATGGCATAATGTCGACATAATTAGTGTGAGAGAAGTCCGCTAGAAATTTAGCGGTTAACCGGTTGAAATCCGGTTAACCCCGATGGTTAACCGGTTAGAAGAATGGGTCAACCGTTTCAGCTCAAAAAATTTCGGCAAGTATTTAACCCATCAATCCCCATTACGGTGGCAGTTGAAGGGTGAAGGAGTGGTCGCACAGGCTCGCGAATGGTGCGATGACATTTCCCTTGGCTTTTTACCCTTAGATAGGAAGTTTGGGCTCAATCGGTCGAGCCGTTTTCAAGTCTATAAAGGATATATATATTCCGTATGTCTCAAAATATATAGTAGATTCAGGATCTTTTAATAGGCTGTCATTAAATTTCCAAAATCCCTTTCCTCTTGGATGATCGACAAATTGTAGACTGAGACTAATTGAATATGATCTGATTTGTAGCGGGTTTCAATTTTAGAACTGTTGATAACAGACTGACGGTCGGAAGATACTAAAAAATGATCTACATGTAGTCTGGCCATTGTATTCTTGGGTCGTCTTCAAGTCTATCTGTTTTTAATCTGAGTTATTTAATCTTCATACATCATGTAAGTCAAGCCTCTGCATTTCCTGTAGGATTTTATTATTTGGTTTGGTATGATACCTATGTTTATAGTTAAATGTGTCATAGTTTTGGGGAACACTCCAATCAGTAATGGTGATTCACCACCTATCAGAACAGTCATATTTTCAATATGTTCAATTTTTAAGAACAGGTCTTCATCATCATTGGTCCATAGATTGCACAAAGAGTTAATCTCTGATTTTGAATGTTAATATCTGTAATAATAAATTTTCCAACTGTGTCTATTATGGTTTTATTTATCTTGAAATCTATACTGTTTTTTAACAAGATTGCAACTCCTCTAGTTGCACTTCTGTGCGAGCTAAAATAGCTTCATAGCCCCATTCTGCTTTCCATTGCTTTTCAACCTTTTTTGAGGAGTGCGTATCAATTAACATTATACGTAAAATTTATCTCGGCATTTATGAAAGAGGTCTCGTCGTTTTATGTTATCTGATGAAAGTCCACAACAATTCAAAGAAACAATATTGATAGAATTAGCCATAATGAAGAATCAAAGCCGGATCCTGTTTTTTTTTGGTAACAATAACAATTAACTTCCGCATACTTTGTGCTTTACTCCTTTTGATCAATATAGACCAAATACAATATTATAAAGTAAGAATAGCTGGCCTTATGAAGAACCAGATATTCATCTCCAAATAATTGTCAAGTTGGGCTCCTGATGAGCTCCGATGAGAAGTGAATATTATGGACAAAAAATATGACTAGGAAGGTTATTTGGCAAGACAATGGAAGTGTTGCATTACCTTTAATTAATGTTTAGAGGTGACCTCATTGTTCCTTTCCATGCATTCATTTGTATGAGTGTTCAGATGGTAAGTTCAAGTCTAAGGCTATTTGGCATAGTATTTATTGAACGACTCCTCTGAACATCTACAAATGAATGGATGGAAGTCTTTTTTTCCCCCGCTAGAATTCACCTTTAGCTTTCAAGAACAGGTACATGTATATGGTATGTGGATTATCTGGGATACTGTGCTCACTATCAATATTATCCACTAGTATGTTTAGAGTTGTCCCTCTAAGCTAGGTCCAGATCATATGAAAGCAACCCAGTCATGAAATATGTTACATTGTTTTTTAAATGGGTCCATGTCAAAGTGAAGGGCTGAATCTCTCCACAAACGAATGGATGGAACAGCTGAGAATATTTGAATTTTCTGGAATACTGATCTATCAGTGTTAACAATTATGTATAGGGAAGCCAACTAAGTGATTTATATATGTTACATCATTTCAATAAATGTTGAAAACAGCGGACTGTTTTTGGATAAAACAGCAGGCTGTTTTTTTTTATTGTCAGCTTACAAAATATGAATCGAGTTATTGTGTGGAGCAGGGCTTTGTAAAAATTGCTAAATTAGATTTTTGTGATCAATGCTTTTAATTGTAATTGGGTAGGGGGTCATACTCAGTGTCAAACTGCAGTACTCTGATCACAATATATTATATATGAATGTGGTATACATACGTTGTACTGTACACTACAGATATGTATGATGAACTGGACTCATTGTATATTTAGACTGAGAGATAAATCTGCTTCCAAAGTCACTCACCAATTATCAGATATGTCAGAACAACCAATGCATAAATTTTGAAAACATAAAACCTTATTCAAGTTTCAAATTGGAAAAAAATATTAATTTGTGTTCGCAGGTACATTTGACCTTAATTGTCTCAGTTGGAGTATGTGGTGACAAAAGGACAGGAAATTTCCTTTTAAGTGAGCAAATGTCAGACTATTGAATATAGAATCACTGTTCTTTGAATCATGGTTAAGATAAAAGCATGTTTATTTTTGGTAAAGAAATGTCAATAGCATAATTTTGATACGAACAGTAGTATGATGAAAATGTCAACAAAATCTGACAAGCAGACCCTTATTATTGTTAATTAATTATCAAACAAACTACCTTTAGCGCTAATATTCTATCTATAAATGACAACAATTTGACCCACTTGATATTTCCAGATCTGCATTTTTACGTCTTATGATAGTATATCTTGATTCTCACAAGTAATCAATTTGCCTGGTTTATTTTTAAAAATGGTGGAATCTCAAGGTTACACTCCGAGTTTAAACTAACAAATCTGCAATTCTGACAACTTGTATATCACAATCTATGTGTAAGCACAAAGAATACTATCTCTGCTACAGGTAAGACTTTAGACTCTGTATTTGTAGATAATTTCGGAGAAAACGGTATTTTGAAGGGGTCATTGGTGGTGACCTGCTTCAAAATCTGTGTTAACTGGGCTTTCAGATCGATTATTAGACTATAAGGATTAAGAGGTTCGTAAATGTCCAAATATTAAAATTCCTCTTAATCCGAAAAGTCTAAGTGTCAATCACACGATCCTGATTGTCCCCGATTAATCCTGCTGCAGGATAATTCAGGGACAATCGGGGACGTGTGCACCTAACAATTGAGCTGTTTTTGTCGGATCCGATTTAATCGGATGGATTAAAATTGAGTTTGATTTCATCAGGAGACCCGGCTCGTGACGATGGCGATGCGCATTTTGCTTGTCACATGACCAAACCTCATTCAAAATGTCGGAATAGTTAGCGGCGACTTCTATTCGAAATTAAAGTAAAGAATTCTGCATGGTCGATGGACAAGGAACAACGGCTAGTAGACCTGTGGGCAGAAAATGAGTGCCTGCCATGTATAATAATCGCCACAAGAGTGCCGCAACTGTGGAAAGGTCCATTATGCCAATTTACGGCTATTCCCCATGACCTCAATATATTATAAATATTATTTATTATTAATAAATATTATTTATTATTAATAAATATGTCTTTGGAAATACATATTAATAATAATATAAACCACCATGACTAGCTATATTAGACTGTCTAGATAGGCTCTCCCCACCCCCCCCCCAACCGAATTATCCAGTGGCTTGATTTATCCAGCAGCCGGATTTAGTGAACGTTCAGACGATCACGATTCAATCGTAAGACTCAGGCTTTCCGCTAGTAAGGCAGGGGGTCCCTTTAAGGGTCCCATTCCCCCAACCAATTTTTCCCCTTCTGTCATACCACAAGACATATTCCATATGTATAAAGGTATAGATGTTTACTTCTCAATTTTGTTGGGACAGTACTAAGAAATTTAAATAGTTGACAACTTTATTTGATTTCTAGCGAGAATACACACTCGGACCGATCTAACACTAAAAGTAGGATGTCAGTATGTCTGTAGGCCGGAGCTAACATTCAACGTGCAGGGTCGATGTGTCCCATTTAGAATATAGAGTACACTTTATTTAGTTTTTACTGAAATGCTCCAGGTTCTGAATGAGCACACCCGGCTCTGCATGTTGCACGCTAGCTCCAACCTGCAGACACAGTTAGATGAACTGAGGAAGTTATCAAACCCGACATCGCTAGAACACATGCTTTGGAGTCCGCTGGTTACGTTGCTGTGGTTAGGTTACGAAAAATGACCGCCGATAAATCATACCCACTGATTCTATCTTCATGTCGTAAAATATATATATCACTCCATTTTTTTCAAAGCATCTTATCTAAGTTTATTATAATTTAGCTTGATATTTAGAACTAAAACATTGCGCCTTTATTCTATTCCTTCATTGCTTCCATCCTGCTAATCGTCTATCTGCTGAGTGTTATTTTCCGGCACGTTATGCATCCGAACTATCTGCCGAGTCTTGAATAGTGAGTCGTTTAACTTCAACGGGCGCGTTTCCGTATACTGGGAGCAACGCAAGGCCTTCACCACCGGTGATCTATAACCTGGCAATTAATTTTTATCTAATAAATTTTCTAGGTTTTAATGTTATTGCGGTTGATAGCATAGTAAATTGGGTAGAAAAAGGATGCAAAACGATCAGCAAATCTACTCTCTGATTCTTCTATTGGCAGATATAACAAAAGTAGGTCCACTAGTGTTTCCACGACATTGAAAACATTGACTGCATTTTCCCCTCGGCGGTAACAGGACCCGTTCCCCAAAACCTGGCGGAAAGTCTGCGTAAGTGGAAGGATTTCCGTCATAGGTAGTAACAGGTCGTTGCAACTGAGCATGCTCATGTCAATATCGCAAGTAACAAACTAATATCAAGCACTGTTTGATTTTAGACTCAAGGCGTATACTTGGATATCTCCACTTGTGTCGTAATCGCATGTTGTGTGTAGGCCTTCGTAAAAATCGTTGCTGGAAAGATCGTAGCGTAGTCAATCACATGATCATACACATGCTTACGAACAATCTACGATATCATCATCTAAGACGACATCTCAATCGTATGAACAAACTAGGCCCGATTCCTCCACAACAATTTTGTCTGAACGTTCACTAAGTGATACAATCGTAAGTGGAGGAATCGGGCCCGACGAGATCGTGGATAGTGTATTCACACGATTGTGATGTCGTCCTACATGATATCGTAGGTTGTTCGTAAAGCATGTGATTGACTACCCTTCGATCTTTCCAACCACGATTTTTACGTACACACGACTGCGATTATATCTGGAAATCCTTCCACTTACCATTGAATCGTGGTCGTCTGAACGGACCGTCAGTGCCGCTAATGGGGTCGTTATCGTAACGTTTTATACATAAATGCACACGGTGTGCATTTATGTATACATACACTCATGTATATGCACACCAGTCTCAGTCGGCACGAGATTGAAATGTTGCCGTAAATAATTAGTGATGTTCCGATAATGAAAAAGCTTATCGGACCGATTTCCGATAACTGGAGGCACAATCGGCCGATTTCCGATTCCGATGTTTATATATATTGTGCGTTTGTTCCTATAATGGACTTGTATATACCCAATGCACTCCATATCCCGCATAGTTTCAAAGCCAAACACATCAAAGAAATATATACACACTGTCGTGACAGTATTTCTGCCGACGTCGGTTGTGTGCTTCCTTTGATGTATACCGGTAGTTGTTTTGACAAAGAGATCAAAGGTGCCGACTCAGAGTAACGTTATGACCATGTGTGGAACACTTGCATGCGGAGTAAAAGTCTTGATTGAATACTTGTAAGTTGCAACAATGCATGGAATGGCGATGATTATTAACTAAATTTTGATTGATGGATAATAATTGCTGTCATATTTGTCTGAGATTTCCCAAGTTTCCATTGGTCACACCTTTTATCTTTTAACAACTCGGAAGCTTTTATAGTTCCGCCTGCTCAATTTTTGTTTCGCAAGTTCAACGTGGAGCTAAGCGTATTTCATAGCATACGTTGTACAGACGAAAAAGCTAATTATGCCCCTACTAACGTTGATCGTTATTGAAGACAGTTCTGATAACAACTGTATTAATTCATTCATTGTGTGCTTCAAGTTATTTACATAGCATGTGACGTCACATGACACGTGCTCTAGAGGAAGCCTCACTGTAATCAGGTCAGCTTTTTAATTAAAGCTTTCTTTGAATCTATTTCGTGTCAACGCGATTGAACCAATAACTTCATATTACACGGGATGTCGGGCATGTGTATTGCCATTCTTATAATATATCATCATATCAGACTGCTTTGATGATGCCAATGGCTTCTTTTTAGGCTGTTACAACTGCGTTTTACATTCAATACTACAGTTGTATTGCGTATGTTTATTAAAGCGTGCACATTGCGCTTAGATACTAGAACGTTTTTATTTATTTTGACAATCGGTAAAAGCCGATGTTCAACTGCGAGGTACGATTAATTTCCGATGGGCTATTATCGGCCGATGGCCGATTCCGATTATCGGAACATCACTATAAATAATTGCCGTCTGCTTCAATTCAGACTATTTTCTTCCGTAGTTCTGATAAAGGCATTCTTTTATCACAATGACGAAACTGGAATAAAATTTATCATTGGTCGCATATTGTTCTTAGTACCGGTATTAAACAGGGACCGGAAGAACTGCATGGTTGTTTGATCGATGAACGGAATAAAATGAACTTACACAAAATATCTACAAGTGGGCAATTATGTAGAAAAAACTATGACAATGACCCTGTAACGTGACACTACGCGAGACTGGTGTGCATTTATGTATACAGAAATGCACACGGGACCCCATTAGCGTCAATGCCACAGTGGCATCACCGAATGCGCTAGACTCAAATGAGTCCAAAATACATGACATACATCTGTATAGGACTCAAAGCTCGTTCTATTTGACCCTATCTGGTGATTTAACTTTTTCTAATTTCAGGCGACACAGGACTCCTGGTGGCAGACTCTGCTTGGTTCTCTTCTTGTGGTGACTACCGAAGCAAGATTCGACCAAATGTTCCGAAATCAGCACCTTCCTGAGCTAAATTAAAGACATTTGCCATTTGTGCCAAAAAATTTGTTGTCTGTTTTATTTCCTGTTTACCACTGACCACATGTTTGTCATGCGCAGTGGCATAATTTCATGATGGTCACTAAAAAGTGTACTATGCCCCGACGCCGACTCGATGAAAATGTGTTCTCGGAAGATATATGGAAAAACAAAATTCTTTTGCTAAATTATGTGCTACTATGCCAATTTATTACATATGTAATAAAAATATGTCGGGTCGGCGGACAAAAAAGGGCCATAACTCTCGCAAAAATTAACGGATTAATCCGAAATTCGAACTTGAGCTGTATTTTGATATAAGTAATCCACAAAAAAACGGGTTTTGCATATAAACAATCCAAAATCAAGTTATCATCCGGAAACCAAAAAACAGAAGAAAAACTGAATTTTCTATGTCGAAAAAGGGGCATAACTCTGCCAAAAATGGTCAGGCAGAACCCAAGTTCGAACTTGACCTGTGTTTTGCTGGGAGAAAGTAATATACCAAATTTGGTTTGAATCCGATTAACTCTACTAAAGTTATCATCCGGAAACCAACTTTCAGGGGTTTTCTAAGTAAAAAAGGGCCATAACTCTTGCAAAAATGGGCGGAGCAAACCCATATTCGAACTTGACCTTTATTTTGGTCTGATAAACTCACCTATGAAATTTGCTTTTGATCTAATAACCGAAACTAAAGTTATCATCCGGAAACCATTTCCCGGACGCACGGACGAACACCGGCTATTTTAATAGTCCCCCGGAATTTTTTTTTTTTCGGGGGACAAATAGGTTAGTATAATGTGAGAACATTTTACACCTAAAAATATTTGCTTTGGAAAAGAGCATTCCGTGTTAGTCTATTCTTGATATATGGTATAAATAAAGAGCGTTTGTTTCACTACTGTGCGAACAACGGACGGCCAGAGGATGGTGCTTGCAGCTGTTAGTGCAGGGGAATAACCAGGACAACACAAAATATAACAAAACGGCGTCCACGAAATCTGCTGGTCCCAAGCCCAGATAAAGGATGAGGTAGTTAAAATGAACCAATCGACACTGAATGAAAAACCCTGACGTTGCCTGCATGCGTCGGAGCCGGAGTACACTTTTTAATGTTATTTGGATGTACAATTTATTATAATAGCAGAATAATTGTTTTGTTTAAATGAAGTTAACAATGGTATAACTATGACTTTGTTGACTTATAGTTCATTGAAATAATAAAGTATATACGTACGAATAGTGATGCAATTATATCATATATCTTCCGAGAACACAATTTCCCGAGTCGGGGCCGGAGTATGACATTTTTTGACACCATGACAAATGTGAGAACTGATTATGTTTCACTGAATAAGATAATTACTTCATATCACCAATATAGTTCTACAACTTGTTAAAAGTATTATATAACATTTAGTAGAATTGGATGATAAAGCATGAAATTCAAGATTTAACTCCGCTACACTTTTTCTCATTCCAGCTTGGACTCGTTGGAGTACACTTTTTAGTATATTTTCGAAGCAAAAATCCTATTAAAAAGTATGTTAGTAATTTTTTAGGTAATATTTTTATTACACATGTAATAAATTGTTATTACATATGTAATAAATTGGCATAGTAGCATATACATGTAATTTAGCAACAGAATTTTCTTTTTCCATATATCTTCCGAGTACACATTTTCCCCGAGTCGGCGTCGGGCGGAGTACACTTTTTAGTGACCATCATGAAACTATGCCAAACATGTGGTCAGTGGTAAACAGGAAATAAAACAGAAATTATTTTTTTTTGCCACAAATGACAAATGTCTTTAATTTAGCTCAGGAAGGTGCAGGTTTCGGAACATTTGGTCGAATCTTGCTTCTGGAGTCACCATAACTTATAAGTCTAAGAAGAGAACCAAGCATAGTCTGCCACCAGGGCAGGAGTCCTGTGTCGCCTGAAATTAAAAAAAGTCAGATCTTCAGATAGGGCCAAAGAACGATCGCTTGGAAGCTCTAGCTACGACTAGTGGCAGTAGTAGACCCAGTTGAGTCACATACATGATATACACATGTATGAGACTCAGATCTCGTCAGTAGTGGCCGGATCTGATGCTCATACCTTTTCTAATTACAGGCGACAAAGGACTCCTGGTCGCAGATTCTGCTTGGTTCTCTTATTATGGTGACAATAAAGACAAGATTCCACCAAAAGTTCCGAAATCCGCGCCTTCATGAGCTAAAATAAAGACTTTTGTCATTTGTGCAAAAGAAATTGTTGTCTGTCTGTTTACGGAAGTGATATTTCACCACATGTTAATGCTGTTTGTCATGCGCAGTTCAATGTTTCATGATGGTCAATAAAACGTGTACTCCACCCCGAAGACGACTGTTGGAAATGTGTACTTGGAAGATATTATGGAAAAACTAAATTCTTTGGCTAAATGTTATGCTACTATGCCAATATATTACATATGTAATAAAAATATTACCGAAAAATTATCAACATATACTTTTTAATAGAATTGTTGCATCGAAAATATACTATTTAAAAAGTGTACTCCAAGCCAGAATGAGAAAAAGTGTAGCCGAGTTAGATCATGCTTTATTACCCACTTCTACAAAATGTTGTATTATACTTTCAACAAGTTGTAGAAATATATTGGTGATATGAAGTAATTATTTTATTCAGTGAAACATAATCAGTTCTCACATTTGTCATGGTGTCATAAAATGACATACTCCGGCCCTGACGCCGACTCGGGGAAATTGTGTGTATACCGGTACCGGTACTCGGAAGATATATGGTATAATTGCATCACTATACGGTATATATACTTATACCATTGTTAACTTCATTAAAAGTTGAACAAAACAATCATTCTCCTATTATAATAAAGTGTACATCGAAATAGCATTAAAAAGTGTAGGCCTACTGCCCTACTCCGGATCCGACTCATACATTTGGCCAATATCGGGTTTTTTTTTTTCATTCAGTGTCTATTTGTTCAGTTTAATTACGGTACCTACTCTCGTCCTGTATCTGGGATTGGGATAAGCAGACTTCATGGTAGCCGTTTTGTTATAGTTTTCTTTGTCCTGGTTTTCCCCCTGCACTAACAGCTACAAACTTGCACCATCATCTGGTCGTCCGTTGTTCGCACAGTAGTGAAACAAACGCTATTTATTTATACCATATCAGGAATAGACTCACACGGAATGCTCTTTTCCAAAAGCAAATATTTTTAGGTGTAACATGTTTTCATATTAGCGAAACAAACGCTAATTATAATAACCTATTTAGTGACACTTTAGTGATAATATAGCGCCATTTTATTGTTCATAAATAGGCCTAACAAGTTTTGAGACTTTTTTTTACCATACAGTTGACTGGTTTATAGCATTAGTCTGTTGCAGTAAACAGGGTTTCCGCTATACCGGCACAGGGTCCCCTTGACGGCCCCGTTCCCCTCGCCAAGTTTCCCCCCTGCCATACCCCAGGACATACTGCATGTCTATAAAGGTATAAAGATGTTTAAAACTTCTGAATTTTGTTGGAATAGTACTAAGGAATTTTAAAAGGTGAATTTATTTTATATCTTGTGAGTGTACACTCGAACGCGTTGTTAAATTGAAACAGGAAGTGATCAGAACTGACATCGCTAGGAGCTATGCCTTTGAGGTCGGTTAGTTACGTTGCGGTTGTATGTAATCAGCCTTAATATATTCCGATTACGTTATGCATCCGAAACATCTGCTGTGTCTTCCACAGTGAGTCTTTTAACATTAACGAGCACGTTTAACTCGGGATTAAAATTACTGGTTTTCTGTACATGTACTTCGTAAATTAATATATATCTAATAAATTTACCAGTTTTAAAGTTACAGGTACATGTATAAGGTTTGATAGCTTGACACTTGGGCAGAAATGGAACAAAACAATCTGCCGTTTCTACTCTCACACGATTCTATTGGCCAATATAACGAAAGTAGTTCAACCAGTGCTAAAAGTAAAACAGGCTACTTTTACCTGGATTTTTCCCCTTGACGGCTACCGGCCCCATTCCCCTACCCCTAGCGGAAACCCTGCAGTAAATCGATTCTGATAACTAAAGCTTATTTTGAACAAATGTTGTTATTGTATATATATACGCAATAGGCACACGAAAGCAAACCTTATGGGTGTTAGAATACAAACACAGTTCGCGCAGCTATCAATGCGCGACGATGTGATTATGTCATTTTTGACACCATGCATGACAAATGTGAGAACTGATTATGTTTCACTGAATAAAATAATTACTTCATATCACCAATATATTTCTACAACTTGTTGAAAGTATAATACAACATTTTGTAGAAGTGGGTAATAATTTAGCATGATCTAACTCGGCTACACTTTTTCTCATTCTGGCTTGGAGTACACGTTTTAAATAGTATATTTTCGAAGCAACAATTCTATTAAAAAGTATATGTTGATAATTTTTCGGTAATATTTTTATTACATATGTAATATATTGGCATAGTAGCATAATATTTAGCAAAAGAATTTAGTTTTTCCATAATATCTTCCAAGTACACATTTCCAACAGTCGTCTTCGGGGTGGAGTACACGTTTTATTGACCATCATGAAACATTGAACTGCGCATGACAAACAGCATTAACATGTGGTGAAATATCGCTTCCGTAAACAGACAGACAACAATTTCTTTTGCACAAATGACAAAAGTCTTTATTTTAGCTCATGAAGGCGCGGATTTCGGAACTTTTGGTGGAATCTTGTCTTTATTGTCACCATAATAAGAGAACCAAGCAGAATCTGCGACCAGGAGTCCTTTGTCGCCTGTAATTAGAAAAGGTATGAGCATCAGATCCGGCCACTACTGACCCAATCTGAAGCTCTAAAGAGTGTAAATCTTTAGAGCTTCCCTGGAGCTAGGCAGTAGTGCGACTGCGAGTGCGCCGACAGCGGCGACACTAATTTGTTGGACTAGACTTACCCTATTATTAGAAACACGACAAATGCAGTAAGAAAATAATTCGTCTGATAGTACAGTAGATTGTTGAGAACTCTATTCGCCCATTTCTCGGGATCTTTGATATTTGGAATCTGAAATCGTGCGGATTCCAATAAAAAGTCAACCAGTGGCCGAAGCGGAGCAAGTTGAAGTTCCGCCATGGTGGTCGTATTTGAGCTTGCAGACTGTAGCCAGCTGTAGCCGACTAGGCATGCGCAGTAGAAAGCTGTATGCAGCAAGGTAGCAGGGTACATAGACAAAAAATCAACGTGTGCCCTGTGCCAACCCTCAAATACGACCGATGTCAAAATTAGGGTCGCTTAAGTTCGTGAAAAACAGAAAAAAGGGTTTTAAAAAAGAAAGATGGATATTATTGTAAAATTAATTTTATGTAATTTTTAAACATGTTATGTTGTCACTTTCCCCTTCTCTTTTTTTCTCTTGAAAAAAAAGAAGTTTTAATGGCTATTTTTGTCGTAAAGACAAAAGTATATTTTTTTTATGACGTAAGCCATAAATATGTCTGCGATCTTCAAAATTTCAGCCGTATTCCAGCATCAAATTTCGTCGCGTTTAACAAGTAATGCAATGAAATTTTAACAAGTAACATATTAATGCAGAGCATAATAGACCCTTATATATTTTTGGGGCTAATGTGTTCATTAGTTAGTTTTATCGATACAATTTAATGAAACACTTTCCCTATTTTCGCCGGAACTTTGAATTTGAAATCGGTGTGACGATTTGCAGTAGGTCCCTATTTTTGGAGGTCACTTTGCGGAGGTCCCTCGAATTCGCGGAAGTCCACAAAAATGTGCGAAATATGTTGATTTTAATGAGGGAGCGGGTGCGTATATGTCAATTGACAGGTCTGGCAAATGTGAGAATACAGGCTTCAGCTAACCTAGCTGTATTCAGCTATATATTATACTCTCCAACCGGCTGTTTTTCGATAATAAACTAGAAGCGCTAATTTGCGCATCAAAATTAGGCTACCCTATTCTCCGGCCACCCTCAACCAAATCAAAATCGTCGCTTGTGTTCTGACAAAGTGTTGCCTTTTGTCGGCACGGCGATGGAAATTATGTGTGAAAACTTACTACGGCGGTCGATGTCGGTCATAACGGTTAATAACTCTCTTATGCAATGCGGAATAACTTGAAAAATACATTAAATACAATATTTATGACCGAAGATGGAACATCTTAATCATTCCCGGAACTATCAATATGATGCTGATAAAACGCAGTTTGGTTGGTGCGTTAAAACAGGTAAAAAGGGGAACATCTCTAGCCAGAGTTTAACCGAGCGAGTTCCACTCACTGCTTGAGCTGATTCTCTCCAAAAATACGGAAACGCATACTTGTATGTCGAATCGCGAAAATACAAATACCAATGTTATGTTTAGTAAGTTTTCACACATTATATATTTTCCCGCCAAAACAGATTTGAATAGTTCTGACTCGCTAACGACCAGGACTTCATGTTTGAAATACTTCAGAAATTATATAAGTCGCATTTTCATTTCAGTTGTCCCTATGTTGTGCCATACATTTGCAATATTGCCGCACAATATCTGTATATACAGTTATGAATAGTTACCAGTATCGCTCACAAACTGCTAGTGGTATGTAATTCTAAATGCTTGATATAGGTACACCATTCTAACGCCCCCTACCGGTTTAGCATCGGGAAGAAGTAAACGAGTGTTTGGGATGAATTTGATCTTTATTTTATAAGTTAGTTAATGAATGCATTTGCAGAAAATAGTCCCCAGAATATTTACTGACATCGACCACCGTAGTAAGTTTTCACACAAAATCAGAATTGCCGTGTCGACAAAAGGCAACACTTTGTCAGAACACAAGCGACGATTTTGATTTGGTTGAGGGTGACCGGAGAATATGGTAGCCTAATTTTGATGCGCAAATTAGCGCTTCTAGTTTATTATCGAAAAACAGCCGGTTTGAGAGTATAATATATAGCTGAATACAGCTAGGTTAGCTGAATACAGCTATTGTAGCTGTATTCTCACATTTGCCAGACCTGATTGATACGTATTTTAAACAAATAACGACACGATCATCATAATACTATTAATAGTACAGTAGCGATGGGAGACAAACGACGTAATTACGTTTTCCCATTCTGCACAATGCTAAATGATCAAACTTCAGCTAATTAGTATGTCAGGATAAATAATATAAATGTCATTATTTTTCAGCTTATTGTGTTCATTGATTATAGGATTATCAATTTTCGATGATCAGATTTGTTTACAAGCCGCATTAAAAAAAATACAGCATGTGGCGATGAATGGAGGCGGTGCATTTCTGTTTACGCAAGGTCGCCGCCATTTTGAATATTAAGTTCTCGGGCGCTCTCGCAGTTTATTATTGGCTGATCGCGCTGCGTGACTTATCTATTGAATCATGGGTAAATATTCAATTTACATCATCGAGGTCACCTGACCTTTGATTTGACGTTTCAAAAACTAATTTATTCGCACAATTTTTCTTGTTTTATCATCGGAAAGGAGTGTGGAACTTGCCGATTTTCGTTCAGATTTCGTCATTTTCGAATTATAGAAGGCCTTTATACCATCTAACGGACCCAAACGGAGCTAATTTCTTTCAAAAACGTATTCTTCAGAAACTCGTCTGCAAGAAACTATCGAATTTTTGCGCGCCCTCTGGAGCCCTTTTCGTAATTTTTTAGCTGATATCCGATTTGTGTAAACGCATTTTGTAAACAAACACACGTGTTCCGCTGTTGACGTCGTGGAATTTGGCTTGTGACGTCTTTGTTTATTTTCTGTCTTTACAATTAATTACTGATTCCATTTGGTCATGAAGATAGCAAAAGTTGTACCTATTTTCAAAGCTAAAGACCCAACCACATTTATAAGTAACTACAGGCCAGTCTCTGTGCTACCTGTATTTTCCAAAATCCTATAAAAAATGATGTACAACCGACTGAACAAATACTTAACCAAATACAATATTCTATATAGAAGTCAATATGGCTTCAGAAAGAATCACTCAACTATTCTGGCACTAACTGATCTCTTAGAGAAAATTACCCAAGCCCTAGATAATAGAGAACACACCATTTAGTCGGTCTCACAACTGGGCTCTTTAGGAAATATCCAACCACTTTCTGTTTGATACTGATTCTAGAGTACTTTACGGTGAGGAATTCAGTGGTGCCGACCGATTTTTGATAAAAGGGGCCCAAATTCCACTTTTAAGGGCCTGAACCCCAATTTTGGGGTTCAGCACTTTTATCTCAAAGTTGAGCCCCCAATTAGAATGTTATTGACCTATATGCATCAGTGCCACATACAGGTATCATTTCTGATATTTTCTGTACCATTATCAGACGGGATTGACCTTCAAGGAGCTCTTGACCCTGAAAATCCAAAATGGCCGACTTCAAATTTGCAAAACTTTAGCAAAGTCAAGAATAATTAAAAATTGTGCTACCCAGCCCTTTTAATTCAGATTGTTTGGCTTCGGCAATCTGCTACGGCAACCCTTTATCGTGGCCCAGTTTGCTTCAGCAAATGGCTTCGGCATTGCTGATTGCCGTAGCCAATTATGAGGGCTGGCTACCTATAGAATTTTTTCATCTTTAAAGGATCAGCACCTTTGTGCTTCCACTCATGAGTGCTTAGCAAGGTTTTTGGATGGAATATATTGGTCGTAGATCGAAAAACAGACATTTGCTGAATAACAAAGATGTTGAGGAAATCATCAATTATAGGGCATTTGATCAGTAACCTAAAACTCCTGCAATAAGGTTACCTAGTGATATAATTTGAATGAATACATGTAATTGTGAGTAGTTCATCGTTTGCTATCTAGATTTCATGGCCTTTGGTGTGAGATGGCTGCCAAAATGGTTATAAATGGGATGACATATATATATATATCACATTATCATTATAAATGAGTTCAATGTGGTTTTTGTCTTTAAATTTATGGGAGAAAAGAATGTATTTATGATACTCTAATGTTGAATTGAATTATACTCAGCCCACAAGTAGGTTTAGTAAATGTTGAGTTACTACAATTTGATAAATCAGTGTGATTTGGTAGTCGAGCAGATTGTGTCTTTAACAGTCCCACAGCAATTTTGATTGGCCACATATCATCGCCACCATTTTGAATAAAGGTTCTACTATTTTCCTAACATGTACATTACTTTAGGACAAATAATGGCTAGCCCGGCATGATCGCCTATACTTATATTCTGATTGAGTGTTTTTTTATGAATTTGAACATATATGTATATGTACAAGTAGATGTATATTTGCCTTAAATTGTTTCTGGTTCAAATTTGGGAGTTTGTAAGAAAACAAGTCATAAGAAAGAATGCAGTTGCAGTAATATTAAAAGATATTGTCCTGTTCAAAACTAATAAATGTATGTCTATTGGTTATTGGCGTGATGTCCAGTAATAAAGATTGAAAATAATCCTTCAGATTATTGTATAAGGGCTTTAGTCCAGTCAAATCTACACATTAAACATATAGGGCTTCCATACATACAGAATATTTTCCAACTTGACAATCGTTTCTTGTGTTCAACGGAGTGAGTTCATATGAGGTTCCTGGAAACGTATTTGGCAAGCTTGATTCTAAAGTGTCGAGCTTTATGGGCTTCAAATTCAGAATGCAATCCTGTTGTATTGTGAGTTCAGAGTGAGTTAGAAGAAAAATACAAGCATCAGTTGATATGCAGATATTAATTCATACCAGACAAATCTACATTCTGCAGGTAGCCATGCTATGCAATACTGTCTCATATTTCAACTTATCAAGTGAAAATGATCACATTACCATTAACTATTTAATGATGTTAAATTTGATAAAGTAGAGCCCATTTGAAACTGGTTTGCTGACCCAGAAAAACTTCATTTTATGATACCAGACTGGCCATGAGAAAAAAACACATACCAGACATGGAAGTCAGTGACTAATCACAAATAGTCATACACCATATTTTGTCAGATGTTTGTAGATCTGTGGATGTTGTAATGCAATATAGATCTCCATTATATTTGCTCAATTTTATTTTACATTTTGTCCCTTTAAATTGACTTTTATTTTTTGAAGTACTGTAAACGGTTTGGTTTGATGTTACAGGCACAGGAGAGATATATATATACTTTACATATCAGATATTGTGTACCATGCAAGTACATGTGTCAGTTGCTTTAGTTGTGTGATGTACATGCAGTAACTATATTCTAGTGAAATTTATGGTCTGCACTCTGTAGTCTTTCAAAAAACAAGCTATGGCCATGCCTACATATACATGTAGATTGATTCTAACACTATGATTGTCAGGTTATAATCTATATTTGAGGAAAGTTACGATGTATTTTTCATTTGTGTTGCATTTGTCAATATTAATGGGTCCCAGGAACCCAGATCTTACAAGTGCAGAGCCCATTTAATTTCATGAGATGGTGGACTGCATGGCCATACTCCTAAATAAACATGACTCTTATCAGACCAAGACAGTATTGTGTAGGTTTTCAACAACCGTACTAGAATTATAGTTAAAAAAGATTCAGCCATTATTTTCCACTGCCCCATATGTCACAATATATTCATATGGCAGTATTCATCCGAAGTTGAGTGATGATGCTAATAAATTTGCTATGATACTCTGGTAGAGCAAAGTGATCTGAACAAATCGAGGATAAGCCACTACATGTAGAAAACATTAAAAAACATGTATATTTTAATAATGGCCGCTGGTTGTTACAAACTGATCATAATTGAGATGACTATTCCTGTTGTTTACTAAACATCAACGTACACATTACTAAATTATTCTGAAATATATATTTCTTGAATGTTTCATACAGACTCTGGCCTTTGCACAAATCGCTCGGAATATCCAAACAATGAACAAATTACCAACTTTAGGTAAAATAATGGTACTCTTAACACAATCGCTTTGACCTACAAACATCATAGCAATCCAGCAGTACCCATCAGCATGATATAAAATTAGCAGGACCACTTTAATAACCTGGGGTGGTATTGAAAATGAAAATATCTTCTTCAACCTGCAAGTGCTGCAACTATCATGGCTAATCAAAATTAATGTGGGACTGACAAAGGCTCATTCTACTATTGATTGAATAGTGATGATTCCATCATTTCCTAAATCTTTTTGTGAGATGAGTTGTCAAAGCCATTTTGGAAGAATTGATTACTTCTGAAATATATACTGGGATATATGGTCATCTTTCGTCTGATTACAACATGTTTTTACTATGCACAGATAAAATACCCATTTTAAGATCGCAACTTGTGGTTGCTGCATGAAGCAAACAGCTGGTCATTTCATTTAGCATAAGTGTTTAGTATGTTCCATAGCTTGGTCACTTAAAGGGGTACTGTACGCCATTTTCATTAAATTTCCGTTGACAACAACGATCTAATATCGATAATATATAGAAACATAAGTAATTTGAGTCGAAGTTGTATTCTGTAAACGCTCAGGTTAATAGGCTATCTTAAAATTTAATAATTTAAAAGTTAATAATTTGATATAAATTGAATTTATGACTGGAGCCATAAAATGGCGTCAATTAAATTACGAATTTCCGTAATCAAATCAAGTAATTGAGGGATACTGGATTGTTAAACCGATCGCACACACGATCGCTTAAAATATTATGATAATACGGGGAGAACACTCAAGCCACTCACTGACTAGCGACGATACAATAACTTAATTGATTATATGGGACTAGTATGCATATAATATAACTTTTATTTGATTCATTTGGTTGAAAACTGTACAAAAATTACTCGACAACGACAATTTGTATTTTTGCATTCCGGTAAATTTGTCATCCGTAACACTACTTCGTACTCAACAGACTTTCAAATAATGAACAAATTGTTACCTTATTCTCTGACTCGGAGACTATAAAAACCAACAACAACATTTGGCGTACAGTACCCCTTTAAATCAGATCAGCTGCTAAATGTTGTCAACAAAATGTGAAAACCATGTTCAATCTGTACATTTCAGTTGATTAGAGCACAATCATTACCTGATTTTTAATAAAGCACCCCAATTTCCAAGGAATGTTCAAAGTCTGGAAGGGCATATGTTGTGTGTCGGGGTCAACACATGCTCAGCAGCGATTTCCAGCTAATACCATTGTGCATGGTCAATTGTGCTCTAAGTCGGTCAGAGCTCGTGGATAGTTCTTTACTAGAATAGATCTCATCTTCGACTCAATTGATTCTGGTAAAGAACTATGTTCTATAACCCTTACTTATTAAAATAAATTTCAAACTAAAACAGACTAAAATGCAATTCAACATTAGAACCATAAAAGACATACTGTTCTCCTGTTTAATAGCTATAGTTTAAATGAAATGCCACATTGCACTCATTTACAATGATAAAAATGTGATATGTCATCCAATCTATAGCCATTTTGGCAGCCATCTAATATCAATGGCCGTGAAATCAATATAAAAAGGATGAACTACTCATCAATACAAGTATTTATTCATATCATATCATTAGCTACCCTTGTTTTCAGCAGTGTTTGCACTACTAATCAATTACCATAAAATTTATGATTTTGTCAAAATCTTGGTTATTGAGAAAATGTCAGTTTTTTATTCTACGGTCAATATATTCCATCCAAAACTTTGTTGAGCACTCATGAGTGGAAGCACAATGTACTGATACTCTAAAGATGAAAAAAAATTCTATATGTCGCACTATTTTAATTATTCTTGACTTTGCTAAATTTTTGCTAATTTTGAAGTCGGCCATTTTGGATTTTCAGGGTCAAGAGCTCCTTGAAGGTCAATCCCATCTTATATTGCTATAGAAAATATCAGAAATGATACCTCTATGTGGCATTAATGCATATAGGTCATTAAAATTCTATTTGGGGGCTCAACTTTGAGAAAAAAGGGCTGAACCCAAAATTGGGGTTCAGGCCCTTAAAAATGGAATTTGGGCCCCTTTTATCAAAAATCGGTCGGCACCACTGAATTCCTCATCGAAAAGTACTCTAGAATCAGTATCAAACAGAAAGTGGTTGGATATTCCCTAAAGAGCCCAGTTGTGAGACCGACTAATTGGGGTATTCCTTGATCTATCAAAGGCATTTGATACAATAAATCATAATATAATGCTAAATAAACTTGAGAACTATGGATGTTGTGGGGTTGCACTGAACTGGTTCCAAAGCTATTTGACTATTATTAATAGAAAACAATCTGTACAATATGAAGGCCACTTGTCTTCACAAACAGACATAATATGTGGAGTTCCACAAGGATATATACTTGGCCCTCTACTCTTTCTGATATATATGAACGATCTTCCAAATATTTGTAAGGACCTGAATCTAATACTATTTGCTGATGATACAAATGCATTTTACTCTAATAAAGATATAAATAAGGCAGATGATGTAGTCAACAAAGAAATGGAGACAATGAGCAAATGGTTTCTTGCTAATAAACTATCTCTAAACCTAGAAAAAACTTATTACATGATATTTACGAATACAGATCTATGCAAAAAATTAACTGTCCTACCCGAGCTCAAGATCAATGAAAATCAGATACAAAGAGTTAAAAACACGAAATTCCTAGGAATTATTATTGAAGAAAATTTATCATGGAATATGCAAGTGGAATCTATTACTAAAAAACTGTCAAAAAATTTAGGAGTCATGAGAAAAATCAGTGATTTCATACCCAGAGATACAATGAAAAAATCTATTCTGTACTGATTATCCCACATCTCACATGCCATATGGAGTGCAACAACAAAGAAAAACCTTGAAAATCTTGAAAAAATACAAAACAAAGCTATCGCCACACTATCTTACAAAAAAAAAAGCAGGGACCACAATTTTCTATTGATGAATGACATTGGAAACATGCAACTAATACAAATTTTACATGATTTCCATCAAAAGAAACTCCCCAAATTGCTGTCTTCAATATTTACTAATATACATGATATCCATAACCACAATACACGGTTCAAAGCAAATTCAAATCTGTATTGTGAATTTGTGTATACAGTAGGACCGAACTGAAGCGCACATCATGTAGGGAAGCATACTATAGAGAGAAATCTAGAAAGATTGATGAAGGTGATACTGACAATATCATAGCCCAGCTACATGATGAGCTTGCATTGGCAGAGGAGAAGATAAATATAATCTAACAAGAAAAGCTGGCTCTTGAAGAAGACATTAAAATGACACAGAAGGAATTAGAATTGATGAAATCAAGGACAGTTGAAAAAAATTGCTACAGTTCAGAATTTCGCAGAGTCATTTACAAACTATTAGAACACCATGTTGGTCTTGAACATGTAGGACCGGTTATTAATGCAGTCTTAGGATTCATTGGCAAGGAGGCATCTCGGATCCCTTCATCGAAGACTGTGAGGAATATGAACATTGAACGATTAGGGTTATCACAAACGCAGGTGGCGGAAGTTTTCAGTCAGAAAGAAAACACTACTCTGTATAGTGATGAAACCAGTAAGTTTGGTGAGAAGTACATGGGATTCCATGCCACAGATGATGACCAAAGACACTGGGTACTCGGTATTAGAGACCTTGCCACAAAGTCAGCAGATGACACATTAAAAACTTTCAAAGAAGTTCTGCAGGATATTGATGACAGAAAGCAAGAGACAAGTTGTGATGTTGGTAAACAAAATATTGTGTAATATTCAGAACACTATGTCAGATAGAGCAGCTACAGAACTGATGGCATGAGATGTTGGAGAATTACAGAAAGAATATTCTCCCCGATATAAAGCCACATTGGGCTGAAATGAATCAGGAAGACAGGGTAGCTGCATAGAAAATATTAACAATTTTTTCTGTGGCTTGCATAGTTTTGTGCAAATTGCAGAGGTTTCACAGCAGGCTTTGCTGGAAGTGGAGAAAATGCAGGAGAGGCCGAAAATTGTAGGGCTGCAAATAATTAAGCCAACAGAACCAGGCACCACAAGGCTTATACGGACAGCTGCCAAAGCATTTGCAAGAGGAGCAGATGAAAAATCAGGATGTCATGGAGATTTTAAACTGTACATTGCTGATAATCTGAAAGAGAATGATATGAGATCTCTCCCAATTGTTCCATTTAGAGGCAACAGATTTAATATTATATTTTTCAATGGAGCATATGTATACTTTTTCCATGAGAAGATGATCTGCTATCTGGAAGGTAAAGGTTCGCTTAATTTACTGTTGAAAGCTGTGTTGGCAGACCTGAAAGAGCCTATGAATATTGAAGGCTGCAAAGCTCTTGGTCTCATCAACAAGTTACTCACTGGTCCACTATGGAGAATAACAGAAAACAAGGATGTGCACTTACTTGATCTTTCTGTCATAATAGCTGATGTATTACATTATCTAGAAACTGCTGTATCACAAGTGGAGAAATTCATGTTAGGAGAGCTACCAATCCCACCACATGCACAGTGGATTCTTAAGAATAACATGGTATATGATTATCTTGTAGCACCTTCAAAATATGATGATGAGGTTGAGGCCATCATATGTGTATTGTTGCCAGCAATAACAAAACTAATGAAAGAACACTACAAGGAATTCCTGACAGGAGGAGAGTTCTATGGAAAAGGGAAAGAGCTGAGGGACGAGTAGTGTGGAGAAGCACAACAAATTTGCAGAGAGAGTATAATTTGCATATTGTGATCAGCTTCTACACTTCAAGCCGAGCATCACACATATCTCGAAAGAGGCTTATTTAATGTTTTGCTTGAACAAAACAGATGAGTGGCTATCAGGAAAGACTAGAGAAGAGCAAAATGAGCTGATAAAGAAGGCAAGGATGAATTCAAAACAGTTGTATGAACTCAGTAGGGCAAGAAGACAGGAGATTATTAGATCTCGAGAAGAGAATCAAAGAATTAAAAGAAAGGAACAAGAGGAGAGGGCTGCAAAGCGGCTGCGAGAGAAGGAGATGATCATTGCAGATATTCTCCATTTTGGATTTTATCAGTCAGAGGAACAGGTTAGTAGTTCAGTGGCTCAATTGAAAGCCAAAAGTAATAAAGAAGATGCCCTGAAGGCACAATTGAGATTTAGGGAACAAATGTTGTGCCAAGAAGCCGACCAGTCCTTGTTTCGCTTCTCAATAAAGGATGGTGAGGGTCGCCGTAACCTGTCAGACGAAGAACTTGCAGACAATGTGAAGCACCTCATTAAGGAATCCTTCAAAATACCTCAGTTGGAACAAGAGATTAACAGGGCATCTTATCTCATTGGCAAACGAATAGAACATCTGTGGGAGGAGAAAGGAGAAGATGTATGGTATATTGGGACTGTTATTTCAACTGTTCCTGGTTATCCAGCATGGTTCAACATAAAATATGACGACGATGATGCGCTGTATGTTGTACAACTACATTCAGAAATGGAGGAAGGTAACGCGAAAATAATTCCCAATTAATTATTGACAGTAAACATGCACCTGCACTAGTACTAGTGGGATCCAATAAATGAAGGTAAATAAATAAAAATTAAAGAATTGCCAGCTCTACTTCTAGAGTGGCCATAAAACTAAAAAATATATAATGCTAAACATTGTATACACGCGTACCTGCACTACTTCTAGTGGGGTTTAATAAAATATTAAACATAATACTGAGTAACAGCTGCTTTAATATCGTAAGTCCCAGTCTGAGTGAACCCAGATTCACTCTGAGTCAGACTGGGTTAGTTAAAAAACATTGCATGATTTCTTCCTCTTTCAAAGTTTTGTTCTTTCTATTTTTGATCAAGTACTAACGGCAACGGGTATATTTTTCAAAAATAGTCATGTTTTCTTGTTTCAAATTTAGTGTTTTCTATTTTTGATTAAGTACTAATTAAGGCCAACCGGTATATTTTTCAAAAATAGTCATGTTTTCTTTCTGTTTCAAATTTGTTTTTTCTATTTTTGATAATGTACTAAGGGCAACCGGTATTTTATTTCAAAAATAGCTTTGAGTAACAGCTGCTTTAGGATGGTAAGTCCCACTCTGAGTCAGACCTGAACAAAATCTTTGCATGATGACTTCCTGTTTCAAGTTTTGTATTTTCATTAAGTACTATGGGTGACTGCATAGGTAGTATATTTGTTAGTTTGTTTAATAGTTGGTAATTCTGGTTCTCGTTAATTTAGTTCTCTAGTCACAAGTGGTATTCAGCACATACTTTTTATTCATATAAACAGAGCTAGTAAACTAACATTCTAAAAAATAAAAAAAATGGTATGAATGACAAAATACCTTAATTTAATAATCAAACAAAGTTCTAACTTTACAAGTTTACAAATTAATTTCCTGGATTCTGATATAAATTAAGTTTATTGGAGTCAAAATTATGCTGAATTTTTCAATTTCAGTAGGGATCAGTGTTATACTTCACCCATCATGTGAACAATATTTATTTATTATAGTACTGGTAAATGTTGGATTATAATCAAATTATGTGGAAACATTTTGTTTATTGTGAAATTTAGGACAGTACCTCTTAATTGTTTCATCATACATTGAACAATAAAAAAATAAGCTGTTTCCTTTGAGATCAGCTAATGAAGCTGATTGGAAAACATAAATTTTGATTCATGGTCATCATTCGCAAAACAGTGAACGCTGATCCCTAAGTCTGTGTAGCAAGAATACCGATTATGTTTGGTAAAGCGAAACATCAGTCAAACACTAAATTTCGATTCACCAAACGCTAGGGCCCACTTCAACGAAACTACCAACCGTGTACTATGGGAGTTGCGTTGTAGTGTCCCTCCAATAAAAGGGGAGGGCTTGCTACTAAAGAGTTAGAGCAAATACTATAATACACTATCCTATTTAGATCTGATCACTACTCTATCAGTGATAAAACTATAGCAATGTGTAAATTATTGTCTGTATACATAATGACACTCCACCTGCCCGACTTAACCTACTAGTAACATTGTCAGGAAGAAATCACACATTTATTAATGTTGTTTAACCATATTAAATGATTATCTTCTAAGATATTTCAGATTTGTAATTAGCAAAAATATACCCTTCAAAATGGAATCCCGGACATTTCCCCACCGGACATTTCCCCACCCGCCTTTGAAATGGCAAAGCGGACATTTCCCCACCCGGACATTTCCCCACCGGACATTTCCCCACTTTCAAAATATCAAAGCGGACATTTCCCCACCGGACATTTACCCACCTTTGACTGTTACTAGAGGCGTGTGGTATATTGACTCATACTATGGGTATGTGTTAAAATCAATGTTTATTTCAATGAACGACATTATATACTACATATACACATCAATAACAATAAATAGTAACGATTCAACAACAACACTTAATCTTTCTTGACTCGGATTGAGTGGCCTATGATGTCGAGGAAATCCTTCATGTTCTTCTTGCCGCTGTCGAAATCCACACACAGCTTGTTAAGTTTGGTCTGAAGGGCCGACATCTGTCGCCGAACTCTCTTCGATGGCGGCTCACCCAGTCTCAACCGTTCTATGTCAGTCAGTGCGGCAGTCTGATCCTTCTGTAGGCACCGGATTGACAACCATAATCCGGGCTGGTCATGACCGACGAGGTGGTTGTGGCCGTTGTTCCATGATTCACATATGTTGTTGGTGCGGGATCTGTTGTTAACGGTGGCATCGTGAACATTCCAAACATCAACAGGAAACCTTGGCTTTGTTCGTTTCATGACAACCTTTCCACCATCTTTAGATACCCGGTACGGTCCATTAACGTAGTTCCTATCGAAGTAGTCAACCACATCCATAAGTTCTTCCGGAACAGTGTTCATCACATGCTGCATGCCTAATTTAACCTTCTCCTGTGGTAAAAATGCTAGACCATCCAACATTCCAATGGCATGTTTCACGTCGTCGTCATCTTTGTAGAGAGTGGAAAGTCCAAGGTCTTGCACACGTCGCCAAGTGCTCTGGGTCAGATGATAGAAACATCCCTGAATTCTCACAGTCAAGCCGAACATTGTCCTGATGGCGTTGTGGATGGCCGTCTCGAAGTCGCACGAAATTGACATCGGGTCTGGAATCAGTTCCAACATTTGGCACCTATTAAGGACTGCAGCAAGGAATTCCTCGTATGTTGTTTGCTCCTTCGATGGCAGAAACCCATAAGCACATGATACAGCAAGGTCGCCCTTCACAGCACGGATCACAAACAGCTGCTTGAAGACTTTAGGCGATACACCGAATGTCCCATCCATAAACCACTCATCTGAGTCTGCCAAGAACTTAAGTCCATCGTCTGTCGCAAACACCATCATACGTTTGTCGTTGATCTCGCCTTCTTTGTGGTTGTCGTATATGAGGAATGGCAATTTGTCACTACCACCGGTTGTCGTATACTCTTCTGTCAAGACTGGAATGTCCTTGATGGTGCTCGGTTCGTTGGGCGTTTTCCCTCGTTTCAACCTTCTGACGGCCCTCTTCACAGTCTCGGTTCTGCCAGCTGCCACACGTACTGGTAGTGGGTATTCTGCCAACTTGTCTTTTACTATTTGTACCGTCTTCCCTCGGTTGCAGACAACCGCTTCTTTTATATCAATTCGAGCTTTCATGGCATCAATGGCTGTCGTGTCGCTGTCGTGGCAATGCTGGGTGCTGCTGATAACTGTTTTAATCTAAAAAAAAAAGAACATAAATTTACACATTCATTCATTAAGTTTGAGTTTTTATTCAGGTTCATTATAGAAATTTGCACACATATTTGACAAAAATTATATATGTTATCTGTTCTCAGAAAAAATATCAAACTAAATGTTCATCTTAGAAATTGGATAAATAACTAAGAACGCTCTTTATATATGTTCTTCAAAATATGAATTAACATCAAGGAAATTGAGACTTACCTCATCATCAGTTGTGACACACCCCTTGCATGATAGAGTTTTTCGCTGCGAACACTCCCATCTGATAGACGATTTGTTCACTTTCTTTTTGGTGTATGCATGGCCTTCGAAACACAATTTAACACCACCACGATTGTTCTTAATAAGTTCCATGATTGAAGATATGATTCCATGATAACTTTGCTAAGGTTATATAGCTGTCTAGAGTTCACTCACTAGAATTCATACTGTGATCATAATTGTCACAACATTGTTTCAACTGCGCTGATGTACCAAACTGTCATAAAAACACTCTTTCATGTTTGTCAAAACACTCTTTCATGTCTGTCAAAACATTACATCGGCTGAGTTGACATCGCTTGAGATGGCCTCACTGACCAGGCTTCACCGATCAGTCAAAACACTCTTTGATGTCCGCATTTTATTAGCAGGGTGGGGAAATGTCCGGTGGGTAAATGTCCGGGTGGGGAAATGTCCGGTGGGGAAATGTCCGGGTGGGGAAATGTCCGCTTTTGAAAGTGGGGAAATGTCCGGTGGGGAAATGTCCGTATACCTTCAAAATGATATACCGAAGGACATATACATGTATGTAGATGTCTTCGACATTTTTGTTTTAGGCAATACAAATGATAGAGGTATGACTTTACGATAAAACTCAAAATTTGAAGCTTTAGGTCTGGTATGAATACAATGTAAAATTATGTTAAAGGGATGAAACTCTTGACACAGAAGGGCAATTTTTCTCAATTTAGCCATATTTATGATATTATTATTCAAGATGAAACACCCTGTAAAATAATATATTACTTGTATGTATTTAAGTCTTCTGAAATCTTCGCTACGGGTATCGGTAGTCCATATAGTTTTTACCCCTACCGACGGGGTTCGAACCTTGAACCGGCAGAACAAATATGAATACTTAAAAATTCCAAGTGCAATCACAGTTGACATTTGTAAATTATCATAAATTATTTGGGGCATTTTGCCGAATTTCGTCAGTCAACTTTGGAATTTTTAGGGCGACTTGAACTTCGCCCGACTGCAAAAATAAGGCGAAGCGGACGGCGCTAGGGCGAAGAAGTCGCCCTCTCGGCTGGTCCCTGGGCCTTTCAAATGATATATAATAACTATGTGTTACTGCTTCAGACCATTTACCATAGTTGGTACAGATGATTACAATCCGTTGGCACTTGGCAGATTTAGAAATTTAGCAGATTTTGACCGACAAGAATATATATACAAAATTCTATACTATCCAAGGGATATAACTCAATATATAGATGGCCAGGGGGCTCAATTCATATATAATATTATTCGGAATAATATTCCCTTCAAAATGATATAAGACATGAATAGAAATGTAGGTTGAAACATTTCTTGAAGGTAGTACATGCGATTTGACCCTCATGAGCAATATTCAAATCTACCGTCACCAAAGACTGGCGGAAAAATTCAAATTTTCCGAAAATTCAAAGGGCCATAACTTTTGTATAACAAGGGCAATCTTCAAAATTCTTTCAGTTTTGTATTCAGAATGCAATACCCTTTCAAATGATATATAACACATTGTATATAGTTGATTTTGAAAATTTCGCCTACTATCCCTAATAATAGTGGTTTGTTCTATCAATTATATATGCGCCGAGTTCACTTGGTGCAAATCAAACGGCGATAAATATTCACTATATAGATCTATATGTCCTCCGAGGCTCGTATGCCAGAAGGACTCCTTAAATTAATTTGTGAATAAGATGAATATTTATTAGATGTTATTAAGTCAATCAAATAATATTATTCATTAGCTAGCGCCTATATATACACACTCCCGGAGATTGCTGCGCGGGTGTCCTGATCTTGCAAATTAAATCGCGGAGGTCCCCTAAAATGGGCATAATATGTTGATTTTAATGAGGGAACGGGTGCGTTTATGTCAATTGATACGTATTTTAAACAAATAACAACACGATCATCATAATAGTGGTTTGTTCTATCAATTATATATGCGCCGAGTTCACTTGGTGGCAAGTTGGTGCAAATCAAATGAAAATTTTTACAAAGAAGCTAAAGTACAGATATATGATTACACCTAAAATTTCTGTCGAATTAAAACATGCTTGATGGGACCTATGCCAAAGATTTGATTTGAAGTACAGTACCCCCTCCCAGGTTGGCCAAAATTGCTGCAAATCCTGTATTGCTACCATTATTTTTGGGCAATTACTCGATACTGATAACTGAAGCGGCATTTCTAAAAATGTTATTGTTGTACTGATGATATGGGGACCATCGAATCAGATTGAGTACCTTTAATAAATAATAAACTGAATAATAAAAAAATTTAAATGGAAAAACAAATTTAATTTAGATTTTAATCCTTGCTCAATTTTTATTTTTTTTTAAATTAAATTTTAAATTTAAATTTTGAAAAAACTAACCATGATAAGCACAATTGAAGGGTCAAGTAAATACATGTACCCCTGTTACAAATGTTGTTCATTCACATTCTTAATGTCACAATATTATTTGAGAAGTCATCTCTTTCACTGACAGCAATATAAAGATTGTCTGCCTGCTATTCTTCCCAATGTCACTTGTGTATGAAATGTGATCTTATCTTATCTGACAGTGTTTGATAAACAAATAACATAAACATCTGGATAATGTTTATTTGTGTCATTCATTTCAATTTAAATTAGATTAATTCCTATGTGCTGTCTTCTATGCATTTGTACATGCAGGTGTTACAATATTATGTTTATATATAGTCCAGGCACATTAGGTTTCACTAGTGCAAAAAATCCCGGAAAGCTGAATTTTTCAGGGATTAATAAGAACATGTTTATGAACAACTTGGCAAAAGTCCCCTAGAATCCGAGTTGAGCTTTTTGAGATATCATGATTTTTCGCAATGGTGCAATTCTGATGAAATTCCATTAGACCATATGCGAATTCATGCAGTCATATGTAGGCTAATTTATGGACTCAATCTTCACACATACCCGTCCATCATGAAGCATGTGTCGATAGATATGCGTAATTGGTGCTAGAGCTTACTAACAGTCGATATTTCATAATTGTGATGACATTTATTGGCGAAGAGAGCATATAAATCGCATTGGTGATTAAAAATTTTCCTAACAAAAGAGGGCGAGTAAAGATATTCAGATGACAAGGAGCTAAAATATGAACCATTATACTAGAAGAGTGGTTAGTTCAGAACAGGAAAGTGATGAGATATATCGAACCATCACCATCTTTAAGATTTTATAGCCGGAAACATAACACTACCCCCTAAAACGTACCCCATGGCTTTGAGTATCTGAAAGGCAAAATACCACATAATAGTCCTGGCGTTTGACGTAACAATTGTACAAATGGTGATAACACTATGAAACTTGGCACATAGGTTCCTTATACACTATTAATCATTTTCAGATGTATAGACATCACGGCAGGTCCGTCCTTGACAATGGTTGCTAGGCAACTATCCCACATTGAAGAAATACAAATATGACTGATATTATGGCAGTTTTAACATTCTAACCTACGTCATGCAGCATTTTTATGGTAAAAGTAATATTAGTTTTTGTTCGAGTAGATCTGGCTGGAAAATTACCATAGTTCTTACTTACAGGGGTGGTAACGGTTGCTAGGGACATACCCGAAATCGAAAAATGCCGAGCTGACTGATATTATGATAGTTTTGACAAACTAATATAAACTACGTCATTATCATTTTATGGTGAAACAATTGTAATAGTTATTGTTAGTGTGGGTTCGACTTTAAAATTACTATATATTTCTGGTAACGGTTGCGTTGCTAGGGACATACCAGACATCGAAAAATGCACACATGGCTGATATTATGGTAGTTTTAACAAACTAAACTACGTCATGTAACATTTTTATATTGAAAAGAATTATTATAATTGTGTTAGAGTGAACATGGCAGTAAAGTTGCCGCATTCGTTACATAACGGGTGTGTAGTGGTTGCTATGGACATACCCACATTTGAAAGCATACCATATGTATGAATTTCTGGTAATTTAACTGATATAACTGTTTCATGATATGGTATGAGTTTTGGGAAATTTGCATGATATAATTGTTTCATAATATGCCATATTATGCTTATATTGACAATAATGCATAACTAAAGGTTGTTGTGTTGTGTACTGACGCATTCTCGTGTGGCAAATTGGTATTGAGGTTTCATTGTTGCTAGGTAACCACCTACCATTGACAAATCTTCTTTAAACTGACAGACTATTCAGTTAGTTTTATCAGAATCACATACCTGTGTGGAGTTTACTATTGTTTCTTCCATGATTCGATTTTTGGAATACATTTTGATGAGACATGTAAAAATATTGACCGACATTTATGTCGATACCAGTTGCTATACGGTATGAACTAACTGTGTTTCTTTCATATCCATATGTGTTTCTTTCATATCCATGCCATAACTACATATACAATGTATGTCAATACATGGTCATGAGTCATTTACAAGTCTATAGGAGCTCGTACATGAGCGTGGCCTATATATTTCAGATTTGCCTGGGTACATGTCATGTGTACATACCTATAGACATTTGTGTATTTGCACTACATGTGGTGTTCATATGCGTCCATAGCGCATTCGTGGCTGTGGTTATAACCTAGATAGTCATGGCACATGTACATTCATGGGATGGGTTCATGTTTTACATATAAATGTCTTGTAATAAAGTCATAACTAAATCAGCCTGGATACTTGGGCTGTCCATAGTGGCCCGTCTCAATTTCCTACCTATATGAGCCTGGGTCAATAGCCAAGCTATGGTGGTGCACACAACCAATCGATAGGGACCTTCATGCTATAGGGCGTTGGTCGAATGGCTGAAAACGGACGTACGTATACGGTATTCATATAGTATAGAGACGTGGATCCTATATATGTGGATCAGTCCATGGCCTACCAGCATATATATGAATCTATGAAATGATTGATAACGCTGGTGCCGTAGCTTTTATTTAGGGACATGTGTCCATGTCCTACATATAGGCACCTGTATCACTGCATACATCATTATAGTCACTTGTGTATTAACACTATTTAAACTTGCCTGGGTCTTTGGTGTAGATATATCACGTACGAGGGGTGGGTCCATATCATACATATAGACAGACACCTGCTTATGCCTGGGTATAATTCAATATGGCATACATATTTCGACCTTGGTCCATGGCCTACACGTACGGATATGTGTCCATGGCCAACCTACAGTGCCATATGTGTATGGGCTATTTATAAGGGCCCCCCATCCTTAACTTTCATCTATGTGGCATCGGTCCAATATCTATATATAGGTTGGTCTGTCATAAAACTGTCTCATATGTTCATACCATATATAGGTTCCTGAATCCATGGTGCACTAATCTATTGTGCATCGGACTTGGTCTATGGTACCTTAGTACATGGTCTATCTGTGGGCACTTGGTTATTTGCACCATGTAACAGTGTCATGGTCATGATCATAGATATCATACATGTATGGTTATATGAAGCGGTCTGGTTCATGGACTATACATATCCTACGTACATAGCCTATATGTATGGACATGGGTCCTGTGAGTATATATGTGCCTGGGTTCCTAACCTAACTATTGTAGGCTAGGGCCATGGCTAAAATATTGGTGGCTGACCCTAGCTATGTTCTTCATATATAGTAGAGTTGGTCCGTGACTTACATTATATAACTAGCTGTCTGGGTCTATGGCTTATATAACTATTATGGCCATGCCTCATATTAAATATATGCAACAACTTTTCAACTCTCACTTTGAATTCCCGATATCTAAACTGATGGACCACAACGGATAAGTGTACCCATATTCTGGTTAGACTCACACTAACAACATTTATAATTGTTTTCACCATAAAAACGTTAATACTTTTTTTTTTTTTTTTTTTTTTTTAAATTATTTATTCAATTTTTATATATATTATTTACATGTAGTATTGTATACATAACACAAAACATTTACTGATATAATACTACGAGATGGGGAGGGGTGGGGTCACTGGCACTCCAACTTTCTCTCTCTCTCTCTCTCTCTCTCTCTCTCTCTCTCTCTCTCATCCTCTCTCTCTCTCTCTCTCGCTTAAATGAACATATGTATATTCTAATTGTTCGGTGCTAGTGATTTTATATTAATTTCTAAATCTATTAGTTTAATAAAGATAAAGTTGAAAAGATTCAATATTCATAAGATATTAAAAACTGTCCCGGGAGACTCTCTTCGTTTTGATTGTATGAATGTTTCTGTTCTTAGCAAGCAGTTATTAAAGGTTTAATGTGTTCCCATTCATTTTGGAATGTTTGCATTTGATCGCGCTGAAGTGCTATATATCTGCCTGCGTGGTATCTTCTCTCGATATCCAGGGAAAGCGATTTAATGGTCAATTTATCGGGGTTAAATTTGGTTTTGTACAGGTAGTACTTAATAATTGTAAGTAAAAGGTATTCAGTTTCGTTATTCGCCTGTGTCTGCGAATGTGTTCCAAGAATTATGTTTTTCTTTGTCAGCTCGAGGTTTAAATTATGTTTAGACAGCCATTGTTGTGTGTCTATCAGGAAGGAGCGTACAGTGGGGCAATTGTAGAAAATATGTGATATCGTTTCTTCATAGCTATGGCATCTTTGACATAGTCCGTCAGATCTTAGTTTCATATTTTTTTAAAGTTTGTTTGTTCCTAGTATTCTAGTCAAAATTCTGTACTGAAACCAACGGTATTTTGTATCCATTAAATGGAAGAATGGCGCGGAGAAGGTCTGTCTCCATGGAATATCTATATTTAATTCGTTTTCCCATTTATTCTTTGCAGATGATGTTTGAGTTTTAACCATTGATAATAAAGTGTCATAAAAAAATTTGCCCCCACTTTTATTCCGCAACAAGATTGATATATTCTCTGGAATTATTGGACGTTCTACTATTTTTACTTCCTGGTCACTGTTATAGTCAAGTTTAATTATTTGTCTATGTAATCCATGCAATGTGAGAAAATTTGTGGCTATACCTAATTTGTTTTCCAAATATTCGACTGTCATCAAATTACCTCTCTCGTCATACAGGTCATTGATAAAAACAATTCCTTTCTTTCTCCACTCATTGATGTTCAAGCACCTCTCGTTGATTATGATATTGTCATTGTTCCATAGTGTTTGTGTTTTTATATTTTGTTGCCGATATGCTTTAGCGGAAATAAAGTTGCGCCACGCTTTTACCACGTCCCTCCAAAATAAATTTTGAATTGTATGTTCGACCGATTTAAGATATTTTTGTCCATATGTTGAAAATAAAGGATCAGATAATATATCGGTAGGTGCTAATCCAGTCCAGCTGCTGTCTGACGTTAACATTCTTCGGATCCAACTTATTTTCATTGAGTCAATAAAAAGAGTTACATTGACCATTCGCAACCCGCCATTCTCATATGGTTGGTAAATTTGACTACGCTTTATTCTGTCACGTTTTCCATTCCAAATGAATTTGAACATGAGGCTGTTTAAGTCAGTAATAAATTTTTCCCCTGGATTAGGAAGAGAAGTAAAGAGATGAACAAGTTTTGGGATAATCGATGATTTGATTACTACTATTTTCCCCAGAGGAGTTAATAATCTGTGATTCCATTTGCCCAGTGTTTCCTTAATTTCATCCATTTTTTTAGCGTAGTTAATATCTAAAATGTTTGACAAATTTGTGCTAAAGTTTATGCCTAAGAGGCTAAATTCACTGGATATGGGGATGCGACAATCAGGTATTGGTAATGACGAACAGGCTTTCTTCGGCCCTAACCAGACTATTTGACATTTGTCTATGTTTATCTTGAGACCAGAAATTATTTCGACTGAGTCCAGTATATTTAGAGCCTCCCGAAGACTAGTTTCGCTACCATCAAGGATCAGTGTGGTATCGTCCGCGTATTGGTTTATTTTATATTCTGTCATGCCGAGAGTTATCCCCCTTATGTTTTTGTTTTCCCTGATCATTGTGGCAAACACTTCCGCGCAGAGCAAAAAAATATAAGGGGAGACTGGGTCGCCCTGCCGACATCCTCTAGAAGGTTGGAAAAAACGTGAGATATGTCCGTTCACTAAAACAGCTGACTGTATATCTGTATAGAAGATTCTAATCCATCTTCTAATCGACTCTCCAAAACCGAATTTTGAAAAGCAATTTTCGATGAAGGACCAGGACACTGAGTCGAAAGCTTTTTCGAAATCTATAAGAAGTAGCATGCCTGGTTTATTTTGAAAGTTGGTTTCGTGAATTAAATCGTATATTAGTCTGGTGTTATCGCCAATAAATCTTTCTGGCAAGAAACCCGATTGGTCCCGGCTGATGATGCCTGGAAGAACTTTCTTGAGTCTATTTGCTATACACGCAGACGCCAATTTGTACGAAATATTCAACAATGTGATTGGGCGCCAATTTTTAAGATATTGCTTGCTTTGTTTTTCTTCGGAATCAGCGTAATAATGCCTTGTTTTTGTGTGATGGATAGTTCCTGTCGATCAAATGAGTTGTTCAGTGCGTTTAAAACAAAATGGCCTAAGTCTTTCCAGAAGAATTTGAAAAACTCTGTGCTATAACCGTCCGGTCCAGGCGACTTCCCATTTTTGGATTTACTGAGCGATTGTGTCAACTCATCGTAACTGAGGGGACCTTCTATTGAGGAGCTTTGTTCCTCGGATAGTGTTGGGAAAGTAAGATTGTTTGGAATATTATTACAGTTAGTGCTATTGGCAGAAGCTTTTGCTGAATATAGTTCTTGGTAAAAAGTTTTTGTGGTTTCGACAAGGTCGTCAGATTTTGTTACTCGTTGTCCAGAGTTATCTATCACCTCATTAAGTGTTTTGGATAAGAAATGTCTTTTTTCCATATTCAAAAAATATTTGGTAGGTTTTTCACCGTCCTCAATAAACTTTGATCTTGTACGAACTATCATACCCTGAATTTTTTCTTTCCTTTTAGTTTCTAATTTATTGTCAATGTCAGAACATTCGCTCATCAAATCATTAACATTGGAGTCGGAGTCTGCAATAGTGCTCTCAATCTCACGTTTTCTGTCTAACAATGTTTGTTCCTCGTTTTCTTTATGTTTTTTTAATTTAGATGAAAATTGGATTGTTTTCCCTCTGATATCAAGTAAAATGGCGTCTAAGAAAAGCGAGTCAGATATTGTGAAACTGTTTTGGGGGATGATTGGGGAGTAGTCTAGTGGATAACGCAAGTAACGGTCAAAGTTTTCTTTAATTAACCTATGAACGATACTCTGATAGTCTTTGTTGAATAAAAGAGAATTGTTAAATTTCCAAAAACCTCTCCCGTGAGAAATGTTATTGATTTGAAGTTCTAGTGATATGATAGAGTGGTCAGTTCTGTACCCCGGATGGATATCAATTTTGTCGGATGCCAAATTCAGAATTCCCGGAGACACAAGAAAGTAATCAAGCCTAGCCATCTTAAGAGGGTGAGTTCTGCGCCAGGTGAATCTTTTGATTTCGGGGTTGTTCAAGCGCCATGGATCAGAAAGTTCGAGGCTGCCGACAAGTCGTTTCACTTCAAGTTTTGCCTTTGGGTTATTTGTGTTGATATAATATTTTGTGTCCAGGGTTTGGTTTTGCACGAGGTTCCAATCTCCACAGAGAATAATTTGCGTATTTCCAATCGACCTTATTTTTTCGTGAAATGTGCTATAAAATTTTGGATTGTCTTCATTTGGGCCGTAAATATTTCCCAGCGTTAAATGCACATCTTCTATCGTAATATCTAGTAGCAGGAAGTTTCCACAATCATCCGAGATAGAGTTATGCACCTTGAACTGAAGCGAGTTTTTGAAAAGGATGGCTACATCTCTAGACTGAGAATCGTGTGAAGCGAAGACACACTCAAACCCCCATTCTGAACGAACTATTTTTTCAAGATTTTCGGTGAAATGTGTATCTTGGAGACAGTATATATGGCCATTGAGCGATTTCAAATGGTCAAATATGTCACGTCTTTTTTGTGTTTGGTTTAACCCTCGGCAGTTGACAGATACGATTTTAACCGATGACATAGTGTGGTGTGCATTGGAGATACCAGCTGATCCTCTCTTTGAATATTGAACGTATGACGAATGAATACATACATGTACAAGCATATCGCAATACAACAGATGAAAATATAAATGTTAGCACCATATTAGGGCACCATGCAATACGAATATAGTTCAACGTCAACATACACTCACACTGTTCACTCATACATGTGGGTAGGGGGCAAGGATGTAGAAAATGGGGGTAATTACAAATTAGTGTGCTTTCCGGTTTTGAAGCCATGGCGGTTTGATTTCCCGGGTTTGATGACCGCAAACAGGTAGTTTTCATCATATTATAAATCCACTTCCGTTAAAATACGTTTAAGTAACATGAGTTGCTCTATGAAAACGAAGCAAATTATACCATAAAAAAGGAAAGCTTGTTTTTATTTTTTATTTTTTATTTTTTTTATTGAGAGGCCGAATTTCGTTTTTATGCTGATAATCGGAGCAAGATCGTTCCGTGAAATGTATTCAATTTCCAATGCGAATCGAGAAGAGTGATAGTATAGTATCTTGGTGAGAAACAAACGACAAGCGATGTGGAAGGTGTGAGAGATCACTCGGCCATGATTTCGGAACCGGGCGGGCTGTATAAATATTACAATATATGCATACTACATTGGTGTGTGCTATATCCGTAGTACTCAGGATTATTGAGTGGTGACGTGATTATATACTGTACTTCTTGTAAACATTATTTGGTCATTCAGTTATCACCCATTATATATGTATATCCATATCTACATTTACATATATATGTGGTCATTCAGTTATCACCCGTTATATATGTATATACATACATATATATATATATACATATACACATATATATATATAGCCATATACATACATATATATACAGATACATACACATATATACATACACATACACACCTATATATATGTATGCATACACATGCGCATACACAATTACACATACATACACACACACATGCACATATATATATACATGCACAAATGTTGTTTCATGAAAATATACGGTCCATCAAAAAACAGGGTTAAATTTTACACGTTTAGGGCACTTGTGTCATTTATTGAAATACGCATCAACAGGGTTGATGCCTCAGCATATTGAATGTATAGTTTAAAACCAACTTCTGAAGACCATTCAGACAATATATATATACCATTAAAACGGAATATAAAGAGGAATTACTTATGTGAAAAAAAGACACACACTTCAACATAGATATGCATAATACACTATTCAATAAAAACAAAATAAAACAAGACCATTATATCAATGACAGTGAAACTTATGTTAATATCCATGTATAGCTTTTCTCGAATTTTCGTATGGGGTTCTTGCACTATTTCTTTGCACTATCGCCTTACATGTATTTAGTTTACCACAATTTGTTTCAATTTCTCGGCCAATATTTTTAGTGATAAGTCCAAAACTACGAAGTTTACTTTAATTGTGGGTCTATCATATAAGATAATGGATGTAAGTTGTCGCTCGACCAGATTAGATCAGCTTTGAATAACAATTTCACAAGTTGGTTTTTCTACTCATTGGTGGATAATTAGTGAGGTGTGTTCATTTATTGTCACCAGTTATTCCATAACAGCGCTGTTTGACTTGGATAACACTAGTTTGATTATATGGTAGTTTCAATGGGTCGATTTTAGCTGTCGCGAAACAGATTGGACAAGTTTACTATTGTGAGCTTGGTCAGAGAAACCTCAGTGTGCACTATTTTGATTGCGTTGTGTTATTGTCAGTGATACTGCATATTAAAGGCCAGTGTTGTGTGACTAATTACAATAGCATGTCGACGGTCAGAATAGTGGGACAAAGCATAATATCAAAGTATAGGCATGAGTATTAACGTAATTTCACTGTCCTTTGTGGGTGATTGGTAATGGTCAGAACTCACTTTGCCGGGCGTGGCAGTGTGTATACATGTTATACATATAAAAAAATAACATCTTTATTTTTGGATGTAGTCATATGCGCCTTGTTATTACAGTCTATCGGGTGTCAGCATTGACATCACTGGTTGGTGGTGGTCTCGAGTTCAACACATTAGCGTGATAGGCAATGATGTCATTGAGTTCGTTTTCTGTGCGGAATCGGATAACTTGTCCGGTGAAAGCCTTCAAGAATAGTTTACCGTTTGTCGTCCAGGATGAGTTAATACCGGTTGCCTTGTATGCCTTGGAAAGGAGATGTTGGTTTAATTTTGTTATATCGTCTGTTAAAATGAATTTGGGCTTCTTTTTTAATTTTTTAAGTTTGTCTGAGCGTTTCTTCTTCTTCTCCATTACATGGAGTTTTGCTCTGCGGGAGGTGAACTTCACAATGAGGGATCGAGGTGCGGATTTCCTGTCGGCGGTGGTCTATGTGTCCATTGGTACATAATTTGGTTTTCCTAGTCTATGGGAAATAGAGATGTCTTCTGTTATCAGGTTGGTGTTTAACTCCTCGTTCAATTCTTCGATGACCTTTTTGGCTGCCTCTTCCACTGTCTCGTTTTCGGATTCTACTATACCTCGAATTCTAATACTATCTTTGCGTCCCTGCTGCTCTAGGTCATTTAGGGCATACGTTAATACTACCATAATATCAGTCATATGTGCATGTTTGTATTTCGGGTGTGACCCTAGCAACAGTTACCACTCATATAAGTAAGAATTATATGGTATTTTTTCCAGCCATTGTTTTCACCATAAAAACGTTAATACTACCATAATATCAGTCATATGTGCATGTTTGAATTTCGGGTATGACCCTGGCAACAGTTACCACTCATATAAGTAAGAATTATATGGTATTTTTTTCAGCCATCTCAACACTAACAACAACTATTCTAATTGCTTTCAACACAAAAGTGCTATTAGGTGTAGTTTTGTTTGTTAAAGCTACCATAATATCAGTCATATGTGCATTTTTAGATTGTGTGTGCGTCCCTAACAACCGCCACCCCTTTTAAGTAAGTAATATGGCAATTTGTCAGTCAGGTCAAAACTGACAACAAATATGTTCACCATAAACATGCTACACGACGTAGTTTAGTTTGTTAGAACACGTATAATATCAGTCATATGCATTAATCCTATGCCGGGTAGTTGCCTAGCAACCGTTGCTAAGAAGAGCCTGTTGCAAATGACGCCACATGTGAAAATGAGCAGTAGCGTATAAGGAACATATGTGCCAAGTTTCATGCTTTTATCGCCCTTTTCACAGTTGGTGTGTTTTCTACAACAAGCACTTGGACTAGCGGAAGGGAAAAATGTGACGAGAGCCATTTTAGGGGGTAGGGTTATGTTTTTACAAGTATTGACCACTTATCATAGGTATAGTTGCTAATCCCGCATATTATGTTGGAGGAGTGATATCTGTGCAGTTTTGAAAACAAATTGCTTGCGCCTACGTAATGAATAGCCCGAGAAATTTGACATCGAATAATACAGATTGTCTGAAAAAATCGTCATTTTTTGGGGTCATTATGTTATTTTATATCCATATCTGCGAAATTCATTCAAATTCCCCCCTGTTGAATTTGTATCTCTGGTTCGAGAATTGTGTATTGAACAATATTGAGTACATTTGGTATATGTTTCGGCTGAAAAATTGTTATAACATCCCATTATTCCTATGATTGTGAAAAATATATATTTAAGTTTTAATTTTTTTATGAAAAAAATTGGTTAACTCAGAAAGCTCAACTCCGATTTTAGGGGACTTTTCGTGACGCATCCGCGATGTTATGGCCTAAATAATATAAAAAAATCAGCTTTCCGGGATTTATTTCCTTACTTTTCCCCATTCACGCCTAATGTGCCTGGACTATAACACTATCTATCTATGCTATGAATTCATGTTTGGAACTTGTATATAGATTCCTATATTACATGTAATAATTTTAATATATACCGGTATTATCAGTAAGGTTTTGATAAATTTCCAACAGTTGGAGATCTGAAGTACCAGTTGTAAGGCTTTTTATTTCTTATTACTTGGTTTATGGATTTCTTTGGCTCAAAGGTAGGGGAGGTGGGAGGGAAAAAAATAAGAACAAAATCTAAAAAAACAAATTTAATTTAAATTGTCAAAAAATAAGGTCGGGAGAAATAAACTATTTGCTGTATAATAATCTCCTCATCTAACACAAGCATGTGCAAATATATATTTTGATATGGATAGATTAAAAAATATCACTAATATCAGCATCACCATGTTGGCATTGACATTCAATACCATAAACATCACCAGGAGGCTTCGCTGTTAAATCGATGTTGTTGTATATTTTATGTTTACATATACTTTTTTTTTTATATGTCTGGATTAATATTCCCATTGGCGGAAATAAAAATACTGAAAACTAAAAATTTTGTTTTTATTGACAAACAGCTTTATTTTGGGTAGGGAAATCTGTAAACCAAGTAATAAAAAATAAAATACCTAATTTAGTTTGGTCCAGCTGGGAGGTAATGGGCAATGTTCTATTGGGGGAGGGGGAAGGGTGTGCAAGGTGGACACCCCCCACCAATAACCCCTCCCACCGTTAAACAAAGACCCTCTGGCCTCTGCCTGTGTCCCTGTTTAGAACTACTTGTTTTAAAGTGATTTGGCACGTACTGACTATTGCAGTCTTCAGAGTCCCAGTCTTCTCCCTATTTACAGTATGGTGAGCGACCCCACAGTCATTGACTGTCTTGTTATCAATCTAGCTGTGTAAATATGTATATACCACAATAAGTTTTACTTAAAGAGGTTATCCTAAATGGATGGATAGATTAAGAGATTAAGAGAAGAAGGTCAAGTTTGGACAATGTTTGCATGGACGAATATTAATGTAACAGTTTCCCAGGGGCCCATAAATCATGGAAGAGGGGGGGGGGGGAGGGGGGGGGGGGCGAAGATTTATTGAAATATAGAGGTTGCAGTGCATATATACATGGATATGTAAATATAGGTCTAATTTTTAAATCACAGTTAATTAATGTGATCACCAAAGTTAAGCAACATCAAGCTCGGTTGGACCTTGGAATTTGGATGTGTGACTTCTCTCTCATGTTCTGTTACAGAAATATAATTGATAGGTACTGTAATTTTTGCAATAAAATGTTAAGTTAAATTTGCTTGTAAAATAAGTGTACTGACAATTTTTTCGTGGTCACCCCAAACAACATGAAAGAAAATTGTTAAAATTTGCAATTTATTTTGACACCCAACTTCACTACATTCATGAAAACATATGTTATACCATGAAATATTCCGGATCATCTTTAAGAGGTTAGCATCTGGGCCTCATCTACATAATTATTAATCAGAACCAGTCAGAACAGTGTGTTGGTTGAGAATGTACTGTAATTGCAATGTTACCAGGCAGACGTGGCTTTTAGGGATCCCCGCTTCAATATCTTTCAGAATAAGGCAAAACATTAATTGTCAATGTGTGTACATTATTTTCCTGCCAAATGGTTCACCATTGACCAGCGTTGGCAGGCAAATAAAATTGCTGTTTACTACTCCCTGTTGATTTTATTTAGTGGCAGATACACATGTTTTATAGGCATTAATCTGTGGATCAAGTAGGAGAATATGTCTGAGGTGAAATTTGACCCTAAAAGGACCCGCTGCCCCTTTAGCGGATACCCTGCCTATAGCCCCCCCCCCCTTGTCAGGGAGTTAACAAACAAGCATATTTTAGCAATGTCTCAGCTCTGTTCTTGTTCATTCTTTTCAAACTACATTCCTGAAGTATGTTTCTATTGATAAGATGAGCTGTAGAATCACTGCCACTTTTCTTTTCTTTTTTTTTAGATGAGTCCATCGTTAGAAGTTGTGTGAGATGTATGTCTGCTAAGAGGTAAGTTCTGCATTTACATAAGAAATGAATGGCAATTTTAGTGATGTGGACTGACTGGCTAGGTGGTCTAGTCCGGTCTGGTCCAGGCCATTCCGGTCTGGTACACTTGCCTGGATCGGTCCAAATCGGTCCAGTCTACTTACATGTGAATGAATTACCCTTTTAGAAAAGTGTTCATCGTATATACTGGGGAAATTAAGTTTACTATATATTATAAAACAAGGTGCGCAAACAAATGTTCGCAGCATTGTTTGCTGCAGTTAACAAGGTGGCACTGCAATAATCCCGTTCATACTTTGAATATAAACTTTTAGAGATGATTTACCATTGTTGTTGTGTGTATAAAGTATTAGCCTATTAGGACATAAAGATGAACATCGCTTTTCGAGACAACATTCTCGAGGGTATGATTGTTATTTGAACAGAAAACATGTAAGATATTCTGTTTCCTGCCATGGTAAATGGTGTTATGTTTGGCCTGGAATTAATATTCAATCGCGGTGCCCCGACGGCTAGGTTGAATATAATTTCCAGACCTGGAATATGACACCATGAACCCTGGGCCCTGGCAGGAAACAGAATAACGGGTTTGACATATTTCCAACAATGGTCTATAAATGTTTATCAGACTAATTAACTGCGTATAATATAATTGTATCATTACAAAAACTGAAACAAATATAACAATGAATAGTCTTAGACTCTTATGTCAATACTGAAGACGAAGGTACTAGTAACTTGTATGGGAAATTTTTTACAATCTGCATTTGGCAGGATGCATCTGAAACTGATGGAATCTCATGTCACGACAGCAGACAACAGTATAAATGTTGAAGACACATACATTTGTAAACTATGTAATAGTTCCACAAAAACTATATAGTCTGGAGTGGGCCAGACAGGCCCAGTTCACACTGGTCCAATATAATTTTACAGAATTTTTCCCCTTTTTGACTTAGAATTTGCTGAAAGTTTTGATGTCCAGTTGATAATTTCAGTTGTCTGATTGCTATCAATTTGAATTTGGAATGTGGATTATTTACATGAAGATATACAAGTGAAGTTCAAATTTGGGTCAGTTTCGAGTATTTCTGACAATGTTATCCCCCTTTTCAACTTAGAAGTTTGCAGATTATTTTATGTCTGGATGATCTATATCTCAAGTTACAGTAATCCAATTGCTTAAAAATTCTTTATTAATCAAATGGAAATGCAGGATGATTTTGTATGTGGGTCCAGTCTGATAATTTTTTATGAAATTTGGCCCATTTTTAGCTCAACTTTACTTTGCAAAGTTTGAGCTATTGCCATGGGTTGGCATCTGTCGTCCGTCCATCCGTGCGTCTGTCAACAATTTCATTTGGCTCACCCTACAGGCAAAACTGCATATGGATCTTCTGGGTGACCTCTAGATGGGAGCCTTCAATTTTTTCCGAAATTTGATAAAAAACCTGGCCAAATTTGAATCCATTGGTGAATCCTGCAGCCCGCATTTATTGGAGAAATGTTTTGAAAATTTGCATGCATCTTCAGTATGGGAGCTATTGAATTTTAGCGATTTTTTATGAAAGACATGGCCGCTGGCAGCCATCTTGAATTTTACTCTCCCACCTAGAGGTCACCCGGGACTCACCCGGTAGTTCCATATGGAGTTTGGTGACGATCGGATGAGGGATGATGGCCTGTAGGGTGTGCCGAAGAATTAAATAGTCATGCAAAGAGTAAAATCCAAGATGGCTGCTGGCAGTCATGTTTTTCTACGGATTTTGGTAAATATTGATGGCTCCCATCTGCAAGTCACCATGAAGATCCATATAAAGTTTGGTGATGTTCGGATGATGGAGACATGGGGTCTGCAACCTTTTTTTTAATATGAAATTTATAAACTTATCTTCCAGGAATTTCAAGGTTGGACTTGCTCCTGATGAGAGAACTGTATTATGCTGGCATCCAGAACCTTTATTTCCATATGAACACACAACGGTACCATTAATTTCTCAGTATTATCTGTTTAAAGGGATCCAATGCATTTGTAGTAAATGTGCAAAGAATATTAAATTTTGTACTTACATTCATTATTGATAATTCTTCAATAACTAAATTCCGCGTGTTTAATAAACCATTATTATTAAAACAAAACTGCTACAGTGATTGTAAAACAAATGATGATAATGGACCTATCCGTAGGTACCGCCCCAATTTCAATTATAGCCAATGATCCGATAGCTTAAACCCGGAAGCGACATACGCCTGCCTAGTGATATGAATCGCACCACAAGCGGGTCCCTAACAACAATTGTAAGCTATAGGGAATTTACGAACACGAGAGCAAAATATGTCTTAAAAAGCTACAATGGTGTTGATATGTGCATGGGGAACATGTCCGGTTGACGAACGATATTTATACATGTTTTAGTTCGGTTTCCTAAATAAAAAAGTAACTAAGACATCTCTTTATGCTGGATTAAACAATGCCAACGACCACACTCGGATCCTCGTGTTATTTAAATTTCAATATTTATATATAACATATTTCAAACTAAAACGTGGAAATAGTAGTCCCGATCGATGATGCATTATGAATATTAATTGTGCCGCGAGTATGTGTTTTATGTGAAGTGTTTTTCGTTATAAATGTATACATTTGTTGCTGTTATAAGCATGATGGTAATATTGAGTTCAAATGTCTGCTATTCACACTAACCTGTAGGATTCGTGTGAACGTCTTAATATAATACTGAATCCATTTGAGAATCTAAAGCTTCCTCCGACAATGTACATGTAAATGAGAATCAACAGATGTTTTCCAAGCGAATTACACGAAATTTCACATATTGCACGTGCTTCGCGATGTATACACACAACCTTCACCGAACAAGTTCACTTTATGCCATTGTTGCCTCGACATGGCAACATGTAACTGACTCCATGATAGTCGGCGTTTTCTTTAATGTACTTTATTTACGGCAAAATATAGGATGTGGAATTTTAAAAGGCCATTATTTGATAATCCTTTGCATCCGGCCTGATGTCACCAGGGTTCATTCAGGACGCTCGTGGTATGGTAAAATGATATCGTTATATTTATTTCGACAAAAGAGGGATTATAGATTAATTACCACATGTACACCTCCGTTTGGTTTATTTCATCAAGGTCTGAACCATTAGCATAGCTTCGATATTAAATTTGCTCTTTGATATTGTTTCATAATGGCTTCATTTACACCGTTTGATTCAACGTGTATGCCTAAACATCTATCTTTGTTGTTTATCGGAAGTGGCCTAACAATCACACCTGTTTTTTTGTTTAAAAACTGGTTCTATTTTTGTTTATATCTAACGACAATCACTTTTACATGTTGCATATATACACACAAAGGTATCTTGAAAATCGTGATATTCAGAACGAAGCTATATTATGGTATTACATGACGTTTAACAACACAGCCCTTTCTCATCGGAAGCTATTTTAGCACTGCAGAGATAGCGGAATTGAGATGGCTTGTGGTGCGTAGTAACAGTAACCATGCAGTCTACATGTGGATAGGTCCATTGTTTAGTAAGTTGCAATATTTTAGCCTGAATATGATTTTCATACTATTTTTCAATGCTTTACATTGTCCAATGTTTAACATCAAGTTTTTATTAAAGTATGGTATCTTATTGGACTAATTGGACTTTCATTGGTAATTCTGCTGTAACAGTAATGTCTACATAACAGTGGTGTTTACAAGCAAAATCTCATAATTGTAGAGTTATTAATAATGAAAATAAGAACAAAGTCAATCTATTTTTCTGTCCTACTAAACAACAAAAACAAATGAACATAAATGAACACAAGTCCAAAAAGCAGAATAGAAGGGTGGAATTGGGTTTGTGGGTGCGTGGAGGTCCATTCTATGTGTATGCGCAGGGTTTCCGCCAGGGGGGAATTAATGCGTCCGTATTGGGGAAACACATGGTTCGTTCTGTCGGGCGAAAATTTTGTTATTTGACACTGAAAATAAGCAATTTCCTTGCACCTGAGTGTCCCACAAAGCAATCCAAAGCTACGTATATTATGCAAGTCGATCATTTCCGTGGATGCATTAATTCTGTTGATGGTATCCAAATAGTTAGTCATTTAATTACATACGTAAGACTGCCGTCTGATTGAAGACTATATAAATGAATGAGCTACGAGTTTAATACAGTGTTTACAAATTTATAACTTACAATAAGATGTCAACAGGTATATATATAATGAATCTAAACACTAAAAAGCATCTACGCATTGACCAATAATACCTAGCAAGGAGAATTGAATAAAGTATTTCTTAGAATTTCAAGTAGCGTCAGTGAAAATGAAACTGACAGGATTATATATTCTGTCAATCGTAAAACTAGTTGTGCACGGTGACGTCATACTGCAGGGTTTGTCTGGTAGCGAAATCTTTCACCCGGAACGTGAATAGTTTTATGTTATAAAATATAATTGAGTTTTTGGCGGGAAATGTGAACATGTGCGTCGTTGATTATTGTGCTTGGAGACCCAGACGGGACATCGAAACTATTATTGACCTTACTTTGAGTTTATCTCCATATTGGGGGGGGGGGGATGTGTTCGTGTTTATCCTCCATGCAAGTAATGAATGGTGTTCTCACTATGAATTCCCGCTATAAAGACTGATTTGGGACAGGTTCCGTATTATTGTGAAATAAATCACTTTGGGATTTTGTTAAGTATGCATGGCAATATACGCATAATAATCAACACACATAGAGAATCACATGTATTTTTCAGGAACTTCGCTTACTGGTACATCGAACTCAAAAACAAATGGTAATACAGCAATAAGATAAATGATCAACATTGAGTAGTTTTATCCACGAAAATCCCGTGCATAAAAATATCCCCGACTCAGCAATTGGGTGTTCTTTGATCCAATTATGTAATTGTACGATAGCACGGGGTCGTAATCGTACAATAGCACGGGGTCTTCGAGCATGAATAGTTTCATCCATGGAATCCCGTGCACAAAAATATCCGCACTCAACAGTCCAGCATTCTTTGATGTTACCGCGACATGTATTGCGCTGTATCTAATGTCGCTATTTGACATGCTCTTTCTTATTGTTTTATCGGGAGATGGACTATGTCGATTTCATTTTGTCAATATTCAGAATGAAAATAAGTGTTGATATATAGCCTGTTGACACAGACAAGACTGAAAAAGTTTTTAATAACGTCATTTATTTGTGTATGAGCAGGATTTCATGCAACGACCAACGTGGGGAATGGGTCCGTTGGACGGACCCGAAGCCGGCCTGGCGGAAACCCTGGTATGCGGTATTATTTCCAAAGTGATAAATACTGTATACACTGTATATCTGCCATTCATGTATGCAGAATATTCCAAAAACACAGTGGAAGGATAGAGCACATTTAGGACAAAAACTAGCTCCACCCCATAACTTATATTCAATCCACACGCCACACTCCAATCACATAATGGCACCATGCAAACTTTACTAAATATTCAATGATTAGTAGACTTTTTTTTACTTTGCCAAGACATATGTAGTCACTTGCCGTGTGTGTCAATGAAACCTTTTAAAATCAATTTTAACCCTATATACATCCAGATGTCATGGATAACAGCATTAAATCTTAAATCCTCGTGTGAGTTTCAGATTTTTTGGCACATGGAATACACAGTCAATTTTCTAATGGTATTAGTTGTTGTCGATGTCTCCCTTTTTAGCTCACCTGAGACGAAGTCTCCGGTGGTGCTATAGTCATCACTCCTCGTCCGTCATCCGTCCGTCCATCTGTCGTACCGTCTGTCCATCCGTCTGTCCATCCGTCCGTCTGTCCGTCAACAATTCTTTGAACATCTTCTCCTCTGAAACCGTCAGACCGAATTGGTTCATATTTGGTGTGGATGTTCCCTAGGTGACTCTCATTCAGATTTGTTCAAATGAGGACACTGAGTCAAATAGTTGTGAAGCCAGGGCCATAACTCTGTAATTCTTACAACGACTTCTTCTCAAATTTCATTTAGCCGAATGGGTTCATATTTGGTACAAAGTGTCCTTGGAGGACTGTTATTCAGATTTGTTCAAATGAGGTCACTGGGTCGAATGTGGGCGGAGCCAGTGACATAACTAAAAAAAAAATGTTTTTTTTTGTTAAATTTGGATTTTTGAAATTTTCACCTTACTCAATTTAACTAACAGAAAATTTATTTTTTAATCATTTCATAATTTTTTTTAAAAGTGACACCATTATAACAGCTGCAGAGTTATGAAACTTTAATATTCTGAAATTACAGAAATATTTCTTTACCCATCTCCCTCCCACATAGCCCAGATCCACCCCACCCCATCCCCACCTCACCCACCCCACCCTGTAGTCCACTGCACCCAACCAACATTCCTTCCAAATCTCCAGCTTCCACTTAATACCTGTTCTATTAAAGTTGCTGATACATGTATATCTTTGTGGATAGATGGATAGAGAAACAAGTCATTAATCAAGATTAGAATAATATGTCATCTAGCAGCTTGTGTAATCATTGTAACTGCTAGCAATGTTAAACACACTCCCTGAATTTAGTGTATCTGACATTTGCAGAATGAGGTCCCCAGGGGGCGAATTTAGTGTTGCTACCCTGTACAGCATGCTAGCATCACCCTCCATGGACTTAATTCTGCTTAGGCATCATCTTGTTCATCATCAAGTATCAAATTGAAATTTTTAATTTTTGACTTGTTCCCTTCTGTTCAGTTTCTATGTCCCCCTAATTTTCAGACGATTAAATGCATAATTGAGGTGCTCAATGGGTGTGCATTACCAACTTCAACTGTAGAACTTCAATCTGTTCCAAGGTTACCCATGGCTGGTGAGGCCTAATCAGACTGAGGATGAATCTGGTGATGCTAGCCCGCCTTGCAGAATATTGTCATTAAATTAACCTTTTGGCGACCTCATTCTGCAGATGTCAGACACACTATATTCAGACTTGGCTGGCATATTATTTTCTTAACCAGGCTCACTCATACCGATGAAATCATACCCTGATTTTTCAAAGAAACATTGGGGGGTGTATATTGGCTTGAATTTGTCTCTGTCTGTCAGGCGGTCCTTCCATCCATCAGTCTGTTGGGATGTCTATCCATCCATCTATCAACATTTGTTTTCTTCTCCATATTAACGATCAAATATGTTTATATATCTTAGTATGCATGTTCCCTAGGTGACTCACAATCAGATTTGTTCAAATAAGTTCATCAGATCAAATAGGTGCAAAGCTAGGGCCATAACTCTTTCCCTCCATAGTAAATCTTTTAGGAAATGAGGTCCCCAGAGGGTGAATTCGTTAATGATATTCCACATTGGGGGAATAGTGTCATTAAATTCACCTTTTGGGGACCTCATACACACCCCTCACCTGTAAAGTTTTTGGTATCGATTGGTTGATCAGTTTGGAAAATAATTAACACACAAATGCTATGTGATGTATCTAAGTCAAAACATTTTCTTCTGATCTGCCTCATATTTCTTACCTAGGTCTTTCTTTATAGCACGTTCTTCATCTGTATGGATTTTGGTATTGTTTATTTAACCCTTTCCACTCTTTTAAAAAAATATAATTCATCCAAGCCAGGATGACTCAAACATTTTTCATCTGATCGACACCAAATTTGGTATATGAATTTCTTACCCCTAAATACAGATCAAGTTCGAATATGGGTTTGATCCGATATATTTTAACAGAGTTATGACCCTTTATAACTCATCTGTTTGTCATGTGCTATGAAAGTCTTCAAGAGAAGATTTCTCCATTGAGCACCCACTGTGTTATTGAATGAGATGATATAGCTACCTGACACCTGATTCTAAGGCCACAATGTTATCTCAAGCTTGTCTACTGCCATCAGAGATAATATATACTGCATGGCCATGCTATAATAATGGGACCTTATCTTAGTTGACAGCTGTTGATAAACACATCACAGATAATGTTTATTTGTTTCATTCATTTCAATTTAAATTATATTAATTCCCATGTGCTGTATTCTAGGCAAGTGTTATATTATGTTTATCTAGGCTATTAACTTCTTTTCATCTGTGATAATGATGTGTGTTATTTATGATTTCAAGGAACAATTATCAGAGATCATCATCAATGAATCTCATAGATTGGCATTTACATTTGGTTCAAATAGGGGCAGAGATAGGAGATTTGAAACTCCTGCACCCACCCTGTCTATGCTATGAATTCATGTTTGGTACTCATAATTTTGATATAAACTGGTATTATCAGTAAGGTTTTGATAAATTTCCAACAGTTGATTATCTTTTGTTCCGATAGGGTCAACTAGGGGAAAGGCCAGGGGAATACTTTCCCTCTATAGTAACCCTTGAAATGTTTTCTTTGAAAGAATCGCCAGGTCTATTTTGATAGCTCACATTTAATATTGAGACTCCTTTGGTAATTCATGATATGTCTTGGCAAGAACCAAATGGCCTACATGTTTTTTGCTTATATTTGGTATGAAATGATCTTGGGTGACAGGAATTCAGATTTGTGAAAATGGGATCACAGAATCAATTAAGGGCAGACTAAGGGACATAACTCTGCATAATAATTCTTAAAACGTGTTTGCAAGAATTAGTTGGCATATTTAGCATGGAATGTTCTTGTTTGATTGAAATTCAGATTTGTTAAAATGGGGTCACCAGGTCAAGTATTAAAGGCCCAAGCGAAAGACTGTTTCCCTTCATAATAATTCTTAATATGCTTCCTTCACAAGAACCATCAGGTCTATTTTACTGATAATTAGTATGAAGTGTTCTTTGGTGACTGGGATTCAAATTTTGATATAAACTGGTATTATCAGTAAGGTTTTGATAAATTTCCATAGTTGGAGATCTTTTGTTCAGATAGGGTCAAATAGAGGAAAGGCCAGGGCATACGGAAACTATAGTAACCCTTGAAATGTTTTCTTTGAAAGAATCGCCAGGTCTATTTTAATAGCTCACATTTAATATTGAGGCTCCTTTGGTAATTCATGATATGTCTTTGCAAGAACCAAATGGCTTACATGTCTTCTGCTTATATTTGGTATGAAATGACCTTGGGTGACACAAATTCACATTTGTGAAAATGGGATCACAGAATCAAATAAGGACAGAGTAAGGGACATATCTCTCCATAGTAATTCTTAAAACGTGTTTGCAAGAATTATTTGGCTTATTTAGCATGGAATGTTCTTGTTTGATTGGAATTCAGATTGGTTAAAATGGGGTCACCAGGTCAAGTAAGGGCCAAGCGAAAGACTGTTTCCCTTCATAATAATTCTTAATATGCTTCCTTCACAAGAACCATCAGGTCTATTTTACTGGTAATTAGTATGAAGGGTTCTTTGGTGACTGGGATTCAAGTTTATTCAGATTGGGTCACCAGGTTAAAACGGGCAGGTCCATGGACATAACTATTTGTCTCTGCAGTAATTCTTAAAATTTCTTCTCGAGAGGTTGGACTCTTTAGCTCACGTATAGTATGGAAGATCCTTTGGTGACTGAGATACATATTTGTTAAAATGAGGTCAACCTGTCAAGAAATGACGGGGCTATGGGGACTTAACACTTCTGTGTCTAATAAAATCATTAAAATATAAAATTCATTAAAACATCTACCTTGGAACTACCTTACTGAATAATCTTACAGACATATATGGTGTTTTTGGGTCCATGGATATTTGGGCTTCAAACATGTCTAAATAGTTTTATAAAAAGGCACTTGTGAGATTGGAAATTTTCAACAATTGAGAAAGTTGGAGATGTCGGTTGTGAAATTCCAACTTGGGAGTCTGGAGCCCGGTCGGGAGGGGACATGAGCTGGAGGAGGGGGGTGGGGGGGGGGGGGGGGGGGGGGGTGATCAGTAGTGTACAGTTGGTAATTTGAAAGGAGATATTCACCAATCTAAATACATGAAGCCTCTCTATCCACATATCCTGTTTAGATCTACTTCTTTTAAAGTGATTATGAAAAGTTTTGACTGTTATGGTCTCCAGAGTCCCAGTCTTATCAGTCTTTGCAGTCTGGTGAGCGACCCCACAGTCTTTGACTGTCTTGTTCTATTGCCAATATGTGGTTGCCTTTGCGCAATCTAGAAAACATTTCGTGAGCAATTTGTGATCGGGTATGAATGACAACTAATAACAACAAATAACAACTGGGGAGAATGCATGGGGGTGGGGTAATTAAAGTACAATTTAAATATTAGATGGAATCCCATACATGTATGTTGTTTTAAGCAGTATGGCTTGTCAACAAATTATAATTTCTCTTTAGAAGTGAATGAATTTTGAATATCTGGCAAGTCAAAAGTGGCCGAGATAAGGTTTTATCACTTTTGCTTCCAATGAGTTAACTTAAACTCCTAAACATATCCTCCGAAATCACTAAACCGTTGGATCTCACAGTGAGAGGTCCCTGGGAGAATAGGGACATAGTTATGAGATTTAAAACTACTCCTCCCCCACCCCAAATACTTTAACCGCTTCTTAAGACAAATTATTTGAGCTTTTGATTTCAAGTTGGGTACTGATATATGGATTCCTGTGATTATATCTTTGACAAATTATCAGTTATAGCTAATCGCTATCACCAAGGTATGGGTTTAATAAACATCTGCCGATCATGATTGGCCTCTCGTTTTTATTTTACAGGGAATGACTGTATGATCATGAATGATGTCAATATGTATATTGGGAGTAACTGTATGGTCACTAATGTGATGAATAGGTAAACAGGTAGTGACTAAATAGTCATAGTTGGAGTGTTGGAGTGTTGGAGTATACCTGATGTACATGCATTTTAACTGATGGCAGTGTGGTCATGTGTGGGTGTTCAGATATATCAGATGTGGCTGTATGGTCATGGATGAAATGTATGGGTATACATGTAAATAGAGTGGTTGCATGGTCATTTGTGTGGTGTTTGTGTATATATGGACTGACTGTGTGGTCATAGACAGGTTGTACAGATATATTTTGGTCGCTTTCTACAATAAATCAAGGATACCACTATGTTTCTCCATCTTTGTTGCGTTTTTGCACAATGGAATAAATGCTAAACGGGTTGTCTGACAAAAGTTGAATCGAGTGAGACAACATAACCCGTGTGTTATGGCATCTGCAGTTTCTGACAATAGTTGTTATGGGAATTTTTTTTTATTGAATAGCATATGGTGTTGCTGTTGTTGTACATGGATGTATGGACACATGCATACATTTAGTCCCGGCACATTAGGTTTCACTGGGGGGAAAAAATCAGGGAAAGCTGATTTTTTCAGGGATTAATAAGAACATGTTTATGAAAAACGTGGAAAAAGTCCCCTAAAATCCGAGTTGAGCTTTTTGAGATATCTTTATTTTTCGGAATGTTTCAAATTCTGAAGCAGTTCCATCAGGCCATATACGAATGAAGTCATGTGTAGATCAATTAATTAATGCCAAATTCATAATGCATTGAGATATTTACAAACAATGCTTAGTCGTGAACCATATAAGTAGAATGTATGTCCAAAAATGGCTGCCAAAATGGCCAAAATAGAATGAAAATTACATTTTGTGCAAAATCGAATAGCTAGTCCCATTAAGCCTTTGGAGAGTATCTGTAACGTCATATACATGACGTCATGAGAAAATTTAACTTCAACGTCATAGCAATAACTAGAATGCACTCAGAGAGATGCCAACGTTCGCAAAAATGTAATAAACAATAATTTAAAAAATAATTTTACTGTATTTTACTTAATTTATTTTATTTTATTTAATGTTAGCAAAAAAAGACAATTACCATTTCTCATTTCATCACAGATAAAAGGCAAATTACTATATTAATCATTTAAGTAATTAAAACCAACTCCATGTTGCCGAAAGGATGAGACTTTAATATCGATTACATTTTTTTCAGCGGCATATTTTCATTTTCATTTTCCGATAGTCAAAGTTGACCAAAGGAGCAATTATAAGAAATAATTAATACTATTTGTGTAAATATTGATAGCAGCCAATATACAACAATAAATATCAATAATTAATCAATAATTAATCAATATCGATCATTTTATGTAATAATAAACTCTTCAAACGGTGTTTGTGTCAACAAATGCGTTTTGTTTGTGTTACGTCATTCGTCTTATTTGACCCGAAACTCGGCTGAAGGTTAGGCTAATCAGCCTATTGCGTCAAATTACGAAATCGCGTTTTGAATGTCTCTCTTTCCCCGCACGATAATAATAGGTCTTCGCACGAACCAAAAATGATAAAACTTCCCAATTATAAGTAAAAATACCCAAATGAAGGAGTCTATGTAGGTCCCGAAGGAGTCTATAGACTCTTTGATGTAGAGTTCTGATGGAGAAAATGTAGGTCGATCTATTTTTGTCATAACTCTGACGTATTTTGACCTGGGATAAAAAATCGAAATCGAGGCTCACTACGAGCATGCCAGTTTTAAACATAGAAACAGGGAATCCTGACAAATGGCGATAGCGGCGACAAACAAATAATCGAAAACAACACATAAAATAAACATAGCAAAAACGCGGCACAGTAAAAATGTCAGAACGCCACGAGGTTTTACGTCGTTTTTGGTGACGTCATGGAGTGTGACACCAACCTACGAATCTGTCTGATCGCCATACTGTTGCGCGAGCGCACGTAATTATTAACAAGTTCGGTCAAAAGGGCCCAATAAATTGTTTTAATTTATGTGCAGTTTTTGTTTACGTGTGTTATCATAATCGATTGCACTTATACATTTGGGACAATATATTAATAAAAATGACTCCTATACAAATCATTTATAAATCAGATGATTTATTGAAGTTATGTCTACATAAAATAATACTTCCTGAAACGACATATATGTCGTTCTGCTCCTCAACCGATAGACGTCATATATGTCGTTCTACTCGCCAAAGGGTTAAGAGTGACAACACGCTCGAATTGTGTGAGGAAGAATCATTGCAGAGTATAAGAGAAACTTATTATCAGAGATTTAAGAATTCTTTCTGATATATAGCGAAAAGCAATGTCTCATATAATGGTTCACTCTGGACTTTTTGGGTGCAAAGAAACGGAAGAGTACCTTTGAACTACAATTACTAATAAAATATGTTTCATCTTCTGTTTCAATCTTACATAAAGGATCAAGTCTTTTCTTTAGGTCTGTTTTACTTTGTCTGCCTTTTCCACCATTAATTTACTATCACTTATTCTAATCTTAGTGAATTACATTAATGCCCTAATTAATCGACTGCTTAACCACAGCAGAATTATGGGTAATTTTCAGGATTTAGTCGGAAATATGGCTTGTTGCCATTCATCAGAAAGCTCTCGGCGCGTGCTTTCCGATGAATGGCAACAAGCCATATTTCCGACTAAATCCTGAAAAGTTACCCATAATTCTGCTGTGGTTAAGCAGTCGATTAATTAGGGCATTACTGTAGGTTAAAATGTCTTTTCCTTTATCAGTTAATAAATATCTTTCCAGTTCATATTCCTTTTTAACTGTTCTATTAAATCTTAACTTATTTCCATTTGTTTGATTATTGTCCCCTGACATTCCGTCGGAGGACTATAGTAATGACCCTCATCCGTTCATGTGTGCATCTGTCCGTCCATCCATGTAACTTTGTCCGAGTCTGTATTCTGGTAAATATTTTGAAAACTTGGCACAGATGTCAACCAGCATGCGAACCAATGCATCTGTAGAGACTATGATATTATGATAGGGTATCACATTACTTTGTCGCAAAAAGTTTGTTAGACTTCATGGGTCCGCGACTGGAGGGAATTATGACGTCACAAAGATGACCTCAATGTCTGTTCAGTTCAGATGTAGGGTTGTCCTAAGAACTGACAAATTCTGCATATATTTCTTAATTGTTATACATTTTTTTCAGTAAGGGCAATTCATCAATAGTAGTTCTCAAAGTACAGTACCTAAATTGATGGAAAACATTTATTACAGTCAATGATGGCTGCCAAAATGGCACAAGAGAATAAGCAATTTTCATGTAAATGACCTTCCGCTTGGTAGCGATTGCGAATTGTGACAATTCCGTGTTTACTTATTGCTTCAACAATGTAGTGCACCAATTGCATTGTCAAAAATCAATTCCGATATTCTAGCAATAGATTTAAAGAAATTAGCGGAATTCAGTGAGGGGAAAGAAATATTTGTGCCACATACGGAATTATTATCACACTTCAATAGAACTGTTCAAATTCATCCAAGATGGCTACCAAAATGGCTGTCAAAATACAAATGTCAGTGTTCGTTACACCGCCAAATATCATCATGGGGAATTAGTTTAATCGGCTACTTTTTAGCTTTAAATTCTTATACAAAATAACGGATGTCCTATAGAAATATTTCAACATTTCACCACCTAGTTTTTATTCCATGTATAATACAACAATAAGTATATGTTTCATAGTGGAGCGTATTCGACATCAACTGTGCAGGATTATGTGAGTCATTTTATTTTATACACTCCACCTAACGAGAGCATGATGGTCCAGATACACATTAGCGCTACTTGTATGTGAGACAAACTTAATTCTATATACATATAGTAATACAAAAATATGCTAATAATAATGCAACACAAGTAAATATATTGCTTGAGTTCTAGTTCAAATTTGTCTCGATCCCATCTTGGTCGTCATATCACTGAACATGTGGAAATGTACCGGTACTTGGTATGAACTGATGACTAGCAGTATAAGCATGAGTCAATCATCAACATTTCTTCTACATATATGTTTGCCAGAATGGTAGAAGTGGGTGTCTGATCATTTTGTGTCGATTTTCCATTCCAGTCACCAAGAGTACCCATACAAGGATTTTCATTTTATGAGGACTTTTTTAGCTCACCTGAGACGAAGTCTCCGGTGGAGCTATAGTCATCACTCCTCGTCCGTCGTCCGTCCGTCCGTCCGTCTGTCCGTCCGTCCGTCCGTCCATCTGTCTGTCCGTCCGTCAACTTTTTTTAAAAACATCTTCTCCTCTGAAACCATCATACCAAATTGGTTCATATTTGGTGTGGATGTTCCCTAGGTGACTCTCATTCAGATTTGTTCAAATGAGGTCACTGGGTCAAATAGTTGCGAAACCAGGGCCATAATTCTATTCCTCCACAGTAATTCTTACCAACAACTTCTTGTCCATAACCATTGTGCCGATTTAGCTAATATTTGGTATGGAGGGTCCTTGGGTGACTGGTGTTCAGATTTGTTCAAATGAGGTCACCCGGTCAATTAGTTGAGAAACCAGGGCCATCACTCATAGTAATTCTTACAATGACTTCTTCTACAAAAATATTGGGCCGAATTAGCTTATATTTGGTACTGAGAGACCTTGGGTGACTGGGAATCAGATTTGTTCAAATTGGGTCACTGGGTCAATTAGGGGCAGAGCCAGGGACATAACTCTAAAAACCAAAAAATAACATTTTTGCATTTTGATCATATTTGGGGTGGATGTTCCATAGGTGACTGTCATTAATATTTGTTCAAATGAAGTCACTGTGTCAAACAGTTGCGAAACCAGGGCCATAACTATATTCCTCCTTGGTAATTCTTATAACGACTTCTTGTCAATAACCATTAAGCCGATTTAGTTTATATTTGGTATGTGGGGTCATTGAATGACTGGGGTTCAGATTTGTTCAAATGGGGTCACTGGGTCAAATAGTGGTGGAGCCAGGGCCATAATTCCCCAAAAAATAATAAAAAATTCAGGAACTCCTTGATCAATTTAACATACAAACAAAAAATATCACCCCCCCCACATGACCCAGAACCCCACCCCCAACCAACAGCATTCCACCCTATCTCATATCCTAACTCACAGGTAAATAAAGTATATTTATTTAAATTCCCATTACAAGGCAACTCTCCTATGAACTGTTAGACATAACACATGGCAAGGCAGATAGAGAGATAAAGACAGCTTCTGCAGCCTTAGACAGAGTCCCCAGGGAGTGTATTCATGTCATCCATAATTTAAATGAGATTAATGGTGTTATCAATGAAGCACCCTTGTTGTTTATATTATCACTCAGTGGTCATTAAAATCAGATTAATTTCATTTTCTCAAAGAGTGCCTGGCATTTGTAGAATGATGTTCCCAGAGGGTGAATTTAGTGACGCTATCCTACACAGCAGGCTAGCATAACCAAATACACCCTATGAGAACCTTATTCCGCTTAGGCCTCATCTTCTGGGAAGTATCTAGAATCTCAAGATCTCATTCTGCTTAGGCCTCATCTTCTGGGAAGTATCTATAGTATCAAATTTACATTGTTGTTAGTTAAATTTCCCTTCTAGGAAGTTTCTGTATCCCTTAATTTGCAGAAGATAAAATTCATGATTGAGGTGCCCAATGGGTGAACATCACCAATTTCAACTGGGGAACTTCAATCTTATTCTAGGTCTTCCATAGCAGTTGAGGGCCTTATCAGAATGAGGTCCCCAGAGGGTGAATTTAGTGATACTAGCCCGCTGTGCAGGATAGCCTCACTAAATTCACCCTCTGGGTACCTCATTCTGCAAATAACAGACAGACCTATTTCAAAGCTTGATTCAAGGCTAGCATCACCAAATTCACCATTTGGGGACCTCATTCTGCTTAGGCCTCATCTTCTGGGAAGTATCTATAGTATCAAATTTACATTGTTGTTAGTTAAATTTCCCTTCTAGGAAGTTTCTATATCCCCTAATTTGCAGAAGATAAAATTCATAATTGAGGGGCCCAATGGGTGAACATCACCAACTTCAACTGGGGAAATTCAATTTTATTCTAGGTCTTCCATAGCAGTTGAGGACTTTATCAGAATGAGGTCCCCAGAGGGTGAATTTAGCGTCACTAAATTCACCCTCTGGGGACCTCACTCTGCAAATGACAGACACACTATCACACTATTTCAAGGCTTGTTGTATAATACATTGTGTTGCTTGAGGCCAGGCATACACAATGTAGGAACAGACACGCTTTTTGTGATGCTATCCGGCACAGCAGGCTAGCATCACCAAATTCACCCTCTGACGACCTCATTCTGCTTAGGCCTCATCTTCTGGGAAGTATCTATAGTATCAAATTTACATTGTTGTTAGTTAAATTTCCCATCTAGGAAGTTTCTATATCCCCTAATTTGCAGAAGATAAAATTCATAAATGAGGTGCCCAATGGGTGAATATCACCAACTTCAACTGGGGAACTTAATTTTTATCCTTATCAGATTTGTGAAAATGGTATCACAAAGTAAAATAAGGGCAGAGCAAGAGACTTAACTATTTCACTACATAGTAATTCTTAAAATATGTTTGCAAGAACTAGTTGGCTTATATAGAATGGAATGTTCTTCCTTGACTGCAATTCAGATTTTTTTAATGGGGTCACCTGGTCAAATAGGGGCCAAGCGAAGGACAGTTTCCCTCTTAATATGCTTCCCTCACAAGGACCATCAGGTCTATTTGACTGATATTTATGATATGTATGAAGGGTTCTTTGGTGTCTGGGATTCAAATTTATTCAGATGGGGTCACCAGGTTAAAAGGGTGGGACCAGGGACATAACTATATGTCTCTATAGTAATTCTTAAAATGTCTTCTCAAGGGATTTTGGACTATTTAGCTTACATATAGTATGGAGGAATCAGGAAGATCCTTTAGTGACTGAGATACAGATTTGTTAAAATGAGGTCAACCTGTCAAGAAATGGCAGTCTATGGGGAGTTAACACTTTTGTGTCCAATAAAATCATAGAAATACCAAATTCATTAAAACATCTACCTTGGAACCACCTGACTGATTGGTCTGACATACATGTATTGTGTTTTGGGTCCATGGATAATTGGGCTTCAAACATGTTTAAATGGTTTTAGAAAAAGGCGCTTGTGAGATTGGAAATTTCCAACAATTGAGAAAGTTTGAGGTGTCGGTTGTGAAATTCCAACCTAAGACTTGGGAGTCTGGATCCCGGTCGGGAGGGGACTTGTTGAGCTGGAGGAGGGGGGTGATCAGTAGTGTACAGTTGGCAATTTCAAGGTGGTTATTTACCAAGCTACATACTTGAAGTCTCTCTAGCCACATATCCTGTTTAAATCTACTTCTTTTAAAGTGATTATGAAAAGTGCTCACTGTTTTGGTCTCCAGAGTCCCAGTCTTATCAGTCTTTGCAGTCTGGTGAGCGACGCCACAGTCATTGACTGTCTTGTTGGATATTGTGTCAGAAAACATCTTTGTAACTTCGACAGACTATCAAAGCTCGTTCATCAACCAAGCCTATACCGCGGTATACATGTAACATGGTGAAATGGACAAGAGTATAGCTATCATATCTGAAGAAGTCCCCAGGCAATCTCGTGGTTTATATTTTCAATTTAAGGTTTCAAAGGCCAGTATATTGTCCTGACGTTTTCTCAGAATGTTCTTGTTCAATTTGAATCCAATTTCTACAGGGGTCAATCATCATGGGAACATGTGCACCTGTGATTTAGAGTTTGGTCCAAACATTTTTAACTCAGTTATGACTATTTTTCGACTTTGAATTCTCCAGATTTGATGTATTTTGGTCCAGATGTTTTCTCAGTATTTTCTTATTCAATTTGAATAAAATTTACTACAGGGGTCAATAATCATGTGAACCTGTGCACATGCGATTCGGAGTTCAGTCGGACACATATTAGTGGAGTTATTCAACTCTTTTTTCTTTGAATATGAGCTTGCACATATGAGTAACTGCATGTAAGTAGTACCTTTCCAGTGACACTATTGTCCAATTCCAATATATGGTAATGGCTACTTCATTGGAATAACATTTTGAATTCGGGGGTTATAGTACCTTAGTCCCATCTGGGATAGGCCCATTTCTATTTCATTTTAGAGTTATCCTTCCATGTTTAGGGTATCGGATAGTATTTCTTTTTATCCGTTCAAACAGACATATCAGCAATGGGTTATCAGATCTGAATGATATTTGGGATGGAGGCTGCCATCATGAATGCTTTCAAAAGAGTGCCCTATAACGTTGTTTGCATTTTCATTTTGTTTGAGATATCGACCTTAGTTTGTCAATGTCCGTCTTGATAACTTAAACAAATATGAACAATTTCAATAAATGTTTTTTTCATCACAGGTCAGACAAAGATATTTTTCAATTTAAGCCACATCAGAAAATTAATAAACAAACCTTAGCAGAATTCCAACTTGTTTGGGGATACTCTGGTCATAGAATTCCACCTTGGCTGGGGATACTCTGGGCATAGAATTCCACCTTGGTTGGGGATACTCTGCATAGAATTCCACCTTGGCTGGGGATACTCTGGGCATAGAATTCCACCTTGCCTAGGGATACTCTGGGCATAGAATTCCACCTTGGCTAGGGATACTCTGTGCATATAATTCCACATTGGCTGGGGATACTCTGGGCATAGAATTCCACCTTGGCTAGGGATACTCTGCATAGAATTCCACCTTGGCTGGGGATACTCTGTGCATAGAATTCCACCTTGGCTAGGGATACTCTGGGCATATAATTCCACCTTGGCTGGGGATACTCTGGGCATATAATTCCACCTTGGCTAGGGATACTCTGGGCATAGAATTCCACCTTGGCTAGGGATACTCTGGTCATAGAATTCCTCCTTGGCTGGGGATACTCTGTGCATAGAATTCCACCTTGGCTAGGGATACTCTGCATATAATTCCACCTTGGCTGGGGATACTCTGGGCATAGAATTCCACCTTGGCTAGGGATACTCTGTGCATAGAATTCCACTTTGGCTGGGGATACTCTGTGCATAGAATTCCACCTTGGCTAGGGATACTCTGGGCATAGAATTCTACCTTGGCTGGGGATACTCTGGGCATAGAATTCCACCTTGGCTGGGGATACTCTGCATAGAATTCCACCTTGGCTGGGGATACTCTGCATAGAATTCCACCTTGGCTGGGGATACTCTGTGCATAGAATTCCACCTTGGCTAGGGATACTCTGCATAGAATTCCACCTTGGCTGGGGATACTCTGGGCATAGAATTGCACCTTGGCTGGGGATACTCTGGGCAGTGCACTTGTTTACTTTGTTCTAATGAATATGCTCTTTATTTCAGCCTCTTCCAAGGCGGGTTTCAGAAATGCAAGAGGTGAGTGCCATGATTTTATCTGATGCTTTTGTTTGTGTTTATTAGAGTCTGTATTAAGAATTTGAGATCGAAGCTCTAAATTGACCTGGCTTGTTTGAACCCCAAAATGATGTATATGTAATTGGGATCTATGAGGTATATGTAATGGGGATCTATGAGGTATATGTAATGGGGATCTATGAGGTATATGTAATGGGGATCTATGATGTATATGTAATGGGGATCTATGAGGTATATGTATTAATGGGGATCTATGAGGTATATGTAATAGGGATCTATGAGGTATATGTAATGGGGATCTATGAGGTATATGTAATGGGGATCTATGATGTATATGTAATAGGGATCTATGAGGTATATGTAATGGGGATCTATGATGTATCTGTAATAGGGATCTATGAGGTATATGTAATGGGGATCTATGAGGTATATGTAATGGGGATCTATGATGTATATGTAATAGGGATCTATGAGGTATATGTAATGGGGATCTATGAGGTATATGTAATAGGGATCTATGAGGTATATGTAATGGGGATCTATGAGGTATATGTAATGGGGATCTATGAGGTATATGTAATGGGGATCTATGAGGTATATGTAATGGGGATCTATGATGTATATGTAATAGGGATCTATGAGGTATATGTAATAGGGATCTATGAGGTATATGTAATGGGGATCTATGATGTATATGTAATAGGGATCTATGAGGTATATGTAATAGGGATCTATGAGGTATATGTAATAGGGATCTATGATGTATATGTAATAGGGATCTATGAGGTATATGTAATAGGGATCTATGATGTATATGTAATAGGGATCTATGAGGTATATGTAATAGGGATCTATGATGTATATGTAATAGGGATCTATGAGGTATATGTAATAGGGATCTATGATGTATATGTAATAGGGATCTATGAGGTATATGTAATAGGGATCTATGATGTATATGTAATGGGGATCTATGAGGTATATGTAATAGGGATCTATGAGGTATATGTAATAGGGATCTATGAGGTATATGTAATAGGGATCTATGAGGTATATGTAATGGGGATCTATGAGGTATATGTAATGGGGATCTATGAGGTATATGTAATGGGGATCTATGAGGTATATGTAATAGGGATCTATGAGGTATATGTAATAGGGATCTATGAGGTATATGTAATGGGGATCTATGAGGTATATGTAATAGGGATCTATGAGGAATATGTAATGGGGATCTATGAGGTATATGTAATGGGGATCTATGAGGTATATGTAATGGGGATCTATGAGGTATATGTAATAGGGATCTATGAGGTATATGTAATGGGGATCTATGAGGTATATGTAATGGGGATCTATGAGGTATATGTAATAGGGATCTATGAGGTATATGTAATAGGGATCTATGAGGTATATGTAATGGGGATCTATGAGGTATATGTAATGGGGATCTATGGGGTATATGTAATGGGGATCTATGATGTATATGTAATGGGGATCTATGAGGTATATGTAATGGGGATCTATGAGGTATATGTAATAGGGATCTATGAGGAATATGTAATGGGGATCTATGAGGTATATGTAATAGGGATCTATGAGGTATATGTAATGGGGATCTATGAGGTATATGTAATGGGGATCTATGAGGTATATGTAATAGGGATCTATGAGGTATATGTAATAGGGATCTATGAGGTATATGTAATAGGGATCTATGAGGTATCTCAAAACATACATACGTTGAAGATATTTCCGCTAAAGCAAGTCCTCACACTGAACTAAATGGATTATATCTCCGGCTTTGTAACCATAGGAGGAAAGGGTTAACTTTTTGGTTGCCTACTGCTCTACAATCACCAGCCTGCATTAGCCCCACGCATGGATTCCCCCAGTATTTAAGACTGTTCTGACCTTTGGTAGTCAGTTTTATTTCTGATTCAGTCAGGAGATTGGCAAGTTGCGAGGTTGGGAATGGCACCGCCATGGGAGGATCTATGATAGTTTCTGATTCCAGAATTCCAATGAATACAAATGGCACAGTTTTTGAATGGGGTCTGTACGTTGTGTTCAGAGTTGTATTCTTAGCTGTCTTGATGAAGTAATGTTTGAGGTATTGCCATGGTTGGCATCCACTTTCTGTGCGTGCATCAGTGATTCGCCAAAAAGTTCCATTGGAACATCCTACAGGCCACATCCCTTGTCTATTTTCACCAAACTTCATATGGATTTTCAGGTGACCTCTAGATGAAGCCATAATTTTTTCCCGAAAATTTGTGACAACATGGCTGCCAGCAGCTATCTTGGTTTCAAGTTTGAATCCATTGGCATACCCTGCATCCCGCATTTATTGAAGAAATATTTTGAAAATTTACAGACATGTTTAGTGCAGTAAAACCTCCCCAAACCGAACACCCTTCGGACCAGCCCTTCTGTTCGCATCGTTAGTATAGTAGAATTTTACTCTTGAATAATCGTACCGATTAATTAGCGGTGTTTTGTTCAGCAACCGCTTTGAATCGGATTATAACAACAGGTGTCTGATTAGATAACTGAATGCTTATTTAACACATTGAGTGAACAATGGTGACTTCACGGATATTACAGCACTGACATTTTGTTTTCACCAGTGTTCGCGCTGGACCGAAAAATACTTTAGCCAAAAGTTTAGCGAAATGAAAATTTTATTAGCCAAATGAAAAAAACTTTAGCCAAATGTTTTTTGGCCAAATTAAAAAAATCTTTGGCCAAATTAAATCATCGTTTTCTGGTCGGTTCACAATTAATGACTAAAACGTAAAATCTAACAGACACAGGTCAAATACACAATAATTTAAATAATTTTAATGAACTAGAAGTATTTTTATATATATCATTTATTAAAAATTTATTAATCTTTATGTGAGAGTGATTTGGGGGGGGGGGGGGGGTGGGGGTAACCCGGGATTGTCCTTCTTAATGTCATTATTTTTTTGTTTTATATCAATATCTTTTTTTAATCATTAAATATTTATCCTTGCGAAAATATCTAAGTGACATCTGGAAACTAATAACATAATATTGTTAGCCATTATCAAATTACAATCTGTCATAAAAGCATGCATATTATTTTGACTGTATCGGTATTGATGACAAATAGCCACAAAATATCTGTCGTGATTCACATTTGGCTGATTGAGCTATTATTGTCTTACACTTGGTGCTCATAAACCTCGCCCGTCATAAATACAATGTCATCATAAACATGCATTGTGCAGGCGCGCCGTGAGTGACCAGACAGACAATGGACTGAATGGGGGATTAGGGGATTAAAAGTAAAAAATAATAATGACCTTTTGCTGCTTCAGGCAGAGTGACGTAATCTTTCTCCAGATTAAAACAGCCTGTTACGAACAAATTGCTTATATACCGGCGTCAATGCACTTTACAAAACATTGCTTTCTTCACATTGTCATAATTCAACCACGGTCGGTTTAATGTCCATGCGTCTTTGAATGTCCGTCTTGTGAAAACTAAAGATGATTGCATATCACTTTGTGATCGCTTGGTTGATAGAGTTGTCGATCGGGTTTCCCTTTGTACGATATTTCATAAGTACGAAAATAATGAAATACTTTCGTCACCTAACTTCGTCTTGAATGTCGATCTATTGAGCGCTTTTATTAATTAGCTTTCTGGCTCCATGCTTTCAGTCTCCATTTGGGTTAAAAAAAAGTTTAGCCAAATGAAATATTTATTAGCCAAATTCGAAAAAGATTAGCCATTGGCTAATTTGGCTACCGACAGCGCGAACACTGGTTTTCACATCAATCATTGTGCTGAATTGGACTTTTATTTTTACTACCACTGTCAAAACTAAACACTAATTAGCTAAACGTACACGATGGGAGTGTATTGTCACCAGTACAATTTTAATTAACATGTCAGAACGAATGAGCTGTCACGAAAATGGCCACTGAGAGTTGAATGTATAGACAAAATATTTAAACTTATAAAGGATCCCCAGTCTATACACTAAAGCCAACACAAGTTCAGCATCAAGTTTGTCCAATCTACCGCACTTGCGTTCGGTTGGTATCGCTTTCCGCGTTCGGATTTCGGAGGTAAAAATTAATGTATTCGTTCACTTTTGGACTAGAAAAACCATCCGATGTTTGGAATAGAGAGTTTCCGGATTACAGAGGTAATTTTTAGTGAGAATGCACTTGGGTGAATTCGGGACCGGACAATTTGGCCGGTATGGAGAGGGATTCGGTTTGTAGAGGGTCCGGTTTGGAGAGGTTTTACTGTATTACCTCTAGATGGGAGCTATCAAATTTGAACGATTTTCGGTAAAAAACATGGCGGCTGGCAGCCAATTTGATTTTACTTTTTGCAAAACATGGCGGCTGGCAGCCAATTTGATTTTACTTTTTGCATGACTAAATCCTTTGGCACACCCTACAGACCATATCCCTGATCCAATCGTCATGTAACTACATATGGATCTATGAGGTGACAACTAGATCGGGGCCATCCAATTTTTCCAAATTTTGTTGACAAACATTGCTGCCAGTGGCCATCTTGGATTATACTTTTTGCATGACTAAATCCTTCGGCACACCCTATAGGCGACAGCCCTCATCCAATCATCAAAACTTCATATGGATCTTCAGGGTGACCTCTGGATGGGTTCTGAGTAGGAAAAATTGACACATTTTCGCTCATATCTTCTAATTCTGTGTCTACTGTTTGGAACTAGTTGTAAATTGTGATCTGTTTTCATAGTATTCATGTGCTACAGTAATTGGGCAGGACAAATTGTTGATCATTTGTCTTCAGCTAATTCCAATCCCTAAAAATAAATATTTTAAAGATTGTAGTATCAAATTTTAACGAAAACTCACTTTCGGTTTCTAGCCATATTTTAATGTAAAATGAACAGATATGGAGTTAAACAAGAGTAAGTTTTACCTATAACATGCAGTCTCATTTTATATTGGTATAACTTTCGTGTTTCTAGCCATATTGCAATGTGAAATGCGCAGAACAGAGTGAGTTAAGCACACACTATTATTACCTATACAATTCAATCTCATTGGTACCTGAAATGGTCAATATAATATTTCATGCCAATACAAATGGCAACAAATGTATAGAAGTTTTAGATTGGACATACATATATGCACTTGAACAATTTTGTAATAGCTAAAGTATCGTCCAACATGGCTGTGAAAATCAGTATTTAGCCTTATACGATTATGTTTATAAGCAGTGAGGCAAATATTGACACTTCTTTAGATAAGAAATGCAGTTCGTGCCTCTGCTCAGGCAATAAATCACCAAATAGCTCAAAGATTACGGAAATAAAAAAGTTATTATGTTCAACGTTCAACATAATCTGGCTGTGGGAATGGTGTAGTATTTATAGTCATGATATGGTCTATCGGAAACAACGTTAAACCACATTCAATCAATTCATCAACAGTCAATTAACATTTTCTGGTAGCATTCTTGTTTATGCTAAATATTTCGGAGAAAGCCCTACTGAGAAACGATAGGTGGTTAATAATTGCATATTGTTGAGCGTTTTCAGAACATTGAGATACCGCCCAACATGGTCCCCCAATCAGAAGTAACTATTACCAACCCTAAATGTAGAATCGATCAAATTCATGCTTCACTTGAAAGACATACACTTTGAGTTTTTGTCTTGAATCCGCACGAAAAGCATATTGTTTTATTAATTTATTTGCTTATCTAATCTATATGCATGTGTCTATACCAAAATGTGGTGTAATTAATTTAGCATAGCCATGATATCTATATTGGAGATTGGGTCCAACTGTGATATTAATTATTTCGACAGGTTATGTATCATTAAATGGAATGGCTCTCAAAACCATGTACATTCATTTTGATCCTCCAAAGTTGCCAGCTTTCTCCTGGTACATGTGTCTCTACTGCGATCTTTGATAACTGGACGTGCACTGGATGTTAAACAAATACCATTATTCAGGATAGCATATATTTCACAAAGATCACAGTCCGAGGTCCAGATGTGAAAACAACAAAACCTGTTATAGGCATCTGCAATTAGAATATAAAAATATGTCATAGAAGTGTATTCGCTCCTAAACCAAAATTCTCATTCCGGTAATTTTGTTCCAAAACAACTTATCGTTGAGTATTGCAATATTATACTACCAGAGTGCATGGAGCTAATAATTTGGTGCCAGCGTCACATGCCCTGTGTTCTAACCAAATTTCTTTAGCTCATCACAACTTGGGATATACCATAGGTGAACTACTCATTCGGAGAAACTGATATCCTAACCTATTCTTGTGTATCTTCAAGCTAATTCCAACTTGACAAGAGTTTCTCCGCAAATATTGTTTACAAGCAACAATTTCACTAGCGGTCGGGAGTGTCCACAGTTTGATTTCTATTTCACTGAATAGTCCAAATATGCACTGCATGAGAGCTTGCCTATATTCAACCAACTGTGTGCTACACTTCATCAGCAGGTTGAGAATGTATATTCATATAGTATGATCATTTGCTTAGTGCCATGTGTTGTTCCTTTTGTCTCAGCCACTTCCAATCCCTAAAATAGTGATCTTATAGAACGTGGTATGAAATATTGCCAATATTTTGCCATACTACTCACTTTGGGATTGGATAATTATATGTGGTATATTCTACGTCAATTTATGTCTGGTTGCAAAAAGCTATATTGAAGAATATAGCAATATTATTGGGGAAATTTACAAATGTTCCAACTGTCACTGAAATATAATTGTATTCAGGATCTAAGCTAAGTGATTTCACAAGGTATGTGTAGCTTTTTACATCCTGACATCTGGTATATTATTGCTCAAGGAAATTTAGTTGTTCATCATGCATGGTCATATCATATGGGCAACAATACCTGGTACATGCTGATATCTAAACTCACGCAAGGTTCAATTATATCATCTGAACGTGTGTGAGTGATAATTGAATGTCATGATAGCACCATTACATTGGCAGCCCAATGTATATTCATTTGATGACGCGATGATGACAAAATTATTTCCCTGATCTACTTGGGAGTGACAAATATTTATGTTGTACAGCTTTTGGAACTCTGGAAATATCCACTTAAATTAGTCTGATACTTACTCATATCACTGCCCACAAGACAAATATGACAAAATGTCCGTGTACATAGGGTCAAGCTTAACCACGTCAGTATGCACCATCTTTTGATCTTCATACATTAAGTGTGCATTCTCCACATAACTGATGTCACTGCACTAAATTTACAAGGTTGTATCTTGAATAAATTAAATAGAGTTTCTGATATTTTACAATATACAAGTATATCTCACACCACATGCACACTGTATAATTTCTAAATTCATAATGTCTTCTATTGTGACCTAAAATGTTTATTTTTATGTATCTAATGCAGATTAGCCAACTCCATGCACCAATCAGTCATGACATGTAAGCGCTTAAGGACGAAATTTATCATTATCTATACATTTGCCACCATTTTGACTGCCATCATAAACCAAGGTATAAACCGTTTCAGACCCTAATGAGATTGAAGTGTGTAGGTAATTATCTCATTCGCTTAATTCCTTCAAATCTGTTCATTTCACATTAAAACATGGTCAAGAACCAATATTGAGTTTTCGGGAATATTTCATACCACGTTCTATAAGATCACTATTTTAGGGATTGGAAGTGGCTGAGACAAAAGGAACAACACATGGCACTAAGCAAATGATCATACTATATGAATAATAAGAAAGCAAGGCAGTATTTTCCACCAGTTCAAAACACTAGAAATGGATAGAGAAGATATGAGTGAAAAAAATCCTATTTTTCCAATTCTGGTTGCCATTCTGGCAGCCATCTTTCCAATGGAGTGCCAATTTTTCCTGCAAACAGTAGAATAATATAATAGTATCCAGATAATGTATACATTTGTATGTTTTCCAACAAAACAGATTAAACTGACTTAGTTCATATTTTATACTACGGCAGCCATGTTTGACACATCTTGGATTATAGGAAATGCTCAAGGGTGAGAACTCCACACCCACCTAGAAATTGATGCTCATACTATCTAGAATCACAATCCATGCAGAAAAAAACTGTAATCAAGTTTTTTGCTAGACAAAATTAATATTGTTAAATGTTGTGTATTGTTAGCTTAGTTTCAGCTGTTGGTATTCAGATTATTTTAACAAATTTCCAGGGTTTTTCTGTTCTCAAAATCCAACATCTGAGGGATGAGAAGCTGAAATATCGGCCTGATGGACCCACAGATTCAGAGCTGTGTGATATCTTCCACACTACAAAACACCGCTGGTTTCTGAAGTAAGTAAATTATCTCAGGTACAATATATCTTTTAATATTTTAGATGGCTCAGTGAAGCCAAAATGAACTAACTAACAATAATTTAACTAACATCTTTAAAACATGCTATTTAAAGGTACTCAATCTGATCAGACGCTCCCAAATTACTATTTCTTTAGCTTCGGGGGTAAAAAATATTTGAATCGAGGAACCTACCCATCAAAGCTCAGAGCAGGGTTGCCAATAGGTTCTGGTACTGGTACCGGTAATCAGGAATTAAATCGGTACCGGTTCTGATGTCGAGTACCGATGGTTCTCGGTACTGATTGTTGATTTATATTAATATACCTCTTAACGAATATAAAGGGTTAATTAAGCAGCTCAACATATAAACGCCAAACACAAATGCGATGGGTTAACGTGATATCGTCAGCACATTCAAACATAAAAGGCACAGTATGCCGCACTATCACAACTTTTCATGAAATTGACAGAATGCATGCATTGTGTGGGCGCATGTGATCACCACTAAGATTCGTTCACGAATGGGAGATTAGCTATAGTTGACGCACTGTCATTCAATCGCGCCCACCATTTGGGCACTGACAAGGCGCAAAAGTTCGAAACACCCAAATTACCATCCACGGATATATATGATGACATGGATGTTGACACTGTAGAACTCAAGTGACAGGATATTTGTGAGTTGTGAACTTGTGACTTGTGAGTCATGCCATGGAGGCCTTCGCCACCAGGGCAGTATTACCAGACGTATTTTGACGTAATGATTCTAATGATCACATGAGTGACATCTATTGAGTTTTATTTTAACTTGTTTTAACTTTTATTGTGATATAAAGTTAATGTCACAGACACAGAGTGTATTTGACTATTTTCTCTCAAAATATATTCAAATTTTTTCGAACTAACCAACTACAACTAGGCTTACTGAAAACGACTTTGGTTTCATTGGGTGACATCATTTATGAAATAACAACATGCGAGTAATATGGCCGATTAGTGAGTTCTCTAATTAATTACCACACAAATAATATGGTGTACCATGTATCCATACAAGCCTACAATTTTAGCCGGCCCAGTAGTCAAACATACATGTCTACATTCGTTCCACTCTGTATTCCGTCTTTTAAAAAATCCTCCCTTTGCGACTTGCCGAAAAACGCCGCAGACAACAACTTAATCGTAAATGTCGTTGCGATTTTTATTTTCGTTGTTTGACTAAACCTCAAACTTAACGAATAATTGATGATGGAACCCCACAAAACCAAAGTTATTTGCAGTATAAAAGCCTACTCAATGAGTACCAATACCAACCCGATTTGTGGTACTGAACATCAGTACGGAACCGGTACCGATAGTTGTGGTACCATCGGTACTTTGGCAACCCTGGCTAAGCAGATATTGATTTTTGAAGTTTGTTATTTCAATTGTTTCTGGTCCAGAAACACGAGATCAAATGGATGGTCTTGCAGATAAAGATGGATAACTCTTAAATAAAGTGGTACACATTATTTTAGAGTTATCCATCTTTATATGCAAGACCGTCGGTTTGATCTCGTGTTTCTGGCCCAGAAACAATTGAAATAACAAACTTCAAAAATTTATATCTGATCACTGGGCTTTGATGGGTAGGTTCCTCGGCTCGAATCAAAAATCCAATCCCAAATTCAAAACATGATCAATTTTATCAAAATGTCAATATCCTGTCCAGCAGCTATCTATTTCTGAACCCAACTAAACTTCATTTCTTGCAATTTATGACACCAGTTCCAGTGAACTGCATGAATATATACCTAGTACTTGCCAAGAAAAAATATATGTTAGGTTAACTCTAATAAAAGAAATTATTTATAATATATACATTTCACCAAGCCAATTTCAGTCTCAAAGTATCCATGAGCTTCCATTATGAAATAAAATTTACACAGTGATAGCCATAATGCAATTGGTGCAAAAGAGTTACTTTCGAATTTGCAGCCAATACTATTTTCTCTTCTTATCATCTCTTGTCAATATCTCTTTATCAACAGCATTAAAAACAGATGAATTAGAAACAATAACTTTTTAGCTCACCTGAGACGAAGTCTCCGGTGGAGCTGTAGTAATCACTCCTCGTCCATCGTCCGTCTGTCCTTCAAGAATCATCTTCTCCTCCAGAACCATAAGACCGAATGGGTTCATATTTGGTGTGGATGTTCCCTAGGTGAATCACATTCAGATTTGTTCAAATGAGGTCACCCGGTCAATTAGTTATGATGCTAGGACCATAACTCTTTCCCACCATAGTAATTCTTACAACGACTTCTCAAATTTCATTGGGCCGAATGGGTTCGTATTTGGTACAAAGGGTCCTTGGGGGGACTGTGGTTCAGATTTGTTCAAATGAGGTCACTGGGTTGAATGTGGGTGGAGCCAGTGACATAACTGAAAAAAAATTCTTTTTAAATTCAGATTTTTTGAATTATCAGGGCGACCTTGCTCAATTTAAAAAACAAAAAAAATATTTTTTAAACATGACACCATTATAACATCTTCAGAGTTATGAAACTTTAATCTTTAATGAAATTACAGAAACATTCCATTACCCATCCCCCCTCCCACATGGCCCAGACCCAACCCCCCACCCTGCCCCATCCAACATCCCTTCCAACCCATATCTCTCAACTTCCAACTTTAATACCTCTTCTTACCAGAAGCAGATATTATTATATCTCTGCAGAGAGACACAGGTCATTAATTTAGATTAGAATAATAGATGTCATCTGGCAGGCTTGTGTAAACAACACTACTAGCAAATTAAAACAAACTGCTGTTCCCAAGCCTGAATTTAGTGTCTGACATTTGCATAATCAGGTCCCCAGAGGGTGAAATTAGTGTTGCTACCCTGTACAGCAGGCTAGCATCACCAAATACACCCTCCAGGGACCTAATTCTGCTTAGGACTCATGGGTATGCATCACCAACTTCAACTGTACAGTACAACTTCAATCTGTTCCTAGGTTTCCCATGGCTGTTGAGGCCTAATCAGACTGAGGGTGAATTTGGTGATGCTAGCCCGCTTTGCGGAATAGTGTCATTAAATTCACCTTTTGGGGACCTCATTCTGAAAATGTCAGACACACTAAATTCAGGCTTGGCTGTTTCAGATAATTTTCTTATCCACCACTTAATATCCAGACGAGATCATACCCTGATTTTTCAAAGAAAAATTTGATTGAATTTGTCTTCTGTCTGTCAGAAGGTCCTTCCATCCGTCTGTCTGTTGGGATGTCTATCTATCCGTCTTATCAATTATTGTTTTCTTTTCCATATTAAAGACCGAATGTGTTTATATATTTCAGTGTGCATGTTCCCTAGGTGACTCAATCAGATGTGTTCAAATAAGTTCATCAGATCAAATAGGTGCGAAGCCAGGGCCATAACTCTTTCCCTCCATAGTAATTCTTAAAACAATTTCTTCTCAAGAACCATTGGGCCTATATAGCTTATATTTGGTGAATTTGGTGATACTGGTCCACCTTGCGGAATAGTCTCATTAAATTCACCTTTTGGGGACCTCATTCTGCAAAGGTCAGACACACTAAATATAGACTTGGCTGTTCCAATATTACTTTCTTAACGACCACTTATCCAGGTGAAATCACACCCTGATTTTTCAAAGAAAAATTGGGGGTATATTAGATATTGGGGGGGGGGGGGGGGGGTATATTGATATTACCAGATGAACGGATCTCATAGATGGGGATTCACATTTGTTCTAAGGCCACTTTTTTTTTATTAGTTGGTTCGCGGATCCGCCGAGTCGTTTTTTTCGGTTTTTAGAAAAAAAATAAAATTGTGTTCCGAACTTTTTTTTATTGCCGCCGACCCGTTTTTTCCGCACTCAAAATTTTATTTTATTAAAAAAATGAAAAAAGATTGCTTTCCTACGTTTGTAGGAACGGATTAATTTTGGCGACGTTTCGCATCCGTGTTTTCTGCATCACTTCCGCTACGGTTTACCTAGTAGCGGAAGGTTGGCGATTATCGCAATACGATAGGGGAACACCATGTGCAACTATCACACGTATAACGTACTCTGATAACAACTTATCGCCAAATTCATGCTTCAAACATTTTAAACATGTCATCTTCGGTTTCTTTTATTTTATTTTTATGAAAATGAATAATAAATGGGGTGATAAATATGTATATAACGACAAATAGAATCAAATTAGCCATTTTCCCGTGAAACGATAACCGTGGTGTGATAACTCAAATATTTTCTATCCGATCGGAACTAAATTTTGTATATGAGTTTCTCAGACCAAAATACAGATCGAGTTTGAATATGGGTTTGATCCGAGTTTTTTTTACGGAGTTATGGCCCTTTTTCGACTTCGAATTCACGCATGCTGTCATAACTCAAACAATTTTGGTATGCGAGTTTCAGAGCCCAAAATACAGATCGAGTTCGAATATGGGTTTGATCCGATTTATTTTAACAGAGTTATGACCCTTTTTTCGAAAATAAAATAAAAAATAAAATAAAAAAAATAAATCCGATGCTATAACCGAAGTATTTTTTGTTCGATTGTGTTCATATTTGATATTTTGGTTTATGATGACACACCCCTCAGGTGACACTCCACAGTTTCGAATTATCAGTAGGGGTAAATTTCTTAGAATAGAGTACCAGTGTTTTCTGTCACCATGGGTGTGGTATGTTTATTGAGAGAAGGTTAGTTATGAATTTGTGGATTTTTAGAGGATGTCTTTGAGTTTTGAAAAATATTGTTTCAGGTGACCTTGACCCCACCAGTATGAAGTAGTAGCGATTTCTGCGAAACAGTGGCTCCAGACACCAGCGTGACATTTTAGCACCTAAAATTTGTCATCTGCATGAAAAATATTTTTAAAAAACTTACAGTGGTGAGAAGTTTGAAATTTTTTGATATTTTTGTGAGGAAACAGTGTTCTTCCAGACAACATAGGCGGCTATACCATAGATCTTCTGGTTTTTGTGTCCCACGAGCCTGAAAATCGCTTATTTTGGCCATTTTTGCATCAAAATTTCATTTTTCAGGCACACAATCAAGGGGCATAACTCTTGCTACCCCCATTAAAATGACAATTCTGTACCAAAATCTTTAAGCCTAGTATGTGCTCAACCCAGGTATATATACATTGTATATGTGTTGTGGGATCACATTTCTGTTATTTTTCATTGAATTGATGCCCCCTTATTTTTGCACCAATCCCTGCAGAAACTGTGGAGTGTCACCTTCAAGACCAGCAAATAGCACCATTTTCATCTGTCAACTTGACAAATATTGTTACTGAAAATCATTTTTTAGCAAACCTGTTCAGTTAGAAGGAACATTTTATGGTAGATACACCATTCTTCTTTACATATTCCAATACAGGTTGTCTTTAATCATATAAATTGGTGGGGATATGGAGTCTTGGAGCAGTGGGGGGGGGGGGGGGGGGGTGGTGATGGTTCATGTATATGGTTATTGGTGATTTTTCAGATGATGGGTACTTCTTCATGACATCATATGCTCCTTGAATCTTAGCTGAAAAGGCTGATATTGTGACATTACACAGTATACAACAAGATTAGATATTCAGTCTTTCTTATTCACAAGTGTGAAATATAATAATACAGGTTTCCTTGGTCATATTTCACTTGACAACATATTGTTCATGTGATGTCATAACCTTGTAAAGCGTTCCCTTAATGCTAAATAAGACTTGGAATTTTTTAACCCATACTTTTGGGAGAGTATTAAAGATAGTTGTTGTATGAAATATTATGTTTTATTTTGATATCTGAGGAAAATATGCATCTCATAATATATTTATACAACATTTTAGCATTTCAGACCTTTTTCAAGCTATAGATGATGGTTGAATATATCCATTTTGTCACTACGTCAAGCATAACGTCATTGGGTTCTGAAAGACCCAAAAGGGGTGAAATCATGGGGGTGCATGTAAATCCCCACCTAATCTTGCTGCCTGTGATTGCAATAACGCATGGGGTGTAATATATCATTTTAAGCGGTATAATGCAGAGAATATGGAGGTGTGGTCCCTATTAAAGATTAATAAAATTGCATTTCCCTTCAAGACCAGCAAATAGCACCATTTTCATCTGTCAACTTGACAAATATTGTTACTGAAAATCATTTTTTAGCAAACCTGTTCAGTTAGAAGGAACATTTTATGGTAGATACACCATTCTTCTATACATATTCCAATACAGGTTGTCTTTAATCATATAAATTGGTGGGGATATGGAGTCTTGGAGCAGTGGGGGGGGGGGGGGGTGGTGTTGGTTCATGTATATGGTTATTGGTGATTTTTCAGATGATGGGTACTTCTTCATGACATCATATGCTCCTTGAATCTTAGCTGAAAAGGCTGATATTGTGACATTACACAGTATACAACAAGATTAGATATTCAGTCTTTCTTATTCACAAGTGTGAAATATAATAATACAGGTTTCCTTGGTCATATTTCACTTGACAACATATTGTTCATGTGATGTCATAACCTTGTAAAGCGTTCCCTTAATGCTAAATAAGACTTGGAATTTTTTAACCCATACTTTTGGGAGAGTATTAAAGATAGTTGTTGTATGAAATATTATGTTTTATTTTGATATCTGAGGAAAATATGCATCTCATAATATATTTATACAACATTTTAGCATTTCAGACCTTTTTCAAGCTATAGATGATGGTTGAATATATCCATTTTGTCACTACGTCAAGCATAACGTCATTGGGTTCTGAAAGACCCAAAAGGGGTGAAATCATGGGGGTGCATGTAAATCCCCACCTAATCTTGCTGCCTGTGATTGCAATAACGCATGGGGTGTAATATATCATTTTAAGCGGTATAATGCAGAGAATATGGAGGTGTGGTCCCTATTAAAGATTAATAAAATTGCATTTCCCTTCAAGACCAGCAAATAGCACCATTTTCATCTATCAACTTGACAAATATTGTTACTGAAAATCATTTTTTAGCAAACCTGTTCAGTTAGAAGGAACATTTTATGGTAGATACACCATTCTTCTATACATATTCCAATACAGGTTGTCTTTAATCATATAAATTGGTGGGGATATGGAGTCTTGGAGCAGTGGGGGGGGGGGGGGTGGTGATGGTTCATGTATATGGTTATTGGTGATTTTTCAGATGATGGGTACTTCTTCATGACATCATATGCTCCTTGAATCTTAGCTGAAAAGGCTGATATTGTGACATTACACAGTATACAACAAGATTAGATATTCAGTCTTTCTTATTCACAAGTGTGAAATATAATAATACAGGTTTCCTTGGTCATATTTCACTTGACAACATATTGTTCATGTGATGTCATAACCTTGTAAAGCGTTCCCTTAATGCTAAATAAGACTTGGAATTTTTTAACCCATACTTTTGGGAGAGTATTAAAGATAGTTGTTGTATGAAATATTATGTTTTATTTTGATATCTGAGGAAAATATGCATCTCATAATATATTTATACAACATTTTAGCATTTCAGACCTTTTTCAAGCTATAGATGATGGTTGAATATATCCATTTTGTCACTACGTCAAGCATAACGTCATTGGGTTCTGAAAGACCCAAAAGGGGTGAAATCATGGGGGTGCATGTAAATCCCCACCTAATCTTGCTGCCTGTGATTGCAATAACGCATGGGGTGTAATATATCATTTTAAGCGGTATAATGCAGAGAATATGGAGGTGTGGTCCCTATTAAAGATTAATAAAATTGCATTTCCCTTAAGGTGACACTCCACAGTTTCGAATTATCAGTAGGGGTAAATTTCTTAGAATAGAGTACCAGTGTTTTCTGTCACCATGGGTGTGGTATGTTTATTGAGAGAAGGTTAGTTATGAATTTGTGGATTTTTAGAGGATGTCTTTGAGTTTTGAAAAATATTGTTTCAGGTGACCTTGACCCCACCAGTATGAAGTAGTAGCGATTTCTGCGAAACAGTGGCTCCAGACACCAGCGTGACATTTTAGCACCTGAAATTTGTCATCTGCATGAAAAATATTTTTAAAAAACTTACAGTGGTGAGAAGTTTGAAATTTTTTGATATTTTTGTGAGGAAACAGTGTTCTTCCAGACAACATAGGCGGCTATACCATAGATCTTCTGGTTTTTGTGTCCCACGAGCCTGAAAATCGCTTATTTTGGCCATTTTTGCATCAAAATTTCATTTTTCAGGCACACAATCAAGGGGCATAACTCTTGCTACCCCCATTAAAATGACAATTCTGTACCAAAATCTTTAAGCCTAGTATGTGCTCAACCCAGGTATATATACATTGTATATGTGTTGTGGGATCACATTTCTGTTATTTTTCATTGAATTGATGCCCCCTTATTTTTGCACCAATCCCTGCAGAAACTGTGGAGTGTCACCTTCAAGACCAGCAAATAGCACCATTTTCATCTGTCAACTTGACAAATATTGTTACTGAAAATCATTTTTTAGCAAACCTGTTCAGTTAGAAGGAACATTTTATGGTAGATACACCATTCTTCTTTACATATTCCAATACAGGTTGTCTTTAATCATATAAATTGGTGGGGATATGGAGTCTTGGAGCAGTGGGGGGGGGGGGGGGGGGGTGGTGATGGTTCATGTATATGGTTATTGGTGATTTTTCAGATGATGGGTACTTCTTCATGACATCATATGCTCCTTGAATCTTAGCTGAAAAGGCTGATATTGTGACATTACACAGTATACAACAAGATTAGATATTCAGTCTTTCTTATTCACAAGTGTGAAATATAATAATACAGGTTTCCTTGGTCATATTTCACTTGACAACATATTGTTCATGTGATGTCATAACCTTGTAAAGCGTTCCCTTAATGCTAAATAAGACTTGGAATTTTTTAACCCATACTTTTGGGAGAGTATTAAAGATAGTTGTTGTATGAAATATTATGTTTTATTTTGATATCTGAGGAAAATATGCATCTCATAATATATTTATACAACATTTTAGCATTTCAGACCTTTTTCAAGCTATAGATGATGGTTGAATATATCCATTTTGTCACTACGTCAAGCATAACGTCATTGGGTTCTGAAAGACCCAAAAGGGGTGAAATCATGGGGGTGCATGTAAATCCCCACCTAATCTTGCTGCCTGTGATTGCAATAACGCATGGGGTGTAATATATCATTTTAAGCGGTATAATGCAGAGAATATGGAGGTGTGGTCCCTATTAAAGATTAATAAAATTGCATTTCCCTTCAAGACCAGCAAATAGCACCATTTTCATCTGTCAACTTGACAAATATTGTTACTGAAAATCATTTTTTAGCAAACCTGTTCAGTTAGAAGGAACATTTTATGGTAGATACACCATTCTTCTATACATATTCCAATACAGGTTGTCTTTAATCATATAAATTGGTGGGGATATGGAGTCTTGGAGCAGTGGGGGGGGGGGGGTGGTGATGGTTCATGTATATGGTTATTGGTGATTTTTCAGATGATGGGTACTTCTTCATGACATCATATGCTCCTTGAATCTTAGCTGAAAAGGCTGATATTGTGACATTACACAGTATACAACAAGATTAGATATTCAGTCTTTCTTATTCACAAGTGTGAAATATAATAATACAGGTTTCCTTGGTCATATTTCACTTGACAACATATTGTTCATGTGATGTCATAACCTTGTAAAGCGTTCCCTTAATGCTAAATAAGACTTGGAATTTTTTAACCCATACTTTTGGGAGAGTATTAAAGATAGTTGTTGTATGAAATATTATGTTTTATTTTGATATCTGAGGAAAATATGCATCTCATAATATATTTATACAACATTTTAGCATTTCAGACCTTTTTCAAGCTATAGATGATGGTTGAATATATCCATTTTGTCACTACGTCAAGCATAACGTCATTGGGTTCTGAAAGACCCAAAAGGGGTGAAATCATGGGGGTGCATGTAAATCCCCACCTAATCTTGCTGCCTGTGATTGCAATAACGCATGGGGTGTAATATATCATTTTAAGCGGTATAATGCAGAGAATATGGAGGTGTGGTCCCTATTAAAGATTAATAAAATTGCATTTCCCTTCAAGACCAGCAAATAGCACCATTTTCATCTATCAACTTGACAAATATTGTTACTGAAAATCATTTTTTAGCAAACCTGTTCAGTTAGAAGGAACATTTTATGGTAGATACACCATTCTTCTATACATATTCCAATACAGGTTGTCTTTAATCATATAAATTGGTGGGGATATGGAGTCTTGGAGCAGTGGGGGGGGGGGGGGGGGGTGGTGATGGTTCATGTATATGGTTATTGGTGATTTTTCAGATGATGGGTACTTCTTCATGACATCATATGCTCCTTGAATCTTAGCTGAAAAGGCTGATATTGTGACATTACACAGTATACAACAAGATTAGATATTCAGTCTTTCTTATTCACAAGTGTGAAATATAATAATACAGGTTTCCTTGGTCATATTTCACTTGACAACATATTGTTCATGTGATGTCATAACCTTGTAAAGCGTTCCCTTAATGCTAAATAAGACTTGGAATTTTTTAACCCATACTTTTGGGAGAGTATTAAAGATAGTTGTTGTATGAAATATTATGTTTTATTTTGATATCTGAGGAAAATATGCATCTCATAATATATTTATACAACATTTTAGCATTTCAGACCTTTTTCAAGCTATAGATGATGGTTGAATATATCCATTTTGTCACTACGTCAAGCATAACGTCATTGGGTTCTGAAAGACCCAAAAGGGGTGAAATCATGGGGGTGCATGTAAATCCCCACCTAATCTTGCTGCCTGTGATTGCAATAACGCATGGGGTGTAATATATCATTTTAAGCGGTATAATGCAGAGAATATGGAGGTGTGGTCCCTATTAAAGATTAATAAAATTGCATTTCCCTTAAGGTGACACTCCACAGTTTCGAATTATCAGTAGGGGTAAATTTCTTAGAATAGAGTACCAGTGTTTTCTGTCACCATGGGTGTGGTATGTTTATTGAGAGAAGGTTAGTTATGAATTTGTGGATTTTTAGAGGATGTCTTTGAGTTTTGAAAAATATTGTTTCAGGTGACCTTGACCCCACCAGTATGAAGTAGTAGCGATTTCTGCGAAACAGACACCAGCTGGAGCAGACACCAGCGTGACATTTTAGCACCTAAAATTTGTCATCTGCATGAAAAATATTTTTTAAAAACTTACAGTGGTGAGAAGTTTGAAATTTTTTGATATTTTTGTGAGGAAACAGTGTTCTTCCAGACAACATAGGCGGCTATACCATAGATCTTCTGGTTTTTGTGTCCCACGAGCCTGAAAATCGCTTATTTTGGCCATTTTTGCATCAAAATTTCATTTTTCAGGCACACAATCAAGGGGCATAACTCTTGCTACCCCCATTAAAATGACAATTCTGTACCAAAATCTTTAAGCCTAGTATGTGCTCAACCCAGGTATATATACATTGTATATGTGTTGTGGGATCACATTTCTGTTATTTTTCATTGAATTGATGGCCCCTTATTTTTGCACCAATCCCTGCAGAAACTGTGGAGTGTCACCTCATCTGTATAGTTTTTGTTGTAATACGACCCTGCCTAACTATGCTTAAAAGCCATGTCCTGATTGGCCAGTGGCCCGAGTTACCATGGCTATCTCGTTCCAGTTTTGTGGTACAATTCTACTTTTTCCAATTGTACCACGTAAAAATCGGTTTATTCAGATCGCCGCACGCGACTTTTCCCGTCTTTTCTAACTCCGCGCAAACGGGGCATCAACGGAGTACACCCGCACCCGTAACTCTTTGAATTAATTTGCTACATCTTGACAATCTTGCGAATTTTCTAGCGATTTTTCGCTTGAAACCAGTTTGGTTGCCAATGAATATGGTCCAAATGATGTTATTATATACTGATATATGTTACGACCAAAGAAAGTTACTTAATAAGTATATTAAATGACAAAATAAATCCATGGGGCCGGGCTGTGCATTCGTCGATTCGAATCTCGATCATATTCGATATTTCGGAATCAAGTTGAAAATGAAAGCGCTTGTTCACCAGTACAGAAGGGGAATAAGATTAGTTTAGTAAACTAGATCATTTAGATCGCTTTGTGTAAGGAAAATGGTCCATAGTCGATGATAATATTCATGTTGTCCCAACAACGTTCAACACAGAAATGACAGCAATTTTCTTGTTGTGTAGTTTCCGGCCGCAGGCCGGTTAGGATGGTCGGAATGCATTGTGCAGTTCCCTTCACCCTTTCTTTAATTCTTCGATGAAAATCGGTTGTTGAGGCAATCGTATTTCCTGTACAATTTAAATGAAAGACACGGGCGCCGCTGAAAACACATCGTTTTTTAGCCAATCACAACGATTATTCACGCAAACAAATTACTGGAGTACTCCATGCAAAGAATCTAGTACGCCCAATACGAATTACACCACGAAATGTTTTCTCACCTGAGACCGAAAAAGCGCAGTATTTCGTTGACTATTCAGTCGAATTGTGACCATAAACTTTCAGTCGTATTACAAAAGAAATAAATACACGGTGTATCGGTGTGTATGGTCAAGTTGTACCACAAAAAACTTATTTTAGGACTCCGCTACGCGTCGTCCTACAATCAGTTTTTTGTGGTACAACTTGACCACACACACCTCTACACCGTGTATTTATTTCTTAAGTATTGATTGGTTGATCGGTTTAGAAAATAATTAACCCTTTACACACATGCTATCCAAATGCAATATACAGCTTGATCTGCATGTAGACCCCCCTATGCGGATTTTTGGTGGTTATGATATCTTTGTAGAACTATATCAGTCCTTCAATTTGCCGGTTGTTTGCCATCTGGCGATGGGGGGCTTTATAGAGTTATCGGTCTTTGAATCCAAGATGGCCGCCAACGTTGAATATCTAACCAGGTAAATTTCAATTCGCAATTAATCAGGAAGTTTATGAGGTATTACGTCGTGCGATATGCCATTCTATTGATAATTGAGTACTCCTTATTTATTTGTAGGAATAAATTTCATATATTTAAAATGGCCGCAAAAATGACCACCGGAAGTGGAAAATGTGACACTTTTTCACTAATATCTTCTATATCAGTTTCTGCTGTTTGGAAATGATTGAGAATTGTAACTTTATTTTGTATTGTTTATATTAACTGATCATTGGGGCAATGAAAAAGAAATTATTTTGGTCCTAGGCCCTTCCGATCCCTCATAAATTTGACTTTACAGGAAGCGGTATAAAATTTTCACAATTGGGATTCTAGTCACATTTCAACAAGGAATGAGCAGAACTGTGTTATGTAAGTGAGACATACCATTACCCGTGAATATTCCAAGTCATTGGAACCAAAATTGTTACTTTGGATCAAAATGGCCGCCAAAATGGCCACCAAAATATGGAATATTGTAAATATATTGCCCCAGCGTTCACTGCAATTGCTTACAATCTGTGGTTGATGAAGTAAATTGGCTATTCTGCCTTATATCCATTGAAAACTAACATGTCTGATTCACCTTGGTTAAGTTTTAGTATTGTAACCACTGACATTACCAGAAATATTGGATTTTACTATCACACACTTGACATAAATATCGGCAAAAATTTACTTTTCATGTTTTGATAATTTTTATTAAAAGTAAACCGTAACTAACTTTGATATGAACGGTGTTTATCGTTTTGGTCTAATGTAAATGTGTCACACTAAGGTCATTATAGAGCAAATTGCTCAAGATGACTTCCAAAATGGCAACCAACTTGGGTAAAAAGTTCATTGTTCACATATATCCGGAACATTATTGTCTGCTGTTCCGAAAAGTTAGCAAATTGTAACTTACTTGGTTATTATGCATGTTAGGTAATCAACTGACAACTAAATATTATTGGCTGTCCCGGTTCCTTATGGGGCATGACAAATTCATTTTAAAGTTGCTTATGGAATTTTGCCGAAAACCTCTTTTGGGATTCTGGCCACTTTGAATCTTTGAAACGGAACTAAGATGAACCATAATCTGTGGTGACTATTCTGGCTATTTTGACTCATTAGGATAAAATTGATCACCTCGATACAAGAGGGAGGTCAATATGGTAGCCCGTGAGTTACTGCATGGTCATAGGTGAGGTGAATAGGTATACATGGAGTTATTTTATGATCATGAATGATGTGAACAGATATACAAGGAATGTCTATATGATCGTGAGTGGGGTGTCCATTGTGAGATGTATTTGTATACAAGTAGTGGCCGTATGGTAATGTGTGAGCTGAATATGTTTACATGGATTGACTGTATGGTTGTATGGTTATGTGTGGATGTACGGGTAACACGATGTGGCTGTACGGACAATGATATTGTGTGCGGATATAACGGGAGTAGCTACAATGTCATATATGTGTTGTTTATGTATATATGGAGTGACTATGGTCATGGGTGGGATGTATAGGTGTATATTTGGTGGCTGTATTGCCACATGTGGGTGACCATGTATACATCTGGTGTCTATGTGATCATGGGTGGGGTATATGGATAAATAGGGAGTGGTTGGATGAATATGTGTAATGTGTATAGGTGTACATGGACTGACAGCACGGTCATGAATATACATGCCTGAGTATATCTGGGTGGTCGTTGGCGAGCGTGTAGGTATATAGGGAGTGCCGTGGTGGTAATGGGTGGGATGTATATTTATATATGTCGTGGATGTATATTGTCATCGGTGGATGTATAGGTATACAGGGAGTAACTGTATGATCATGGATGGTGTGTATGAGTACACAGCGAGTGACTGAATTGTCATGTGTGGGGTGTATATAAAAGTCTGGAATGTATAATTGATCATGTGTGAGAAGTATTGGTACACCTGGAAGGACTTTATTGTCATTGGTGATGTGTATATGTATACCTGGAGTGACGCTATGGGCATGTTTGTGTTGCATATGTATATATCGAGTGGCTATATGACCATGGGTATGGTGAATAGGTATACAGGGAGTGACTGTGTGGCAATTAATGAAATGAATAGGTGTACAAGGAGTGAACGTGTGATCACCAATGTGGTGAATATGTATACACGGAGTGAAATGGGTCAGGTGTGGGAGTATACCTGGTGTGCATGTATGGTGACTCATTGTCATATGTTGTGTGTACGGGTTTACGCCATGTGGTTGTATGGTCATTGGGCATATATGTATTGCACGTGTGACTATATGACCATTGCTGAGGTGCATATGTATACCTGGAGTCACTCTATGGTTATGCGTGGGGTGTATATGCTTATCTTGAATGGCTATTTCGCAATTGGCGTGGCGAGTAGATATGCAGGGATTGACCGTATGACCAATGGTGATGTGAATATGTGTACCTGTAGTGACTGTATGTGAATACAGGGAGTGGCTATATGGTCATGGGTCAGGTGTAACAGTTTTACATGGTGTACATGTATGTTGACCCATGACTGTGTGGGGTGTATGGGTATACGCAAGTGGGGTTATATGACCATTGGTGAGGTGCATATGTATACATGGAGCGATGCAATGGTCATGGGTGGGGTGTATATGTATACCTTGAGTGGCTATTTGGCCATGGGTGTGGAACATAGGTTCACATGGATTGACTTTATGGCCAATGGTGAGGTCAATAGGTATACAATGATTGACTGTGTGATCATGAATGTGGTGAATATGTATACATATAGTGACGATACGTTCATTGGTCAGTTGTAGGAGGTATACCTGGTGTGCATGCATTAAATTGTTATTGACAGATGTATGGTCATGTGTGGTGTGCAGGGATATACACATGTATGGCTGTGTGGTTATGGGTGAGGTGTATGTTTATAAAGCGAGCGACTATATTGTCATATGTGTGTTGTTTATTTGTATTTGGAGTGACTGTATGGCCCTGGTGGGTTGTACATGTGTACCTTGGGTGGCTATCGCTTTCCACAATAACTCAATGATATGTTACTTGATATAGAGATCACACCAGAGAGTCCTCCTTGGTGGCATGTATGCACAATGGAGGAAATGTTAAACGATTTTCCTGACAATAGTTGATAAATGTTTATGCTAATGGGGAAGAGTAGCCACATATTATGGTCGGATGGTCCCTCTCAGTTCCGTTTCAAAGTTCTGCCCATTTATTTTCAAAAACTTGGCCAGAATCCCAAAAGACATTTTCGGCACAAAGGTACACTGCACATTTTAAAATTAAATGATCGTGCCTCATAATGTACAGTGCCAACCAGAATATAAAATTTAGTTGTCAATCGATTAACTAATGTGTATAATAACAAAGTTAGTCACACTTTGCTACCTTTTCGGAACAGCAGATAATTATTTTCCGGATATATGTGAAAATCAACTTTTTACCCAATTTAGTTGCCATTTTGGAAGCCACCTTGAGTAGTTTGGTCATTAAACACCTTTAATATTGTGACACATTTAAGATAGATAAAAACAATAAACACCTCTCATGCCAATGATAGTTACAGTTTACTTGCAAATAATGGTTCAAACATGAGAAGAGATTTTTTGCCGATATTTATGTCACGTTTGTGAGAGTGAAATCCAATATTTCTGGTAATGTCTTTTGTTACAATAGTTAGTAACAATGTTAGTATTCAAGGTGTAGAAGGCAGAATAGCCAATTTCATTCATCAACCACAAATTGTAAGCGATTCCAGGACACACTGGGGCAATATCTACCATTTTCCATATTTTGGCGGCCATTTTGGTGGCCATTTTGATCCAACTTTTGTTCCTATGAATTGAAGTATCCATGTATAATGGTATTCCTCACTTACATTCCACAGTTGTGCTCATTCTTTGTTGAAATTTGAACAGAAACCCAATTGTGATTTTTTGGTGAAATTTTATACCGCATTCTGTAAAATCAAACTTTTGAGGGAACGGATGGGGCTAGGACCCCAATAATTGCTTTTTTCATTACCCCAATGATTAGTTAATATAAAACTATAAAAAATAAGGTCACAATCCTCAACCAGTTCCAAACAGCAGAAACTGATCAAGAAGATATGAGTGAAAAATAGTCATATTTTCTACTTCCGGTGGCCATTTTGGCGGCCATTTTGAATATATGAAATTTATTTATACCTCTCAATAAGGACTACTCAACTATCAATAGAATAACATATCGCACGAGTTAATATCTCATAAACTGCCCGAGTGATTGCGAATTAAAATTTATCAAGTCAGATATTCAATTTTGACGGCCATCTTGGATTCAATGGCCTCGAAACATGTGAACATTGACTACCTATATGCATCCATGTGCTCATGGAATGTTATAGAAAACTGCCCTGGTCTATTTTCTCGTGGAAAATAATGAAAACATCGGTATTGTTCATAGTTTAATCACGTTATACATGCGTATGATCACACACTGTACTTTTTCAGATATATCTTCAAAATAAACGAAAAATCATATCATCGGTGTCACTTTAAGAAAAATATCGAGTCAGGTGCCCATTTGACGCCATCTACGCAGACACTTGTTATATTCAGTTCGAATGAAACTGAGTTTGAGAAGATACATACAGTTTTAGTATTAATTTTGAGAAAATATTTCCCCTACCCCCAATAAGGATTTTATCGCAAAAAAACACAGTAGTTTTATAAAAATCGCTATAAAATGAAAAAGCCCCCACGCCCGAGTGGCAAACAAGCAGAAAAATGTGTGAAATACATCTCTCTATCGGAAAAACATAGTCGGCTAAAATCCGCACAGGGGGGAGGGTGGCCATATGGTAGCTCAAGGTCTATAAGTTGAACATATTTCTTCTGATCTGCCTCCTATTTCTTACCTAGGTTTTTCTTAGCACGTTCTTCATCTGTATGGTTTTTGGTATTGTTTAATTAGCCATTTCACTCTTATGTTTACTTAGAATTCACCCAAGCTGCTATGACTCAAAACATTTTTCATCTGATCAACACCAAATTTGGTATATGAATTTATCACCCCTAAATACAGATCGAGTTCGAATATGGGTTTGATCCGATATATTTTAACAGAGTTATGACACTTTATAATTCAAGTAATTACTGCTGGGAATTTGAAGAGACGATATCTCACAGACCATGTGTGTTATTGAAATGAGTTAATTATCACTATGTACATTAGATATGGCATGCTATAAAGCCTGATAGTGGTACCACTGGCTGCAAATTTGTTTATAATAATGTCAAATTTATTGATGACTATCTGGTGGAGTTCTGTTTTCTGTGCAATATTAAGTTGAAACAGGTTCATTACATTAGTTAATGTACACACTATAGGACACCTATTCTAAAGTATTAAATTGGAACAGTCCATTGTTACTTTGTATGGATGTTTTACAGACATTGTTGTTTACAGACACTGTTGTCTTATCTTAGACAAAAATTAATCCACACATTCCTTAGTTCCATGATATGATGTCATTGAAAATGATTAACCCTCTCCACACATCATATGGTTTTGATGCTTTTCATTTGATCATTTTCCTATATTATGTCCAGGTTGATGGTGATCCACTTTTGATTTGCATGGATTTGGGATTAAAATTAAACCATTCCATAGACACATGTTATGCGATAAACAGATATAATATTATCCCTTTCACTTTGATCCAGGTTCAGTTTAAAGGGTTTCAATAAATCACCAATTGAATATACATCATTAGAGGAAATGTCTTTATTTTGAAATTCCCTCAATTGCATTTGGGTTCCAGGGTAATATTAATGGTGCTGGTATTCTTGAGACTGACTTATTGTATGGGTTTCTAAATTCAATGACATGCTTTTTATTGACTATTTTGTGTTTATCAGTTCATTAGTTTGGGTAAGATTAACCCCATTCTATCCGATTTGATAACTCAAATATTTCCATTGATTATGTATATACAGTTAGTTCTTGGCATAGTTGACGGGAACACACCCCTAACCTGCATAGTGAGGGTCATTTGATTTATTTGCTTAAAAATATTAACATCCTACACCAATCCTGTTGACACAAAGTGATAACTAAATATTTTTCACACGATCACTATATTAAGTGTGAATTGTTGAAACTCTTGCACTCATGAAAAGGTTGGTGTAAGGATTTATAAAATTTATAAAAATAGCTAATCGCTATCGCCAAGGTATGGGTTAAACATCTGCCATCATGATCGGCCTCTCGTTTCGAAATGGGGAAAGCAGTTGTCATTTCGGAAAACAAGACCATAAGAAAACAGCTGATATGTGTTTATCCCGAAATAACAGTTCGAGGGCTGTTCTCGTTTGTCGAGGACGATGCATTGATTCGTCAATTTCGTCGTGACTACTTTGGTGGTCATACCGAACAATTTACCGAGGAGGTCACCGAAATTGAGGAGCCCGACGGCGACGTTCCGGTGTCGGCCCTCAGTTCATTTGGATACAATTGTTGAGTTGACGATTTTATTTGACATTTATAGCAAAGTATATTTTACATATTATACACATTTGATATAATATAGTGCCACATAGATGTAATATAAATTCACATGTATATTACACCTATTTGACATTTATAGCAAAGTATATTTTACATGACTTCTCCTGTATTCAAACTTATATTTTACATGACTTCTCCTGTATTCATACACATTTGATATAATATAGTGCCACATAGATGTAATATAAATTCACATATATATTACACCTATTTCACATTTATAGTAAAGTACATTTTACATGACTTGTCCTGTATTCAAAGTATATTTTACATGACTTCTCCTGTATTCATACACATTTTATATAATATAGTGCCACATAGATGTAATATAAATTCACATATATATTACACCTCTATGGCACTATATTATATTAAATTCATATAGGATGTATATACTGTATAATGTCAAATAAAATCAACATCTAGTTTTGTGTTTTTGTTTTCGCAATGTTATGTTTAAAGAGTATTAAAAGTGATTACAATTAATACAAACATATATCAACCTTGTTTTCTAGTCAGATCAAGTTTCTGGCTGTATATTGAGATGCCAATAACAGATGTAAGATAATAGATATGATGCAAAGTTATTTTCATACCATTTTCCTTTTATTTGAAAATTTGAGTGTTTTCCATCTTTTTTGTTTCCGACCGACCGACCCAACTTTTCCAGAAAAAATTCTGCGAACCAACTAATAAAAAAAACAGTGGCCTAATAGGGGTAGAGATAGAGATTTAACTCTCCTTTATGCTGTTTGGTACTGGCATTATAATATTGATTTTTAGGCAGCCTGGGTTGGGGCAATGTTAAGGAAATGGGGAAGGAGTGTAGAGGGGGTGGAGTTTTTACCCCCCTACTTTGATCAAAATTTACACAGGTGAAAATTTCATGCCTGATACAACATTAGTTGTAGATTAGATGTTCATACCAAAAATAGGTTAGAATTGTTCTCATAGTTTGGTTTGATTTTCCAACATGTATGTTTTTAAATCAACAGTCCATATGTTCCTGCTTCAGGTAAAACTGTTGGACCGAATTGGCCACACATTTTAACTCTATGGGGGTGTCAGGTTGGTAATTTTCAAAAGTTTGAGAGCTTGAAGTACTGGTACCAGTTGTAAAATTCAACTTAAGAAGGATGTGCAAAAGGATTTTTGTGAACTTAGTACTGTGGTATGGTTGTCTTCTTTAAAAGGTAAGAGGTTGGAGATTTGTCAGTGGAATGGGGTGAAGGAGAAGATCACTCGATCTTTTCGACCATCCCGGGCGCTTCGCGCCCATCTACTCACTTTATTTGTCAGTGGTGTGCAATTAGAAATTTCAAGGTGAAGATCCCTGCTCATCTGAGAACCTCCAGCTATGTCCATGTTTAGAACTACTTGTCATAAGTGATTTTGTCAAGTACTGACTCTTGTAGTCTTCAGAGTCCCAGTCTTCTCAGTCTTTACAGTCTGGAGAGTGACACACAGTCATTGACTGTCTTGTATTATCCCCCGCCAAATTGAAAATTTGCGGGGGGATATAGGAATGGGTTCCATCCGTCCTTCTGTCTGTCCATCCCAAATTTGTAAAGAGTCATAACTTGAACAAATGTCAACAGATTTAAAAGATTTGAGGTATATGAGTTCACCTGACCATTACCTAGAATGTGTTTGCAAGCCAGGTCCGGCCGGATATTTTTACCGGAATTATTGGGCTTTGTTTATTTTGTTGTCGAATTTACCAAATAGCAAATATTATTATTATTATTATTATTATAGATACATTTAGAGCGCATTATACAATAAATTAGTTTCAATGCGCTTACAATACAAACATGGCACACATCCTAAAATAATAGTAAATAGCGAATGGATAAAAATTATATGCTAAGAACCTAACTGGAAAATACGCGTAAAATTTACTGAAGTGCTCTAAAACGCTTGACATGTTAAACATAAAATACAATCTCAAATATAAGACACTAGAAGGTGACCCGACTTCGTCCGGGCTTTGACCTTGAATTGTCCATTTTGAAGGTCAAGGTCAAGTGGGGTCACGATTTGACCAGTCCAAAACACTGCCCGGACAAACGTGCCCGTCGAAATCCATCCGGTTTTACCCGATTTGACCTTGAATTGATCATTTTGAAGGTCAAGGTCAGGTCGGGGTCACGATTTGACTCGTCCAAAACACCCAGTGGACAAAAGTAACCCTGTGTATAAAATTTCGTCGAAATCCCATCAAAATTGGCGATTTGACCTTGAATTGACCCGATTTCAAGGTCACGTCGCACGGGCAAATGGATATGTTTGTGAGACTCCCCATACGAAAGTACCCCCACATACCAAGTTTCATCGAAATCCCGTGATATTCGGGCGTTTGACCTTGAAATGACCCGATTTCAACGTCACGTTGCACGGGGAAATTAATAGGTATATGCCACTCCCCGGCCGAAGGTACCACCACATACCAAGTTTCATCGAAATCCCGTCATATTCTGGCGTTTGACCTTGAAATTACCAAATTTCAAGGTCAAGGTCACGTCGCACGGGCAAATTAATAGGCCTATGCCACTTCCTGGCCGAAAATACCCCCACATATCAAGTTTCATCGAAATCGGGTCGGCCGTTTTCGAGTTCATCGCGAACACACACACAGACAGATCTTCCAAAATATATAATAGACTAGAAGGTGACCCGACTTCGTCCGGGCTTTGACCTTGAATTGTCCATTTTGAAGGTCAAGTGGGGTCACGATTTGACCAGTCCAAAACACTGCCCGGACAAAAGTACCCGACAAACGTGCCCGTCGAAATCCATCCGGTTTTACCCAATTTACCTTGAATTGATCATTTTGAAGGTCAAGGTCAGGTCGGGGTCACGACTCGACCCGTCCAAAACACTCAGTGGACAAAAGTAACCCCACGTATCAAATTTCGTCGAAATCCGATCAAAATTGGCGATATGACCTTGAATTGACCCGATTTCAAGGTCAAGGTCACGTCGCACGGGCAAATGAATATGCTTATGAGACTCCCCATACGAAAGCACCCCCACATACCAAGTTTCATCGAAATCCCGTGATATTCGGGCGTTTGACCTTGAAATGACCCGATTTCAAGGTCACATCGCACAGGCAAATTAATAGGTTTATGCCACTCCCCGGCCGTAGGTACCCCACATACCAAGTTTCATCGAAATCCCGTGATATTCGGGCGTTTGACCTTGAAATTACCCGATTTCAAGGTCAAGGTGACGACGCACGGACAAATTAATATGCCTATGTTCGTCCCCGGCCGAAAATACCCCCACATACCAAGTTTCATCGAAAATCGGGTGGGCCGTTTTCGAGTTCATCGCGAACACACAGACAGACACACAGATCTTCCAAAATATATAATAGACTAGAAGGTGACCCGACTTCGTCCGAGCTTTGACCGTGAATTGACCATTTTGAAGGTCAAGGTCAGGTGGGGTCAAACACCAACACCCCAAAAATGGTGGAAATCGGCCCAGCGGATACCGGGAAATCGGCCCAGCGGATACCGAGATACCCTATGCATCAAATTTCGTCCGTAAAAATCCGCCAGTTTAACCCGATTTGATTTCCATTCAAGTATATAAACGCGCCTCATATACACACGCTCATTAATTATCAAGTTTCAACGTAAAGATAAATTACCATCGGTGCCCGAGATATCGCCAAGACGTCTGAAACAGTCAAATGCATCGGCCGGTTATAAAGCGTTAACGTGATCTAACGTTATGACCTCTAACGACGTCATAGAAGTTACGCATTGTTTTTATCCTGATCGAAGATAGTACCACTTCTTCTTGATAATTGAGGCAGATAACTAAAACGGATACATATACGCATTATATATCGTTGGAAAGAGGAAACACGAAAGATTCTCAGTGTCATTATTATGACTGGCATTTTATTATTCGCGCTGTTTCGAATCGATTTGTAAGCACCGAACTCAAATGAAATTCCCGTAACACAGCGTAAAAACAGATTTGACCTCGGCACGTGAAGAGTTGACCTCGGATCTGAAAATCAATCGGCCCATGTCACCCCCCGGCCGAAAATACCCGCACATACCAAGTTTCATCGAAATCGGGTCGGCCGTTTTCGAGTTCATCGATTACACACACACACACACACACACACGTTTGTTTACCATACGTAGCGAGGTACTTTCTTTAGAAATTGAAACAATACCGTCATAGCGAGGTACCTCGTTATTTCGTAAAATATTCAAATAAGGAGGGCACCTTTAACGAAATAACGGGAATTTTTGTAACGCATGCGTAGTAGCATTTCCGCCTAGTGCGGACGAAAAAATTTCAAAAATTTCACAAAATACAAATTTCCGTCCCCTTAAGAGAAAAAATTGTTAAAATAGTGAGGTACTTTTGGTTACTATATAAAGTACCTCGGAATGTCAGGTAAACCAACGCACACACACACAAACACACACACAGATCTTCCAAAATATATAATAGATGATTATGGACATCAACAAAAAAATGTAGAACTATAAGTTACTAAGGAATACAAAAGCGCATAACATTACAAATCGAAAAAATATTAAAAAGTTACTGGTAAATTGGGGGGGGGGGGGGGGGGGGGGGGTAACATGCTAGAAAATGCTAACAGCGAAAAATGGAGGTAAAACGGGTAACAAGCTAAACATAACATGAAAAGGGGGTAAAATAGGGAAAGATCGGGAACGAGTAAAATTGAAACGAAAAATATTGATGAGACTATGGTGCTTAATTAGTGATCCAAACAGTATAAAAGATATAATATTATCAACAAAGAGTATTTGCATTAGTATTTTTTTTTGGGTTAAACACATATGTACACGGGTTAAGTTCAGCTGGTGTTTTCCTTGGTCGATGCACATGACGTTAGCTTTCACCTGGTATAGCCTGGAACACCCTAGCTGACCAAGGCTACTTGCTAACTTGCTTACAGGACTTCTTCTTCTTCTTCGGTTGTGATTCCAGGTCATTTATTGCTTCTTGAAATAAGTATGCGCATGAGTTAGCTTTCACCTGGTATAGCCTGGAACACCCTAGCTGACCAAGGCTACTCGCTAACGCTACTGTTTTTTATTTGTATGTTGCAATTTGATGCAAAGACGGAAAAGGTGTGTTTTCAGTTCTCGCTTGAAAGCGGACAAAGAGTCACAACATCTAATTTTTAGCGGCAGTCTGTTCCAAACAGATGTAGCTACCTCCTGGAATGATCGGCGTCCATAGTTGTTATGAAGCTTTTGGACAGTTTTAATGTTCTGGTTGCAGGATATAGCGTGAGTCCGAGCTCCGACCTCTCGCGCATTGACGACAAATAGTTCTGCTATAAATGACGGATTTACGTGGCGGATAGAGTTATAGACAGTCGCTGCACATTTAAATAGACGACGTCACAGGGCTCATTTCCACAAATTTCAAAGATAATTGGTATATGAGTTCACTTGACCAGTATCTAGAACGAGTTCACAAACCAGGTCCGGCCGGATATTTTAAGCCGACTTGTTGGACTGTTTATTTTTTTGTGTGCAAATGGACGACGTCACAGGGCTCATTTCCACAAATGTCAACGGATTTCAAAGATTTTTGTTATTTGAGTTCACATGACCCGTATCTAGAACAAGTTCGCAAACCAGGTCTGTCCGGATATTTTCAGCAGAGTTATTGGACTTTGTATATGATTTTTGGTGCAAATGGACTAATTTACACAAATGTCAGTACCTAAAATGAGTTCGCAAGCTAAGCTTTTTGACAAAATCCCACCTCTTGTTTAGCAGATACTGAGGATGCAAACATTATTGACAATGCACTTCCCCAACAGCACAAGTCGGCGGGGGATACCGCCATCTGCGACTGCTTGTTTATTTGTGCTTATTCTCACAAATGGGCAAGGCAAGCGCAATGTGTGTGATTTTATTCACCATTATTGTGTTTCCAGGTTTGGTAGCCTGATTTTTTTGGGAATATATGTGTTTTTTGTCAAGAATTATATAAAAATCTACTGGATGGGGAATGGGGATACAGTATTGACATTTTAACAATGTTGAAAATCGGTCAGGGTTTGAATTTGGGATAGTCTCGGCTTATCATATTACATGAATGTTATATTTTGAAGAATAATGAAGGGATGATCTGTGACCCTTGTAATATATAATATTTTGTTTTAAATGTTCCGGACCCCTGTGCTTGAATGGTATTAAAGTAAGAATTCCTGAAAAAAAAAGCTTCAAATAGTCTGCTAATTTGTGATAGATGGATATGTGGCAGTCGTCTTCTCACACAATCAATGTTCAAATCTTTGCTCAAATTGAAGTGCGGATAACTTAAATTGAATACCAGTAGTTGTATTTTAAGACCCATATGGCTGGCTCTGGCACAAAGAGTTAAATGCAGGTACACATATCAGATATCATATATAAAGTGATGGGTGAAACTATAAGTAATAATTTGCTTGGTGCACAGATCTTGTCCAGAATGATGATTCTCCCTGTCTGATTTTGTACAGTTAGAAAAAATTGTAACATGCAAATATGCATGACTAGTTTGCACTTCACTATACAATAAGTCTAACTTGGCAATGTTTGTTCAGTCAGGATTAATTATATAATAATTGAAAATTGAGACAGACTTGCCTCTGTGTAGTTTAAAAATGTCACTGTTTAAAGGTTTGTTACCTTCAAGATTATCATGCTGTTCACTATAGCTTGCTCAAAATAGTTTGTATATCATTATTTCACAAATATTTGGCATGTTATGGATATATGTGAATATCCAGTATCTTCTCTGTTGCCTGTTGGGTTATCAATTTATCAGACTGTACTAATTCCCAATGACTTGAGACTGCACTAGGGTAATTTGGCTTTTATCTCACCAACACTGCTTCAATTCAATAAGCTGTGCCTTAGGTAATCCTATGCCCATGAATGTAGGTCTAAGAGGGCTTTTGAATAGGTTATTTCACAAAAGCTATTGAACATAATAATTGCTTTGTGTATTGACGCAGCATATGTTTCACATTTAGATCCATTTATCGATCTTTGTTAAGGGTAGAATTTCTATTCTATTCATTGTATGTCTGTAAATTCCTGTTAGTCAGCTACATGTAGGAAGATATTTGATGTAGGACTTTACAGCATGAATAAACCTGATATTGGATTAGCATTTAAAGCCATGTCGCTACAGAGATTGCCACCAACTCAATTTGCTCTCTCTTAGACATTTAATAATTTAATCATTGCCGGGAATGATTGTATTGTTTAATAACTAAACTATCAGCACCTGTCAAAATGACGATAATTATGGTATGTGTGAATGCTTATTCTAATTCATTCATTCAGACTCCAAGTTGGTAAATCCAATTTCAGCAACACTGATTGGTCAGTTGTCCATGCATATGAGAACATGTGTAGCTGGCGTAACAACAAATCATTTGATTTTATGCTGGCTAGATGCTTGCCCACCGATGAAAACATCTTAATCATTACGCGGTTCCGATCGTCCTTCTGTCCTATAGCGACAACAATGTAAGCAGTGGGAAATTGAAAGTAGACTTTTATGATTGAATGGCAGGCCGGCTTGATTTAAGACATTTGAGCCATATTACTTGAAATAAGATTTTCGAAGGACATCGGAATTATGACGTAATTGACAGCAAACATGATGTTGCAAAGAGCGAACTGTTTTTCTCTATACTGTGAAGTTCGAAGCCTTGACCACGGTGAATCTTGCTGCCAATGCAATGTCAAGTGTACTAGTAATGATGATCATGATGGAAGTGTAATACCTTGGTCATGAAAATTACATTTATTAATATAATTTTTAATATACATATTCGATGTCAAAAATATGAAATTTGAGTCGATGGATTTCGCAGATTCCTTTGGATAGGTCGTTTTTTTCTATTCGAAATATGGAACTATATCTTTATGGAGCGATGCACAATTTCTAGGAGAAAGTGATATAGTCCAGGAGATATTGGTCGACCTCTGCACCCCCCCCCCCCAGGACTTAACTTCACCCCACTAATTTTCTTCCTTAAAGTGACACAACAATCTTCCCCGGTATACCCCGATTGACTGAAGCAATAACATATATATATACGGCGGAATCCCGCAGATAACTATTTTTAGCCACAATTCCAATCCGCGCGATCCGATTGGTCGGCGATCTTTCGTCACCAATTTGATACGATTGTTTTGAGAATAATAACTCTCATTCTCAAGACCAAATAAATTAATTAAAACTTAATTAGTTAGAACGCATATTTGAGTTAGATTATCGGAGTTTTATCTCCGTGTATGTTGTGTTGAATGGGAATGTTGGGTCCTCACATATGAAATCAACGATTATTGCCTGGAAAACTTGTCAAAAACTCGGTTCGAATTGAAGTTCGTGTGATCAGATCAGGCTATGTTGCATGTTGACATTCTAATTGAATATTGTCAACAGCGGGAATTCTCATCCTGATGACCCAGGAGAGTGACTCAGGTCACAATTAATGGGAACTTTTGGAGAACCTATCGTTCAAACACGCAGATTTAAAAAAAACAGTGTGGGTAGATAGCGTCAGAAAAATGTACATGTATAAGCAAGTGCAATTTGACACTAAAATTTACATGTATGTCTTTGGACTGGACTGGCCGCAGTAGGCCTACACTAGTACAGGCCTTGCAGATTCAAATTGAACTAAAGTCTCCAACAGTGACCTGTAGTATTAAAATAACTAATTTCAAAATGTGTGGCCCAGTATTGTGGGATGCCAAATTGACATTTAATAAATAATTGAGCTTAATCGCAATAAGGAATCCCTTATTAGCGCAATAAGTAAAAATCTAATTGCCCTTAAGCACAATAAGAGTTTCCTTATTGCGTTTAAGCGCAATAAGGAATTTCCTTATTGGGCTTAAGTGCAATAAGAATATTCCTTATTGCGCTTAAGCGCAAATAAGGAATATTACATAAACTCCCTATAATTCCAATAGTGTAGTCCATGGTGCAATGGGTGGAGTTTATTGGTCACATGGTGACTGTCCACGTGTAGGCCTATTCAGATTCCATCAGATTCTATCCCTGTTAACAGGCAAATATAGGATAATTCTACTATTTTCTCATGAGGGAGATATTAATTGCACTTAAGCGCAATAAGGATGTATTGCGGTTAAGCGTATAATAAGGAATGTTCTTAATAAGATTCCTTTTTGCGCTTAAGCTCAATTATTTATTAAATGTCAATTTGGCATCCCATACAGTATTAGATATATTGGGAGGAGGGTAGATCATGCCATGAATCTCTACTCTTATGGGATGCCAAATTGACATTTAATAAATAATTGAGCTTATAAGCGCAATAAGGAATCTCTTATTGCGCTTAACGCTTAAGGAATATTCTTATTGCGCTTAAGCGCAATTAGATCTTCCCTTATGTGCTTAAGCGCAATAAGAACATTCCTTATTGCGCTTAAGCGCAATTACATCCTTATTGCGATTAAGCGCAATTATTATCTCCCTCATGAGATCACCCCTCTGCAAATAGTAGAATTAACATATATTGCCTGTTAACAGGGATAGATATTAATTGCACCATGGACTAAACCATTTGAATTATAGGGAGTTTATGTAATATTCCTTATTGCGCTTAAGCACAATTAGCTCTTATTGCGCTTAAGCGCAATAAGGAAATTCCTTATTGCGCTTAAGCGCAATACGAATGTTCCTTATTGCGCTTATGCGCAATAAGAATCTCTTATTGCGCTTAAGCGCAATAAGGAATCTCTTATTGCTCTTAAGCGCAATAAGGAATTTTCTTATTGCGCTTGATTCCTTATTGCGCTTAAGCTCAATTATTTATTAAATGTCAATTTGGCATCCCATATACTCTGGCTAATATGACTTTGGGGCATAGATTTGGGCCATAGCTATGGTCATATAGCAATAATGTGGTGTCACTGTATATGGGCTTGCTTACCTCATATGGTGTACTTATTGACTTAAATCGGGTGAAAAACCCTATTGTCATATTATCAGCATCCCTGTCCCAAAAATTGGTGTTTCATTCCGGGAGCTTTGATGTCTCACTCCTCGAGCTCTGGTAGTTTTATTAAATCAGCGGCTCTTGCACAGATCTATAGTATTTCCAGGTCATATACTGTAGCGCGAATATGGTGTCACTGAGGACCTGCTTCCCTAATATGGTGTACCTGTATATGTACTCGAAAATCAAAGTTGCCCCAACTAATACAGAAGTTAATACTACCACGAGTTGCCACAACTAAAACAGAAGGTAATGCTATTGCGAGTCTACCATTTCGATAAAGAACTTAGGCTTGCTCCCATGCAAACCAATGAAAACAAGAGGTGATATCATCTGATATGTCAATAAGAGCTAAGGTTGAGTTATGGATAAACCTATTTATTCACCAGGGATGTTTAGATACATACATGTATAACCATGAAATGCGCTTAAGATTAGGCAATTGATTGTGCGTAAGCAAAATTGATTGCGCTTAAGCACAAATAATTATGTTTTCAAGAACAAATCACTATGCTTAAGCACAATCGATTGCACTTAAGAGCAATGATTGCTCTTAAGCACAATGATAAGTTCAACTAATTGCACTTAAGCGCACTTCATTATTAAATGACAATTTGGCCTCCCAGATGCGAATGCCCGTATAAATCATATTCTACCAGTACAAAACCTCGGGAACTTTTTTAAGTATTGATAGAGAACCTTATAAAGCTGAAAAAATAACAAGGGGAATATATTTCTTTATTAATACCTGTCGCTTAATAGTTTATTCATAAGTAGGTGAAAGTGCCAACTCGAGATGACATTATTTAACAGACTTGATGGATGAGTTTGCTATGCGCACTTACAATCATGGAATTTCTGCAGGGTAATTAATTCAGTGTTTTTGTGATATCAGCTCACTAAAGCCACAAAAAGCATGCATTTTCGAGCTGGGACCACCCCATACTTTGAAGTTGATTATCGAGGAACAAATATAAACAAAGAAATATGTTCCCTGCCTTGTTTGTTCAATGTTATAAAGTTCATTATCAAAACATAACAAAATTCCCAAGTTTTGTACTGATGGAATAAGATCTCTACAGGCGCTAAGCAGAGTAAAGATTCATGACATGATCTAGGGGAGGGGGTTTCTTCATTTTCAACAAGATAGCTCCAGGCTGTTGACCCAACATTCAACAATAATTTGAACAAGGACTAAATCATGCCAGAAGCTCCCACAAAATTATTCATGATTGCCAATTACTCAATTAATAAATTCAATTGCAAGTCTATCACAGCTAGTGACAGTCAGTTGTGGTATTCAGTTATTAACAGACTTGTAATTATATTAAATTTAATTCATTAGTGAAAATTCATACATGTGTTAAGTACCTTATTAATAAATCATTTAAAATAAGTCTTCTTAAATATATCTCTTCATGCTATTGATGATGTCCATCCCTCTCATGGCAGACCCCAGACTCCTATACTGAATACTAATAACAAATAGGTGGTTTTTAGCTCACCTGAGACGAAGTCTCCGGTGGAGCTATAGTCATCACTCCTCGTCCGTCCGTCCGTCCGTCTGACCGTCCGTCCGTCCGTCAACAATCATCTTCTTCTCCAGTATCATAAGGCCAAATGAGTTCATATTTAGTGTGGATGTTCCCTGCTTGACTCAGACTCAGATTTGTTAAAATAAGGTCACTGAGTCAAATAGTTGCGAAGCTAGGGCCATAACTCTTTCCCGCCATAGTAATTCTTAAAACAACTTCTTTTCAAGAACAATCAGGCCTATTTAGCTTATATTTGGTATGGAAGGTCCTTGAGTGACTGGGGGTCAGATTTGTTCAAATGGGGTCACTGGGTCAAATAGGGGCAGAATCAGGGACATAACTCTCTTCTCCCTAGTAATTATTAGAATGACTTCTTCTCCAGAATCATCAGGCCGATTTAGCTAATATTTTGTATGGTGGGTCCTTGTGTGACTGGGGTTCAGATTTGTTCAAATGGGGTCAGTGTGTCAAATAGGGGCCGTGTCAGGAACATAACTTGAATTTTTTTTTTTTTTTTTTTTTTTTATAAATATTGTTAAATTTAAATCCTTGCTCAATTCAAAAAACAAATCACAATTCATTGATACAAAAATATTTTTTTCATTTTAACCCCTGATTTTTTGTATTTTTTTAGACACAAAACACCCCATTCCACCCCTTTCCCTCCTCACCCCTCTACACCCCTGTCCCCACTACCACCCCCCCCCCCCCCCAATCTGCGCCGCCCTGCACCCACTGCAGTCAAGAAAAAATTAATTAGAAAAACTGACACCTTGTAACATCCATAAAGTATGGTATTAGCCCCAGACAGAAAGAGTTAATAACAGTCATCAATTCAGATGTTATCTGGCTGGGTGACAGCTAGGTGTAAACAGTCATGCTCTGTGTGTATCATTAACATATCATATCAAAACAAAATGCTGTATGTCTGACATTTGCAGAATTAGGTCCCCAGAGGGTGAATTTAGTGATGCTACTCTGCACAGTAGGCTAGCATCACCAAATACACTATCCAGGGACCTCATTCTGCTTAGGCCTCATCTTCAGGGAAGTATACAGGTCTTAAATTGACATTTCTACTTACTTTTTCCCTTCTGTTCAGTTTCTATATTCCCTAATTTGCTGTCAGAAGATAAAATTGATAATTGAAGTGCCCAATGGGTGCACATCACCAATTAACTGGACAACTTCAATCTGTTCCTATGTCTCCCATGGCAGTTGAGGCCTAAGCATAATGAGGTCCACAGAGGGTGAATTTGGTGATGCTAGCCCACCTTACAGGATTGCAGCACTAAATTCACCCTTTAGTGACCTCATTCTGCAAAAGTCAGACACTATATTCAGGCTTGGCTGTTCCACTATTATATTCTTAACCACCACCTATCCAGTTGTACTCATTATACCCTGATTTGCAAAGAAAACTTGGGGGGGGGGGGTATATTGGATTGAATTTGTCTGTCAGTATGTCCTCCCGTCCATCCCTCTGTTGGGATGTTTCCATCCGTCCATCAATTTTGTTCTTCTCCACATACATATTAAAGACCGAAATGGTTTATATATTTTGACTCACATTCAGATTTGTTCAAATGAGTTCATCAGGTCATATAGGTGAGCACTGAGAAGCCAGGGCCATAACTCTTTCCCTCCATAGTAATTCTTCAGAAACCATCAGGCCTATTTAGCTTTTGGTATGGAGGGTCCTTTGGTGAGTGGGGTTCAGATTTGTACACGTGAGGTCATTTTTAGGAAACTTTTGAGGAAAATTAGTTTTCTTCAACTCTTAAAATCTACCGTTTGAAATTTCTAGATGAATAGATCTCATAGATGGGGATTCACATTTGTTCAAATAAGGGCAGAGATAAGAGTTTTAACTCTCAACCACCCACCCTACCTGTATGTATGCTGTTTGATACTGGTATAATAATATATAGATTCCTATTGATTTCTAAGCTACCTGGGTGGAGGCAATGAGGCTGTAGATTTGATTTTTCAACCAGTAACAGTCCACATTTTCCTACTTCGGGTTAAACTGTTCGACCGAAATCGCCACAAATGTTAACAGTATTTTGCTGATATTTAGTATGAAGGGTTCTTTGGTGTCTGGTATTGAAATTTATTCAGATGTGGTCACCAGGTTAAATAGGGTGGGACCAGGGACATAACTGTATGTCTCTATAGTCATTCTTAAATTGTCTTCTCAAGAGAGGTTGGACTATTTAGCTTACATATAGTATGGATGATCCATTAGTGACTGATATTCAGATTTGTTAACATCAGGTCAACCTGTTAAGAAATGACGGGGGCTATGGGGAGTTAACAATTTTGTGTTTAAAAAATCATTGAAATACCAAATTCATTAAAACATCTTCCTTGGAACTACCTAACTGATTAATCTGACATACATGTATGGTGTTTTGGGTCCATGGATAAATGGGCTTCAAACATGTCTAAATGGTTTTATAAAAAGGTGCTTGTGAGATTGGAAATTTCCAAAAATTGAGAAAGTTTGAGATGTCGGTTGTGAAATTCCAACCCAAGACTTGGGAGTCTGGAGCCCGGTCGGGAGGGGACTTGTTGAGCTGGAGGAGGGGGTGATCAGTAGTGAACAGTGGGCAATTTCATGGTGGATATTCACCTTGAAATTACCCACTGTATACTACTGAAGCCTCTCTAGCCACATATCGTGTTTAGATCTACTTTTTTCAAAGTGCTTATGAAAAGTTCTGACTATTGTGGTCTCCAGAGTCCCAGTCTCATCAGTCTTTGCAGTCTGGTGAGCGACCCCACAGTCTTTGACTGTCTTGTTCTGTTTACCAGCAGGTACCAGATAAGAAAATATGTATAGTGACAATGGAGTGAAATCTCCTGGAACTGTAAGATTTATCTCACAGTTTGTCATTGAGCATCAAATTGATTATTTTTTTGTCAAAATGACATATTTAGATATAATTCAGTCTCATACTTCTTGGTGAGCTGGGGTTATGGACAATATTTCAGCAGCAAAAATGTAATTATTTTCATATTTATAATAGTGTGAAATAACCATGGGTTCTATCCTATATTTTTTTATCTTGTACCCATGATTCACCTATGTTATTCAGGATTTATGGGAGGTGCTAGTATACCATCAGTAGTCAGAGTAATCAAAACTATGTGGTTCATTTATGAGACAAAATACCGAACCTGGAGGGTCGGAACTAAAACTAATTACAACAAAAATTGTCTATTTAGGAATAAAATCAATTAACCCTTTCATTATGGGAGCAGCATTCACCCTTCCATGATTGGAGCATTGGAAATATTGCAAAAAAAACCTGTGCTAATGCATTCTCTTATATATGGTAGTTTCCAGTAGGGATCCTAGAATATATTAGAGAATATATTACATTGGCCTAACAATATTTACCTTGACCTTGTAAGCCAGTGCATTCTCTTATATATGTGAGGCTACCTATGGTACCTGCAGATATAAGGGAATGCACTGGCACATGATTCAATGCTCCACTAGCGCAGCTCCCATCAAGAAATGGTTATATTATATATTTGAGTCTCCCAAGTTCTTCCAACTGCATATTTTGTAGATTTTATTTTCCTGCTTTACAGAAGAAATTTAATCATTTACAAATTTCCAAATTCACTAAAGATGGATTATCTCTTCCTCTAACATGTGTTGTATAGTTTACTGGATATAAAATAATAAAAATAAGCCGGAGATACCTGTCTGGAAATGTTACTATCAATTAATATTGATTTTAAATCAATATGTATTTTTTAATGCGAGAATTAAGTGGGATATATATTTGTTCCTATTTTTTTTAGAAAAAGTTCCAATAAACACGAGCCCTAAAATACTGGACATTGATTGTATGCTTATTATAATACTAATTGATAGAAGTGTTTCCAGACAGGGGTCTTCGATTCATATTTATTATGTTATACACAGGAAACTATAAAATACTTGTTATAGAAAGAGATAATGATTAATCCATCTGTAAGAGTAAGTGTTTTTCAAGTTGTGTGTCTTCAAGAATTGGAGTGTATCACACTGAGCCAAATTCAATATATGATGGTCAGGTATTTCAAAGACTAGAAACAAAATTAACAGCTTTTTCATAGTTTTAGTAATTTTCTGACTAGATTGTGTACAAAACATGATTTCTTATTAGTCTATGGTGAAGACAAAACTATTTTTGAACAAATTATGTGTTAGACTTACAAACTGTGAAGGGATTTCCAAACACATTGTGATGCTATCGTTTTACAATTGAAAGTGTTCTAAATAATTTTGCACATTTCATGACTGGAGCTTCCTGAAATTTAGCGAAAACACTGTACCAATGCATTCTCTTATATATGACAGTCTCCCATAGGCAGACTCACATATTTAAGAGAATTCATTGGCCTAACAACATTTATCTTGACCATGCAAGCCAGTGCATTCTTTTATATTTACAACCTGCCATATGGGAGACCATTATTTATGATTAATCCTTCCATAATTGGAGCTCCATGAAATATTTTGAAAACTTGTGCCAATGCATTCTCTTATATATGCGAATCTCCAATAGGATGCCTTGCATATATAAGAGAATGCATTAAGCTAACAATACTTATATTGAACTTCTAAGCCAGTGCAGTCTCTTATATTTAAGATTGTATATATGCGAGATTCATATATATAAAAGAATGCATAAGCATGACTGGTTGTTTTTTCTATTTGTTAAACAGACAAAAATGCCAAAAAATGGCATTTTTTGGAAAAGTATCAAGACTGAAGGAGTAATCTCAGTCATAAGTTAATTTTATTCAACAAAACACCAAAACAAAAAATGCCATGAGAAAAACAGGGTATATGGATTTAAATTTATTTCAATTTGCTCTGGAGGTGGGGGGGGTTAATATATATTCAGACACATATGATACTTTTTTACATTTTACCATTTCTGCGATTCACCCACCCCCGCAACCAATTTCTTTCCCTCTTTACAATTGTTTTCCCAAAGCATTTTTCAACACCCCTCCCCATCTGTCTGTCTGAATATATATGTGGAGATTCTATGAGGAAACAACTATTTTTTACCATCTTACCATCCGCCCAGAACATTAAACCTTTCTAAGGCTGAAGGGGTCACTCTCACCAAAAAAAGTGCTGAAGGGTACACATGGTTTGAAAATGTGCTGAAGGTTTGTGATCGCCACTAACACCGTTACTTAAACTGTGTTTCTGAAAGTCTGACGCCCATGAGCAGTTTGTTTTCAGTTCATTTTCTGTTCATTGGAACGTAATCAATTATTCTCTAACAGAAATCATGGCAGATACGAAATCTAAACGTCATTTAGAACGACATTTCAAACCCTGTATACCATTCAGCACATTTTCAAATCCTGTGTACCCTTCAGCACTTTTTTTGGTGAGAGTGACCCCTTCAGCCTTACTAAGTTAGATACATGTAGGTCTACCATTACATATAACGCTGTAAGGCAATAAAAACCAATTATGCTTTTAAAGCGTAATGGAGTTACGCTTAAGCATAATTAGCCATTACATGTTAGATTGATCTCCCATATAGTCTATATCTATATTTGCGAATGTCTGTCTGTCTGTCTGTCTGTCTGTCTGTGTTCAATAGAAATTCACAGGGGACCATCTAGATGATGCCAAAGGGGTCTACTAGGAGTAGCTTTTTACGAGAAAGATAATGGTCGGGGTTAGAATTTTCTAAAGTGACGCCGTTGTTGTCAGGGGCAGAAAAGGGGGAGGGGCAGAAAAAAAATTTGTCGCCGATTGCCACCAAACTTATATATAATCATCCCCATAATATGAGGAATCTAATGGCGTGGTTTAAATATTTCAAAAGTCGCGCCGTTCGCGTCAGGGGTGCCCGGAAGGGCGGGGGCAGATTTTTTTTCTGTCGCCGATTGCCACGAAACTTACATATAATCATCCCCATGATATGAAGAATCCAACGGTGTGGTTTAAATATGTCAAAAGTGGCGTCGTTTGAGTCAGGGATGAACGGAAGGGGAGAGGGGCACCAAAATTGATAAAACTACTTTTAGCGCCGATTTCCACCAAATTGATGTATATTCTTCTTCATGATACAAGAAATCTAATTGTGCGATTTAACAACGACAAATTGTTGTTTTTGGATGAGAGATTGGGAGGGGGTGGGCACTAAATTTGATAATAAGTCGCCGATTGCCACCACACTTATACAAAATCATCCCCATGGTATGAGGAGTCTAATGGTGTGGCTTTTATCAGTCAAATGTGGCCTCATTCGAGTCAGGGTTGCATTGAAAGGGACAGGGGCACCAAAATTGATGCACAATTTTTTTAGCGCCAATTTCCACCAAATTGATTCACGTTCTTATCCATGATACGAGGACTCTAATCGTGATAGTGGAGCTGTTTGGGTGAGAGATGGAGGGGGAGGGATTGGCACCAAATTTGATAAAACAAATTGTTTAGTCGCCGATTAGCACCAAACTTATGAACAATTATCTCCATGATATCAGGAGTGTAATCGTGTGGTTTAAGGATGTCACAAGTGGGGCCATTCGAGTCAGTGGTGTATAGAGATGAGAGGGACACAAAAAATTATATCTATATGTTTAGTGCCGATTTCCACCAGATTGATACATATTCTTCTCCGTGATACGAGGAATCTTATCGTGTGGTTTAGATACACCAAATTGGTGCCCTATGGGTGAGAGATATGGGGACCTTAAATTTGATACGAATTTGTATACTCGCCAATTTTCACCAATTTCATATATATGCATTTCTAATATCTAATGAGTCTTAGTGTGTGCAGCTTGAGTCCGAAATAGGGACGGGAGGGTCACCAAAACTGATACAAAATATTTTTAGTACCAATTACCATCAAATTCAGACACGTTCTTCTCAAATGATACAAGAAATAAAATCGTGCTGTCTGTCTGTCTTTTTGTCTGTCTGTGTGCGTTCTATATATAATTTCACGCGGTACAATCGAGATGGCACCAAGGCGTTCTAAGAGGGGTAACTTTTTACAAGGAAGATAATGGTGCAGGTTAAAATTTTCTAAAATGACGCTGTTGGTGGGAGGGGAAATTAAAAAAATATTGTGAAATTGTTTTATCGCTGATTTCCTCCAAACGAATACATAATCACCTTCGCAATATGGCGTTGTTCGAGTCAGCATTGCATCAACAATTGATTTAATAAACCAAATTCTACCAAATTCATACACGCTTTTCTCTAATGATATACCATGGATTAAATCACAATTGGTGTCGTTTGCGTCACGGATGGCGAGCGGATATGCACTATCATTGATAAGATTGCTATTCGCCGATATCCACATATAAGTTATATACAGTCACCAGGCCATCTCCATATCATTTTAAGTAGTTGGGCGTTCACGTTTCACAATCCCGACATATGGTGACCAACATAAGTCACTTGAACAATTATATCTTCTTAACAGTAATATTTATATGGGAATGGCAATCAAGGCATTTACACAATTAGCTAGCAAAAAGAGATAACTAGAAGAAGCATTAAACGTATATTTATCATTCTATTGAAGAGATACATATATTCGTGCAAACTGAGAGACCTCGAACCATCAGAGGATTTAGTCTGTTCCATTCAATACAGTTTCCACAAAAAGTTACAATTTGTCAAGAGATATGGAAGGCCTGTTCAAAAATAGTGGTCACAGTGTGCAGTCAAATATAGTTTCTTCTGATATACAAGAAAATGCAGTTAGTAGCACAAGACTATTCAGGATCCTACCAATACTGACATCTGACAAGGGTTTTAGAACAGACTCATCGACTGACATAAACTCAAAATCTCGCTCTGTGCACATGTAGCTGATATGTCTGCGCAGCAACATTTCGTTTAAACTAAGAATATTTAGCCAATATATATAGCACCATGAACATAGGAGCACCTGGAATTTCTTTGCAACATCTGTATCTTCATGGATATATGATAGCCAGGTGTCCTCGAGATCTTAGTCCAACCCACTAGATTGATTGATACATCTCTATATGTAAAACCCAATTATCATCTTTTATCGAACTAATGTGTTTATGATGTTCATGTATCATATTATAACGTCTAATGTATACGCTGTTCTAAATAAATAAATACTTCATTATTAGTGGAACGGATTAATCGCGATAAACAGAATGACAATTGACAAGGTGAGCCACTACTTATATTCCATGACTGTAATAATCATCTTTTGTGATGCTATTTGAATATACAATTTATGAGAAAACATATAACACTTTAAGCAAGAGCATTCTCTATTCCCAACAAATATCCACAGCATACATCAACCTGGGCAACGCCGGGTAACCCTGCTAGTACTTAATATATGCAATGACAATGTTGTTGTTTGAGCCATCCAAATGATTTTGGAGTATAAATATAAGCAGCAAGTGAAATAATTGAAAAATAATTTATTATATATGATAAACAAGCATAAATTATAAATAGTTAAGCAATAGTTCCTTGTTAGCATTGTTGAAAACATCCCATACTGTTGTTCCCCTCGCAGAGCAGATAGAAAACCGTCAATGTCACTGATATCAACAACCGACTATTCCAGGTGGTTCCATTCCAGTTGTTTTAACAAAGAAGGAGTGTTCGTATTGTGAGCTGCTAGTACGCAGAAGTTGGAACGATTCTGTGTTGTTACACACCTCCTTCTCCACCGGATTTTGACTGACACGTACAGTCCTCAAATTTTGTTGGCTGTAGCCTGTATTTGCCTTGTGTTTTAGATAATCAGGCTTAGGAAGTGCTGGGAGCAACCCCATGACTATTTTGTGGTATTTAACCAGTCGCTGTTCTTTCCTTCTGGGAGCTTTACCTCAGACAGCATGTCTGTGACTGATCCATCATCTCGTCTGTATATGTTCTTTTCTGTATCTGTTCTTTGAGTTTAAGAGAGATCTCGAGGTCAAGTGACCAATTTTGAATGGGGATTTCCATGCAAATCTGCAGAGCAAAATTTAGAGTTGCACATACTTCTGAGTGTGACTTGATGTAGTATTGAAAACAACAGGTATTTACAGGGACGCCAGAAGCATCAAAGGGCAAGGGGGCAAAACAACCAGGAGGGCACTTTTCGGGTACCCACTGGCCTCACCTGAGTCAGGCCAGCAAGGGGGGCAAGTGCCCCCGTATGTCCCCCTTCTCTGGCGTCCCTGGGTATTTATCTGGCGACTGGCGGGTCCAATTGGAACTTGTTCCATTATAAATTATAATGTTGGTGTATTTATTTTTGAATTTTATATTGATATTTCGAATCTGACAAATATAAGTTATGTAGGTCAAGTGATATGTAATTCCAGAAAAAAATTCTCAAAAATATATTTATAGCAAAATTTTATAATTTACGAAGCGGACCCACCAGATAAATACCTGTTGTCTAGTACCACATCAAGTCACACTCAGAAGTATGTGCAACTCTTTAACTTTTGCTCCGCAGATTTGCAAGGAAATCCCCATTCAAAATCCACCACGGCGGAAGACACACACTATTCGTTGCTCTTTCCAATTTTTCGTCATCTTCCCGCTTACGAAAACTTCTTATTTGATCGCATTTTGCCAATTTAAGCTCAATATATCTCAGTCTTTTTCTAACGATATCCTGACAGTGAAACCATGCTTGACAGAACACAGGGATATCCCCAATCTATTTATAGCATATCAGGCTGTATCAGGGGAGATAAACCATGCATGCAGTTTATAGAAGCGTTAGGAACAGGCAGTAAACAGCTGATTTCAACAACAACAACATGGTGGCGATTATTTTTGAGTCCCTTTAACTCATTGAGTGCCAGGTCTCCTGAGGGGAATCGATATCTGTACGCCAGGTCTCCTGGGGAAAAAGAACATTATTCACACTAACTACATATTTAGTTTGACTATTCAATATAGGACAGAATCGAATTGACAGCAGGCATTGCTAGTATAGGCCCTATCCATGACCTGCTTTTAAACTCCATGTCCGGTACTCGGGGGTCATCATAGGTCAAAAATTTCATGTTGCCATGGCAACGAGGACTTAAAATTGACACCGATTGACTGAAATCACAAAGTTGTTGTTTTGTGTGGCCATCTAAATAATTTATTCAGTGTAGTTTTAGACATTAATTTTGCTGGTGGAATAACATAGTAATTTAGATAGGATTGGGGGGGGGGGGGTAATCGGTGTGACTAAACGAATTTTGTGAATGGGATGACGTTTACAATGAACACTCTCCGAGAAAAGCAGATTATTAAATTGAAAACTATTTGGAAATGCATTGTTTCGTTCTTTTTGGCCTATAATATTCGCACTTGCCGCGGTGGGACGTATTTCCAGTTTGTACTGTATCTAGGTGACAATGCCACATATTAGTACATCGGATTAACCCGGTGACGATTATATCCGATTCAGCGCATCGACCCCCCCCCCCTTCCATACCAAATTTCAGTTCGATATCGTAAATAATGTAAGAGCAATATACTAACAAATTTTTTCTATAGAAATTCTCATTGTAATTTGGCGAACCCCTTAAGGTACAGAGTTTAATTGACATATTGTGTACGTTGTCGACATCAGCGTTCCTGTGTCGTTTGGTGTCAAACCAAGTTTACGATGGATCAGGGCATGCCCGACTTTATAGGAATCGACATTTACGCAATTAAAATCGGTTTCCAATTAACAGATATGTACGCTGTATCCGTTGACCTCTTAGAGAGTTTGAACTCTGCAAGTCTAAGTCACGCCCACAGATCACATCAATTTTCACCACCTGTTTTCATACGACTGTATCTCCTAAACGCCTCGACGTGCGGAGCTGCCCGATGCGTCATTTGAACGGAGACATGCTGGGCTATACCCCGATGTACAAGTTGAATCTGCGCATGCGCGTATATACAGACCCCCCCCCCACTTGAAAATTAAACAAACGCTTCTCCCAAAATGTGACTTGTAGTATGCAGGGTTCTAATCATGTGCAAACAGATTGAAATTGTGAGATTGGATTAGAAGGCAGAATGTTACAAACTGTGTGTGTTGGGCGACGAGATATCTCGTCGCCGGCGCTCAGATGGTGTTTTTTCGGGCGACGAGATATCTCGTCGCCGGCGCTCAATGAGTTAAGGTCTCCTCTAATTTTTTTCACTTGTTAACAAGAAAAAAAAGTGGCCGCAGAGACTCCAGACAAGATGGCGTCCATCATGATGGCCATTTTTTTTAAATGCACCAGGTCTCTTTGATCGCCATTATAGTAAAGATGATAGCACATGCGGTCTTGTTTTCTGCTCGATTCGTTATGCTAATATACAACCCTTACAAATTAGCAAAAAATCCGACACCAGAATCCAATATGGCGGCCAAGATGGCCGCCGAAATGTGAAAATATGCTATTTTTCTGACATGTTACCACCTTTCGTTTGTCTCTGTGGGAAAATGTTAGAATTTTTGCGTCATGTTATACATTTATCATATAGAGGAGTCATTGGCGAACACATGGGGACCATAATATGCATTCATTGCGGGATATTTTTGTCCGATATCACGTTTTCCCAAATGCCGGTATCATAGGTCAAAGCCGAATCTCCGTTAATAACGCGATGTTATGTTTCGAATCAATGAATGTTATTGCTATTATAACACCCATGCATATATATTTGCAGGAGATACTCGAGCTAGGATTCCTCTTATACCTGAGTTGAGGAATATTTACCCAAATCCAAGATGGCGGCCAAAATGGCCACCAGAAATAAAAAATCGCTGATTTTAACATCAGTGAGCATTATTGTCATGACAACTCCACACCTGCTTACTATTGTAAGTTGGGAACACTTAGGCGAAGAACTTTCCTTGTACCATATCCAAATAAAAGTCCCCCAAATCCAAAATGGCGCCCACAATGGCGGACAGATTTGGAAAAATCACCGAAATTCCCTCATATTCACATCATTGGGCATTATTGTCGAGACAACTGCATCCATGCGTACAGTTGAGTTGGAAATACTGAGGTGAAGTAATTACCTTACATCTCATGCAAGAAATGGTTTTCCAAATCAAAGATGGCGGCCAAAATGGCGACCGAAATTTGAAAACACGTCTACATTCCTTTACTTTCTTACGATGGGCGTTATTGTTTCGCGATTTCTATCCACCATTACATGTTGATATGGAATAGTGACATGAAGTATTCATTAGGGTTTGGCAATTGATACTCACAGCCAAGATAGCTGCTAAATTGGCGGCTAGAAATTGAAAAGAAATCGATATTTTCACATATTAATTTCAACTTTTTGTCAGAATATCGGTATGTATGGACGAAACTGTACATAAACCATCTACTAGTTCAACTTAAAGGTATCAAAACGCATAACATAGCTCGTATCCTTCTGGAAAGATGAAACACTACAATTAATATCGCGATGTGGCATTTCGAAATCAGTCTCCACTTAGCGCCGATAATGGCCGTAAGCGTAGGTGCGCTGAATAGTTATATCAGAACAATTACCTGATAACAGATTCTGATTTGCCACGTCACGTCCATAATTATCTGGACCAGCTTCCATTTCTTTGTCTGATAAATCTAGGTCGCTCACACCGACAAAGTATTCACGACTTACTGGGAGTAGGGTCCCTCTAATCATAACGTTTCAAACAATTCATTTTCCGGTGTCTAGCTTACAGAAGGTCATCTCTATGTATGTGTCTCATACCCCATGGGATAACGACATGTACACCTGGCGAACCAGTTAGCTAGTCACTTCTCAATAGATGGTTCGTCAACTCACAAACTCAGCGAACGCATTGGCATATGTGGACAACTTCGACAGTGTTTCGAAGGTTGCTAGCTGTATCATTCCCTTGGACAGATGTCTATCTGCTAAGGAGAAGACCCTAGTGTACAGACTACCCACACTTCTTGACCATTATCCGAAGCAAACTGTGTGACGCCCCGCAGTTGTCTCGTCGAATATCTCCCAGCAGAGAAGAACAATGCTCGCGGTGCTAGTTTGTGGACATGCGCCATGATAGTGGGAATGAAATGGGCCACTGTATACACCACCCCTACACCTGGTGCATGTTTAAGATATCGAATGTCATGCGTGTCGGTTTTATTTGGTGTGGTAAGGTTGTATTCCACATCCGTTTCGAAGCCTTTCTGATTCAACTACGTACACTTTTGTCTGGATAATAATATGCTAGCCTCCCTCAAAACAGTCGGATGGACTAAAGGATAATGTCTTTATAGCATGAATGTATGCGTGTTTTGTTATCCTTTCTCGGGGTTAGTGTCAGTATGTGGGTGGTATTATTCAAGAAAATGTCAGGAACTGTGGTGTATTTATTTCACTATGTATTTAAAGAACAATTTACAGTCTTGATGGCAATGGCTGTGGCCGTTGGGGAACGCGACCTTTATGATCATATAGCTTTATATATATATAACTTTAGAATATAGTAGTTAATGTCTCATGCATGAAAATGGTCGCATTGGTGATGTTACCAAGAAATCACTTGGTGTACCAACGTTTGTTGAACTGAATGCAAGAGCTCATCAACGTAACATTCCTCTGGATGTTCTTCGCGTTGAACATTTCACCCTTTTGTTGATGGCATGTGTACTTTCTTGAACCATACCACCCAGCGTGAGTATGACATATCAACCAACTATCAAAGGTATCGCCTTTAAGACTACACCCCAGTCTTGGTGGGGCTTATACAGCAGTAGCCAATGGCATACTCCTGGTCCAGTTGTTTAAGTACGGCTTCCAAACTGATGGGAACATACAATCTTAGCATACAAGGAAAGGAAAGCCACACATGAGATCCTGTCTGAATCTAAAACATAACAAAATAAGGGGCAGTGCAGTCATGGTCCAATTTCATTTCCACTATCATGACACATACCAACTAGCACCGTGTGTATTGTTATCATCTGCTTGGATCTGTTCGGTGAGACGATTTCTGGACGCCAACAAGCTTGTTCTTATGATCATGTTCAAGGAGTTTGGGTATATTATGCATTATGGTCTTCTACGCCTTAGCATAAATGCATCCGTCAAATGTCGGGCTTTCAACTCTCGAAGCCATATACAGAAGTTGTCCGGGTACGTCAGTGCATTAGATGAGTATGTGAATTGATGAACCATATATTGAGAAGTGGCTGTTTGGGAAGATCACCAGGTGTACACGTTGTTATCCCCATTAGGTCACCAAAGCTGACAATACGCAGATAGATAGGTCCTTCTGAAAGCTAGTATACGCATCGACCGAATACCTTTATAGTGTATCGCACAAGATGATGCATATACCCCATATGTAGCATCTTAATTATACCATAAGCTATACCACGAATGAAGCTCGCTAAGAATTCCAAGCGTTCGAAACCAACACGTGAGCTGGACACCGGCATATGTATTGTTTGAAACATTCCGATTAGTGGCACACTCCTACAAAGAAGAGTAGTGAACTGTTGTTGTGAGTGAGATAGATTAATCTGACGAAGAGACGGAAACGAGTCTAGATAATGCTGAATGTGGCAATTCAGAATAAGCTCAGGTACTGTTGTTTTGATTCTTGGAAGTCATAATATGACTATTCGGCGCACCTATATTCGGTTACGGCCAGTATGAGCCCTTAGTGGAGAATGGATTTTGAAATGCCACATTGCGATTGTGGGTTTTCATCCTTCCAAAAGGCTACGACTTACATTGGAACTAATATATGGCTTATATTATGTACCATTTCGTTTATACAAATCAATATTATGACAAAAAGTTGAAATATCGGCTTCTTTTCAATTTCTGCCCACCAGTTTGGCCGCCATATTGACTGTGGGTATCACTTGCCAAACCCTAATGGATAATTCATACATATCAACATGTAATAGTGGGTAGAAATCGCGAAACAATAACGCCCATCCTAAGAAAGTAAAGGAATGTAGGCGTGTTTTCAAATTTCGGTCGCCATTTTGGCCGTCATCTTTGATTTGGAAAACCATTTCTTGCATGAGATGTAAGGTAATTACTTCACCTCAGTATTTCCAACTCAACTCTACGCATGGATGCAGTTGTCTCGACAATAATGCCCAATGATGTGAATATGAGGGAATTTTGGTGATTTTTCCAAATCTGTCCGCCATTGTGGGCGCCATTTTGGATTTGGGGGACTTTTATTTGGATATGGTACAAGGAAAGTTCTTCACCTAAGTGTTCCCAACTTACAATAGTAAGCAGGTGTGGAGTTATCATGATAATAATGCTCACTGATGTTAAAATCAGCGATTTTCGGCGATTTTTTATTTCTGGTGGCCATTTTGGCCGCCATCTTGGATTTGGGTAAATATTCCTCAACTCAGATATAAGAGGAATCCTAGCTCGAGTATCTCCTGCAAATATATATGCATGGCTGTTGTTATAATAGCAATAACATTCATTGATTCGAAACATAACATCGCGTTATTAACGGAGATTCGGCTTTGACCTATGATACCGGCATTTGGGAAAACGTGATATCGGACAAAAATATCCCTCAATTAATGCATATTATGGTCCCCATGTGTTCGCCAATGACTCCTCTATATGATAAATGTATAACATGACGCAAAACTTCTAACATTTTCCCACAGAGACAAACGAAAGGTGGTAACATGTCAGAAAAATAGCATATTTTCACATTTCGGCGGCCATCTTGGCCGCCATATTGGATTCTGGTGTCGGATTTTTGGCTAATTTGTAAGGGTTGTATATTAGCATAACGAATCGAGCTGAAAACAAGACCGCATGTGCTATCATCTTTACTATAATGGCGATCAAAGAGACCTGGTGCATTTAAAAAAAATGGACGCCATGATGTCTGGAGTCTCTGCGGCCACTTTTTTTTCTTATAGGAGACCATAAGGAAGAAAATTAGTGGGGTGAAGTTAAGTCCTGGGGGGGGGGGGGGGGGGGTGGGTGCAGAGGTCGACCAATATCTCCTGGACTAATATGGAATGGCTTTAACTGTCAACCATTTCCAGTTCAGCAACACGTTGGCAGATTCTCATGTCTATAATATGATTTTTCGGTCTGTATGAATTAGAATGGGGATAAACATGCTGTGTGGTGTGATTTTGGGATGTTTATCGGTGGGTTTTCCGATGTAAAATATCCATTTTACCGGCTCCTGGCGTCGCTGTAAAACTGCATTTTCCATCGTAAAACCCACCGATAAACATACCAAAATCACACCACACAGCATGTTTATCCCCTAAATTTTAATTACTTCTGTAGATACTAGGTTATAATATAAGAAAATACAAGTTTCAACTAACAATTAAATTTCTACTGTTGTATCATCTGAAGTCTTCAGAGTGCCACCTTTCTTGCCAGAAAGCATTGACGTAAATTCATTAGGGATGTCATGACACATAATATGTCTTTAATACTACAACCATTTTAAATAGCCATCTGATCAGATCTGATTATCTTATATTAGTTACATATAATTTATGGAATTGTTTTATTATAACAATTGATAACTTGTCAATTATGAATTTCTGGGGTTGTCTCCTGCCACACCGAGCAAGCCACCTGCTTCTATAGTGAAGATGAATGAGCTATTCTGACAAACAGATATTGCTGTTTTCTCTTCTGTTTTTAACACTGCTATTTTTGGAAATTAATTCTTCAGTCAGATATCACTATGACCACTATGACCACAGGGTCATTTCAATCAAATTCTTGGAAACAACTTATGCAAACAATTTCATCATAATTACTTTTATTGTAAGGCATTCCATTAATGTCATGTTAACCAAAATAGTCTTTATGTTTATAACAGCAAACATAATACTGGCATCAATTAAGTACTGTGCTAAATTTTATAAGAAAAATAACACATGTAATGAAAACAAGAAAAAAGTTGCTATCAATACCAAGTTCATATGGACAGTTCTGTATATCAGAATGTGTAGAAAGCCATGACATTAAAGGCACGGGCGGCGTTAGTTGCAGAAATATTCATATTTTTTCAAATCGCCATCAACAGAAGGAATATTAAAATATATATAGTTTTGTTCATATGCCAAACATAATCAGCGCGTAAATAGTATATTGTCGTCAAGACGTACGATGGTGTACGTAAACAAGAGCCTGTTCGTGTTACAGACGTTTTTTTTTGCTTCTGTTTACATAACACAGCTCAATTCTATTGGTTAATCACACACAAATGATATAAACGCTCTTTATTATTTCCATATTAGGAAAACAGTAACAAATAACACTCTTTATGTTTACCATATCCGGATCTAAATAAAAGCCAGGTTCTGTAACGTTTTTTGCTTTTGTTTACATAACAAATTAAAAACATTTGACAATAACATACTGTTTATGCCCTATTTCTGATTGGTATATAAGAACAAAGTCTGTCTATATTTTACAATTCTTTCTGTTTATGGCAGTTTTTGACGGAGGTGAATATTTTAACAGCATACCCACTGCCAACGCCACCCGTATCTTTAATAGTCACTCTGATAAAGCCATTTTCCATAATATTAACAAAGCTACTGTGCATACCAATGTAATAATAAAACCAAATCTAAATTACTAGGACACAAACGACAGCTGTATATTGGATTAACTATGTTGTTTCAGCAGTGAAGTCACAACATACAGTAATATATTGTTTTTCTATTACAGACCGGGATTAAAATATCGTAAGAAGAAACCTCCAAAAGAAAGAGATGGTCTTTAGTAGCATTCTCTAGTTGTCTAGAGAACTCTTTGTGAACATTACTTTGAGATAGAATCCTAGAATGCATTCACTGGGCTCCTAGCCCTGAAGAGTGATGTTCAACAGGTCATTTAGATAATTCTACAGATCGAAAATATGGAAGTCGCTGAAAATTCAAATCATGTTCAACACCAGAACGAATGTGAAGCCCAACCATATACATTCATTATAACGAAACTGAAGACACAAAAGAATGGGCTGCTACTAATGTAATTCATTAAATCATTGTTTAATGCATTGTCATCAGATTGAATGTGTTACATATAGCCTTTGTGATTCCTGAAAGGTTTTGGGTGTATGACTTGCAAAGCTGCATATGTTGTGCTACGTCATTGAAGTGTTCTGATACAAATACCAATACACCAACTATTCTTAACTCCCTCTTCATTCAGAGAAAGGAACCAATGTTTGTCATAACCTCATTAACCCCTTTATATACTAATAGCTAATTGACAAGTAATTCCCTTAGGAAATGTTTAGATAATAAGTTCAACAAATGACCATAGTGGACTCCTGTTCTTGCTTTATCTGCCGTCTGTTAAGTTTTGCAGCAAACAAACCCCTGCTGATGAATCATAAAATGTTCCAATAAATACTTTTATAACTGAGTAGAAGAACCATTTATTGTAGAAAGGGTTAAGAAGGACAGCTCCTATATGCAAGCCTTGAAATAGGGTGTCTGTCATTTGAAGAATGAGGTCCCCAGAGGGTGAATTTAGTGATGCTAGCCCGCATAGCATCACCAAATTCACCCTCTGGGGACCTCATTCTGCCTACACCTCAGCAGAATGAGGTTCCCAGAGGGTGAATTTGGTGATGCTAGCCCACTATGCGGTGTAGCATCACTAAATTCACCCTCTGGGGACCTCATTCTGCAAATGACAGACACCCTATTTCAAGGCTTGCCTATATGTAGGCTATACACCAGTAATAACTATATCTGTGGACTTATTCTTTGATGAACCACATCAGACAATTTCCAAATGGGATACAGCATTTTAAATTCTTGGTTAGCACATTTATTACAATAATATGATATATAAAGAATATAAAAGAACATTATATTATAGCAGTTTAGTGCAGCCAAATTATCTTCAGTATCACATACATTATGTATTTCCGAACTCAAAATAACACATGGGTACCCCATAATTTGACCTTTTAAACAATTTGTTAAAATAGCAATGCATTTTGATGATATGGCATTGAGTTAGTCATAAATGACATTTCAGCACTATATATTGAACAATGTCGATATGTTTGGCACAATAGGAGTCATGGAAATAAATGTTTGAAAATCCTTGAGAATAAAAAACACCAGCATCTCGCTCACCAAATAAGCTAATATTTATTGTCCATTGTTTCAAGAAACATTTCTCAATTCATAATAGTAGTCATTGCCACAGAATTCCACTTAGCAAACACACAAACTTTGTTCATGAAATATATGAAGCAAAAATATCTTGATGGTGCCAGACAAAGTAAAAAGGTCAATACAAGGTCCCAGAAAATTAATTGGATCATGTTCTGTCACTATTGAGCCAGGGTTTCTTCTCCGGTATTATGAAACTGTTTTACCTAACCCAAACAACCTCCCAACCAAAAATTGTATGACAGTATGAAGTATTGGGTCTCCATCTTCATGTGCACAATTTTTCACGTTGAAATCAAAATAGCTACAGGAATCGAGAACATGACTGGAATGGGAGAAAATATAACTTGAAACTAATCTGAGTGTGAAGGAAAAAATATGCAAAACTGGAAATTATCACAGTCAAAAAAATTGTTCAGTATTGATGAGGCTTCATTATTCTGCCCAGTCTTATCACAAATTATTGACTGAACTATTTAATGAGTTATATCCATAGCTTCAGATTTAAAACTAATAACAATTATATTCTCCAAAAAATACAAATGGGTGAAATTTTTGTCATGTTAAAGAAACACACCTATATTTATTAGCCCTTGTTGCAGCTTTTTTAGATATACCGGCACATACTTGAACATTTCTAACAATTAGGATCAACTTCTCTAACATTTAGTATTATTAGATTGACTTAACATCACATAAATATTACCAGCAGTCATTTTCTTTCCATTTTCTTTATTCAACAAACGCGTATCACAGACAGGATTAATAACCACAAGTAACAAAATTTAACCTCATCACATGTCAAATCATTCAGCAATGACAACAGGCTCAGACTGCTGTGGTACTGTCACCTGTTGAGTTTCAGATGATGATGCTTCAGAAAAATCCTGCGTAACTGATTGTGGTGCCACCAGGCTTGTTGCCATGGGAACCATTGGTCTTGATGGAGGATGGGGCACATTGTCTAATTCCCACTTCAGGCAGGTAGCAACAGTTTCACGTCTTGATGGGTGTGCTGACATTGCCCTATCCTTTCTGTGCTGCAGGCTCAACATGAGAGCTTTATTGTTCAATGCATTTAATAACTCTCTATTAGGATGTCCATCTCCATACCCATACCGGTAGGTTGATATAGGCGCTCCATCAAATGATGACTTGGGCCTTTTTATAATGGTTTGCGCTACAGGTAATTTTCCTTTGTTGAAAGTGACCCGATATGATGATGTTAATGGTCGACTCTTGTGGACAGATTCTTTTTCTGGCATCCATGTGATAAAATCGGGCTTGTAATCAAAATTGTTATTTTCCAATCGTTTGCGACCCATGCCCTGAAAGATAATGTTGAGATAGTAAATTTACAAATATCATTTATCTCAACTTCTCAAGATACTGAGTCACAAACCAATAAATCAGCCCCCTCTTTACATCCTGCCCATATATTTAGAGGATAGTAGGCACATTGATAGAAAATAGATAGCATAACAAGAGCACTATGGAAGGCCAAAATCACCTTTAATAGCCATAGCTTAAGCATAAATTAATGGACCTATCCGTATATAGCCCACATATAGGCTACATGGTTACTGTTACTAAGCACCACAAGCCATCTCAATCTGACTACATATTCATTACTAACATGGCTTCTGATGAGAACGGACTGTGTTTTTAAACTCCATGTAACATGATAATATAATTCCTTTCTGACATTCACAATTTTCAAGATGCCTATGTGTGTATATGCATCTTGTAAAAGTGGCTGTCGTTAAATATAAACAAAAATAGAAACAGATTTGAACAAAAAAACAATAGTGATTTTTTGGCCATTTCCGATAACCAAAAAGATCGATGTTTACATTGAATCAAACTGTGTAACAGAAGCCATTATAACTTCAATATCAATAGAATATCTAATATCAAAGCTATGTTAATTGTTCACACCTTGATGAAATAAGCCAACCAGAGCTGTAAATGTTGTAATTAATCTATAATCCTTTTTTGTCAAAATAAATATAATGAATGATATCAGAGCCCCGGAGACATTAGAGGTGCCAAAAACTTTGTGACCGGACGCAAAGGATTATCAAATAGTGGTCTTTTTAAATTCCACATCCTATTTGGCGTCACTAAAGTACATTAAAGAAAATGCCGACTATCATGGAGTCAGTTACTTGTTGTCATGTGGCAACAATGGCACAAAGTTAACTCGTCCGAGTGTGGTCGTTGGCATTGTTTAATCCAGCATAAACAGTTGTCTTAGTTACTTTTTGGTTTAGGAAACCGAACTAAAAACACTACTGGATATTTGTATAGATATTGTTCGTCAAACGGACATGTTCCCCATGCACATTTTAACACCTTTATAGCTAAATAACAGATATTTGTCTCTCGTCGCTTGTGGTGTTTCCCATATCGCTAGGCAGACACATGTCGCATCAACAATTAAGCTATCGGCTCATTGGCTATAATTTAAAATGGGGCAGTACCTACGGATAGGTCCAATACTCATCTTAAGCATTAAAGGATTTATTCGGTCTAGAAACTACAAAACGCAATCGGAAATCCCTCCCTGTTGTGATTAAAATGATCCAAGTCCCATTCCGATCGCATAATAAATATCCGTAAAATAAATAAATAATACCACCACCGGTATTCGGAGATTTCTGTGACTAAACTACGAGTGACGTAGTTGTGGGAGAGCAAATTAAAAACACAGATTCGGAGCCGGAGTTTATTATGCTGACTACGATGACGTAATCGTAAGTCAGCCGATACTAAAATGCGGAGAAGTAGGTGTGCGTGTGGTGTATAGATTACGTCGCTATTCAATGTGTTATCTAATTAATAAAGATAGTGTGGCCGCTTTGGCCATTTATCTGGAATAGAAGACAATAACTATGTGAATAAAGTAATTAGTAGCGCCTAGAATGGTTGTTTTTGTAGCCATTAATAACATGCCGCCACGTGTATTCACTCGGTGATTTGTAATCACTCAGTGACTATTCATCAGTGTCAGTCGCGAACTTGTTTGCACTGTAAAATGCCCCAAAGTGAATAGAAAGGGCGACGGAGGATCCCATTCACCTGGCCATACATAAGAAGCGCCCAAATGTTATATAAACACTGGGCTGAATAATGTTAACTCTATTTAGGCGCTTTTGTTTTTATTGTTTGTTTTGTGTTTTGTGTTTTTTTTTTTACTTTCGATATAAATATCCCGAGTAGATGTAGTGTGTTCGGTTGTGGGCGGGCTCGGCTCAGTAGCGATCCATTATTAAGTACCTCCAAAAAGACAACACAGTGCCTAATTTAGAACGCTCTTTATTGTCAACCGCTTTTGGGAGACGGAAGCATGGACGCTATTTATATTTAAATGTCACAATACCACATACAAAATCACCCATGACATATCGAAATAGAGCACGTTCATAATTGAGAACGCTCTGTATTTCTATACCGCGACGAAAACATGGACGCTCTTTATTAGAGGCAATCATTGGATTTTTTCTAGGCCAACAATTAAAAAAAAAAAATCTCTAGAAAGTCAATATCTGCCATCAAAACGTAAAATATAACGGAAAAAAAACGAACAACAAACACAAACTGAAAAACAATGCCAGACTAGCCTTCAATTAAAAAAAATGTAGTTATGCCAAACTGCAGCCTAATTAATAATTATTGTAGTTTTGAGTCTGTTGTGTATTCGAGTGAATTATTTTGTTTACGCACTTATCGATCTTGACAGGAAGGATTTTAGCAAGCTGTTCAGTCGTGCACTTCTCCACCTTTTTAATCACACCTCATTTGTGTTTAATTGTACTCCTATAGCACACAACGGGATGACACTGGTGTGTAAACTAGCTTCCGAAATTGGTACCATACAACGAAGAAGAAGCTATATGGCCTAACTTGTATTCTTTCAGAAACAGTTAAATTAATTTCGCACGAAATTCCGCTCGCTCATTCTGCATAAATTAATCTCATTTCACACAACTTTTATCGCCTCAAAGTGCATTTTAGACATCATTATTCGTTATATAATCCAACATTATGGCAAATCCAGTTCATAATTCAGCCCATTCAAACAGTTTTATTCCATGATCGCTATTTATCGTAAAGGCCTAGGTAATTAACCGGCGACTGCAATATTTTATACGTAATTTATCAACTCGTTACGCGATTGGCAGAATTATTTCAAGCTCCACCCACCACTGTCACCGGTAAGTGTCGATGCAGATGATCGGTCATGTGACCGCGTTATGATCATGTGATTGCACTCAACGTGATTTACACTTCGGATATTTCCGCGATTTTTTAAATATCATAATAATAATGAAAGTGTCAATGACACTGTAGCTCAACTTAGGTAGGGGAATAATTTAATGGTTGACAGTATATAGGAAAGGAAAGGTGCTAATTGCAATGTCTGACCTGTGCCAAAGGATTTAGTCATGCAAAGAGTAAAATCCAAGATGGCTGCTGGCGGCCATGTTTTTTGGCCAATTGACCCCAAAGGACTCGCTCCCATCTACATGTCATTGTTAACTTCCATGACAAATTTCATGAAGATCTGACAAAAGGTACGACCTGTAGCCCGCGCCAAAGGATTTAGTCATGTAAAGAGTAAAATCCCAGATGGCTGCTGACGGCCATGTTTTTCGGCCGAACGACACCAAAATGACTAGTTCCCATCTACATGTCATTGTTAACATCCATGAAAAATTTCATGAAGTTCCAACCAAAGCTACAACCTGTAGCCCGCGAGGTTGTAGCTCGCGCCAAAGGATTTAGTCATGCAAAGAGTAAAATCCAAGATGGCTGCTGGCGGCCATGTTTTTTGGCCGAATGACCCCAAAATCACTCGTTCCCATCTACATGTCAATATTAACATCCATGACAAATTTCATGATGATCAGACGAATAGTACGTCCTGTAGCCCGCGCCAATGGATTGAATTTTGAAATCCAAGATGGCCGCCAGCAGCCATGTTTTTTTGCCGAATGACCCCAAAATGACTCGTTCCCATCTACATGTCAATGGCAACGTTCATGACAAATTTCATAAACAGACAAAAGGTACGACCTGTAGCCTGCGCCAAAGGATTTAGTCATGTAAAGAGTAAAATCCAAGATGGCTGCTGACGGCCATGTTTTTCGGTCGAATGACACCAAAATGACTCGTTCCCATCTACATGTCTTTGTTAACATCCATGAAAAATTTCATGAAGTTCCGACCAAAGCTACAACCTGTAGCCCGCGCCAAAGGATTTAGTCATGCAAAGAGTAAAATCCAAGATGGCTGCTGGCGGCCATGTTTTTTGGCCGAACGACCCCAAAATCACTCGTTCCAATCTACATGTCAATATTAACATCCATGACAAATTTCATGATGATCAGACGAACAGTACGACCTGTAGCCTGCGCCAATGCATTGAATTTTGAAATCCAAGATGGTTGCCAGCGGCCATGTTTTTTGGCCGAATGACACCAAAATGACTCGTTCCCATCTACATGTCAATGTCAACTTTCATGACAAATTTCATAAAGATCAGAACAAAGGTACGACCTGCAGCCTGCGCCAAAGGAAATTGTTGACAGGCACACAAACACACACACGGACGCCAAACCATGGCAATAGCTCAAACTTACAAAGTAAGTTGAGCTAAAAATACTATCTGCTCGATTTTGAATTTTCTTGGCGAAATGGGTTTGTTAGACATATATGATATATTAGTAGTATTATGACGATAATTTTTTTTTGACAGACTAATTCCTTTAAGCATAATTGAATTACACTCAAGCGTAAATGGCTGAATTATACTTAAAGGTAATCAATACGATCAGACAGTCCCCATATCATCAAGTTACAACAGCAACAACATTTCTTCAAAATACACTTTAGTTATCAGAATTGATTAATAACAACAAAAAAACCACTGTCACCTATGGTCTAAAATTCCCCAAAACATGTTATTTATCAACATGTTGTTCAACGAAATATGGCCGTATTATCACTTGATTATCACCAAATTTGTCCGTATTACCACTTGATTTTAGAGTTATCCATCTTCATCAGCAATTTTGACCTTGACAAACTTTTTCCAGTCCACAAGTAAGTACATATCTCGAGAAATAACAAATTTCAAAAATCTATATCTGATCACTCTGAGCTTTGATGGGTGGGTTCCTCGACTCAAATCAAATATTTGTTTAGCCCGAAGCCAAAGAAATAGTAATTTTTGAGCTTTAATTTGATTATACATCTTTTAAGTGTAACCTTGGGTTTTCAACTTTTCTTTCCTTGGATAAAATGATATCATCTATAATTGTATCATTGTGGGCGGTGCCTGACCTAAATGCCCTTGAAGAATTATTTTGACTCATTGACTGAGATATGTCAAAGGTTTCACCCATTTCAACCTGAGGGGTGTTTTTATAGAGGGTATCTGAAGCGTAATACATCATAACATGAAATTGAATGAATTATGCTCATTACAATGCGTAATTCAATTATGCTCAAGCGTAATTCTATTCTATTCTAAATTATGCTTAAGAATAATATAGTTACGATTAAGTGTAATTAATTATGTTTTAATTAGTGTAATTAGGTAACTAATGTGAATTTGGATTTCACATAGAGCACTACCACAGTGGCATAATACTATGGGAGGCCAAATTCACATTTATTGTCCCCCGAAAAAATTATTTTTGGGAGACTATTGTAATCAGCCCCGTCCGTCTGGAGTTATAACTCCAGTAATGATCATCCGATTTGATTGAAACTTCGTATGTAGGTGTCTCCACCAATAACACAGGTGCTCTGCAATTCTGTATGAATTTCTGGATGATATCTCAAGTTTGGATCCTTTAATCAGGTCAGGCACATCCTGAATTCCACTATTATAGCGATATTCCACTATTATAGTGGTATTTGACCATTACCGTTTTGTTAATTTGATAAAAGAGGGATAATCCAAAATCATATTTGCCACAAATATTATTCAAATCAGATCGCACTAACTTGATACCATGCATATAGTTTGTCCAGGAGAATTATTAATCATGACGGCACACGATAAGCAACTCAATTAGCATGCAATTAGTTGAAATATTGTTATGAAGGAGTGATTGAGTCATCCTGCTATTGTCATTTAGAACGGGATATATTAGCAATAGTATAATATTATTGAATATCAAAGCTGGTGCAAGAGATTGCACAACAAATTTTGTTGGAAGACTGTTCATTCGCTGCGATATTGTTATGAGTGACATTTGGCTGTGCACTGGTATGCACCGTCTTCTATTCCCGACGCAAATAAAGGAAACATGAATATGTTATAGTCAAATATCACTATAATAGTGGAATATCGCTATAATAGTGGAATTCAGGATGTGCCTGACCTGTTAATTGCAAATAGGTGGATCAGTCGTATCAAGATACAGGTTGAGTTCGAATTTGAGTTTGATCCAATGATTTTTCCCAGAGTTATGGGCCTTTCGACTTTGAAAAACATTTTTTATAATTTTCTGTATGAGGGTATTATATACTCCTCCTACAGTTTTGATTGTAGATATTTTAAACTTCAGAGTATTGTTACCCACATATTGGAGATGTGCAACATGTATATAGATGACGGAAAATTATTTTTTTACGGAATCATTAACCCTTTCGACTTAGAACATTTCAACTTTTTTTTTATTTCTTTAACAAAGCAGCATCGACTTGCCACGTTATCAGGGGGACACTGTGGTCAGCCGACCTTTTATTAATAATTGCACTTCGCTTCAGCACATTTCAATCGCACTTAAAAAAACAATTGTGCTTCAACACTTTTGAATTGCGCTGAAGTGAAATTATCTTTCCATACATGGCTAAACTGCTCCAGTTAATTAATGAAACAATCCCACTGTATGGTAGACCACATTTAATAAATAATTGCGCTGAAGTGCAATTATTGGGTGTCACATATGATAATGGATTGATGATATGGAATAATCTACATACACTTATTCAGGGGTGTAAGCTTTTAGCAATAATTGCGCTTCAATGTATGTGTTAAACATCTGTCGATCGTGATAGGCCTCTCATTCTGTTTCATGCAAAGTGACGGTATCTACATTCAGAGCATGTTACAAATAACATATACCAGCCTATATGAAAAATTTACAGATTGTTGCTATTTTCACCCCCGACACATATTTTAACCATGATCGATTAGCTGTTTGATGAAAGTTTTATTACTGTTTTGTGAAAACTAAAGAAAATCACATAATTTTTGACATACCGTAACCATGCTAAGTTGATATATTTCTTAATCGGGGTTCCCTTTGTCTGTAAGTCGGCAAACATATCACAAACAACCCACTTTAGATGATTCATGAACAGATAGTTCACATACCGTAATTAAAAACCCACTTGCCAAATGATTTTTTTTTTTGCCAAATGATGGTTATGGAAATAAGCTACTTTATGCCGCGGGAGTGACACGAGTGAAATTTAGTCATGCATAATGCATGAGATGTAAAGATCTAATTACGCATTCATACATAGCTTTCAGTGATTGTCCAATGAGAATGCTTATGACAAATTGTTTGACGTCATTTGTGAGACCGCATGGTTCACTCGCGTCAGCCGCTTGTACACACAGGCCAGGCGTTATTTCTGAAAAGTTTGAATTCGGAAAACCCACCCATCCCGTTCTTAAGCGAGTTTAAAGTTTCAAGGTGGAAGTCTCTAGGTCTAGATACAACCTCTGCATCAATAGTGGATAAACTACAAATATTGAATTAGGATAGACATTTTTATGCACACGTATGACAATTGTTAATGTTATTCACCATTATTCATTGACATCATTGTCATTTTGGGCGCTATAGGACCACACCTGTATCGGTAGGACTATAAATATGTTCGGTTATTTCTAATTTGTGTCTGTATCAGACTTTTGAGCCATCATATAGCAATAAACCATATGAAACAGACTTGATAGTTGTGGTCCCTCCAATAAACAAGCAAACTGGGACATAGGATAGAAATCACAAGGCCAGTTGGTATAACATCATTCCATTGGTAAATTTGGCAAGAGGCAGTGCGAACCCTGCTGCCATGAGTATGTGGCAAAGATCAAAGACCCCACTCACCCAGCTGTGGCCTTTGATGATAAACCGAGTGTCATAATTATTCTCCAATTCACGTTGTGATAACATGTTCCAAACAGATCATTTTGACTGAGATGTGCTAACCCTTGGGATCCCAGCGTTTTGCAACATGTTTCTGACTATATGTTGGTGTTTAAAGCATTGGGATGTCTGCTCACTGTTGACCGCAATAACTGGTCATGCAATTTTCATACAAAATTCTTAAAGCGATGTGAAACACTCTGGTAGGGTGATCAAATAGAAATTGGGAATAATCTTGCTCAAAGTAGTTATGAATATTAATCCAAATTGTGATATGTTAATTAAATTCAATGACTCTCGATGGCGAAATATTTTGTGTTAGATTATGGCCGATAGTAGCGTCCCGAATCGAGATGTAAATATTTACAATTGGGCTAGTTCAGACAATTTTCTATGGAGTGGTATGGTCGAATTCTTTTTCCGCTGGCAGCCATCTTGGGTTTTACTCTTTGTATGACTAAATCCTTTGGCACGGGCTACAGGTAGTACATTTGGTTGGATCATTATGAAATTTGTCATGGCTGTTGACATTGACATGTAGATGGAAACAAGTCATTTTGGGGTCATTCGATCATAAAACATGGCCAATAGCAGCCATCTTGGATTTTACTCTTTGCATGACTAAATGGTTTGGCACGGGCTACAAGTCATACCTTTGGTCAGATCATTATGAAATTTGTCATGGCTGTTGACATTGTCATGCAGAAGGAAAACGAGTAATTTTGGTGCCATTCAGAAAAAAAACAAGGACGTCAGAAGCCATATTGGATTTCAAAATTCAATCCATTAGCACGGGCTACAGACCAGAGTGTTCGTCTGATCATCATGAAATTTGACGTGAATGTTAATATTGACATGTAGATGGGAACAAATCATTTTGGGGGTCATTCGACCATTAAAACATGGCCGCCAACAGCCAACATGGATTTTACCCTTTGCATGACTAAATCCTTTGGCATGGGCTACATGTCGTACCTTTGGTCGGATCATCATGAAATTTGTCATGGATGTTAACATTGAAATGTAGATGGGAACGAGTCATTTTGGGATCATTCAGCTATTAAACATGGCTGTTTGGAAATTACTCTTTGCAGGACTAAATGCTTGGGCACAACCTTAATTCAGACCACATCCCTCATCTGATAATCACCATACTTCATATGGATCATCAGGGTGACATCTAGATGGGAGCCATCAATGTTTTTCAAATTTTGTTGAAAAACATTGCCACCAGTGGCCATCTTGGATTTTTCTCTTTGTATGACTAAATCCTTTGGTACACCCTGCAGGGTACACCCTACTTGTTAAATCATCACTAAACTTCACATTTCTGAATGACAATACGATGGGAGTGATCTAATTTTTCCGAATTTCATTAAAAAACTTACCACTGGCAGCCATTTGGGATTTTACTCTTTGCACACCATACAGTCCACTTCCCTCATGCGATCATCACCAAACTTCATATTGATCTTGATATTGATTTACTAGATTGGAGCTATCAAATGTTTTTGAATTTCATTGGAAAACATTGACAGCAGCCATCTTGGATTTGACTTTATATATATCTCTTCATGTTGATATCTGGTATTACTGAGACATTTCAACTTTCCGCATTCCTTATTGGTCCATTGACTGTACACATGAAATTATCCCCTCTCCAAGTTGAGCTATAGTGTCATTGACACTTTCATTCTAAAAGCCGATTTCAAGACTACAAGCAGATTTTTGTGAATAAAATATAGATAAAACTGAAGTTTGGGTATATTATTTGTCTACATAAAGGCATAATAATTATATATAATGGCACAAGTGTGTGAACTCTTTAACATTATTGCACGAGTTTGTTGCAACGCAATGGTAAAATGAGAACCGTAGGACAAATGTTACAATTGTGCTTTTTATGTTCACTGCACAATCTGAAAATAGTAGCTTGTAGTATGCTGAACTTTTAAGTGATATTGCTTTTGTAAACATACACTCAGATTCATACTGATACTTTTTATATGTGGGTATGTAGTTTACTCCAGACTGTATTTAAGTCTATATTGTAGCATTTATTCTAGCGATAGCAGATGAGTATAAAATGGGCATGCAATATTGAAGAACACAAAGGAAAAATTAGGTTACTCACCTGTCCAAAATATAATGCATCAGAAGTGAATGCATGTCTGTTGTCATGGTTAGAGAACACATGCTTTGCAGATGGTTGCTGAAAGAAGATACATTATGTGAGTTAATTTATTGTACCTGTATATATGTATCTAATTTATTGCACATCTTGAAACAATGTATTCAGAGTAATCAAACAAGTATGTGCTCAGAGGACCTTCACTTTATGCTATCCAGCAATAACAGCAAATAGAACAGAATAATAAATAAATAAGATAATCCAAAAATGAGATTATCATTATCAAACCACTAAGAACAATGTGGTTCACAGAAAACCAAAGTTTACTTTGTAATATTATATTCATTCGGTAAGTTTCAAAATACAGGCAAACACACATGTAAATTAGATTAGCTACAGTACCTTAATGATATTTATATTCGCGCAGAACTATTTTCACACACCAATGGGTGCGCAAATTTAAAATTCAGCGAAAAATAGTATGACTCCTGAGTTTATACCAAACCATGGTGAACTGAGGGCTATGTTGTTGAGTAGCATACAGAAGGTTACACCGATTAGAAAATTATGCCTGCTGGCTTGTATGCCTATATTTACATGCGGACAAACAACATCAAAATACTGTTTATAATACGCATACTAGTATGTATGACATACTAGTACTAGTACATGTACTAGTATCATGAATTCCCGAAAATCCAACAAAACAGTATGTTTATCTCCTAAATAATATTTTGTAACCACACATTTTAGAAGCCCACCAACATTTTGTTCGATCAACAATTCAAACCATTTTGAATTAACTGAGTATAAGCCTTTCAATCAAGCCTGCAAATAGTGTGTCTCTCATTTGCAGAGGGATATGTATGCATACACATGGATATCTATGCACATTTCTGCACCAATTGCAATGAAATTTTCCATGGATATGTATTTCGGCTCTCTGGGTATCATGGGCTGGGTCCAGTCTCTAAACTTAACTTATTGCCTTTTTCATAGAAAAAACATGCTTCATTGTCACCATTTATAGTTTTTAGCTCACCTGAGACGAAGTCTCCGGTGGAGCTATAGTCATCACTCCTCGTCCGTCGTCCGTCCGTCCGTCTGTCCGTCCGTCAACTTTTTTAAAAACATCTTCTCCTCTGAAACCATCATACCAAATTGGTTCATATTTGGTGTGGATGTTCCCTAGGTGACTCTCATTCAGATTTGTTCAAATGAGGTCACTGGGTCAAATAGTTGCCAAACCAGGGTCATAACTCTATTCCTCCACAGTAATTATTACAACAACTTCTTGTCCATAACCATTGTGCCGATTTAGCTAATATTTAGTATGGAGGGTCCTTGGGTGACTGGTGTTCAGATTTGTTCAAATGAGGTCACCCGGTCAATTAGTTGAGAAACCAGGGCCATAACTCATAGTAATTCTTACAATGACTTCATCTACAAAAATATTCGGCCGATTTAGCTTATATTTGGTACTGAGGGACCTTGGGTGACTGGGAATCAGATTTTTTCAAATTGGATCACTGGGTCATTAGGGGCAGAGCCAGGGACATAACTCTAAAAACCAAAAAATTACATTTTTGTATTTTGATCATATTTGGTGTGGATGTTCCCTAGGTGACTGTCATTCAGATTTGTTCAAATGAGGTCACTGTGTCAAACAGTTGCGAAACCAGGGCCATAACTATATTCCTCCTTGGTAATTCTTATAACGACTTCTTGTCTATAACCATTGTGCCGATTTAGTTTATATTTGGTATGTGGGGTCATTGAATGACTGGGGTTCAGATTTGTTCAAATGGGGTCACTGGGTCAAATTCGGGTGCAGGCAGGGCCATAATTCCCAAAAAAATAATAAAAAATTCAGGAACTCCTTGATCAATTTAACATACAAAAAAAATTTATCACCCTCCCCCCACATGACCCAGAACCCCACCCTGCCCCCAACCAACAGCATTCCACCCTATCTCATTTCCTAACTCACAGGATCTCCCCCACCAGCATATTAAGTCAATTGTATTAGCTACAGACAGAGAGAGTTAATATAAATACACACACAGGCATCAATTGAGATGTTTATCAGGCTGACAGGTGTGAACTTAATGCACCAGACAGCACTCATGCCAATGTGTGTTATTAAAATAAAAACAAATTATTGTTCTCTAACCTGAATTTAGTGTGTCTGGAATTTGCAGAATGAGGTTCCCAGAGGGTGAATTTAGTTATGCTACCCTGCACAGCAGACTAGCATCACCAAATACACTAGCCAGGGTCCTCATTCTGCTTAAGCCTCATCTTCTGGGAAGTATATAGGCACTTAAATTGACATTTTTACTTCCCTTCTATTTAGTTTCTATATCCCCTAATTTGTGAATATAAAATGCATAATTGAGGTGCCCAGTGGGTGCACATCACCAACTTTAACTGGAGAACTTCAATCTAATGCTATGTCTCCCGTAGCAGTTGAGGCCTACACAGAATGAGGTCCTCAGAGGGTGAATTTGGTGATGCTAGCCCGCATTGCAGGATTGTGTCATTAAATTCACCCTTATGGGAACTCATTGTGCAAGTGTCAGACACTATGTTCAGGCTTGGCTGTTCGAATATTATGTTCTTAACCACCAGTATCCAATTGAACTCATTATACCCTGAAAAGAAAACTTGGGGGGGGGGGGGTATATTGGATTGAATTTGTCAGTATCTATGTCAGACTGTTTTCCCATCCATCCATCTGTCATTATGTCTCTATCCGTCCATCAATTGTTTTCTTCTCCAGATACATATTAAAGACCAAATGGATTTAAATATTTAGGTGTGGATGTAAATCCTTGTTTTGAACACAGCTGTAGGAGTAACACAATACATTGGTATCACTGGGCAAATGTTTGTGCCATCATTAATTATCTTCATGTCAACAGGTCTCCCAGACATTCTTGTTGCTGATAGTGGCTTTATGAATGGAATTTTATCCCATGTTTATCTCAGATACAAATTGCCTGTTTGAAAGATAAAGTTTATTTTTACTATTAATATTAACCATTTCATGACCAGAGTTGTGCTGGTGAGACCCTGTGCTTGTGCATTCTCTTATATATGCTCCCATGGGAAGCCTCCCATATAAAAGAGAATGCACTGGCTTTCCAGGTCATGGTAATTTTGTTAAGGCAATAGGCATCCAAATAAATGATGTATGTCATATTCTTGCAGGGATGTCGCCACTGTGTTGGGGGGGGGGGGGGGGGGGGTGATTTACAGATTTGTTCAATGAAATGTAATTTTTGAGCTCACATCTTCTCTAGACTGAATGGGTTCATATTTGGTGTAGATGTTCCCTAGGTGACTTACATTCATATTTGTTTAAATGAGGTCACTCTATCAAATGGTTATGAAGGCAGGGCCATAACTCTTGCTCTCCATAGTAATTCTTAAAAACTACCTCTTCTGCTGTACCATCAGGTTGAACGGGTTCATATTTGGTATGAACAGTCCTTGGGTGACCTGGAGTTCAGATTTTTTTCTCCAAATGGGGTCATTGGTTTTAAATGGGGTCAACTTGTCAACGAGGGGTCAAGCAAAGGAAAGTTTTCCTCTTAATATGCTTCCTTCACACAGACCATCAGGTCTATTTTATTGATATTTAGTATGAAGGGTTCTTTGGTATCTGGGATTCAAATTTATTCAGATGGGGTCACCAGATTAAATAGACTGGGACCAGGGACATAACTGTATGTCTCTATAGTAATACTTAAAAATGTCTTCTCAAGAGAGGTTGGACTATTTAGCTTACATATAGTATGGAGGATCCTTTAGTGACTGAGATTCAGATTTGTTAACATGAGGTCAACCTGTCAAGAAATGACGGGGCTATGGGGACTTCACTTAAAACATCTACCTTGGAACTACCTGACTGATTAATCTTGACATATATATGTTGTTTTCCGGGTTCATGGATAATTGGGCTTCAAACATGTCTAAATAGTTTATAAAACAGTGCTTGTGAGATTGGAAATTTCGAACAATTGAGAAAGTTTGAGATGTCAGTTGTGAAATTCTAACCTAAGACTTGGGAATCTGGAGCCCGGTCAGGAGGGGATATGTTTAGCTGGAGGGGGATCTGTAGTGTTCCATTGGTAATTTAAAGGTAGATATTCGCTGATCGACATGAAGCCTCTCTAGCCACATATCCTGTGTAGATCCGCTTCTTTTAAAGTGATTATGAAAAGTTCTGACTGTTATGGTCTCAAGAGTCCCAGTCTTATCAGTCTTTGCAGTCTGGTGAGCGACCCCACAGTCTTTGACTGTCTTGTTTTTAATCACATAGTCATATCAGACAATAATAAGGGAGTAACTGGTCATATGATTTTGAGGTAAAAGAAATTCAGGAAGATAAACTAAGTAGTTTTCTAAATAAAAAAAACATTTTGCCTCTGCCAAGGAAATGAAAGTGTCCATGGACACTGTAGCTCAACTTTGCGAAGAAGTTAAATTTTTGTATTGAGCAATAAATGGAATGATGAATTGAATTTTGAAATCCAAGATGGCCGCTGCAAAGAGTAATATCCAAGATGGCTATATTTTATGGCCGAATGACCCCAAAATGATTCGTTCCCATCTAGATGTCAATATTAACATCCACGACAAATTTCATGATGATCAGACAAACACTCTGGCCTGTACCCCGTGTTAATGGATTGAATTTTGAAATCCAAGATGGCCGCTACATTTTTTTTTTGCTGAATGGCCCCAAAATTACTCATTCCCATCTACATGTCAATGTCAACAGCGATGACAAATTTCATAATGATCTGAGCAAAGTTACGACCTGCAGCCCGTGATTTAGTAATGCGAAGAGTAAAATCCAAGATGGCTGCTGGTGGCCATGTTTTATGGCCGAATGATCCCAAAATGACTCGTTCCCATCTGCATGTCAATGTTAATATCCATGACATATTTCATGTTGATCTGACCAAATGTACAACCTGTAGCCCATGCCAAAGGATTTATTCATGTTTCAGTCATGTCAATGTTCACATCCATGACAAATTTCATGATGATCAGACAAACAGTATGGCCTATAACCCGTGCTAATCGATTACATTTTGAAATTCAAAACTGCAGTAGGCGGCCATGTTTTTTTGACCGAACGACCCCAAAATGACTTGTTTCCCATCTACATGTCAATGTCAACAGTTTTCATAGTGATCTGACCAAAGGTACGACCTGTAGCCTGTGCTAATGGAAATTGTTGATGGACATCTCCACATGCACACAAGTAAAGTAAACTTGAGCTAAAAAGATGCTTCCTTGTCACCAATGATAGTTATTCCGAGTCACATAGTCATATTGAATGATCAAATGAGAGTATCTGGCCACTACATGTTCAAGTAAGAAAAATTCAGGGAAGGGTTTTCTGGTATGATTATATACATGTATACCTCTAATCACACAGTCACAGCATGCATGCCTATAAGACGATGATTGTGTTATTAACCGATATGGGCCATTCAACTCACTGCCATAAGTGGTTTCTGTGTTAACACCCTACTATAACATGCAACAATGAAGTGAACAGAGAGACTCAGAGCATTGATTGAGAGAATACACATTTCATGCTATTGACCTGTCAAGGAATCAATTTAATGATGGGACATATATGATAGGCTGATTTATTTGAATTGTAGAACAGGCCAATCTTGATAGATTGCCACTGTCAGTTTGGTCTAAACATAACTTTATAAATGCTTGACCATAAGAATTAAGCTCTTTATTTACAGCTTTAGGACAGGCTATGACTGCACTACGTATATAAGATTAATATTCATCACAATGGCTACACTCAAGGGCGTAATTCTGGGTACGGCTGGACGGTTTTGGCCGTACCAATATTTTGCTGGCAAAGGTGAATAATATACTTCCAACAGGACCAATGTTAATAATCCTGTCATTCCCATCAGTATGCCCAATTAACTTATTACAGTATTGGAACAACAAATTGATCATAATGTTTGATCAGTACACGTAGTTATGATAAGTTGCATCATGTTCCGTGTATACGTGTATACGTGTAGGCATGCGCATGGTATAGATCTGGCGTTATATATAAACATCACGACCAATGGCCCTTTCAGTCATAACACAAACTCCTTTCCATATTATATATATATATAGGGCTGTATGGGCCTATTCCTAAGTTATGCTCCATGGCTAAGCTCTGCCAGGAAAGTGCATGTGCCAAATGTGTACGTGGTATTGACGTATGGATTTTGGTAAATTTAGTTGTTACGATACATGTATCGCCAACCGTAGGCATGTTACTATCATGTGCCAAATTCAGTCAATCAGGTATAGGCTATAGAATTGTTTTTCAGCCAGCTAGCACTCCACACCACACTCCCCTCACCAACTTCCTGCAGTGACATGGCTGCATCGGCGAATGTAATTATGTGATTGTCACTCATGTATATAATCTACTAGAAATACCACCGATGTGAGGATTTAGTTGATCTATAGAGATTATCACTACAGTGAAGTGATCTGAGTCTCCATATCACGCCGAGTTGAGAAGGTGAGATCCCAGATCAGACGAGCTGCCGCAGGCTGCGAGTCTGATCTGGGATCTCACCTTCTCAACGAGACGTGATGTGGAGACTCAGATCACTTCACTGTAGTAATAATATGTTTATTAGCTCAACTTACTTTTGTAAGTTTGAGCTATTGCCATGGCTTGGCGTCCGTGGTTCCGTCAACAATTTCCTTTGGCGCGGGCTACAGGTTGTACCTTTGGTCTGATCTTCATCATGAATGTTGACATTGACATGTAGATGGGAACGAGTCATTTTGGGGTCATTCGGCCAAAAAACATGGCCGCTGGCAGCCATCTTGGATTTCAAGATTCAATCCATTGGCGCAGCCTACAGGTCGTACTATTCATCTGATCATCATGAAATTAGTCATTGATGTTAATAATGACATGTAGATGGGAACGAGTGATTTTGGGGTCGTTCGGCCAAAAAACATGGCTGCCAGCAGCCATCTTGGATTTTACTCTTTGCATGACTAAATCCTTTGGCGCGGGCTACAGGTCGTTGTTTTGGTCGGAAGTTTATGAAATTTGTCATGGATGTTAACAATGACATGTAGATGGGAACGAGTGATTTTGGAGTTGTTCGGCCAAAAAACATGGCCGCCAGCAGCCATCTTGGATTTTACTCTTTGCATGACTAAATCCTTTGGCGCGGGCTACAGGTTGTACCTTTGGTCTAATCTTTATGAAATTTGTCATGAATGTTGACATTGACATGTAGATGGGAACGAATCATTGTGGGGTCATTCGGCCAAAAAACATGGCCGCTGGTGGCCATCTTAGATTTCAAAATTAAATCCATTGGCGCGGGCTATAGGTCGTACTGTTCGTCTGATCATCATGAAATTTGTCATGGATGTTAATATTGACATGTAGATGGGAACGAGTCATTTTGGGGTTGTTCGGCCAATAAACATGGCCACCAGCAGCCATCTTGGATTTTACTCTTTGCATGACTAAATCCTTTGGCACGGGCTACAGGTCGTAGCTTCGATCGGAACATCATGAAATTTGTCATGGATGTTAACAATGACATGTAGATGGAACGAGTGATTTTGGGGTCGTTCGGCCGAAAAACATGGCCGCCAGCAGCCATCTTGGATTTTACTCTTTGCATGACTAAATCCTTTGGCCCGGGCTACAGGTCGTACCTTTGGTCTGATCTTTATGAAATTTGTCATGAATGTTGACATTCACATGTAGATGGGAACGAGTCATTTTGGGGTCATTCGGCCAAAAAACATGGCCGCTGGCAGCCATCTTGGATTTCAAATACAATCCATTGGCGCGGGCTACAGATCGTACTGTTCGCCTGATCATCATGAAATTTGTCATTGATGTTAATAGTGACATGTAGATGGGAACGAGTGATTTTGGTGTCGTTCGGCCAAAAAACATGGACGCCAGCAGCCATCTTGGATTTTACTCTTTGCATGACTAAATCCTTTGGGGCGGGCTACAGGTCGTTGTGTTGGTCGGAAGTTTATGAAATTTGTCATGGATGTTAACACTGACATGTAGATGGGAACGAGTGATTTTTGAGTCGTTCGGCCAAAAAACATGGCCGCCAGCAGCCATCTTGGATTTTACTCTTTGCATGACTAAATCCTTTGGCGTGGGCTATAGGTTGCCTTTGGTCTAATCTTTATAAAATATGTCATGAACGTTGACATTGACATGTAGATGGGAACGAATCATTGTGGGGTCATTTGGCCAAAAAACATGGCCGCTGGCGGCCATCTTGGATTTCAAAATTCAATCCATTGGCGCGGGCTACAGGTCGTACTGTTCGTCTGATCATCATGAAATTTGTCATGAATGATAACAATGGGGTCATTCGGTCAAAAAACATGGCCACCAGCATTTTACTCTTTGCTTGACTAAATCCTTTGGCGTGGGCTACAGGTCATACCTTTGGTCTGATCTTTATTAAATTTGTCATGGATGTTAACACTGACATGTAGATGGGAACGAGTCATTTTGGAGTCGTTCGGCCAAAAAACATGGCCGCCAGCAGCCATCTTGGATTTTACTCTTTGCATGACTAAATCCTTTGGCACGGCTACAGGTTGTACCTTTGGTCTAATCTTTATGAAATTTGTCCTGAATGTTGACATTGACATGTAGATGGGAACGAATCATTGTGGGGTCATTCGGCCAAAAAACATGGCTGCCAGTGGCCATCTTGGATTTCAAAATTCAATCCATTGGCGCGGTCTACAGGTCGTCTGATCATCATGAAATTTGTAGGTCGTAGCTTTGGTCAGATCTTAATAAAATTTGTCATGGATGTTAACAATTATACGTAGATGGGAACGAGTTCTTTTGGGGTCACTTGGCCAAAAAAAATGGCCACCAGCAGCCATCTTGTATTTTACTCTTTGCTGCGTTTGCATCACTAAATCCTTTGGCGCAGGTTAGACATTTCAATTAGCACCTTTCCTATTCCTCCATTTACTGTCAACCATTAAATTATTCCCCTACCTAAGTTGAGCTACAGTGTCATTGACACTTTCATTATATGACCAATTGAACTTAATTATTACAAACAACCTTTGAATTTTTTTTTTTTTAAAAGGGGATCAGTTGAATTCAAATTTAATTAACGAATCGCAACAATCTAATCAACAACAATTTTAAGATTAAATTTCTCAAGTGAAAATAGTTCAGGAGCCTCGTTCTGATTCAGACACGCATGATCTGGAATCGGATCACGATACTATCATGATCCGATTTATCGGAAAACCACCACCAAACAATGGTGGTATTTAGTTAAAATAATGACAGTCATATAATAAAACTCATTATTAGCTCAACTTACTTTGTAAGTTTGAGTTATTGCCATGGGTTGGCGTCCGTCGTCCGTGTGTCCGTCAACAATTTCCTTTGGCGCGGGCTACAGGTCGTACCTTTGGTCTGATCTTTATAAAATTTGTCATGAATGTTGACATTGACATGTAGATGGGAACGAGTCATTTTGGGGTCATTTGGCCAAAAAACATGGCCGCTGGTGGCCATCTTGGATTTCAAAATTGAATCCATTGGCGCGGTCTACAGGTAGTACTGTTCGTCTGATCATCATGAAATTTGTTATGGATGTTAACAATGACATGTAGATGGGAACGAGTGATTTTTGAGTCGTTCGGCCAAAAAACATGGCCGCCAGCAGCCATCTTGGATTTTACTCTTTGCATGACTAAATCCTTTGGCGTGGGCTATAGGTTGCCTTTGGTCTAATCTTTATAAAATATGTCATGAACGTTGACATTGACATGTAGATGGGAACGAATCATTGTGGGGTCATTTGGCCAAAAAACATGGCCGCTGGCGGCCATCTTGGATTTCAAAATTCAATCCATTGGCGCGGGCTACAGGTCGTACTGTTCGTCTGATCATCATGAAATTTGTCATGAATGATAACAATGGGGTCATTCGGTCAAAAAACATGGCCACCAGCATTTTACTCTTTGCTTGACTAAATCCTTTGGCGTGGGCTACAGGTCATACCTTTGGTCTGATCTTTATTAAATTTGTCATGGATGTTAACACTGACATGTAGATGGGAACGAGTGATTTTGGAGTCGTTCGGCCAAAAAACATGGCCGCCAGCAGCCATCTTGGATTTTACTCTTTGCATGACTAAATCCTTTGGCACGGGCTACAGGTTGTACCTTTGGTCTAATCTTTATGAAATTTGTCCTGAATGTTGACATTGACATGTAGATGGGAACGAATCATTGTGGGGTCATTCGGCCAAAAAACATGGCTGCCAGTGGCCATCTTGGATTTCAAAATTCAATCCATTGGCGCGGTCTACAGGTCGTCTGATCATCATGAAATTTGTAGGTCGTAGCTTTGGTCAGATCTTAATAAAATTTGTCATGGATGTTAACAATTATACGTAGATGGGAACGAGTTCTTTTGGGGTCAATTGGCCAAAAAAAATGGCCACCAGCAGCCATCTTGTATTTTACTCTTTGCTGCGTTTGCATCACTAAATCCTTTGGCGCAGGTTAGACATTTCAATTAGCACCTTTCCTATTCCTCCATTTACTGTCAACCATTAAATTATTCCCCTACCTAAGTTGAGCTACAGTGTCATTGACACTTTCATTATATGACCAATTGAACTTAATTATTACAAACAACCTTTGAATTTTTTTTTTTTTAAAAGGGGATCAGTTGAATTCAAATTTAATTAACGAATCGCAACAATCTAATCAACAACAATTTTAAGATTAAATTTCTCAAGTGAAAATAGTTCAGGAGCCTCGTTCTGATTCAGACACGCATGATCTGGAATCGGATCACGATACTATCATGATCCGATTTATCGGAAAACCACCACCAAACAATGGTGGTATTTAGTTAAAATAATGACAGTCATATAATAAAACTCATTATTAGCTCAACTTACTTTGTAAGTTTGAGTTATTGCCATGGGTTGGCGTCCGTCGTCCGTGTGTCCGTCAACAATTTCCTTTGGCGCGGGCTACAGGTCGTACCTTTGGTCTGATCTTTATAAAATTTGTCATGAATGTTGACATTGACATGTAGATGGGAACGAGTCATTTTGGGGTCATTTGGCCAAAAAACATGGCCGCTGGTGGCCATCTTGGATTTCAAAATTGAATCCATTGGCGCGGTCTACAGGTAGTACTGTTCGTCTGATCATCATGAAATTTGTTATGGATGTTAACAATGACATGTAGATTGGAACGAGTCATTTTGGGGTCATTCGGCCAAAAAACATGGCCGCCAGCAGCCATCATAGGATTTTACTCATTGCATGACTAAATCCTTTGGCGCAGGCTACAGGTCGTAGCTTTAGTCGGATCTTCATGAAATTTGTCATGGATGTTAACAATGACATGTAGACGGGAACGAGTCCTTTTGAGGTTATTCAGCCAAAAAACATGACCGCTGGAGGCCATCTTGGATTTCAAAATTAAATCCATTGGTGCGGGCTACAGGTCGTACTATTCGACTGATAATCATGAAATTTGTCATGGATGTTAATATTGAAATGTAGATGGGAACGAGTCATTTTGGGGTCGTTCGGCCAAAAAACATGGCCGCCAGCAGCCATCTTGGATTTTACTCTTTACATGACTAAATCATTTGGCACAGCTGCATGTAGGTTAGACAATTAAATTAGCACCTTTCCTATTCCTCCAATTACTGTCAACCATCTGCAGGTCGTAGCTTTAGTCAGATCTTCATGAAATTTGTCATGGATGTTAACAATGACATGTAGATGGGAACGAGTCATTTTGCCAAAAAACATGGCCACCAGCAGCCATCTTGGATTTTACTCTTTGCATGACTAAATCCTTTGGCACAGCTGCATGTAGGTTAGACAATTAAATTAGCACCTTTCCTATTCCTCCAATTACTGTCAACCATTAAATTATTCCCTTACCTAAGTTGAGCTACAGTGTCATTGACATTTTCATTACAGTAAATATTACTTATTTCCATTTTTGTAACCACTTCTATATGCATGTATATATATCAGGAAACCAAGTAAAATGCGTCATTTTGAATGCAATATTAAAAGATTTCTTCAGGGCAGGCCCCCGAACCCCCTCCTCTTGTGTTCTCTCCCACTCTTGTGTTCTCCCCCACTTACTGCTTTGCAGCTCGGATTATGCTTCACAGCATATGTAAATTGTGCCCATATTATTCGGCCGTACGCAATTGTATCACCGCTACGCCCCTGGCTATACTGGAACAAAACATCAGCTAGTGTATAGTTACACTGCAATTGACTATAATGTCAGTTACATCCGAATTACATATGACAGCCTAAAACATTTTCACACTACAGTGTGACTGCTTCTTTCCAGTTATTAAATCCTGTCATAAAACAGCTAATCTGCAACATTTTTTTGTTTAAAAGAGAAAGAAATGGAGCTTTCCACAGGCCACACCCACAGCGGTAGTACTGCCCATTGGTAATAAGACTTTATCCATATAAATATTGTCTGTTACCCGAGATCAACTTCCGAAGTGAACACATCAGCACTTGCCCTTATGAAACTAGCTGAAACAGAATCATGTCTATGATATCGTGCAAATTTTTATCTTTTAAACAGATTTAAAAAAAATTAATTTAACTAAAAAAAAATTCAGATTGAACTCAGATCTGCTGTAGAACAAAAAAAAAAATTTCATTTTCTTTTTAGATTTTTTAAATTGAAACTTGAAAAAAAATGTAATTAAATAAAAAACAAATTTAATTTAATTTTTAAATTTTCTTTTGGGATTTTTAGATTGAAACTTCTATGGTCAAAAATTTAAATTTTATACAATTGAAAAAAAAAGTTAATGAACTCTTTAATATATCTAAACCAGAGAACCCACATTCGTTTTGCCATTAAATGTGAAAATTATGAAATATGTCATGCTAAATGAAAAATATTGTTATAATCACAGATAAATTTATAACATCATGTCGCAAATATAGATCTCAGTATATTATGATTTGACAACAAAAACATTGTTTGAATATAGCCAATTTAACACTGAATGTATGCATGGATATCAAAATTAGGGTGAAGAAAGATGGCAGCAGAATTTCCAATGCAGCCATTGGCCGGTTCAGTCGCTGAATGGTTGAAAATAGCTGTTAATAATTATTTGATTGACAGCTGTGGAAAGGTCCATTTGAGTCATTGTACATACAACCATTACATCCCAGCTACATAGCGTATGACAGCCACAAAACAGTTACACCGCAATATATATTGAGCTATTGGGACTCCAGAATTACCAGTATTTGACATTAGTACTCATAGATGGTGTTTATCTAATCTCATATATTAGAGGAGCGGCCAAATCTAAAAAGGGCCTTAGTTTTCGAGATACCCCTACCCTCGGTAGAACAAGTTGAAACCAACTTTTTCTGAAAGGTAAATATATATCATTTATGAAAATGATTCTTGGCCTTGTCGGAATTGGTGGCAGCTATGTATGGCAAGACTATTTGTGAAGGTACCTACCGAAAAATAAGCCTGTTTTCAGCGGTTGGCCAGCTATACACAATTGGTTAAAAGTTAAGCACATCACCAAAAACAGAATATTCTATTTGTTATTATGGGGTACATGGTGATACTAGATCTGAGCGTTGTTATTTTTTCTGGTTTGTTTGAGATTTCACGACGTCATGGTGGAGAATGTAATGTTATGCGTCAAAACATCATGACGATTCAGAGAAACTGTCGCCCGTCAACTCTGTACAAAACTAGCACGCTAGTGTAGAACACACATAACAAGTGTAAAATGCAAATTTCCAACCATAACGTCCCCAGTGGTAAAATGTATATTATTTTAATGACCATATAGAATAGTATTTCATATGAAACATTAGTTTCACCAATAATACATCTTATCAGTTGGAAAAATAAAAGTAAAAAATTTATTCCGCCGTTCAATGTCATAAAATTAGAACCAAAGTTGTCGCTTTGGATTGGAACCACGAATGATCGCATAATGCGCAGTATTTTGTTTTATTAAATGTAGAATACACATGCAAATTGGCCATAGAAATTGCCATCCAAATTTGTTATTAAAAGAGTATCATAATCGAAGATGGCGGCCAATTTTAAATTCAAGACTTAGTGAACGGACATACGACAAATTCAGAAAAGAAATGTCCCCAGTGGTATATTATATATAATTATACTGACTACATAGAACATTTCATATCAAACATTAGATTCAGCATTGATCTTTATTATCAATTGATGAAATAATTAGACAAAAACTTGATCACCCCTACAGTCACAAACTTCCACACAAATGGGCCACTGTGGATTGTAGTACAGGCCAAAAAGAAATGAGCATACATTTTGGATTTCATTTGTGCTGAATACGATAAAGAAACAAAAAGTTTGAAATCACACCCACTATTGTACCATAATGGCGGCCAATATGGCATTTAAGTTTAAAGGTACTCAATCCGTAAAGAGGGTCCCCATCTCAACAGATTCCAACAACAACAATCCGATCAGAGGGTCCTATATTACTATTTCTTTGGCTTTGGGGGTAAAAAATATTTGATTCGAGTCGAGGAACCCATCAAACAAAGCTCAGAGTTATTAGATATTGATTTTTGAAATTTGTTATGTTCTCGAGATGAGTACTAATAACTGCCGTAATCTGCTCTGGATGTGTACTCCAAATCTATTCAAACAGACAAGGATGGATAACTCTAAAATCAAGTGGTAATTTTAACGCAATTTTCACTGAGTTCTGGGCCAGATAGTATTCCCGATAATGAAAAATAATAGATTTCTAAAATCGATATCTAACAAATCTGAGCTTTGATGGGTGACTTCCTGGACTCGAATCAAATATTTTTGACCCCCGAAGCCATTGAAATAGTAATTGAGAGGAGTTTTATCGGATTGAGTACCTTTAATGTCAACACTTTGTAAACAACTAGTACAATATGCGGGCAAATAAACGTCTCATGTGTTATTACTTATGTGTATGTTTCCATTATTACATGGCAATATATTGTTTGCGTGATGACGGAGACCAAAATGTGGTGGTCAACTATAGAAACAAAATATCAGACGAGCTTTGTCATGTCTCGAATTTATAACACTTCATGAAAACAAATACGGGAAATCAGGACAAATGACGTCTCCAGTTGTATATATATTGTGTCGATTCATCACATTCATTTCATTACAATAGTCATATGAAGTAGTAGTTCTGTTATCAACATATCTTTTAATTTGCGAAATAATAAACACAAAACACAACATTCCTCATATCGAAAGTTAAAACAATGTGCACAAAGGTATCTCTGAGAATCATAACCAAGAATAAAACAACAAATGCGCAGTTGTAGATGTCATTTAGTGTTCACATGTATTTTTTTACTATTAATTGTTTATTGTTTTATTATGAATTGTATTGTTAACATATTGGTGGTTATGCAAATAAATCGTATCGTATCGTTTAGTGCGACATAATTATGTTAGAACCACACTCGCTATAAGATGGATCTCAAAATACAAGATGGCATCCCATAATTTAGATGTCATTTCAATTTTGCGAAGAAGTACAACAGCCAGAAAAAAGACTTCCTTTTGTGATGCTTTGCGCTGGATTTGTTGTTGAAGTGCCAGTTGTTTTCAACAACCATTCAAATGGTTTGCTCTGGTGCCGATAGTCGATAAGTTAACTTTTCAATAATACTATTTTGGAATAGAATAACATTAACATATATGTTATCTTCATAAAGATGAGCAACATTTGCTTTTATCAATCAAAAAATCACATGGCTCTGATGGCTTACCATTCAATTAACGTTCAGTGACTAAAGGTTAAACATGACTCCAGTGACGACATGTTTATAGAGACAGATGGATCTGAGAAATACAATTATTATTCCCATATTTTCATTTAATGAGTCATACAATGTGATTCTATGCATTCACAGCAATGGGCACTTGAGCATGGCATGTCCAGGTTTTCTTGAGAAACAAAAATGACTATTCTGGGTGAACAAGAACACAACACTATACACCAGTGATTTTTAGTTGATTACATCACATTGACTTACACTCAGTTACGTGTATCCCCATAACACACCAGATCGACGACGAAGGTGTTATAAATCCCGATCAGTAACACTGATATGAGGTCCATGTTAAGTGAAAACAACTTTCGAATATCTGCCAGTTTGGGGATAGGTGGCTTATGTATGGACTGAGTATATTGCTTCCGCGGTAAGATCGGCGCTGTCTTTCCGCCACCCATAAGAATACAAACCGTAAACACAATTTGGATATCTATATATCAAGACTAATGACGAGTGTCTATTGTGAATTGCCTTATGCCTGTCGCCATTTCAATTGTGTTAATAGCCTACTGATTTTCATTACTTACCATTTTATCCATTTCAAATGCCACCAGACTCAAAAGAACCGTGGATAAAACAAACGTTTTAGTGACATTCTGGTTTGCTTGTGAGTTGCGTGATTATGATTAGAATCTAACCGCAATCATAAATGCAACACCAATGTGCATGTTCAATGGAGATTATCGCACTATGACCTATGTATCAATAAAATGTATTAGCATGAGAGATTGCTATACATGTATAGTCAGGACTCACGTCCCTAAGAACTAATACAGATATGATATCCGCCGGAGATATAGAATATTGAATTTTAATTAGTCTTGCCAGGAAACTCAATATCTTCTGTTTGTAACATATATGAATCCGATTGACATTCACAACCATTTAACTCACAAATTAGTCGGGACTAAAATATCAATGTACGGAAAAACATGCACATCAAGCAACATATGGCGAGAACAACTTATATTCATAGGTATGCGGTGTTGCTTTCTTGTTTGACGCTGAGCCGAAACTCGAACGATTATACAAAGCAGCAACCTCTCGATCACAATAACGCCTATTTATAAACCATTATAGGCTGATTGCATTATATGGACATTGTGGTCCCATGTTATGTCATTAAAGAGCATTTTGTGTGTGCGATGATGAATATCGTGTATCGTTAATAGGTAGTTACTATGATGTGTGAACTTTGATTGCTCGTGGACTCATATCCAACTTTGGCAAAACCAGAGATCGATAAGATATCTTATTTACTGGATTTCAAAATGTATGCCATTTTTGTTTTTTGCGTTACTGCATAAAACAACAGATGGTGATTCTGTTATTTAATGTTTCATGTGGCCAAAACTGTTGCAAGGCTCTCTGAAAATGTTGGTGAAAATTCAAAAGGACATGTTAAGGAGGACTGCACATTCAAGATTATCACAATATATTAATGATAGCAATATGTTAGTATTACACTTCGTACCACATAGAGTGCATGATTATTTGTAACGGTCAATGGCCATCATCTATTATTACCAGTTGTCTACATATTGTTTATTCTTTACTTACTTAACGTCCCAAAATGACATCAAATGTGTCAAACTATTATAGTCAAATGTGCATTGGAGATCAATACATGATACACGATTAGGCAAATTAAACTATTTAAGTCATTCTCGGAATTTCACTAAGTATTTTTTTTATTTTTGGTAGGTTTGTCTTTCTCCAAATATTTGATATAAAGTTCCTGATAATTGTTAAACAAAACAACCTAAACATTCAACAAATTCAAATTTCCATCCAGTATTAATCCTGGCGTCACACCTGTGTCATAGCTAAGGGTGTGACATTTGGAACCTGATGTAGGATACCACCAAACCAATGGAAAGACACGGCTTATCCGCCCTTACGGAGCTGATCGACCAATTATGGAAGTTAATTTGAGACAATCACATCAAAGCTTTATCTGAAAAAAATGTTGTCTTGCCACCATCACTCAAACACAACATATCGACGTCTAATATAAACACACAATCTAAACAATATATCGCTTCAAACTGCTGTATGATACATTTTGACCGACTTCCGTATTCATTGTTCGCAGCGTGTTGGCATTAAAATTAGCTGTCATATTGGGTGTCATCTTGGATTTTGGTTGTCTACTAAGACCAGATGTGGATGCAAATTTTACATTTTATGTTTCTTCGTTGTATTCAACACAAAGTAATTCCGAACGATTTGCTTAATTCTTTGCATTCTGGACTATAGTCACAAGTGCCGCCACTATGTGGACGTTTGTGACTGGGTGTTGATTACGTTTTTTTTTACTAATTCTCCAACTGATAAGATAGACTAACGGTGAAACTACTGTACCCTATGAGATATCATCTATGTAGTCACTTCAATGATATACAATATGCCACAGGGACGTTCCATTTTAGTTCGTTTGTATGTGCGTTCGCTAAGTGGTACAATTAAAATTGGACGCCATATTGGACGCCATTTTGTTGTATCATACTCTTCTAATAGTGAATATGGATGGAAATTCATACCTGTCACTTCGTATGTGTGTTGTACATTAAATAAAACAACATACTGTGCATAATGCTATCACTCGTGGTTCCAATCCCAGTCGATAACTTTATTTCAAATTTTATGACATTGGATGGAGGGATACAGTTCTACCTATTAGCTTACCAATTGAAAAGATGTATTAATGGTCAAATTAATGTTTGATATGAAATGTTATTCTATGTAGTCACTACAATAATATAGATTTTACCACTGGGGACTTTCCTTTTCGTGATTTTTCGTATGTCGCTCCAGAGTCTTAAAATAAAAACTGAAGGCCATATTGGACACCATCTTGGATTTTGATACTCTTCTAATGGTGAGTATGGTTGGAAATTCGAATTTTACATTTGTTATGTGTGTTCTACACGAAATAAAAGGAAATACTACGCACTATTCTATCATTCTGGGATCCAATCCTAGGCCATGGCTATACTCAGCATTTTATGACATTGGGGGAGGGGTAAGTTTTTTTCAATTAATTACAATACTTGTAGGGATAGGGTAATTAAATTAATACCTTCGGGTAGAAAATACTCCATTCTTTCCAAACATATATGACAAGATAAGCTCAATCGAGCGTGCTAGCTTTGTACAGAGTTGACGGGCGACAGTTTCTCGGAATCGTCATGATTTTTTGACGCATAACGTTACATTCTCTACCATGACGTCGTGAAATCTCAAACAAACCAGAAAAGATAAGAACGTTCCAATCTAGTATCACCATGTACCACATAATAACAAATAAAACGTTCTGTTTTTTGTGATGTGCTTAACTTTTAACCAATTGTGTATAGCTGGCCAACCGCTGAAAACAGGCTAATTTTTTCGGTAGGGTACCTCCACAAATAGTCTTACCATACATAGCTGCCACCAATTCCAGCAAGGCCAGGAATCATTTCCATAAATGATATATATTTACCTTCCAGAAAAGGTTGGTTTCAACTTGTTCTACCGAGGGTAGGGGTATCCGACCACTTTTGGCGTTTGGCCGCTCCTCTATATATTTTGAAGACCTCTGTATGTCTGTTTGTCTGTCATTTATACAAATCTACGATTCTCAACCGATCGGGACGAAACTTGGTACGTGTGTGTAGTTTGACCAGGCGGTCGACATTGTCGTATTGGCGAGCCCGTGCAGCGCCCGCTTCGCGCATGCGCAGACGAGATCTCGGAAACGGGTGGAGCTATCGACTTGAAATTTGCTATGTGAATGTACCTTGCCCCGGATACGAATTTTATCGGGTCGCCGAGCCCGTGCGACGCCAGCTTCGCGCATGCGCAGACGAGATCTCGGAAACGGGTGGAGCTATCGACTTGAAATTTGCTATGTGAATGTATCTTGCCCCGGATACAAATTTTATCGGGTCGCCGAGCCCGTGTGACGCCAGCTTCGCGCATGCGCAGACCAGATCTCGGAAACGGGTAGAGCTATCGACTTGAAATTTGGTTTTTGAATAGCCCGGACAACGTCGGGCTCATCGGCTAGTAGCCTATAAAGTAATAATTGGAACCAAATTATACATATATCTACAATGTATCTGATTACAAGCACACAGTCATATAAGATAGCAAGATATAAGACCTCTGACACCATCTTACATGAGATGTTATCCCCTACATATTGAATAGAAGTAACTGATAACGACATGTAAATGCCAGTGACAAAAGATGAAGGGTGCATCTGGTGGCACAGTTGACAGTGACATGGCACAACAACATAAAACCCCAATTAACAATCACGCACATCATTTGAACTGATTTGGGGTTTACCCTACATCAATCAACGGGACCACCAATATATCAATTGCTGTTAATAAATATTATATTATTAAGGCTTCATGATCCTCATTCTTGTCAGATGTTAAGCCATGCTGTCCATTGATCTCCAGGCTACCACTGAAACACAATTATAAATATAAATTCTATTACAAAACTATACAGCACCAAAAGTTCTTCGTTGGTGCCAAATTTTTTATTTTCTAAATGAGAATCTCTTCTCCTAGTGGTATCACTCACTATTACTGATTCCCAACAATGAGCACTGGCTTTTACTAAAATACATGATTTACTTCAAAGTTGATTAATGTAAGTTGTTCTGGGTTAAACACTTGAAAAGATTTCTAAGAATGTTTTAAGAGTTTTATATTATTATATTACTAGTATATTATTATGTGTGAATATCATATACATGTGTAATCTATTCCAGTCTCTATGTACACAGTGATATACCTAGAAAATATCAGCTCAGTCATTTAGCTTTCCAGCCATAAGTGCCTTCCCAATACCAATAGATATTTTGTCTATAGGTTCATTCTCACGACTGGTGAATTATTACACCATATTGTAAGGTTGTATGACCACTCTTGTGCATGGCAGGTTTCGACATTCTTTAGAAATTATGGCTTCTATTTGTTTTGTGGGTAAACACTGCCAGGTAATGTAAATCAGTAGTTTATTACTTCTACCTATTATATGGGTATATGTTTGTACAGTAATGCCCTAAATAACCGACAGCAGTATTATGTGAGAGCTTTCCGATGAATGGCAACAAGCCATATTTCTGACTAAATCCTGAAAAGTTACCCACAATTCTGCTGTGGTTAAGGAGTTGATTATTTAGGGCATTAATGTATGTTGATCACAGTGAGAGCAATTCTCTGAATATATAGGAAAGAATTAACTATATGAGGGACAAGTGAAGAAGTAGTACATGCAACAGCACATTAATCAGTTAATAAACTACTGCATTCCATCCAACAATAAGCATCAATAAAACCCTTTTTGAAGAAAACTTTGCAATAGTATTCCCAAACAAGAGCACTGCTGAGGGCATGGCTAATTACTCCTGTTTGTTTGCCCATAACAATGTTATCAAATCAGGTGGTTCTAAGTTGAAAATGGACTGCCATTAACTCATGCATAAATCACTGGACTGAACCGATATTCAAACATTACCTGCATTTTTAGCTCAACTTTACTTTGTAAAGTTTGAGCTATTGCCATGGCTTGGTATCCGTCGTGCGTGTGTGTGTGTGCGTGATTCGTCAACAATTTCCTTTAGCACGGGCTACAGTTTGTACCTTTGGTCCGATTATTATGAAATTTGTCATGGATGTTGACATTGACATGTAGATGGGAACGAGTCATTTTGGGGACATTCGGCCAAAAAACATGGCCGCCGGCAGCCATCTTAGATTTTACTCTTTGCATGACTAAATCCTTGACACGGGCTACAGGTCGTACCTTTGGTCGGATCATCATAAAAATTTTCATGGATGTTAACTGGTTCAGTGCTGAAAGCCCATATTTGGACCCTATGTAAGAGTGCTGGAAGCCCAGATTTGGGCTTTTGCGACGACACTGTATTGTTTGTTTAGTTTAATCATTTTAATAGAGTTTGTCAGGTAATATTTTGGAAACATTGTTACATTTATAATTATATTGGGACATTGTGAAGTTTTAATGAACACCGACCGATAAAATTGTCAGAAAAGGTACTTTTATGCGAAAAGTTTGAGAAAAATGACAAATTGTTTTGCCCAATGGCATCCGACAACCAAGCTCATAACCATAACGTAATCAGACATCCAGGCTCATATCCATCACCTAATTGACAACCAGACACCCAGGCTCATAACCATAGCCTAATGGAACATCCAGGCCCATAACCATAGCCTAATGAGACATCCCGACTCATAACCATAGCCCAATGAGACATCCAGACTCATAACCATAGCCTAATGAGACATCCAGGTTCATAACCATAGCCTAGTGAGACATCCAGGCTCATAACATAATCACACAATGTATATATGTGGGGGTCAAATTTGAGAAAAGTGTGCAAATGTAGTAAATTACATACCGGTGTGCTCTGAGCATAAATTTCAATGATGTTCTGTTTATTGAAATATATATACGCATTTCATTATGTGTATGTAGGATATTTAGCAGTGAACCAGTTAACAATGACATGTAGATAGGAACGAGTCATTTTTGGGTCATTCGGCCAAAAAACATGACCGCCAGCAGCCATCTTGGATTTTACTCTTTGTATGACTAAATCCTTTAGCACGGGCTACAGGTCGTAACTTTAGTCTGATCATCATGATATTTGTCATGGCTGTTGAAATTGGAATGTAGATGGGAACGAGTCATTTTGGGGTCATTCGGACAAAAAACATGGCCGCCAGTGGCCATCTTTGATTTCAAAATTCAATCCATTAGCACGGGCCACAGGTGGTACTCTTCATCTGATCATCATGAAATTTGGCATGTAGATGGGAACAAGTAATTTTGGGGTCATTAGGCCAAAAAACATGGCCGCCAGCAGCCATCTTGGATTTTACTCTTTGTATGACTAAATTCTTCAGCACGGGCTACAGGTCGTACCTTTAGTCTGATCATCATAAAATTTGTCATGTATGTTAACAATGACATGTAGATGGGAACGAGTTATTTTGGGGTCATTCGGCCGAAAAACATGGCCGCCAGCAGCCATCTTGGATTTTACTCTTTGTATGACTAAATCCTTTAGCATGGGCTACAGGTCGTACCTTTAGTCTGATCATCATAAAATTTGTGATGAATGTTAATAATGACATGTAGATGGGAACGAGTCATTTTGGGGTCATTCGGCCAAAAAACATGGCTACCAGCAGCCATCTTGGATTTTACTCTTTGTATGACTAAATCCTTTAGCACGGACTACAGGTCGTACCTTGAGTCTGATCATCATGAAATTTTTCATGGCTGTTGAAATTGGAATGTGGATGGGAACGAGTCATTTTGGGGTCATTCGGACGAAAAACATGGCCACCAGCGGCCATCTTTGATTTCAAAATTCAATCCATTAGCACGGGCTACAGGTCGTACCTTTAGTCTGATCATCATAAAATTTGTCATGGCTGTTAATATTGACATGTAGATGGGAACGAGTCATTTTGGGGTCATTCGGCCGAAAAACATGCCGCTGGCACCCATCTTAGATTTTACTCTTTGCATGACTAAATCCTTTAGCATGGGCTACAGGTCGTACCTTTGGTCGGATCATTATGAAATTTGTCTTGACTTTTGACATTGACATGTAGATGGGAACGAGTCATTTTGGGGTTATTCGGCATTAAAAAATGGCTGCCAGTGGCCACATCTTAGATTTTACTTTTATAAGAATGTATATATATATCTCTTCATGTTGATAAACTAGTATTAGACATTCAACTTTCCACATTCCTAATCACTCCATCGACAGTAACACATTAAATTATTCCCTTTCCAAGTTGAGCTACAGTGTCATTGACACTTTCATTAGTTGAGAAACAGACCTGCCAACTTCAGCTCTGATCAAATAACCCAAACTGGAGTTATAATTAAGATGAAAACCAAAATGATATAAATTCAGGTAATTAATCAGGTAAATAAGCAACATAAAAAAGGCTGTAATTCATGCAAAAAATTATTGGACTCAAACTTTACCTGTATTTTTTGCTGGTATAAAACTCACATACCAATTTAACTTTTGTTCTCATCAAATAATCAAAACTGAAGTTATTGTTCAAAACCAAAGTGTTAACAGATGGATGGATAATTGGACAGACTGACAAGTTAACAACATAATGTTCTTCAAAAGGGGGGTATAAAACACAGGAAAAACATGGTGATATACCAGTACCGGTACATGTTTTACTTTAAAAAAGTTACATTTAAAAAAACATATAAAATTAAAATGCAATCACCAACATTCACCTTTCAGAAGTGATTTGATCATTATGTGCACACCACTTGATTGGAAAAGCTGCAAAAGCATTGCCTTGGAAATAACTGAATCAGCCCAAAATTGTAACTGATGGAGAGAATGACCACTGAAATTAAGTTTGATATTTTATATATGATACTACCGGTATATAATTAGTACAAACCCTTGATCTTCTGAAGAATTTCTCTGGAGGTTGAGGTTTTGCTATCTGCCTGTATTCACATGTGATGTCATTTCGAGATTTACTCCGGAAGTGACCATGATATCCAGAAGGGAACTAAAGATAGAAAATTGTTATAAAATAACATTTTGCATCATATATGTAGTTAAGAAAATATTATTAATATCACTCATTTTTAGCTCAACTTACTTTTGTAAGTTTGAGCTATTGCCATGGTTTGGCGTCCGTCGTCCGTGTGTCCGTGTGTCCGTCAACAATTTCCTTTGGCGCGGGCTACAGGTTGTACCTTTGGTCTGATCTTCATGAAATTTGTCATGAATGTTGACATTGACATGTAGATGGGAACGAGTCATTTTGGGGTCATTCGGCCAAAAAACATGGCCGCTGGCAGCCATCTTGGATTTCAAGATTCAATCCATTGGCGCGGCCTACAGGTCGTACTGTTCATCTGATCATCATGAAATTTGTCATTGATGTTAATATTGACATGTAGATGGGAACGAGTGATTTTGGGGTCGTTCGGCCAAAAAACATGGCTGCCAGCAGCCATCTTGGATTTTACTCTTTGCATGACTAAATCCTTTGGCGCGGGCTACAGGTCGTTGTTTTGGTCGGAAGTTTATGAAATTTGTCATGGATGTTAACACTGTCATGTAGATGGGAACGAGTTATTTTGGAGTTGTTCGGCCAAAAAACATGGCCGCCAGCAGCCATCTTGGATTTTACTCTTTGCATGACTAAATCCTTTGGCGCGGGCTACAGGTTGTACCTTTGGTCTAATCTTTATGAAATTTGTCATGAATGTTGACATTGACATGTAGATGGGAACGAATCATTGTGGGGTCATTCGGCCAAAAAACATGGCCGCTGGCGGCCATCTTAGATTTCAAAATTCAATCCATTGGCGCGGGCTACAGGTCGTACTGTTCGTCTGATCATCATGAAATTTGTCATGGATGTTAATATTGACATGTAGATGGGAACGAGTCATTTTGGGGTTGTTCGGCCAATAAACATGGCCGCCAGCAGCCATCTTGGATTTTACTCTTTGCATGACTAAATCATTTGGCGCGGGCTACAGGTCGTAGCTTCGATCGGAACATCATGAAATTTGTCATGGATGTTAACAATGACATGTAGATGGGAACGAGTGATTTTGGGGTCATTCGGTCAAAAAACATGGCCGCCAGCAGCCATCTTGGATTTTACTCTTTGCATGACTAAATCCTTTGGTGTGGGCTACAGGTCGTAGCTTTGGTCTGATCTTTATGAAATTTGTCATGAATGTTGACATTGACATGTAGATGGGAACGAGTCATTTTGGGGTCATTCGGCCAAAAAACATGGCCGCTGGCAGCCATCTTGGATTTTAAGATTCAATCCATTGGCGCGGCCTACAGATCGTACTGTTCCCCTGATCATCATGAAATTTGTCATTGATGTTAATAATGACATGTAGATGGGAACGAGTGATTTTGGTGTCGTTCGGCCAAAAAACATGGCCGCCAGCAGCCATCTTGGATTTTACTCTTTGCATGACTAAATCCTTTGGCGCGGGCTACAGGTTGTACCTTTGGTCTAATCTTTATGAAATTTGTCATGAATGTTGACATTGACATGTAGATGGGAACGAATCATTGTGGGGTCATTCGGCCAAAAAACATGGCCGCTGGCGGCCATCTTAGATTTCAAAATTCAATCCATTGGCGCGGCCTACAGGTCGTACTGTTCGTCTGATCATCATGAAATTTGTCATGGATGTTAATATTGACATGTAGATGGGAACGAGTCATTTTGGGGTCGTTCGGCCAATAAACATGGCCGCCAGCAGCCATCTTGGATTTTACTCTTTGCATGACTAAATCCTTTGGCGCGGGCTACAGGTCGTAGCTTTGATCGGAACATCATGAAAGTTGTCATGGATGTTAACAATGACAAGTAGATGGGAACGAGGGATTTTGGGGTCGTTCGGCCGAAAAACATGGCCGCCAGCAGCCATCTTGGATTTTACTCTTTGCATGACTAAATCCTTTGGCCCGGGCTACAGGTCGTACCTTTGGTCTGATCTTTATGAAATTTGTCATGAATGTTGACATTGACATGTAGATGGGAACGAGTCATTTTGGGGTCATTCGGCCAAAAACATGGCCGCTGGCAGCCATCTTGGATTTCATGATTCAATCCATTGGCGCGGGCTACAGGTCGTACTGTTCGTCTGATCATCATGAAATTTGTCATTGATGTTAATAATGACATGTAGATGGGATCGAGTCGTTTTGGGGTCATTCGGTCAAAAAACATGGCCGCCAGCAGCCATCTTGGATTTTACTCTTTGCATGACTAAATCCTTTGGTGTGGGCTACAGGTCGTAGCTTTGGTCAGATGGTCATGAAATTTGTCATGAATTATAACAATGACATGTAGATGGGAACGAGTCGTTTTGGGGTCATTCGGTCAAAAAACATGGCCACCAGCATTTTACTCTTTGCATGACTAAATCCTTTGGCGTGGGCTACAGGTCATACCTTTGGTCTGATCTTTATTAAATTTGTCATGGATGTTAACACTGACATGTAGATGGGAACGAGTTGTACCTTTGGTCTAATCTTTATGAAATTTGTCATGAATGTTGACATTGACATGTAGATGGGAACGAATCATTGTGGGGTCATTCAGCCAAATAACATGGCTGCCAGTGGCCATCTTGGATTTCAAAATTCAATCCATTGGCGCGGTCTACAGGTCGTACTGTTCGTCCGATCATCATGAAATTTGTAGGTCGTAGCTTTGGTCAGATCTTCACAAAATTTGTTATGGATGTTAACAATTATACGTAGATGGGAACGAGTCCTTTTGGGGTCAATTGGTAAAAAAAAATGGCCACCAGCAGCCATCTTGTATCTTACTCTTTGCATCACTAAATCCTTTGGCGCAGGTTAGACATTTCAATTAGCACCTTTCCTATTCCTCCATTTACTGTCAACCATTAAATTATTCCCCTACCTAAGTTGAGCTACAGTGTCATTGCCACTTTCATTATTATTATAGCTAATAAAATAAGATTTATATTAGTAATTGCTACTATTATCGGTATTGTAACTGTTCATTCACATACATGTATGACATACAGCACCTGGGACTGACAACAATAATTGCTTGAACACATGCAAGGTATAAATGTAGTAACTCTATTATATATATACATTTATATAAACATGGGGGGAGGGAATTTTCTCAAAATTAAATAATAGTACATGGGTGAAATAATGGGGTTATTTCCAAACATATTCATAGTAACTTTAGCCCTATAAGAACCAAGAGAAACTGTGATAGCTGTTGTCTGATTCTTAATTTATAATCATTTTGCATCACATTGAAGTCTTATTTATATGAAAAGTAGTCATTTGGAATGAAATAAAAATGAAATAAACTCCCAAGAAGAGTAATTATACCCCCAAAGGGGTGGTACCCCTTTTTAAAAATGGGGATATATTGTTTTGCACCTGTCCATCCGCGCCCATGCATCTGGGTGTCCGCACATCTTATGTCTTTTCATGTCATACCTTGAACAGTAGTGCTCGTATCTCAATGTAATTTGGTATGGATGTTCGCAACTACTGTATGAAGACATTCAATTAAGAATTTAAGAGTAATGGATTTGTGAGTTTTGAGTATTTTTAGGGTAATTGCATTACACTTAACCATAATAGCATTACACTTAAGCATAGTGGCATTACGCTATAAGCGTTGCGAACATCCATACCAAACTAGATTGAGATACGAGCACTACTGTTTAAAGGGGTACTGTACACAGAGATAGGAATTTTTTTTATTTATTCCCATTGACATAACTTTCAAGTTAGATTGTGTTCGTGTTATATGAGTTTCGTATAAACCTAATTTAGCGACGAAAATATTGATCTTGGAAATAAAAATATTACGATTTCAAACTACGCGCCATGTTTTTGACCTTCACCGGAGAAGACGCAGGTTGCAGGATGAACCGGAAGTTCAATTGATGCCTGTAATCTCTTCCATCGAACAATCTCACCCCATATAAAAATACTTGACGCTTTATTAATCTTGTTTCTTCTCTTTTTTTCCAAATTGGTTATAGCGGGACTTCCTTTTGCATGTAACATGTTTTGTTCGCAACTCAATAATGTTCGTCGTAAACGGCCGTCAATAAAAGACACCCAACATGTGAGATTTCAAGAACGGTAACTCGTAATGGCATAATTCGCCATTTTATGACTCCAGCCACAAATTCATTTATATTAAATAATTCAGTTTGACTTTTATGATAGCCTGTTAACCGGAACGTTTTCAGTAGACATCGTCAACTCAAATACGTTATTTTAAAATATAATATTGATATTAGATCGCAATTGTTACCGGGAATTTATTGAAATTGGCATACGTTACCCCTTTAAGGTATGACATGAACAGACATCAGATGTACGCTTATTCCAAAGGTCCGTTATTTTGTTTCTATGTGATAGCATGCAGGAGAATGGCCATTCCCAATTGATACTTTTTGGCAATAATACAATGATAGTAAAGTAAGAACAATCAATGATCACCCCAAATAAGCAACTGTATAGCGATTTAACCTTGAATTTGCCAATATAAACGTTGGTTGCGTACATGGAATTCAAGAATCGTAACTGTATATAAATTCTTCAATGATTATCTTTTATTATTCATATGCAGCTTTGTTTTATGAGTCACTAATATATTTTCATATGATACCCTCATGCTGATTCATCAGACCCTAAGAATCAGTTTGAGGGTCAGTACAACTAATTACTTTACATTGGCAGCGACCCCTGGCAGCTCCTGTATCCATCCGAGTTAATAATTATGCATAATAAGTTCTGATTGGACACTCCGGGCTGCGGGTAGGACCTTTGTCCTCATAATGACATCGACCGCTGGCAGCCTCAGTCTACAATCAGCTCAATCATTGACTCGTCATCAATTTTATTGAACAACATACATCCAATTCAAATTTGACTTGGATATTTAACTTTCTGGTATTAAAAATATAAATTTAGTAACTTCCTCTCACACTATTAGTGTTAGATGAAGTTACTCGATCTTCAGACCAGTCTGATACTTTATGCTGCAGGAGGACAGCAATTGTCCCTAATACTGGCATCGACCCCTGGCAGCTCCAGTATCAATCTGTGTTTATTTTATAATTCATATTGATTGGACACTATATATGTGCTGCAGGTAGGACCCCTATCCTCATAACGGCACCAAACCCTGGCAGCCTCAGTGTACAATCAACACACATCTATTGACTTTTCACTTTCGTAAGGAACACACATATCCAATACAAATTTGAGTATAAATATACATGTATGTAATCAATTCAATCATTGTTTATTAATTGGAGGAAACTCCGCTTAATTGCATACCTACAGTAATGCCCTAAGTACATGTAGATCATGCCATGAAACTCTACTCTGACCAACGCATGTAGAGATCATACTGGTACTAGTATTTCACAAGTACAAAACCTTGGAACTTTTTGAAGTTTTGACAGGGAACCTTATAAAGTCGGAACAATAATGCGGGGAATATATTTCTTAGTTATTATCCCTTAATAATGTACTTTACTGAAGGTGAATGTCCCAACTCGAAATTCATGATTAAAGCGATTTTTAGATATTTTGCTTTGCGTTGCTGACAATTATAGCATTTCTCCTGGCTAAATAATTCAATGTTTATTGCGATATCAGCTCAGTTGGGACATTCACCAATTGTGAAGTACATTATTAAAGGGACTCGAAAATAATCGCCACCATGTTGTTGTTGAAATCAGCTGTTTACTGCCTGTTCCTAACGCTTCTATAAACTGCATGCATGGTTTATCTCCCCTGATACAGCCTGATATGCTATAAATAGATTGGGGATATCCCTGTGTTCTGTCAAGCATGGTTTCACTGTCAGGATATCGTTAGAAAAAGACTGAGATATATTGAGCTTAAATTGGCAAAATGCGATCAAATAAGAAGATTTCGTAAGCGGGAAGATGACGAAAAATTGGAAAGAGCAACGAATAGTGTGTGTCTTCCGCCGTGGTGGATTTTGAATGGGGATTTCCTTGCAAATCTGCGGAGCAAAAGTTAAAGAGTTGCACATACTTCTGAGTGTGACTTGATGTGGTACTAGACAACAGGTATTTATCTGGTGGGTCCGCTTTGTAAATTATCAAATTTTGCTATAAATATATTTTTGAGAATTTTTTTCTGGAATTACATATCACTTGACCTACATAACTTATATTTGTCAGATTCGAAATATCAATATAAAATTCAAAAATAAATACACCAACATTATAATTTATAATGGAACAAGTTCCAATTGGACCCGCCAGTCGCCAGATAAATACCCAGGGACGCCAGAGAAGGGGGACATACGGGGGCACTTGCCCCCCTTGCTGGCCTGACTCAGGTGAGGCCAGTGGGTACCCGAAAAGTGCCCTCCTGGTTGTTTTACCCCCTTGCCCTTTGATGCTTCTGGCGTCCCTGTAAATACCTGTTGTTTTCAATACTACATCAAGTCACACTCAGAAGTATGTGCAACTCTAAATTTTGCTCTGCAGATTTGCATGGAAATCCCCATTCAAAATTGGTCACTTGACCTCGAGATCTCTCTTAAACTCAAAGAACAGATACAGAAAAGAACATATACAGACGAGATGATGGATCAGTCACAGACATGCTGTCTGAGGTAAAACTCCCAGAAGGAAAGAACAGCGACTGGTTAAATACCACAAAATAGTCATGGGGTTGCTCCCAGCACTTCCTAAGCCTGATTATCTCAAACACAAGGCAAATACAGGCTACAGCCAACAAAATTTGAGGACTGTACGTGTCAGTCAAAATCCGGTGGAGAAGGAGGTGTGTAACAACACAGAATCGTTCCAACTTCTGCGTACTAGCAGCTCACAATACGAACACTCCTTCTTTGTTAAAACAACTGTGGAATGGAACCACCTGGAATAGTCGGTTGTTGATATCAGTGACATTGACGGTTTTCTATCTGCTCTGCGAGGGGAACAACAGTATGGGATGTTTTCAACAATGCTAACAAGGAACTATTGCTTAACTATTTATAATTTATGCTTGTTTATCATATATAATAAATTATTTTTCAATTATTTCACTTGCTGCTTATATTTATACTCCAAAATCATTTGGATGGCTCAAACAACAACATTGTCATTGCATATATTAAGTACTATATGGGAGATCAATCTAACATGTAATGGCTGATTATGCTTAAGCGTAACTCCATTACGCTTTAAAAGCATAATTGGTTTTTATTGCCTTACAGCGTTATATGTAATGGTAGACCTACATGTATCTAACTTAGTAAGGCTGAAGGGGTCACTCTCACCAAAAAAAGTGCTGAAGGGTACACAGGATTTGAAAATGTGCTGAATGGTATACAGGGTTTGAAATGTCGTTCTAAATGACGTTTAGATTTCGTATCTGCCATGATTTCTGTTAGAGAATAATTGATTACGTTCCAATGAACAGAAAATGAACTGAAAACAAACTGCTCATGGGCGTCAAGACTTTCAGAAACACAGTTTAAGTAACAGTGTTAGTGGCGATCACAAACCTTCAGCACATTTTCAAACCATGTGTACCCTTCAGCACTTTTTTTGGTGAGAGTGACCCCTTCAGCCTTAGAAAGGTTTAATGTTCTGGGCGGATGGTAAGATGGTAAAAAATAGTTGTTTCCTCATAGAATCTCCACATATATATTCAGACAGACAGATGGGGAGGGGTGTTGAAAAATGCTTTGGGAAAACTATTGTAAAGAGGGAAAGAAATTGGTTGCGGGGGTGGGTGAATCGCAGAAATGGTAAAATGTAAAAAAGTATCATATGTGTCTGAATATATATTAACCCCCCCCCCCCCCACCTCCAGAGCAAATTGAAATAAATTTAAATCCATATACCCTGTTTTTCTCATGGCATTTTTTTTTTTTGTGTTTTGTTGAATAAAATTAACTTATGACTGAGATTACTCCTTCAGTCTTGATACTTTTCAAAAAATGCCATTTTTTGGCATTTTTGTCTGTTTAACAAATGTTGGGGCATAAATAGAAAAAACAACGTCATGCTTATGCATTCTTTTATATATATGAATCTCGCATATATACAATCTTAAATATAAGAGACTGCACTGGCTTAGAAGTTCAATATAAGTATTGTTAGCTTAATGCATTCTCTTATATATGCAAGGCATCCTATTGGAGACTCGCATATATAAGAGAATGCATTGGCACAAGTTTTCAAAAAATTTCATGGAGCTCCAATTATGAAAGGATTAATCATAAATAATGGTCTCCCATATGGCAGGTTGTAAATATAAAAGAATGCACTGGCTTGCATGGTCAAGATAAATGTTGTTAGGCCAATGAATTCTCTTAAATATGTGAGTCTGCCTATGGGAGACTGTCATATATAAGAGAATGCATTGGTACAGTGTTTTCGCTAAATTTCAGGAAGCTCCAGTCATGAAATGTGCAAAATTATTTAGAACACTTTCAATTGTAAAACGATAGCATCACAATGTGTTTGGAAATCCCTTCAAAGTTTGTAAGTCTAACACATAATTTGTTCAAAAATAGTTTTGTCTTCACCATAGACTAATAAGAAATCATGTTTTGTACACAATCTAGTCAGAAAATTACTAAAACTATGAAAAAGCTGTTAATTTTGTTTCTAGTCTTTGAAATACCTGACCATCATATATTGAATTTGGCTCAGTGTGATACACTCCAATTCTTGAAGACACACAACTTGAAAAACACTTACTCTTACAGATGGATTAATCATTATCTCTTTCTATAACAAGTATTTTATAGTTTCCTGTGTATAACATAATAAATATGAATCGAAGACCCCTGTCTGGAAACACTTCTATCAATTAGTATTATAATAAGCATACAATCAATGTCCAGTATTTTAGGGCTCGTGTTTATTGGAACTTTTTCTAAAAAAAATAGGAACATATATATCCCACTTAATTCTCGCATTAAAAAATACATATTGATTTAAAATCAATATTAATTGATAGTAACATTTCCAGACAGGTATCTCCGGCTTATTTTTATTATTTTATAACCAGTAAACTATACAACACATGTTAGAGGAAGAGATAATCCATCTTTAGTGAATTTGGAAATTTGTAAATGATTAAATTTCTTCTGTAAAGCAGGAAAATAAAATCTACAAAATATGCAGTTGGAAGAACTTGGGAGACTCAAATATATAATATAACCATTTCTTGATGGGAGCTGCGCTAGTGGAGCATTGAATCATGTGCCAGTGCATTCCCTTATATCTGCAGGTACCATAGGTAGCCTCACATATATAAGAGAATGCACTGGCTTACAAGGTCAAGGTAAATATTGTTAGGCCAATGTAATATATTCTCTAATATATTCTAGGATCCCTACTGGAAACTACCATATATAAGAGAATGCATTAGCACAGGTTTTTTTTGCAATATTTCCAATGCTCCAATCATGGAAGGGTGAATGCTGCTCCCATAATGAAAGGGTTAATTGATTTTATTCCTAAATAGACAATTTTTGTTGTAATTAGTTTTAGTTCCGACCCTCCAGGTTCGGTATTTTGTCTCATAAATGAACCACATAGTTTTGATTACTCTGACTACTGATGGTATACTAGCACCTCCCATAAATCCTGAATAACATAGGTGAATCATGGGTACAAGATAAAAAAAATATAGGATAGAAGCCATGGTTATTTCACACTATTATAAATATGAAAATAATTACATTTTTGCTGCTGAAATATTGTCCATAACCCCAGCTCACCAAGAAGTATGAGACTGAATTATATCTAAATATGTCATTTTGACAAAAAAATAATCAATTTGATGCTCAATGACAAACTGTGAGATAAATCTTACAGTTCCAGGAGATTTCACTCCATTGTCACTATACATTTTCTTATCTGGTACCTGCTGGTAAACAGAAAAACCACCTATTTGTTATTAGGCCAAATAAAAAAGATAATATGTTTCCGATAACGGAGAGAAAAAATTAGGGTAGGTAGGTAGGGAAATGTTTTTTTTTAATTATTTTTTGATATTTTTTTCCAGCTGCAGAAATATTGAACTACCTCGACCGAAATGACGTAAAATGCCTACTTGTGTTGTAGGGAAAGTATTACTTGTGGAAATATACATTAACATTGAACAAGATATCAAACTTGCTGTTATTCTTAATAGTGTGTTTCAGTATTCACATACTGATGATTTTGGCCATAAACTCAGAGGGATGGGGCTCAAAATTTATGTCCGAAAATATTATAGAACCTATATATTTGAATTGTTCATATGGGATATTCTGCCTGATTGTTGAAGATGTCAGTTGGGCTGAAGGGGGTCACTCACCAAATAAAAGTGCTGAAGGGTATTTTACGGTACACAGGTTTTGAAAATCTGCTGAAGGGTACACAGGGTTTGTGATCAGCACTAATGCAGTTACTTTAAGTGTGTTCCCGAAAGTCTGGCAGCCACCAGCAGTTCGTCTTCAGTTAATTTTAAATTTCCTTGCAACCTATACAAAGATCCTCTAACAGAAATCATGACAAGACACGAATATACTGTTCAGCACATTTTCAAAACCTGTGTAGCATTAGTTGGTGTCAATTATAAAAGTAAGTTTATCAAAACAAAACATTTATTTTGAACAAAATAATATATTAAAGGGGTACTGTACCCTGAATCCGGTTATTTGTAGGACTATCTCCTTGTATACTCAACAGAATATATGCAACAAATGAATGAATTTGAGGCATGTATTAATGCCAAATACACTTATGTGCTCTATGAATGGTGCAAACAACATGGTAAGTATATTGAAAATGAATTTATGACTCCAGTCATATAAATTACCATGTTGTTTGCATCGTTCTCATAGAACACATCAGTGTATTTGGCACTAATCCATGGCTCAAATGCATTAATTTGCTGCATATATTCTCTTGAGTATAAAAGGAGATGGTCCCATAATTGGCAGATTCAGTACCCCTTTAGATAGCACCCAGAATTTTTAAATGTGTGCAAAAGAAACATGGTGGGTGAAGCAATGAAGTGTACCAGTAAAATGTTGTTTGAATATTAAGTGTCAAACGAAATGGAAATGTACATTTCTCATGCTGTCAAGAAAATAATAAATGGGCATGCATGTTTATTTGGAACTCATCAATATGTTCCATAAGTCCCAAACAAGGCATATTAAATTGTAAAGCAGGCATGAGATCCACTCTCTTGAAATTAAAATTGCAAGATTCATGCCTATCAATCCACAACCCATGACACACCTGTGGCTTTTGAGACAACTGTCACACTTCATGTCACTTATCACAGGCTTATGTTAGAAACCATGTGTTTTGCACCTAATGATTATCAATATTTATGAGCATTGGCGGTAAAAACATTAAAAAAAAAAAAAAAAATTGACTTTTTCTCAAAATATCAATAAAAAGATTAGGGTCGGCGGGTTATTTTTAGGGTCGGTCGATGTACGGAAACATATTATCTTTTTTATTTGGCCTTAGTATTCAGTATAGGAGTCTGGGGTCTGCCATGAGAGGGATGGACATCATCAATATCATGAAGAGATATATTTAAGAAGACTTATTTTAAATTATTTATTAATAAGGTACTTAACACATGTATGAATTTTCACTAATGAATTAAATTTAATATAATTACAAGTCTGTTAATAACTGAATACCACAACTGACTGTCACTAGCTGTGATAAACTTGCAATTGAATTTATTAATTGAGTAATTGGCAATCATGAATACTTTTGTGGGAGCTTCTGGCATGATTTAGTCCTTGTTCAAATTATTGTTGAATGTTGGGTCAACAGCCTGGAGCTATCTTGTTGAAAATGAAGAAACCCCCTCCCCTAGATCATGTCATGAATCTTTACTCTGCTTAGCGCCTGTAGAGATCTTATTCCATCAGTACAAAACTTGGGAATTTTGTTATGTTTTGATAATGAACTTTATAACATTGAACAAACAAGGCAGGGAACATATTTCTTTGTTTATATTTGTTCCTCGATAATCAACTTCAAAGTATGGGGTGGTCCCAGCTCGAAAATGCATGCTTTTTGTGGCTTTAGTGAGCTGATATCACAAAAACACTGAATTAATTACCCTGCAGAAATTCCATGATTGTAAGTGCGCATAGCAAACTCATCCATCAAGTCTGTTAAATAATGTCATCTCGAGTTGGCACTTTCACCTACTTATGAATAAACTATTAAGCGACAGATATTAATAAAGAAATATATTCCCCTTGTTATTTTTTCAGCTTTATAAGGTTCTCTATCAATACTTAAAAAAGTTCCCGAGGTTTTGTACTGGTAGAATATGATTTATACGGGCATTCGCCTCTTGGAGGCCAAATTGTCATTTAATAATGAAGTGCGCTTAAAGGGGTACTGTACCCAAGATGTTGTTGTTGGTTTCTATGATCCCCGAGTCGGAGAATAAGGTAACAACTTTTCCATTTTTTGAAAGTCTGTTGAGTACGAAGTATTGTTACGGATGGCAAATTTACCGGAATGCAAAAATACAAATTGTCGTTGTCGAGTAATTTTTGTAAAGTTTTCAACCAAATGAATCAAATAAACATTATATTATATGCTTAGTAGTCCCATATACTCATTTAAGTTAGTTTACCGTCACTAGTCAATGAGTGGCTTGGGTTTTCTCCCCGTATAAGCATAATGTTTCAAACGATCGTGTGTGCAATTGTTTTCCTAATCCAGTATCCCTCAATTATAATTTGATTACGTTTTGTACACGGAAATTCGAATTTTAAGAGACGCCATTTTATGGCTGGAGCCATAAAATCAATTTATATTAAATTATTAACTTTTAAATTATTAAATTTTAAGATAGCCTATTAACCTGAGCGTTTACAGAATACATCTTCGACTCAAATTACTTATATTTCTATATAGTATCGATAATAGATCGTTGTTATCACCGGGAATTTATTGAAAATGGCGTACAGTACCCCTTTAAGTGCAATTAGTTGAACTTATCATTGTGCTTAAGAGCAATCATTGCTCTTAAGTGCAATCGATTGTGCTTAAGCATAGTGATTTGTTCTTGAAAACATAATTATTTGTGCTTAAGCGCAATCAATTTTGCTTACGCACAATCAATTGCCTAATCTTAAGCGCATTTCATGGTTATACATGTATGTATCTAAACATCCCTGGTGAATAAAGGTTTATCCATAACTCAACCTTAGCTCTTATTGACATATCACCTCTTGTTTTCATTGGTTTGCATGGGAGCAAGCCTAAGTTCTTTATCGAAATGGTAGACTCGCAATAGCATTACCTTCTGTTTTAGTTGTGGCAACTCGTGGTAGTATTAACTTCTGTATTAGTTGGGGCAACTTTGATTTTCGAGTACATATACAGGTACACCATATTAGGGAAGCAGGTCCTCAGTGACACCATATTCGCGCTACAGTATATGACCTGGAAATACTATAGATCTGTGCAAGAGCCGCTGATTTAATAAAACTACCAGAGCTCGAGGAGTGAGACATCAAAGCTCCCGGAATGAAACACCAATTTTTGGGACAGGGATGCTGATAATATGACAATAGGGTTTTTCACCCGATTTAAGTCAATAAGTACACCATATGAGGTAAGCAAGCCCATATACAGTGACACCACATTATTGCTATATGACCATAGCTATGGCCCAAATCTATGCCCCAAAGTCATATTAGCCAGAGTATATGGGATGCCAAATTGACATTTAATAAATAATTGAGCTTAAGCGCAATAAGGAATCAAACGCAATAAGAAAATTCCTTATTGCGCTTAAGAGCAATAAGAGATTCCTTATTGCGCTTAAGCGCAATAAGAGATTCTTATTGCGCTTAAGCGCAATAAGAGCTAATTGTGCTTAAGCGCAATAAGGAATATTACATAAACTCCCTATAATTCAAATGGTTTAGTCCATGGTGCAATCAATATCTATCCCTATTAACAGGCAATATATGATAATTCTACTATTTGCAGAGGGGTGATCTCATGAGGGAGATAATAATTGCGCTTAATCGCAATAAGGATGTAATTGCGCTTAAGCGCAATAAGGAATGTTCTTATTGCGCTTAAGCACATAAGGGAAGATCTAATTGCGCTTAAGCGCAATAAGAATATTCCTTAAGCGTTAAGCGCAATAAGAGATTCCTTATTGCGCTTAAGCTCAATTATTTATTAAATGTCAATTTGGCATCCCATAAGAGTAGAGATTCATGGCATGATCTACCCTCCTCCCAATATATCTAATACTGTATGGGATGCCAAATTGACATTTAATAAATAATTGAGCTTAAGCGCAAAAAGGAATCTTATTAAGAACATTCCTTATTATACGCTTAACCGCAATACATCCTTATTGCGCTTAAGTGCAATTAATATCTCCCTCATGAAAAAAAAAAGAATTATCCTATATTTGCCTGTTAACCCTTTACCCAACAGAAGGGCCCTGTGCCAATGCATTCTCTTATATATGCGAGTCGACCATAGGTCGCCTCGCATATATAAGAGAATGCATTGGCTTAACACATTTAAAATTATAAAATTGTTAAAGAATGTAAGAAAAAATGGTAAAAAGTGTTAAAAAAAAGATTTTTTTTAGGCCAATGCATTCTCTTATATATGCGAGGCGACCTATGGTCGACTCGCATATATAAGAGAATGCATTGGCACAGGGCATAACTGTAACTATCACAATGTGGTCAAGGAGCCGGTTCCAATGATATCCATATTTGTATGGTTCTATTGAGACAGACCGAAGATATTTTAGGCTGTTGAAGCTTTATTTGGCCGGTTATGGCCGGTTTGTTGGGTAAAGGGTTAACAGGGGTAGAATCTGATGGAATCTGAATAGGCCTACACGTGGACAGTCACCATGTGACCAATAAACTCCACCCATTGCACCATGGACTACACTATTGGAATTATAGGGAGTTTATGTAATATTCCTTATTTGCGCTTAAGCGCAATAAGGAATATTCTTATTGCACTTAAGCCCAATAAGGAAATTCCTTATTGCGCTTAAACGCAATAAGGAATCTCTTATTGTGCTTAAGGGCAATTAGATTTTTACTTATTGCGCTAATAAGGGATTCCTTATTGCGATTAAGCTCAATTATTTATTAAATGTCAATTTGGCATCCCACAATACTGGGCCACACATTTTGAAATTAGTTATTTTAATACTACAGGTCACTGTTGGAGACTTTAGTTCAATTTGAATCTGCAAGGCCTGTACTAGTGTAGGCCTACTGCGGCCAGTCCAGTCCAAAGACATACATGTAAATTTTAGTGTCAAATTGCACTTGCTTATACATGTACATTTTTCTGACGCTATCTACCCACACTGTTTTTTTTAAATCTGCGTGTTTGAACGATAGGTTCTCCAAAAGTTCTCATTAATTGTGACCTGAGTCACTCTCCTGGGTCATCAGGATGAGAATTCCCGCTGTTGACAATATTCAATTAGAATGTCAACATGCAACATAGCCTGATCTGATCACACGAACTTCAATTCGAACCAAGTTTTTGACAAGTTTTCCAGGCAATAATCGTTGATTTCATATGTGAGGACCCAACATTCCCATTCAACACAACATACACGGAGATAAAACTCCGATAATCTAACTCAAATATGCGTTCTAACTAATTAAGTTTTAATTAATTTATTTGGTCTTGAGAATGAGATTTATTATTCTCAAAACAATCGTATCAAATTGGTGACGAAAGATCGCAGACCAATCGGATCGCGCGGATTGGAATTGTGGCTAAAAATAGTTATCTGCGGGATTCCGCCGTATATATATATGTTATTGCTTCAGTCAATCGGGGTATACCGGGGAGGATTGTTGTGTCACTTTAAGGAACAGATAATAGAATATATTCCCCGCATTATTGTTCTGACTTTATAAGGTTCCCTGTCAAAACTTCAAAAAGTTCCAAGGTTTTGTACTAGTGGAATATGATCTCTACAGGCGTTATAAGACAGAGTAGAGATTTATGGCATGATCGATCTATCAGGGACCATATCGTGGAGAGATATATACCGAAATTCTCCATATGATATGTACAGACAACAGACCATAGGCATAGATGATAGAAATTAGAATAATAGAATATAATCTGATAATTGATAGATAGAAATTAGAATAAGGCCATTCAACAGAGATTCCTTGTTTCTCATCAGCGTCGGTCCCGATTTTATCACCAGTCCCAATTATTTTTGTATTTTATAAATGATATATGTCCCACAGATTCTAATATGTGTCATGTATCACAGAATGCAAGACTGCAGTGTTTCAATGAAACATGATCCTACATTGTATCTCTAGGTATGTCATCATCTGTGTGGAGGTTAAATTTGCCTGACAGATAGGTTGCACACAAAGAGTTTCTAGTATTGTGGTGTCTGCATGCATGGTTCTATGGCAGGCCAGTGCATGCATTGTGTTTGCATATGAGATAAATGTTTTGCAAAATGATGTATGGTTGTGAACTGAGACTGTAAAGAGCATTAGAATGTGTCTTCATAGTTTTGCTTTATCTAAATGAATGGATTATTTTAAAGGGACACATGTTCCTACATTAGTCATTAGATTGATTGTTGATCAAAATCAGACATTTTTGGATTAATTGAAGTAGTTTTAATATTGAAGCATATAATCTTTGGAAATTTGGTCCTACTTCAGGGCCACCAATCGTCTTTTGGATAGTGCACCTTATTGTGTAGAGAAGGACAGCTTCTCCAATGTAACAAAATAGTCATTTTTAAAAGCTGAGATTATTTTACTCTAAGCTTAGTGTGAAATTTTGATCTTATGAACTATTCTGGATCCCTTAGACATGTAAATATTTTTTTGGGATTTAATTAGTCCAAAATATTGCTTAATGCCTGCTCCATTCGATACCTTTCCGATGAATGGTAAAAACATATATTTTAAACTAAATGCACCAAAACCTTAAAAATAAAGTTAAATGTTGGACTTAGTTTATTTCTGGGCCTATAAAATCTGGACTTAGAAATTTTATGAGAACGAAATTGCTGTACTTAAACTATTTATGTTGGTTTTTGTTTCGCAACCTTCGCAGTCATCATCGCAACTATGAATGAAACCTTCTCAATCATTGGAGGCTTCATATTTTCTACTCACAACCACGTCTGCAACTTTGGGAATCATATTCTGCAACCTTCGCAATCATATCCGCAACTTTGGGAACCATGTATGAACCTTCGCAATCATATTGCAAGCATGGGAATTATTGCCGCAATCATGAAAATACTTCGCAACCTAAAATCATGATTGCCGGAAGGTTGCGGCAATCATTCATTTCTACTAGGGTACTGTATGGGGTTGAAACTGAACTTGCCCCTATGATATTGAGATAATCGCTGACCCGTCAACAAGTAAATAAGTTTTATTTGTTCAATGTCAAACCCCATCTGATATCCTGGTAATATTTCTATAGGAATGATAAATACCTAGTTTCATGAATCAGAATGTAGTCATTTGAAATCTCCATTCTTGTTCCTCCTGATGTCTCGTGATCCTATCTGGTAGGTTCTTATATTTTAACAATACTTACCTTTTATAAATGATTTTAATATGCATAGTGTGTCAGGGTATCTGGGGATTAATTTCTACCATGGTCCCATCAGTTATTGATATACAATATATATGCGCATGACATGGGATAGGTATTATATTTATTGTACACCATGTTTTAATATAAAAATGACTCCATTTTAATATTGTCATCCTAGCTCTTGTATTCATTCCTGTTTTAATATATCAAGTAAATGGTAGATTTATTAAACATTAACCACATACACACATCAAAATGACAAAAAAAATTGATTGTCTAAATTTACCCGGAGTATACCACTATACTCATCGTCTTAAAAGTTAGAATACCAAAAAAACAAAAAACAAAACGCCCTCCCGCCCCATTCTCAGAAAAAAGTCTGATGTAGTGATGAGATTGAGAAACAAGGAATCTCTGTTGAATGGCCTAATATTAAAAATGCTTACCCATGTCCCTGCTAAATCCGTAACTTGTGTACTAGCCATATTAAAAATAAACTCAATTCATATCACTAGCTATTACTGTGTGCCATTTTTCTCAATATTTGTCTACAATATCACGAATTTTGACGTCGAAAATTCACCACAGCTGAAACGCGCACCTGCTGACACGGAAACATAAACAATCTTTGTTTACTGTATCCAGCCAACATATCACGTGGTCCAATCAGATGCACTGGAAATAAAAGGTCAGCACAAACACGTGCTCGCAAATATATCGTCTGCTAAGGTTTGTTTAGGAAGTTTTAATTTGCGTTAAATTTTTCATTTACACACACTGGCAACAATGAATAATCAATAATACAATATCACTGTTGTCGTTGACAGTTGTGTTGGTCATCTGTTCCCCGAAAATCATTCCTGTCCGCTTTATCAATATGTTCCATGATTTTGAATATAATTTATAAATTATAATGATCATGTCTCATTTGGCATTTCGATTATTTATGATTTTTTATTGTTTTTGGAAGATGAAAAGGCTGGAATTTGAGTGGAAAACTTAAAGTTATGAAATTAAACACATTGCAACGCCAACGGCCGATAGCTGCATTTTGGTCCTGGTGAGGGTAATAAATATATACAGTTGTGTCGAACTGTTACTTCACTACTGACACTAGTACTAGTAGTACTAGTACCGTAAAACGGGGTGACTTTGCCACCTTTTTGGCATATTTCTATGCAGCATTCAGTCACAAGCTAAATTCAGAAAACAGTTCTACAGTCATTTAACTCAGGTAACTTCATGCTATATATTTCATGTGTGGTTATGGTCCATGTATGTTTGGAATGAGAGCATGTACATACTGAAAAGGTTGGGTGGCAAAGTCACGCCCTATCCACACAATGTCACCGTTCAATGTGAGTAGTGACACATTATATTAACCCCGCCACTGACCGGACACCAGAAGTTGAATTATTTGATCGCAACTGACCTAACATGGGGTGGAATTTGGGATAGAATGACAATCTGCGGGACAGGATTTTCAAATTGCGTGGGACGGCCGATATCTCGAGGAATACAGCGCGTAGAACGCTCCTTTTGGTGTCTAACGAAAGGTCCACATTCGCCCTATCCTGTATGCACACATATTATTATTAACCGCGCCCTGACCGGACACCGGAAGTTACATTATTCTGTCGACAACTGACCTAACATAAAATGCCACAAACACGAAAAACTGCGTTCGACATTAATGTTAAATAGAATTTAGATTTCTCGATGAATACACTAGCAAACAACAAGTTTTAGGTATCAAATAACGCAGTGGAATACCGTGCATTCGTTTTTACCTACAATATGGCTGTTTTAGTGCGAATATTGTAATGGCGAACACGCAAACACGCGCCGATAAAACAGCTAAAAATAGACTCGATGTTTACAATTACAGGATCGATTTCAGCTGGTATATTCAATATAATCAAATAGTGTTTATAGACTTAAAAACTTATGTGTCCGCCATTCATATGCGGTGGAGGTTCTCATATTATCTGCCAGCCATACGCGGGGGAGGTTCTCATATGAACATATTATCTGCCGGTCATCAGCGGTGGAGGTTCATATTATCCGCCAGTCATACGCGAGGGAAGTTCTCATATTATCCTCCGGTCATACGCGTGGGAGGTTCTGATATGAACATATTCTCCGCCGGTCATACGCGGTGGAGGTTCATATTATCCGCCGGTCATACGCGAGGGAGGTTCTCATATTATCCTCCGGTCATACGTAGGGGAGGTTCTCATATGAACATATTATCCGCCAGTCATACGTGGTGGATGTTCATATTATCCGCCAGTCATACGCGAGGGAGGTTCTCATATTATCCTCCGGTCATACGTGGGGGAGGTTCTGATATGAACATATTATCCGCCGGTCATACGCGGTGGAGGTTCATATTATCCACCTGTCATACATAGGGGAGGTTCTCATATGAACATATTATCTGCCGGTCATACGCGGTGGAGGTTCTCATATGAACATATTATCCGCCAGAGGATAATATGAGAACCTCCCCCACGTGTGACTGGAGGATAATATGAGAACCTCCCCTACGTATGACTGGAGGATAATATGAGAACCTCTCTCGCGTATGACTGGCGGATTATATGTTCATATGAGAACCTCCCCTACGTATGACCGGTGGATAATATGAACCTCCATTGCGTATGACCGGCGGATAATATGTTCATATCAGAACCTCCCCCGCATATGACCGGAGGATAATATGAGAACCTCCCTCGCGTATGACCGGCAGATAATATGAACCTCCACCGCGTATAACCGGCGGATAATATGTTCATATGAGAACCTCCCCTACGTATGACTGGAGGATAATATGAGAACCTCCCTCGCGTATGACTGGTGGATAATATGAGAACCTCCACCGCATATGACCGGTGGATAATATGTTCATATGAGAACCTCCACCGCGTATGACCGGCAGATAATATGTTCATATGAGAACCTCCCCTACTTATGACCGGTGGATAATATGAACCTCCATCGCGTATGACCGGCGGATAATATGTTCATATCAGAACCTCCCCTACGTATGACTGGAGGATAATATGAGAACCTCCCTCGCGTATGACTGGTGGATAATATGAGAACCTCCACCGCGTATGACCGGTGGATAATATGTTCATATGAGAACCTCCACCGCGTATGACCGGCGGATAATATGTTCATATGAGAACCTCCCCTATGTATGACCGGTGGATAATATGAACCTCCATCGCGTATGACCGGTGGATAATTAAATATGTTCATATCAGAACCTCCCCCACGTATGACCGGAGGATAATATGAGAACCTCCCTCGCGTATGACCGGCAGATAATATGAACCTCCACCACGTATGACCGGCAGATAATATGTTCATATGAGAACCTCCCCTACGTATGACTGGAGGATAATATGAGAACCTCCCTCGCGTATGACTGGTGGATAATATGAGAACCTCCCTCACGTATGACCGGCGGATGATCATAATATGTTCATATGAGAACCTCCCCAACGTATGACCAGAGGATAATATGAGAACCTCCCTCGTGTATGACCGGTGGATAATATGAACCTCCACCACGTATGACCGGCAGATAATATGTTCATATGAGAACCTCCACCGCGTATGACCGGCGGATAATATGTTCATATGAGAACCTCCCCTACATATGACTGGTGGATAATATGAACCTCCATCGCGTATGACCGGCTGATAATATGTTCATATAAGAACCTCCCCCACGTATGACCAGAGGATAATATGAGAACCTCCCTCGCGTATGACCGGCAGATAATATGAACCTCCACCGCGTATGACCGGCAGATAATATGTTCATATGAGAACCTCCCCTACGTATGACTGGAGGATAATATGAGAACCTCCCTCGCGTATGACTGGTGGATAATATGAGAACCTCCCTCGCGTATGACCGGCGGATAATATGTTCATATGAGAACCTCCCCAACGTATGACCGGAGGATAATATGAGAACCTCCCTCGCGTATGACCGGTGGATAATATGAACCTCCACCATGTATGACCGGCGGATAATATGTTCATATCAGAACCTCCCCCGCGTATGACCGGAGGATAATATGAGAACTTCCCTCGCGTATGACTGGCGGATAATATGAACCTCCACCGTGTATGACCGGCAGATAATATGTTCATATGAGAACCTCCCCCGCGTATGACTGGCAGATTATATGAGAACCTCCACCGCATATGAATGGCGGACACATAAGTTTTTAAGTCTATAAACACTATTTGATTTGAATATTCTGTTGAATAGTCTTACCATTGACATATCCATTCGTTCAAACCAGTTGATCTATTTTGTAACTTGTCTTTTAGTCGCCGGGCTCCGGCAGCTGGGCTTTTAGTCACAACTGAAATAAAAATAAGTGCGAATATCTTGGAGCGAATTTCTGCAACAATTTCACCGCGTAGTATTTTGAGATGAGGGACGGGTGCGAATTTTAGCACCCGTGATTTGAATATTGCGAGTGCGTACGGGTGCGAGTGCAATCACTCCCGTCTCCTGGGAAGGACTGGATAATATGTTCATATGAGAACCTCCCCAACGTATGACCAGAGGATAATATGAGAACCTCCCTCGTGTATGACCGGTGGATAATATGAACCTCCACCACGTATGACCGGCAGATAATATGTTCATATGAGAACCTCCACCGCGTATGACCGGCGGATAATATGTTCATATGAGAACCTCCCCTACATATGACTGGTGGATAATATGAACCTCCATCGCGTATGACCGGCTGATAATATGTTCATATAAGAACCTCCCCCACGTATGACCAGAGGATAATATGAGAACCTCCCTCGCGTATGACCGGCAGATAATATGAACCTCCACCGCGTATGACCGGCAGATAATATGTTCATATGAGAACCTCCCCTACGTATGACTGGAGGATAATATGAGAACCTCCCTCGCGTATGACTGGTGGATAATATGAGAACCTCCCTCGCGTATGACCGGCGGATAATATGTTCATATGAGAACCTCCCCAACGTATGACCGGAGGATAAGATGAGAACCTCCCTCGCGTATGACCGGTGGATAATATGAACCTCCACCATCGGTCCATGTATGACCGGCGGATAATATGTTCATATCAGAACCTCCCCCGCGTATGACCGGAGGATAATATGAGAACTTCCCTCGCGTATGACTGGCGGATAATATGAACCTCCACCGTGTATGACCGGCAGATAATATGTTCATATGAGAACCTCCCCCGCGTATGACTGGCAGATTATATGAGAACCTCCACCGCATATGAATGGCGGACACATAAGTTTTTAAGTCTATAAACACTATTTGATTTGAATATTCTGTTGAATAGTCTTACCATTGACATATCCATTCGTTCAAACCAGTTGATCTATTTTGTAACTTGTCTTTTAGTCGCCGGGCTCCGGCAGCTGGGCTTTTAGTCACAACTGAAATAAAAATAAGTGCGAATATCTTGGAGCGAATTTCTGCAACAATTTCATCGCGTAGTGGACTCATTTGGAAAAAAATACATTCACTGTGTCTAATCCTACATTTTGATATACTATACGCCCCATTATATTGAATATACCAGCTGAAATCGATCCTGTAATTGTAAACATCGAGTCTATTTTTAGCTGTTTTATCGGCGCGTGTTTGCATGTTCGCCATTACAATATTCGCAATAAAACAGCCAAATTGTAGCTAAAAACGAATGCACAGTATTCCACTGCGTTATTTGATACCTAAAAGTTGTTGTTTGCTAGCGTATTCATCGAGAAATCTAAATTCTAAACATTAATGTCGAACGCAGTTTTTCGTGTTTGTGGCATTTTATGTTAGGTCAGTTGTCGACCGAATAATGTAACTTCCGGTGTCCGGTCAGTGGCGGGGTTAATATGTGTGGATAGGGCGAATGTGGACCTTTCGTTAGACACCAAAAGGAGTGTTCTACGCGCTGTATTCCTCGAGATATCGGCCGTCCCACGCAATTTGAAAATCCTGTCCCGCAGATTGTCATTATATCCCAAATTTCACCCCATGTTAGGTCAGTTATCGATCAAATAATGCAACTTCTGGTGTCCGGTCAGTGGCGGGGTTAATATGTGTGGATAGGGCGAATGTGGGCCTTTCATTAGACACCAAAATGAGCCCCCTACGCCCTGTATTCCTCGAGATATCGGCCGTCCCACGCAATTTGAAATTCTGTCCCGCAGATTGTCGTTTTGTCCCATATCCCATCCCATCCCGCAGATTGTCATGTCCCCTGAAAAGTCACAAAAAAGCATGCCCTAAGCTAAATACTCTTAAGAATTTCAAGTCACAGGTTTTTCAAGATTGCATCCAATACACTTGATTGAATTAGTTGAATGAAATGCTATTTCAGTATTTGAAGGGAAATAAGAATACCGTAAAATGGGGTGACTTTGCCACCAACGGGGTGACTTTGCCACGTCACTGAGAAAAAGTTAAGAATTAACAGCTCAGCACCAATAACCAGATAGCTAAATGTTTCATATTTACTAATGATTTTACAAGTTCAGATTGTATCACATGTGCCACAAAACTTGATGTATACAAATTCTGAAGGTCAAGGTCACCACGCGACCTTTATAGAACATTTTGGCAAATTTTCTACATAACTCCAAATTTGAATGATACACACCTAAGGGAAAGTTCATGTTTATTGCTATTTGGTCTTGTTTCCATGAATATATTGACTTTTTCCTGGTATTAGATTATTTAATTGTAATTTGGAAAAAAACAATTTCCATGTGAGAATTGAAATCGCTCGGGGTCACTTTGCCATAGTGGCAAAGTAACCCCGCATTAAATTAGAACAGAAAAATTTACAAGCCACATATATTTATATAGAATCTATCACTTTACTTCAGTTAATACTGTTATTAGTATGAAAACTTGCATCTTCATGTATACAAATTTAGCATGGTATTTCCTGATAAGCCCTATTGCATAAAAACTGCAAAAAGCCTATAGATGGATATTTTTACCATTGAAGGCAATACCGTTTCGAACCAATATAATACATGTATTTGTACCATTTTAGAATCATAGGTTTTATTCAGCCATGACTGTATTGAACATTAAGTTACTAAGGCATTATCAAGCTCACAAATCTTCTCATTGCTTGGTAAACCTGTTATGTGGATTTCAGTCATTGGGAAGTATTTCTAATACAGGTGAGGGGGTGATATATCTTATACCACAAAAACCATCGCCGCGGGTCACCCACCTCCACGCAAAAACATCTCTGATGTGTAATCACACCACTCCTCAAAGTTAATTCACATGTGTGTGCTGGTAACATACTATAGTATCAAACAATAGGACTAGAGTAAATATATGAATACAGGTGTAAAGTAAAGTGATTCAAGTGATCATCACAGAATACTATGCATTAATCCAGATGCCCAGCGACTGTATTATATGTACTGGATTAACTGTAATTATGGTCTATCACTCATTTACAAAGTATCGGTACCTTCATCACAACCTGAGCAGATACATGTATCTTGGTGAGATCATCACCATAATCCATTAATCATTAAAATTAATAACTTAACTTCTTAAGGACTTTCACTTTGCTAACCCAATTTCCCCCAAATTTGATGGAGTCAAAATAAAGGTTTATGTTCACTTTTGTTAGTAATCACAGTAACCAAACACATGAAGAATGCAACATGTTAAACTTAAAGGTACTCAAAATTCCGATCAGAGGGTCCCCATCTCAACATATTCCAACATTGGCAACAACAACAATCCGATCAGAGGGTCCTATAAGGCTATATTACTATTTCTTTGGCTTTGGGGGTAAAAATATTTGATTCGAGTGGAGGAACCCATCAAACAAAGCTCAGAGTTATTAGATATTGATTTTTTAAATTTGTTATTTTCTCGAGATGACTCGTCTGAGTACTAATAATTGCATTCAATTTCGTAATCTGCTCGAGATCACTGATGACGTGTACACCAAAACACTATTCAAACAGACAAGGATGGATAACTCTAAAATCAAGTGGTAATAATAACGCAATTTTGACTGTTCTGGGCCAGAAAGTATTCCCGATAATGAAAAATAATAGATTTCTAAAATTGATATCTAACAAATCTGAGCTTTGATGGGTGACTTCCTCGACTAGAATCAAATATTTTTGACCCCCGAAGCCATTGAAATAGTAATTGAGAGGAGTTTTATCGGATTGAGTACCTTTAAGAGTATTAACTATTATTCCATGGTGGAATATGTTAGAAATACTAAATGTGAAATTTATAGAGGTTTTTAAAATCTATTTTTTCGAACCCAAAATCAATAAACACAAAGTCCATATCAAAGAAAAAAATATGGCATTGTACTGATTACTGAACACTGTGAAGAATGATGAACAATACAATAATAATATTAATATTCATATTTATCAACTTCTAATATTCATATTTATCAACTTATAATATCAAGCATTCTTTGATAAAATTACTAAGAACCATGCAATTGTTTACAAATAATTGAGTAAGTAACTTAAGTAGTAAGTTACCGTAAACCGGGGTAACCCAGTCTAAGTAAACTCATACCTAAATATTCATAACAACAACTCATACCTAAATATTCGTAACAACATTGATTTCAAATATAGAGTCGACGTTCACCCAGACTAGATTTCAAATATATAGAGTCGACGTTCACCCAGACTGGGGGTAACCTTGAACACGGGGGTAACTTTGAACGTTTTTCAAATAAAGTTTTCAATATGGTCCGGTAAATGAAAAATATTGAAAGTAAATAGCATGTCCATTTGTTATATTTTTATCTTTTTGTTCTGCCTTGAAATGTTTCATTTCTCATATTTTTATTTCTTATTGTGTATTATAATTTATATGGCCAAAATTTTTACTTTTGCGGGAAAATTGGATTTTTGATACCTTTTTGAAAAATGTTATATCCTGGAAACTTTTATGTGGGCAGTTGATAATTAATGGCTTCTGTCACTCACCATTCACACAATGATCTTAACAATTGCGCTCCCACTGTCACTTTTTACGATATATTAACTTGGTTATAAGATATTTGAAATTAAAAAAAAAATGGTGTAGTCTTTAAAAGTTGGGGGTAACTTTGAACGCTGACTGCTGTTTCTCCTCATTCTAAATATTTTGACTGCTTTTGTGAGGCATGGTGGTGTTTTCATGTTTACATCATCTCATCCTGGTCACAAATCTAATTTATATTGAATAAAAAATGTTGTGGACAGATTTAACCCGGTGTATGTGCGCCGATGCAATGGTCAATAAGTCTGAAATCTGTCTGTCACTTAAATTCGTAATTATAAACCTGGCTATTCGTAATAATTTAGGTTTCCTAGCAAATCATTAAAACATGTCTATTTGTAAATATTGTTGTCAGATTTAATGGATCTTGAATTATGTTCGCAACCTTGCTATTTTAGCTCAAAAATGTATACTCATTGAGTCATTGTGGGGACGCCGTTCATATACAGTAAGAACCATAAGCATGACACATACCGTACTATGTTGATTCCTATACTTGACCTACACGAACTGTAAAAATAATATGTTTAACAGTTGATGTTTTGCTCAGAGTTTCCCCTGCACTATTATTTGGGTCTGCACTTTTATTAACTTTCAATGGAATCCCCACCCCCCTGCACTATTATTGGGGCCTGCACTTTTATTTGGAGCCCGAGAGTATATTATGTGTTTAAAGAAAAATATGAAGAACAAAATTAACAAAATGTTCGTGATTGTTGTGTGCACAAAGCAATGTGCGAATCTTACCTATGTTGTAGGTAATTGGTCACATAGCGTGCAAACAATACATATGCATAACATACCATATAGTTATATGTTTATGATTTTGTGCAAGCTGTTTAAGCAATGTCATGATTGTCATCAGATTGAGAAATGATGAATACTCTTTTTTACAGGTTGAAAATGATGCTTTCATATGACACATTCGCGAAAACAGACGTTACCCCAAACGTCGGGGTAACTTTGAACACCAGTTTTTTAAATATCCCTGTGTCATCAATGTGTATACACATTAAAAAAATACCTTTGTTTTGAGAGAACTACTTCTTCCCATGTTTTTGGAAGCATTCAGATCTTACATAATATTAGCTTTTTTTAAATATCGACAGAGAAACACAAAAAGTGTTCAAAGTTACCCCGGTTTACGGTACCTGACATCGCTTGTAGTGAGGTGGCAGTTAAATGTTAATATCTGTGGACAGTGGTGTGTTGTGAATCTCTTGACAAAAGAACTGTGTAATCCCCAATCTGGTGTACCCCATAGCCCAGAAACTAGGTCACCAATCAGCCTGAGTCAGGATAAAGTACTCTCATGGTTCAGTACTGGCTGGTCATAATCCCAGCTGGCTTGAGTGAACATTATCTTGACCCATCAAATTCAGTTCCCAACTAGCTTTGCTGAGCAATGAAATCTACCAACAATGTAAACAACTGCTTTCAAGCCAAAACTCTTAGTAAAACTGAAGAAATGTGAGTATATCTTTATTGTTCATCATTCTTCACAGGGTTCAGTACACATACCGGTACCCATATCTTTTTGTTAGATATAATCTTTGTGTACTTTGTTGAATTTGGGTTCGAAAAAATAGATTTTAAAAACTTCACATTTCGAATTTCTAACATAATCTACCATGAATTATACTCTTAAAATGTTGCATCCATGGGTTTGGTTACTGTGATTACTAATAAAAGTGAACATAAACCTTTATTTTGGACTCCATTAAATTTGGGTTAGCAAAGTCCTTTAATAATGCAATGCAAAAATGTCGAGTTGATTTCTTGCGAACCAGCTGAACATATCGTCATGGAATCTTCAGATTTATAATAACTCGATACGATTAGTTATACATGCAGCAAATCAGCACGTTCCTATAACCGCTTCTATATCAGTATGTGAAAAATGCAGGGAAAGTTCACCCGAAAATGTTCCAATTCGTAGACGATTTTGGTTTCCCTGATCACTTCTTTAGAGCTCCACTTCTTTGGCAATTAATCAAACTGAGGGCTAAAAAATAATCGAATTCATGTCTTATTCCCTACTTCTATGACATTGACAACCCGTTATTAATATTATATTATAACTAGGGGGTTGCCTATCACAAAATGATCGGTATATAAATGTTCTTTGTTACGTTCTAACTTGTGTCCGCGGTCATGAACAAATTCTAATTTCTATTATTAGAAATGGAATGGTCATGCTTCTCTTTTTTTTCACTGGATGCGCGCGGGAACACTTTATTTCACCAAAAACAGTATTTTTACACACCCAGGGGCCAGCCCACATATGCGCATGCACATATTGAACGAAACAAAATTACAGGGATTTTTCTGCCTATTTTGGGAATGGGTCCAGGTGCCTTCGAATTGGGAAAAATGTGTCTTTACAGACCAAAATTGGGAATTTTCCATGTTTTAGAAAAGTTCAATTAATCACTGTTACACACAAGTAAATAGTACTAATACCGTAATTTTTGGTGTATAACGCGACTTAAACACAGGTAACTCAAAGATGGAGTAAAATCCCAGCCCATTGAGGTCTATTTCTCAGACAAGTATTTACTGTACACATATTTTATATAAATCAGCAATTTATTTAGAGTTATCCTCCTTCTTTCATAAATGCGCTGACTGGTAGAGGGGAGGTAATTTGCATGTTAAGCTAATAGTTAGGTCGCCGTGTGTGCATTATACGAAGCGGGCTCCCGATGTCGCTGATTTAGTATGGGTTTTCAGCCGTTTATTGATCGACTGAGTGTACAAAACGTCGGAAAAAATTGATAATTATTCAATAAACCCGATGGTATTATATACCTGCCTGCAATTGGGAATTGGTGGTTGAAAATTGGGAATAAAGGTGCCTTTTTCACATTGGGAATGGGGCCGAATACCGGACCCTGAGGACAACTAAAAAAATCCCTGAATTAGCATATTACTTTAAATATTACTACATACTAACTGAAGTAGAACATCTTGTTCTGATGGCATACAAATCATTAATTAAGTTATGCAGCAGTATAACATATACTGTGCTCAGTTGACGCGTTTTTTTTTCACCAGCATTCTGTTAAACCCCCCTCATGCACTCCTGTTGCAGCGGGATTGTTTAGTATAGATTAATGCAATTGCATTTATCAAGTTTATGTATACATATGTCTCATTTATTGTAAAATGTGAGGGAAATGAGGACGGTCTACAGATGCTGTGCTATATACTTGCGCCACTGCAGGAACCTGGGAGTGCATGCCATCTACAATGAAAGTGTCAATGACACTGTAGCTCAACTTGGAAATGGAATAATTTAATTTCTTGTGTTACAGTCAATGGAACGATTAGGAATGCAGAAAGTTGAAATGTCTAAGCGATAATATATATAAGATTATCAACAAAATCATTCAATGAAGGTACAAGTTTGCATGAAGGATTCTGTTTCATGATGAACAGGAAAACACTCAAACATTACTCCTGCAAATGCAGTACTCTCGTGTCCAGAATGGACGTACATGTATGTTTTTTTCTTTCATGAAAATTGCTGCCCTGTACGAGCTTATACCGGTCTATATGTTTAGTTATTTTATTAATTTTAAACTGACTTGTAAGATCGAATGTAACTGGCCAAAACATGATAAAAATAAACATTTTAAAGAGAATTTTTTAGAATGGCATCGGCGTTCGCTAAATGCCCCTTTCTATAAAAAAAAATTAAGCAGAAGTGGAATATTATTATGACCGAAAGCAAATTTAATATAATGTAAATATTCTTCTCGGTCTGAAAGGTGATGTTTCTACCGATCTAAAGCATGCAGAGGTGTTTCAATCAATTGAATTGTTTATTTTAAGACCATTACTGGGTGAATATTTGAAAACAATACAATTTGGATGATTACGGGAAATTCAAAGTTCAAATTCACAGAAAAAAACATTTCCTTGTCGAACCTGGTGACTCACCATGAATTAGGGTCTGCTTCGGCATGCTGGAATTTTATTCCTATTGCCATGGCAACATGACTTAATCAAGCAAAGTAGTAAAACAGGTCACTCCTGTTACTAACAAACAACAATCAGCTTTATAGACCAATAGCGGTCATTTCATCCAACTAAAATATATTTGGAAAACTTTGGACTTTGACAGTTCATTCACATGAATAATGGCAAGTCCTAAGTTAGTGAAATGAAATTGAATATTCACGCTGTATAGTAGATACTAAGAGTCTTTATATTTTTTCGAATTTCAGATGTCTCGAGGACTGAGTAACCAACTCTCGAGCAAAGATCTTTTCACAACCAACTTTGGGTGAGTCTGCTCTCATGATAACATAGAAAACAGTAAAATGTAATTAAGACATAAATTTATTGTATTTATCAACTTATTGTATTTATCAAGCATGTTATCTAATAGGCAATAGCTCACTTATATTTATATGTGTGTACAACTTATATTGTTTTGCTCAGTTTCATGTTTGTGCACCATAGTTAAAGGTACTCAACCCGATAAAACTCCTCTCAATTACTATTTCAATGGCTTCGGGGGTCAAAAATATTTGATTCGAGTCGAGGAAGTCACCCATCAAAGCTCAGATTTGTTAGATATCGATTTTAGAAATCTATTATTTTTTATTATCGGGAATACCATCTGGCCCAGAACTCAGTCAAAATTGCGTTAAAATTACCACTTGATTTTAGAGTTATTCATCCTTGTCTGTTTGAATAGATTTGAGGTACACATCCAGAGCAGATTACGGCAGTTATTGGTACTCATCTCGAGAACATAACAAATTTGAAAAATCAATATCTAATAACTCTGAGCTTTGATTGATGGGTTCCTCGACTCGAATCAAATATTTTTTACCCCCAAAGCCAAAGAAATAGTAATATAGGACCCTCTGATCGGATTGTTGTTGTTGGAATCTGTTGAGATGGGGACCCTCTTTACGGGTTGAGTACCTTTAACTCAAATTTTTTGTCTGTGTTTAAAAAAAAAATATGTTCTCTTTCTTGTAACAGGGGTCGGAAAGATGGAAATGCTGACTCGGCTTATGGCACAAGTCAAAATGCTCAGAATTTGAATAGTCAATTTGGTAATACTCAGTTCTCAGAATATTCACAAGATATCTACACCCAACAGTACTCTGCAGGCTCTCATTCAGAGGTAAACTTTAAAAACTGTTTCGAACATTAGCTTTATATTGGAGAATGTCAAACATCAACTGCAGGGACATGGCGATGATGGTTTGGTTCCCCTCAAATTTTCAAAAAATGGAAATTTCATACCTGGCACAACATAACTTGAAAATGGGGGGGGGGGGGGGGGGGTCATCTAGGTGGAACTTGCTTTAGTATTGCATGAAATTCTACAATAAGCTTCTACGGGTTAATCTATGGAATTGGCTTATGCCATTTAGCTAATTTTGATGGCTGAAGGTGAACACCCCCAACCAGGGTTGTCAATAGGTACTGGAACCGGCAGTAATCAGGTATTAAATTGGTACCGGTTCTGACGTCGAGTACCGACGGTTCTCGGTACTGATCGTTGATTTATATTAATATACCTCTTGACGAATGTAAAGGGTTAATTAAGCAGCTCAACATAAAGCCAAACCCAACTGCAATGGGTTAACGTGATATCGTCAGCACATTCAAACATCAAAGGCACAGTGTGCCGAACTATGACAACTTGTCACAAAATTGACAGAATGCAACATTGTGTGGGAGCTTGTGATGATTGTATTTCTTTGATGCGGCCGGAATGCCACCGGATGCAAGTCTGCAGTGTTCTGCACGTGCCGTTTCGAGGCATCATTTGAGAGGAGTCTGTTACTCTGTCAAGTTGTGTTTTACCTTTGACGAATTACGATGGCTTCCAGGAAATCTAGTCACGTCTGGGATTATTTTATCCCACACAAAAATGACTTGATCGCAGAAAGCCAGATGCACCGAATACAATACTTTAATAGCCAGATCGAAGGGAAGTACAACGGGAATGAAAAAACATTTGTCGACAAAACTCAAAATATCAGTGGATTCGGAAGTTCAGACAAGTGGTCAAGGTTCGACTCCAAAATTTAAGCAGATGCCATTGACCCCATTTATCCAAACTAAAAGGGAAAGTTTACCGGAACTTTTAGGAAAACTGGCCACTGTAGACAGAATTTGGGTGACATCATTTGTGAAATTATAAATTTACAAGTTACAACATGCGAGTAATAGGGCGGCATTATGAATTTATGGCTGATTAGTGAGTTCTCTAATTAATTACCACACAAATAATATGGTGTTCCGTGACACCATGTGATCGTCACTACCATGTATCCATACAATATGATACAAGCCTACAATGTTAGCCGACCCAGTAGTCAAACATACATGACTACATTCGTTCCACTCAGTATTCCGTCTTTTAAAAAATCCTCCCCTTGCGACTTGCCGAAAACCGCCGCAGACAACAACTTAATTGTAAATGTCGTAGCGATTTTTATTTTCGTTGTTTGACTAACCTCGAACTTAACGAATAATTGATGATGGAACCCACGAAACCAAAGTTATTTGCAGTAAAAAAGACCACTCAATGAGTACCGATACCGACGCGGTACTGAACATCAGTACGGAACCGGTACCGAAAGTTGTGGTACCGTCGGTACTTTGACAACCCTGCCCCCAACACCATCAATGACTTCTCCCCCCCCCCCAAAAAGTTTTTTAGTGGGCTCCTTGAAAAGTGCTTGAAAAATAGCCATTAGCTAAATCTATGTGTATATACTGTTGAGTGGAGTCCTTGAAAATGCTTGTGGAATCATTGAAAAGTCATGGAAAAAGTCCTTGAATATGATCATGATCAAAGTGTATACATGATCCCCCTATATTGCATATATATCCTTTGGCACACAATATATAGTGTTTCTGTTACGATTGATCTGGTAACTTGGCATTGTTCATATCTAAATGAGAGCTTCCATTGTTTTTAGTCACAGGAGAAAGGTTTGTTTGAGAGGTACATGGCAGAAGGAGCACTAAAGAAGTTTGGGCAGACAAATTCATCAATACAATCCAACTTAAAACAGAGCAAGCTCAATTTTCACCAGCAAGTTCAAGCAAATAAAGAGAAAATCAAAGAAAGAGAAGAAAAGTAATTTTTATGTTTGGATATAAAATATGTATTTGTTACGACTTCCAGCTACATGTATCTAATTTGTCAATAACAGAGGTGGGATTATTAATCTTGATCTCAACATTGACTTTAGCTGATTTCCAATTTTCATCGATCCTCATCAGTCATCAATTAGATATTGCCACAATTCAACTCAGTATGGGCCATTCTTGCTTAGTTACATTTAGCTCTTCACATGTCCGACATGTATTTATTAAGACCCTAGTACTGGTATTTAATAGCATTTCATTACTTTAAATTTTGAATGTAAACAAATGGACTTACGGTACATTGAAATGGGTCAAAACCTCAAGAGTGCACTCTGTTAAGCCCCTGTCACACTCCGCTGCGATCAGACTGGCACTTGCATTGCACTGAAAAGGTACCAAAATATGAGTAACACGCAGGAGGAGCGTGGAAAACTATCCAAAATTTTAAAACAAGGTATGCTCCTATTCCGTTTACCACGTTTTTATTGCGCTCTTATTACGACCCATTGTGTTCTTACTTTGTCAATTCTCACGCGCTCGCACTGTGCTTTCTCTATGCTATAAATATCCTTAGTGCGTCCAAGTCGCTGTCACTGTGTTACTGGTACGTTCTCAATAAGTTTGCAAAACGTTCTCTGCATGGGCGCGGAGAGTATAAATAGCGCCTCATGCGTGCTCCAGTCATAGTCAGTTTTTAGGTTGTGGGAATATACCCAACAATCCACAATAAGTAAAGGTGAATCTCAAAATTTTATGAACTGTAATCAAATTGTATTTCTTGGTTCTGGGGAGTGTCAGTACTTGTCTATTGATATATGTATTTTAAGTCTCTATGAAAGTGGAACATAGACATTTATTAAATGATAGCATTATATGAGTTTGTGCCTGGTGCTGTAAGTATGTCATGATGTGAGCTTTGGCTTAAAGTGACATAAAACACCAATTAAATAAATAAACAAAAATACAAAATAAAAATTCAAATATGTTATATATTGATCCTGGAGGTTTAGAACATTATACACAATTTCACCTATGTCATTATTTATTTTTACAAAAGAAAATTTGAGTTTACGAATGACCACCAGATAAAAAAAACCCCAGATTTTGAGGGTTTTTTTTAAAATTTATTTTTCATTACAACCTAACAACCTAGAATCGTTGACAAAATCCGTAAACAACAAAATAAAAAACCTTAATGGCTTAATGATATTTTATAGAGAGTAATACACAAGATGTGAGACTCATTGTCTCTATTCTATAACAGTACTTATATTGTTTCTAGTTCTATATATTATGTATTCAACTCTGAGTAATGTGGCATGCAGTGTTATATATAATATATTACACACGGTGCCTCTGCGTGGGCAGAGTTTCCATTAACTCTTGTAATAACAAAATACCAATAACAAATGATACAAGCATATAACAGATGAAGAAAAATATTACAAATATACAGAAATGCACATATTTTGCCTTATAATATATTGCAGTTCTTGTAGTATTTATATTTGAGTTAATAAGTGGTATATACTAGTACATGCTTGCATAATTCAGTTGTCATGTTTAATAGTTTAATATTACCCTCAAGCAGGCATATAGCCCACTTACGCATTTTATACACTATGTCTTGAATCCATTCATTTTTAATTTCTATTTAGTATTACAGAATGTTTATATTTCAGAGATGTTCTGAACAGTATTGCTCATACTGTCAAAAGTTGCACAGATGAGGTGGGTATGTTTTTTAACACACTGGTAAAGTTTAAATGTATTTAAGATATTTAAACACTTTCTTTACTTTAATACTCATTGACAAATAGTTCAGATGATAAGTTCAACAAACAACCATACCCGGTACAAAATATTCAGACAATTCAACAACCAATCTGTTGAACTTATTATCTGAACATTTCCCTCCAATAAATAGGACACATTCTACACTTTTATTATTTCATCTGTTTATTTTTCCTGAAAACCCCTCCATATGAATAATAAACCATTCCAGTGTATATTTTTATAACTGAGTGGGGAATCCATTTAGTATAGAAAGGGTTAAGACATGTGAGCTCAGTGGTTACACAGGGGTATAGGCTGCGTACCCTTAATTTTTAAATGCATGTTGATTCAATCATCATAGTAATAAGTATGTATAGCACTAGCTGAGTCATATTTCAACACCAAAGATGTACATATATTTGAACCATACAGTGTTAGATTATTCACATTAAATAGCACGATATATCTATAGTAGACGTGGCCATTTTTATTTGTTTACAATGCAACATCTTTGAACAGTATAATATCCCTGAAAAATATGCAAGCTCATACAGATTTACAGCAATAATTCTCAGCTGAAAATAATCCCTTATTTCTACATTTTGCCAGGTCCAGTGTACATGTGATACACCAACAACAAATCTGGCATCCAAACATTTATAACAAATTTAATACCATGCCAGAGGTCAAAATCATACCTGGTAGTTCATTCTATAGTTAAATTATCTAGATGTATCATTTTAATAGACTAGATTAATCTATCTGTCAGGATATTGTTTATGAACCAGCGCCCTTAACTGCATTTTGCTTTCACTTTTCCTGGTATATTAATAGGTCAAGACAATTCTCGATGTTGTAGAGAACAGCTTGAGTGAAAAGATAAAATCAACTCAGGATGATTTAGGATCAGGCTTGAAAACTAGTAAGTCATTCTAAAATGATTGTTATGTTTTTCTGACATATTAAGTACCGATATCTGGAGAGATAAATGTTATTATTGCATCAATATTTAATATCAACCCTTTAGTGGGTGATCAAACATGTTAGTTGGTCTCAGAAACACGCTATTTAGATAAATGGTGTTTGCTTTATATTGAGAATGGTTTCGAGGGTACTTTTTGATGAAGAATTTCATGACTTCTGGCTGATTTTTTTAAAAAGGTGCTCAAGTTAGGGAATTAAGTGCCTGAACCCCAATTTCAGGTTTCAGTCCTTTTCCCCCCCCAGATGTCACCCCAATAAATAATGTTTTTCAGTTCAATTCATTTAAATGTAGTAAGCAGCCATTAATGCTCATCATATTCCAGTGAAATTGTTGTAAAAAAAGAATCAAAATTAGGGTTTTTAGCAGTGTGAACCCAAATTGGGGTTCAGCTCTTTTTCCCCAGATTGTATTGACAAAAATAGACTTTTTTCTCCCCAATAAGTTTAATTTACTATGCAATAATATTTATATTCATTGTTCCATTTTAAAAATTATTTTAAGTGCTAAAATCAGGGTTTTATGGACCTGAACCCCAATGTTGTGTTGCTGATAAATTGTCAAAAAATAAGTGTATAAGCCAAAGGGTCAACAACCAGAGTCCAACTGTGTTCCAGAAGGTCGAGGGAAACATAATTTCTGAAGGTTGCCTTTTAAGTGATGCCTGCTTTAAACATTCTTTTTTTTAAACTAATCATTGTACATGTATACTGAGAGTTGCCTATTGTATATATAAACATGAATAATAAAATCAGCGACTACATCCACATTTAGTATGTTAGTACTCAGACTGGACAGTCTATCAAAAAACTTTTTGAAGACTTTATCTGTGGACATGGATCTACCATAGAATGGCTGAGTATACCGTACTGACCCGGCTCAAAGCCTATGCCTGTGTTTATGCCCACCCATTTCTTTTGGCCAAATTCCATGCACAGGGGTATATTCGAGTTTAGGCCCACCCCAAATTTTGTTCAATTTCAGCGGTGGTAAGTAAGTATTTGCTAATGATACTCCCCAAATAAATTATTCCAATATAACGGTAAGTATATTCACAAACGATAGGTGACGGCGAGAATGCCACGAAAAACGGAAAATTATACTTCGTAGGTAAGTGAGAATAAAATAAAATAAAGTGAATCTTAAAATCTCATTTGTTTGTTCAATTATACTTCTCGGGGGAAACCAATCATTAACAGACATCAAATACAAAGGAACCCACTCGCTAACGCCGTATAGCTGAGAACGCGGTAAACATGAGTCGCTTCAAATAACCATGCTCGTGCATAGCGCACCTGTCCAACAACAGTACGGTAAAAACATATTCTTTGTGATCAGTGACAACGTCGGTATGTTCCTACATGTGGCCAAACAAAGAACTGACTTCCTGGTTATGTAAACACACAGTGGGTATGTATAATAATGGGGCAGAAGGGGAACTTGTCATTCAACAACCATGTCTTCCAAACTACGTCAGCGTTATACACTCGAAACCAAAATAAAGGTCATCGTATGGCATCACAACAATGGCAACAACCAAGCTAAGACAGCTAAACAATTTTGGGTCGACAGAAAGCAGGTAAGAAATCTATAAAAAAATATTTCTCTATTTATTAAATTAATTTCTCGAAAAATCTGTCTATGGATAACTACACGTTCCAGGTATCGGACTGTTTTCATTTATTTCTCGCATTCAATAAATCACATAAGCCCTACTGATAAGAATTTAATTTAAAAAAATCTTTCTCTATTTATTTAAGTCTATACAACTACAAGTACCATACCGGACTGTTTTCATTTTATTTTAATTTCACTATATAGGTACGTCTATGGGAATGCGACTACGATAAGTACAGACTTACATCGAAACCGCAAGCTTCAAAGAAAAGATCTCTGCACACCGGTGCTGATCCATTATCCGAGCGCGTCAACACAATGGTTTTTGAGTGGCTGTATATTCCCAACAGTTCAGTGCATGGGATGCAGGAAGATGATCACATATATTTGGTCCTAATTCACTAGGTAATGTTTTTACATTGTGATTCCACATTTTGATGAAACAGTTCCTTGACTGAAATATGAAGAATATTTAAATTATTCTGAAACAAACAGGAGCAACACATACACATCAGCAACAACAACACAAACTCCAGTATGTATACCTGATGCAAACACAGCATGCATTGCTAGCCTAGGATAAGCCTCTTTATGAGCAGATTTCAATTCAAGAATCTTTGACAGTGGTTGTGATCTATTCACATCAACATAGTAGCAGCTGTCTCCTTTACTTTATACACACATGGCTTAATTCAAGCTTAATTAAAGGTACTCTATCCGATTCGATGGTCCCCATATCATCAGATTCCAACAACAAAATAATTTTTTGAAATGTTACTTTAGTAATCAGAATTGAATATTTGCCCAAATATAATGCTAACCACAGTCAACTATAGAATAAAATTTCCCAAAACCTGTTATTTATCAACATTTTGTTCAAAGAAAATTTGCTGGTTTGTCAAATATCTGACATAAAAAAGCCACTTGATTTTAGAGTTATCCATCTTCACCCGCAATTTAGTCCGAGACCGTCTTCTCGTCAACTGTTTACTGGGCCACTGAATTATCGGTGGTGAAAAATAATTGACTTCAAAAATTGATATCTGATCACTCTGAGCTTTGATGGATGGGTTCCTTGACTTGAATAAAATATTTTTTACTCCTGAAGCCAAGGAAATAGTAATTTGCAAGCTTTAATTCTGATTATGCATCTTTATTGGCTAACAAATATGTAAGCTGATGCTTGTTTCTTTGATTGGAAAGCAAATCATTCCAGTAAATAGCTTTCAGGAGTTTTTGACTTAAATCTGTTATTAAAAGGCGCTCTTCCTGAATGACATCTACATTTTGAAACATTAACAGTAACATCTGAGTAGTCATCAAACACTAAAGGGAGAGTTATTCCAGGAAGATTTTTCAAATGGGATGCAACATGTTCTGTCTAACAGATGATGGTATCAGCTTGAATTCTAACCATTGGAATTATTCTCACAACCATGATGGCATCCACAATAGAACATTCAATAACATATGGTGGAATTTCATCTGGTTTCTGAAAAGTGATTTAGAAAAATATGACTTTTTCCATATCACTGCAATTTATCCATGGATTTGTTATAATATGGGCCAGTCCATTATTGTAGGCAGATCTAATTTCCTTCTGTCATGGTCGAGCAAGATGGATGTGCAGGAATTGTTTTCATCCTCAACAATCGAAAAAAGATTTCTTGGTATCCATTTGGTCTTGAAATGTATAAATTAGCTGTTCTTGATTGGGTCTTAATACCCCCTCAATTTCTATCTTGTGGTACTAGCCTCTTAACAAATTCTGTGATGGCCTTAATTGACACCATGCATGTTCTCAGTCTGAACATTAGCAAATATTTCTGCACTGGCAGCAACATCATTTGTCAGTGGTAGACTTGGGTCATACAAGTTTGGTACCCATGAGTTTATCCCTGAACATTTGTTATTTACTAGTACATCATTCTCATCAAGTTCTATATGTTTCTTAGCATCTGTTTTGGTTGAGGTAATATTTCAGAGCAGACATCAGCTACATGGCTTATACTCATCCATCTCTCACTTGCTCCACAGTTTTCAGTTATAACGGAAAGCCCTTCAGTCTGCTTTGAGAACCGGTTAACTGACTTCTATGAATTGGTCCATTGATATGCTAGAATGCTTCAGTCCAGTTAATGAACCAGTTAATATGCCTTCAGCTAGATAGTTACTTACTTCATAATCTCTAACACGCAATTTAAGGCCCTCATGTCCAGGTAGTAATAACTCATAATTTGTGTATAATTCTGATGAGTAAGCGCAAAACACCATCGTAGAAATTTGTGCACAGTTTTGAGGAATCCTTCCAAATTAAGCATATGGTCGGGGTGCGCATGACCTTGTATAAACTCTCTGCAGAAAGATTTGTGCTCAATTCTTAAAGAATAGAATCCAGTGTCATGTCTGATGTCGTACTGTCAGTATGGCTTGGATCACTATCAGGACTGTCAAACATTTGAAATTTCATGAACACTGACATCCTCACAATACTGAAGTTTTGACCTAAAAAAAACTTTGAACAATAGCTTATAGTATCTTAATCCTTATTTTACATCTGTACCCTTTAGACCAGAAATGATAGAACCCTCTGGGCCTACACCAGCTTTGCACAGAAGCACCACAAATCCACAACCTCTGAAGCGAGAATAGATTTTGTTCATCAAACGCATCACACTGTGACTTAATATGTAACCTTTCAAGGTTCTGGAGAAATGAGTCAATCGAGCTCTTCATGTTGTATACAATAGGCCTGCATCAGAGACAATTCCTGGCAACTCTCGGTATACATGTACAATGATTATTTAATACAAAAAAGTGGATTTAGGGATCCTTTTGATAGACATGCACACTCAGTTTTCTTAGTCTAGAAATTTGGGAGGTTACAATTCTCTCCAAGGTAATTAATAAATAGCTAGGTTATTTTATAGGAGAACATCTACGTAAAGAATTATTTTCACATGGCGATCTGGTTGTGCTTTTTCTTTTCAATTGGACTCTCAACCTATTATTGCACACAATGAGTGAACAATGGTGACCTCTACACAGAGAATTATAGCACTTTTTTTTACATCAATCATTGGACTCTTAATTTTACAACCACTGTCGAAACTAAACAATAATTCTCTCAATGACAAGTCAAAGTACACGATGGTAGTGTATTGTCACAATACAGTTTTGATCAACCTATCACAAAATCGACCGCTCAGGGTTGAATGTAGAAAAGATCCTCAGTCAACACCAGAGCGAACAATTTAAGAGCTCAGCATCAAGTATGTAAAATCTACCGTACATGCTGTTGGGTGGTATCGCTTACCCCGTTCGGAATTCGGAGGTAAAAATGAATATATTTGTTTACATATGAACTGAAAAATCAGTCCGATGTTCGGAATAGAGAGATTCTGGTTTACAGAGGTAATTTTTAATGGGAAAGCACTTGGGTGAATTCGGGAAAGGACCATTTTGTCGGTATGGAGAGGGATTCGGTTTATAGAGGGTCTGGTTTGGAGAGGTTTCACTGTATACAAATATGCATCATCACAATCTTTGAAACTATAATTTATTCACTCTTCATTATAACTTCAGTGCTCACAGAGTTGAATACCAAATATGACAGATTGATATCAACTATACAGTACAGAGATGAAGAGCATAGAAAAATGAAAGAACTTGAAATTGAGGTGGCAAAGGTAAAGCTATGGAGTAATGACAACATTTGATAGCATTTTACCAGTGAATTGAAAATGTTCGTTTCATAGTAAAAAGTGGTCACTTTGTTGAAATTTTAGCTCAACTTTACAACCATCTTTGATTTCAAATTGAATCCATCGGCTCACCCTACAGACCGTATTTATGGCCATATTTTTAGCTCAACTTTACTTTGTAAAGTTTGAGCTATTGCTGTGGAATGGTGTCCATCCATCTGCATCCATCCATCGTGCATCCGTCAACAATTCCCTCATCCGATCATCACCAAACTTCATATGGATCTTCGGGGTGACCTCAAGATATAGGAGCCATTTTTTCTGAAATTCATTCAAATTTGAACCCATCGGCACACCCTGCAGCCCGCATTCATTGGATAAATGTTTTGAAAATTTACAGGCATGTTTAGGATCACCTCTGGATGGGAGCTATCAAATTTTAGCGATTTTCAATGAAAAACGTGACTGGCGGCAGCCATCTTGGGGTTTACTCTTTGCATGTCTAAATCCTTTGGCTCACCCTACAGACCACATCACTCATCCGATCATCACCAAACCTCATATGGGCCTTCGGGTGAACTCTAGATGGGGCTATCAAATTTTAACAATTCTCGATAAAAAAACATGGTTGCTGGCAGCCATCTTGGATTTTACTATTTGCCTGACTAAATACTTCGGCACACCCAACAGGCCACATCCCTCATCCAATCGTCACCAAACTTCATATGGATCTTCGGGGTGTCCTCCAGATTGGAGCAATCGATTATTTCCTAAATTAGTTACAAAACATGGCTGCCAGCAGCCATCTTGGATTTCAAATTTGAATCCATCCGCACACCCTGCAGGCCACATTTATTGGTGAAATGTTTCAAATGTAAATAATTTCATCTACATAATGCAAGACCTTTATTGAACTTTTTGGCTTTCCTTCTTCTTTATCATTCTATTCATTGCTCAGCAAAAAATAAACTCCTTCCCAAGTTGGGATACAGTGTCAATTGACACTTTCATTAAATTTTGCATGCACAATTGTGTTCACATGTTGATGGGAGCTGTCAAATTTTAACGATTTTCAAAGAAAAACATAGCTGCTGGCAGCCATCTTGGATTTTAGTCTTTGCATGACTAAATCCTTTGGATCTTCGGGGTGACATCTAGATGGGAGCCTCCAATTTTGACCGAATTTTTTAAAATGACATGGCCAGCAGCAGCCATTTTTGATTCAAATTTGATTCCATCGGCACAGCCTGCATTTATTGGACAATTGATTTGAAAATTTACAGGCATGTTTAGAATCACATCTGGATGGGAGCTATCAAATTTGAGCAATTTTCGATGAAAAACATGGCCACTGGGAGCCATCTTGGTTTTTACTCTTTGCATGACTAAATCCTTTGGCACACCCTACTGATGATCATCAAACTTCATATGGATCTTCGGGGTGAACCTCTAGATGGGGAGCCTCCTATTTTGACCGAAATTCATTGAAAAACTTGACGGCAATCTTGGAATTTACTCTTTGTATGACTAAATCCTTTGGCACACCCTACAGACCACATCCCTCATCCGATCATCACCAAACTTTATGTGGATCTTCGGGGTGACCTCTAGATGGGAGCCTATTATTTTGACAGAAATTCATTAAAAAACATGGCCGCCAGCAGCCATCTTGAAATTTACTTTTTGTATGACTAAATCCTTTGGTGCACCTTACAAACGACATCCCTCATCTGATCATCACCTAACTTCATATGGATCTTTGGGGTGATCTCTAGTTTACTTTCCTTCTTCTTTATCATTCTATTCATTGCTCAGCAAAAAAATAAACTCCTTCCGAAGTTGAGCTACAGTGTCATTATTGCCGAAATAACTTGTCTGTGGTAATAACTGGTTTCACCTGTAATAATCAGATGGTTAATAGCCTACTGCGTATCGGCAAACCAAATTAAATTTTCAAAGGTATAATGCCAGAATGCCAATGCATCAGACGGATTCACATCATATTAAAATAGTATCTAATTTGTATTTTCCAATTCTGAAAGTGATTTTTAATGACAATATTGTTCGCTGTTCCTCTGTGTCAGTTTTATTGCCCCCCCCCCCAATTTTTGGAGGACTATTGTAATAAGCCGTGTGCATCCGAACTTATGAATGACCACTTATGTGGCTAAAAATTAGTAAAATGTATACTTCTAATTTTACTCTTTGCCTGACTAAATCCTTTGGCATGGGCTACAGGTCGTACATTTGTTCGGTTCATCATGAAACTTGTCATGGATGTTAACATTGACATGTAGATAGGAATGAGTCATTTTGGGCTCATTGGGCTGCCAGCTGCCATCTTGGATTTTACTCTTTGTATCACAAAATCCTTTGGCATCCATGTAAAGATAATGTTAACAAAACAGCCAAAATTTGCCGGTATAGGTGTGACATGCTGGTAAAGAACAGTCTTAACATCTCTACCCTGATTCCATGTATGACCTGTATAAACACTACGTGACATAACCTCTGACTAATACTCTTCCTGCCATACAATGGTTTTATTAGGTTAAAAACAAAATTATGTTTCAGTTTACTTGCCAGAAAAAAATAGGGTAGGTGGGTAGGGTTTTTTTTTATTATAATTTTTTTCATTCTTGTTATTACATGAAATTTCGGTTATAATTGAGAATTCTCTGACTCAGTATTACACCAAATGTGCTGAACTTCTGGAGGAGATTGAATTTTAAATAAATCCAATGCAATGAAACATTTGAAATAAGTGACTCTAGTTACATCCTATATGATGATATATGTCATATATGATATATGGGTTTCACAATGATTGCATGATATTAACCCTACATATATATAAAATATGACAGACGTACCTGAACACAACTAGAAACTGATTGCAGAATATATCTTGCAGTAGCAGTTCAAAAACAAATATCTGCTAGATATATTCTGAATTCAGTGCTCAAGTTAGTTTTAGGTACATGTAGTCTCAAATATTCAACTGAATCAGCTCTGACCAAATCCCAAATATGTGGTGTCTGGAATACATGTACGTTCTTTTATATATTGGTTGTAATTCATGCTCCAGAATCCAGAGTGTGTTGAAGTTGATACCATTTTTGTTCCTGTTGCATGGAGGAGTTATACAAAATTAACAATTTAATGATTCTGTAAATAATATATGAATATACATTAAGACATGAATGTGACAGGAACTTTTAAAAGTTATTTTATAGTTGAACTTGATTTCTTTCCGTATGGGCACACAACAACCAGCAACTTTAACAGTATTTTATAGTTCATTGTTTCCCATATGGATATGGGTGCTGGAAATTTATTTGTAGCCTTTATCCAAGCACCGGGTACACACTGGCATCACAGTTTTATATTTTGCTTTCAGATCAGGGTCAATTTACCCCTCCACAGATGCTCAATAGCAGCACATGTTTTGATCTCGGTACAGCTGTGTAGAGGAATATTACTGAATCTGTATTGGGTTCCCCCTGCATGTTAGGCCTGTCTGCACAGAACCCTTTTATGTAAATTTAGTTTTAGGTTGCTGAAAAAAAAGGCCCACTTTATTGCGCGATGTGCATACAGTGTGATGTGTTATTATATTGTAAATATAACAGTTAGGCTATCCAAGATTAATTAATTGTTTCTCAGGCAATATTCTTTTTTAAATCAGTGAGGGAGTGAGGCTTTTATTTTTAGTTGAGTTTTTTCAAAAACTCGACTTACGGTTTGGCGAGGTCGGTAGGCGGACTGGCGTCTGGCGGGCATCCGGACTGGCGCGAGACCTTTAGCATGATAACTCAAACAAAAATCTTTTATATGAGAGTTATGGTACTTAGTTTGTCTATTTTCAGTGATTTTGATCGTTCGCGCTATAACTCAAACAAACTTTTGACTGATTTCAACGATATTCGGTATAAGAGTCTAGGATCACCTCTAGATGGGAGCTATCGAATTTGAAAGATTTTCGATGAAAAACATGGCAGTTGGCAGCCATCTTGGATTTAACTTTTTGCATTTTAGCACACCCAACAGAGCATATCCCTCATCCGATCATCACCAAACTTCATATGGATCCTCGGGGTGACCTCTAGATGGGTGCTTACCATTTTCAGCTCAACAGTTTCCATTAGCATGGCCTATAGGTCGTACCTTTGATCAGAAATTTGTCATGGCTGTTGATGTTGACATGCAGATGGGAACGAATCATTTTGGGGTCATTCGGTAGAAAAACATGGCAACCAGCAGCCATTTTGGATTTCAAAATTCAATCCATTAGCACGGGCTACAGGCTGTACTGTTTGTTTGATCATCATGAAATTTGTCATGGATGTTAATACTGTCATGTAGATGGGAAAGAGTCATTTTCCATGGGTCATTGGGCCATAAAACATGGCCTCCAGCAGCTATCTTGAATTTTACTCTTTGCATGACTAAATCCAGATTGCAACAATTTTGTGTATATGATTAATTATTTAATTTAATTAATTATTAGTGCCCTTTTAAGACATCTGATGTCAGCAGAACCTATCTAATAAGATTTCCTTGGTCAAATTACTCATATGTGCAAATTGTCAGCTCCGATGGTCCAGCTGTTTCTGTATAAACAATCGGTAGATAAAAGCCAATTGCGACAGCCTTTCAAGTTTGACACTGTGTGTCACTAGTATCCCTCATTTGACGTCACATGAAGGAAGATTAACGATTCAGATTCCAAACACATGTGTGTCCCCAAGTCCGATTTTTGTATCAACCCATATTTCCTTGATCATTTTTCAAATTTATTGATTATAACAATGTGATACATTGATGGAAAGAGCTCTTAGAATCTCTTGAAAAAGATGACACAACCCAAGGCGATGGAACGGTATGTTTTTCTGGAACAGGTGTTTATTAAAAAAATGAGAGTAAATATTTGTAGTTAGCATAAATGCTTCTATCCATGACCCGCATTCCTGACAATTCTGACAAACTGCATCTAAAGTCAATATTTTTGCCCAGGCATAAGATCTCTTTGAGAACTTTTTGTAGATATATATGGTTCAGATAGGTTATCATTAGTTATTAAATCCATGATTTTTATTTAGAAAGCAGTACAACTAGAAGAAATGGGCAAAAGGATAGATTCTGCACAGAAAAGGCAAGAAGAATGCATGGGGAGTACCATCAGAGATGTCATTGATAGTTATCATGATGCCATCATGCAAGAACTCTCAAAGCTGAAGACAATGGCAATGCAAAACATGGACATAGTCAAAGATGCTAAGAGTGTACAAGATAGGCAGTTCAAGAAACAAGAAACAAATATCCAAGATCTCTCTTGGGAGAATCAGAAGAGAAACCAAGAAATGGAAACAAGGTCATTATTAATGGATTTCTTTTGCCCTTTGAGAAAGTGTCGTTCGCCCAGTATTTAAAGGGATTCATCAGGAATCTAAATCTTGAACCGCAGTCAAAATCCGATGTTTTATTGTTTCTCGAATCGAGTCGGCTTTCCTAATAGTCAGTCGCTGGTTTGTTCCTACAAAGTACCAGGAAATTTCAGTAAAAGTATTTTAGTGATGTGCCGATAAGGAAAAAGCCTCTCTGACCGATTTTCAATTATCTGGAGGTACAATTGGCCGATGTTTGATTCAGATGTGCATGTACTCTCCGGTGCCAAATATTAGTGATGGCCAAATAATAATGACGGTGAATATTTTCTGTTAAAATTAATAAAAGTGATGGTACAGAATAATACTGATGGTGACATTTATGGAAGTAAACCAAACAATTCTGATTGAAGATAAAATAACCCAACCTCACCAGTTCATACAAAATCAGAACTCATAAACCTTTCTGAAGCGGTGTTATCAGTGAGACAGGTTCAGTGAGAGAGGTGAAGGTAAACTCCCATTTTCTATGCCTAGTCAGATTCTAGAACAAATCTCTTTATTGCCTTTAGTATGCGATCTGACTGTTTTATTTTTTAATCAAAAATCCACTTTTCATATGGCATCTGGGCTTCTGGCAACAAATCTATATAACATAGCCCTTTTTCGATGGATTCCGACTTTCGGTATGTGAGTTCATTGCATGTCATGTGCGACAACTGTACATAGAAAACCAGATCCGCTCCAACTTTGTAACCAGTGTTATGCCACTTGTTGATATATTTATAGAAATTTGATGTTCATTAGCGAGATAACAAATATCAACCAATTCCATTCAAATTTGGTATATTTATCTCTCATAACAATATCTTGATCCAATTCGAAAACCATGTTTGTCTGATTATTTTTACCTGAATTACAGCCCTGTTTGTCTATTTTTAGTAATTTTTGGAAATTTTAGGTCTTTTAGCGCGATAACTTGAATAAACATCAACCATTCATTCATATTTGATATATGGATCTTTTACAAAATATCATGAACGAGTTTTAAAACCAGATTTGTCCGATCATCCTTTTTACCTGAGTTATATTAGATTATATTGCCATCCATAAGATTGTCTTATTTTTTACCAATAATATGATCATGTACGTAAACGTAAGTTGCGCCCGCTTGTTACTGTTCATGGGATTATCGGATGAATTGTTATCTGTATAGAAGGCTTTGATGATAAACCCTAAGGGTGGATACACACATGCATGTAATATCTGTAATTATCATGTATTTGGCGTTTTACATGGATCATACAGACGATGTAATATGTGTCCACTGACAACCCCAATCATTGCCTGCGTGTTGAACGCACTGAGTTCTAGTTCCAATTAAGTCGGAATGTAGATAAGGCGTTATCTTGGACCGAGTCGCCAGGCCACTTAAAATAATTGTTCGTGTGATAACCCATATGGTAGACTTTCTATTTAAATAACTACCAGTCCTCTCTTATTTATAGCAGTGGTGGATTAGGATTTCCCCGACGCATGCAGGGGCTATATCTGACCACGAAAGCTACCAGGCGGGGGTGGCTAACTCTGAGCTATTTAAGTAAAACATTTCATATTGTAGCTTCTTGCCCAGATTATTCCGACCGATACATTCAACTAAGTCCCTTAGCGATTTGAAGCTTTCGAGACCCCACCCAAACAAGCATCATGGTTGAAAATGTTCTACATCAAGCCTACATATGCCAGACGTATGGCTTCTGGTGTTCGTGCATTAATAAAATGCCAGATTTCACACAGACTTGACTAATTTCTGCATCCGTAAGAGACGACATGTTTTGGACTGGCCTTAAATGTACTGATAGAAGACAATTTGACTTCGCTTAGCACTACTCACTTGTCTGGCCTGTTAACAATGAACCGCTCGCGCACAGGTGATTAATGTTGTCAATTATTGGTGTCGCCATGTAAAATACATGTATTTTACATACAGAAATTACATGCATGTGTGTATCCACCCTTATAATGGGACACAAGAAAATGATATATACAATGTATGTAAATAATCACATATAAAGTAAATGTGGATATTTAGCCTGCCATGTAACACGAGTCTCAGCTGTCTGGCCATCGACGCAGTCCTGTCTGGAATTTTGCGCGCCGGTGTCGATAGTGACGTCATGATGTACGTCTTGATGCCATGACGCCTTTACTGGTTTTCCAAGAAGCAATCTTAAAATGACTCTGCGATCTTTCAATCGGAACTTAAAGTTTCCGTTTGTCGGCCTTGAAGTTTGAGAATATTTCATCAATCTTTTAGGCGGAAATACCGTTAGAAAATTGAAGATAATATGTAAACGGCCAGCAAGGTCGCTAGATTCCTCTTTCGGGGTAAATATTTTAAATAATTTTATGAAATATGTAAACAAAACTTTTTCATGCAATTTAACTTTTTTGTTAACCAGAGCTTTTGTTCAATTTACATTCACTTTTTGAAAATATATTTGGCTTTAGGAGCATGATGTTCCTACATATAATGAAGTATAGCTAACAGTTGCTAGATCAAAGTTTTTTATTTTTGCCCTGGAGCATTTTGCCCAATTACACATTTCGAGGTGGCATTAATTAATACAAAATGGCGGCTGTCGCCAACAATAATTTTTGGATTCCGCTGACCTTTGAATTATGAATAAATTATCCTATTTTAGGTGATTTCAATTTATTTTTAGATTGGGCCGAAAAAGTCGATTAGTATATATCTCATATTCGCATACGTATACCCTGGTCGCTTCGCTTCGCCGCGGGAGAGCGGGCGCTATTAGGTGTGTTAGCGAGATAACTTGAACAAACGTCAACCAATTTCATTCATATTGGGTATATATGGATCTTTCACAATAATATCTTATACCGTACCAGTTTGAAAACCAGATTTTTCAATCCTTTTTACCTGAGTTATGGCCCTTAGTTTGTCTATTTTTAGCAATTTTATGACCGTTAGTGCAAAAAGTTGAACAAATGTCAACCAATTACATTTATATTTGATATGTGGATCTTTCACAACTATATTACTATTATTTAATACTATCTATTATATATTTTGGGAAATCTGTCTGTGTGTGTGTCTGTCTGTCTGTTCGCGATGGACTCGAGAACGGCCGAGCCGATTTCGATGAAACTTGGTATGTGGGGGTACTTTCGGCCGGGGAGTGGCATGGGCCTATTAATTTGCCTGTGCGATGTGACCTTGACCTTGAAATCGGGTCATTTCAAGGTCAAATGCCAGAGTATCACGGGATTTCGATGAAAATTAGTGTCTAGGGATACTGTCGTATGGGGAGTGTCATAAGCCTATTCATTTGCCAGTGCGATGTGACCTTGACCTTGAAATTGGGTCAATTCAAGGTCAAATCGCGAATTTTGATGGGATTTCGACAAAATTTGATAGATAGGGTTACTTTTGTCCACTGAGTGTTTTGGACGGGTCAAATCATGACCCCGACCTGACCTTGACCTTCAAAATGATCAATTGAAGGTCAAATCGGGTAAAACCGGATGGATTTCGACGGGTACTTTTGTCGGTTACTTTTGTCCGGGCAGTGTGTTGGACGGGTCAAATCGTGACCCCACCTGACCTTGACCTTCAAAATGGACAATTCAAGGTCAAATCGCGCAATTCGCCGAAAAGCAGAGGGGAAACAGCCCGGACGAATTCGGGTCCACCTGCTAGTATTACGATCGACTTTGTAACTTCAAACTAGGTTTGTCCTATTTATTTTACCTGAGTTACGGCCCTTAGTTTGTCTATTTTTAGCAATTTTATGACCGTTTACTATTGCAAAAACTTTAACAAATGTCAACCGATTCCATTCATATTAGGTATATGGATCTTTCACAACAATATCTTGATTGAGTTAAAAAACCAAGTTTTTTTTTTTAAAATAATTTTTATTCGAATCAAAAACATGAACATGGATTTACAAACTGTGGCAATAAGGTAATACATTGTTAAAATATCTTTTATTGACAAATAATTGTTTTATTTTTATTTTTGGTTGGAATGTGTTGCACATGCAATCTCAGAGTAAAGAATAAGCTATGTCTCACCGAGACCCGGTTGACATTGATTTGTCAGCAGAGTCTCGGTGACACCCAGCCTATTCTGCCCCTATAAGATTGCGGGCTCCACATACCCATTTATGTGCTAACAGTTAATACTACTGAGTAGTATATACTACTTTAGAAAGTGTAAAGGGATAAATTTCAAGAATATATATCTAACTTTGTAAGTTCATTTTTAAAAGTTGGATGCGAAGTTACCAGAAGTGACTCCATTTTATTGGCAAACTGACATAGAAGATATATAGCAACTTTAAGATCTAATTACCAGAATGTCTTCTTCTGTATTATAAATGCATATGTATCTATAACGCATTATCACATAATTACAAATGGCCATTTAAATATATATTTAAATAACAAAAATAACTCTTAGTTGAAATTTGTGAGATTGTCATGAGAAAAAACCATGTTTGTCTGATTTTTTTTTCACCTGTGTCTGAGTTATGGCTCTAAGTTCAGAGTTATGGTTCTTTAGTTCATCCATTTTTAGAGATTCTTGGTCAAACAGATTCACTCTTATGGGCAAAAAAACTCAACTAGAGCCATCTTTGATATGCAACCCTAGCCTTCTTTGATGCGTAACCCTTATTCTTTGGTATTTTGACAGCATAGATATTATATGTATTACCAGGGATATAAATTAGGGAAGAATGGGCTAGACATGACTACCGATACCTATTTACTCCCACTGATTTTCAGTGATCTCTGAATTGAATTTAAACTTTATTTGATCATTACTGGTAAATATTAATTAATTGATGTGTAAATTCTATAATATGAAAAAACTATGATTGGGGAAAAAAGTATGGCCATGGTCGTAGGGCCTTACCGCTTCCAATTGCCTTGCAAATAATGATGCAACATAGGCCACTTTTGGGAACCTTTATTCAGCGTCGGAGGGGCCTGAAGCCTACCTTTGTGCACATTTTGATATCAGACATAGCCTTTATTCAGCGGCAGCCCCTTTGTGCGCTTCATGCACATTTTGATCGTTTAAACATTTCGATTTAAAAAAAAAAATTAAATTAGATTTTTGTAATTGAAATTTTGAAAACTAAAGCCGTTATAACATCTGCCAGGGCACCTCAATTCACCACACCTGGGAGAAAATTCTGGACAGACAGACAAACAGATATATCCTACTCTTTTATACAAATTCGTGAATGAGTTTTTTAAAACTTTCCAGGGAGCCAACCCTATTAGGTTATTCGATTCGACTTTGATATTCGATTTAGATTTGAGTTGACTTTGAAACAACAAATAGTTATTTTGAATACTTAAAAACCATCAACGTGAATGTAATGCAATTTTCGGTAACATTTGAACATTCACAACTACTGCAAAGTATCAAATGTAAACCCGAAATTATTCCCTCATGATCTGCCATTTTAATTTAACTTTAACGGTTCTAAACCGGGTGTTTCGCTAACACGATTGTAACAGTTTATAAATTATTCCGAAGAAATTCAGTCAGAGAAGGAAAGATACTTGAATCATACATGTACTTCACAATTCAGAGAAACAGTATGTCATATGACCGCCCATGCAATTAGATGTATTATTGCTTTCATTATTTGGTTGTGTTTGCGAAATTTGCTCAGTTTGACTTGCAATGTCAGTTATAATGCTCACATGGGTCATTTGTGACAGTGCAGATCAAGTCCCTTCGATCAAATGCCTGTTTATATATATTTTTGAGAGAACTGTGATAGCGTAATTATGCAATGTTCCATTTCTGATTCCGCTTTTTGAATTGATAAAGTGGAGAAAATCCCCTTTACTGACTACTTTCAAATGTGGAAGATTTTATTTACTTTTCTGTCATTCTGAACTCCTCGACACTTGACCTTGCCGTACGGAGAATGACAATGTTTGTCAAATGATTATTCTGTATGAACCTGATAGTCTGATAGAGTTATCCTTCCTTTGCAATAGAATGATAAAGAAGAAGGAAAGTAAACTAGAGGTCACCCCGAAAATCCATATAACGTTTGGTGATGATCGGATGAGGGATGTGGTCTGTAGGGTGCGCCAAAGGATTTAGTCATACAAAGAGTAAATTCTAAGATTGACGCTGGCGGCCATGTTTTTCAGCAAATTTTGGTCAAAATAAGAGGCTCCCATCTTGAGGTCACCCCGAAGATCTATATGAAGTTTGGTGATGATCGGATGGGTGATGTAGTGATAGGATAGCTCCCATCTACAGGTGATCACAATCGTGCCTGCAAAATAAAAAAATTATCCGGCCATAAATACGGGCTGTAGGTTGTGCCGATGGATTCAAACTTGAAATCCAAGATGGCTGCTGGCGGCCATGTTTTCATTGAAATTTGGAAAAATTTGATATCACCCTGGAGCTACATATGAAGTTTGGTGAAGACGGATAAGGGATGCGGACTGTAGGGAGTGCCAAATGAAATTGTTGATGCATGCATGCATGGATGACGGACGCCAACCCATGGCAATAGCTCAAACTTTTTGATACATTTGAGAGGTTAAAAATACTGTTTTCTTTTTTGAATCTTTGAAAATGGAAATTTAAGGATATATTTCATGTTACAAAAGAATAGATTTTGAGAAAATCCATTCTGAAATATCAGATATTTTAGGCAAATCATGTGTCGAAGCCTTAAAAAGTCCTCAACAAATGACAACAATGATTTAACTCCAAATATAATAGTATTAGTTGACCAAGTCAGTGACCAAGTAAGTAAAAATTCCACCAAATAGTTGTGGCTTTTGTATGAAATGGTTTATTGCAAGAGACATTTCTCATGAATGACCTTAATTAAGCCATGCAAATATTATTCTAGCAGCTAGGGTCAACATGATTTTCAGCTGACTTGTATTAATAAACTACATATGTGGCAGTTGAAAGCATCCGTTTTTCAAAATTGAACTATTTTGATTGATGTGATAAACATGTGGTGTTAAAATCAGATATATGTACTTCTTTTACTAGTGATTAATATACATTACTGACAGAAATTAAACTGAATAGTATTTCACATTGTGGCAGCATCAATATGACTATTAATCATTCCCCAACTCGAAGATTGGAGGGTATACTGGATTACATCCATCCGTTTGCCTGTGTGTTCTTGCGGCCGTCAGTCTGAGCAAATGGGTTGTCTGATCTGAAAGAAATTTGGTTTGATGTTGATCACGTTTTCTGCTTTCTAGAGTTATCCTTAGAACTTAGATTATCTGAAAATTATGGTTTTCTCATGTCTGCACACATATTTCTCAACCATTGTCAAATCTCAATGACATATGGTATGGCGGTGCCAGCAGGAGGCTATTCAACGGAGGGGTCAAACACATTCGTTTATCTGAAAATTATGGTGTCTATACGTCTGTAGATAGATCAGCCATTGGTTAAATGATCTCAATGAAATTTTGGTATGGATGTTCTCCCATCAGAAAGGCTTGCAATGAAATGTCAAATGGTAATGTTTGTTTTTTTCCTTTTTATTTACTTTAAAGACAAACTTTGGACTTATTTCAATGCATAAAAGTGATAAAACTGATAAGTTGATATCCAAACACTATATTCACTGCAAGAATGTAGCAATCGATTAACTAAGATAGTCGAAAATTCCAACTACATGGGCTGTACCATTTCAGAGAACAAAACATTTGAACTATTTATAAATGTAACTATTTATTATGCCCCGACCCCCGTAGGAGGTTTGGGCATATAGCCGAGGGTTGCATCTGTCCATTCATCAGTCCATCCATCTGAACATATCACCTTGTAACACGGGTGTTAATTTATATAATAATCAATTTTTTTTATCCTTTGGCATGTTGATATCACAACATTAAGAAAATAACGAAATTTGTCCATTCATACAAATATTTAGTATTGCTAGTATTGTTTTCTGTTTATTTGGATATATAATTTATGATAAGACCTAATTGGGCATTATTATTTATTATTCCATTCTGAACACCTCAGTGGAGTGTTCCACATCACATTAACCCTTTCTTTACTGTAACTTTTACTCATTGACAAGTAGTTCCTTTAATAAATGTTCAGATAATAAGTTCTATTATCTGAACAATTCCATCTAATTAATGGAAATCCATCAGCACTTGTATTACCTTTTTGTATGTCTGTCGTCTTATTTTATTACCTGTATATCCCTCCAAATGAATAATAGACCATTCCAATGTATACATTTATAACTAGATGGGAGAATCCATTTAGAATAGAAAAGGTTAAAATGTAGGTATTCTGCCCATGTTTCAATTTGGTACTGTGGGTACATCCTCTTATTTTTAACTTGTGTTGCATTTAGTCAATTAGGTACACAGATTAACTGTATGAAATTACTTGGGAAGATTTTATTTTGAGACATTTATATTGAAGTCATTCATGAATGACTGGTCAGGAAGGGGCAACCTTGATAGAGATCTCTTGGAGGAAATTGGAAAATCTTTATACAAAAGTCCTGAGAATTATGACATTTAACTGGACACTGCATCGAAAGATTCGGGGTATTGTTACAATGTGCCCCCCTCAATGCCTTTTTATGTAGTAGTCAATTGCTACATATTAGTTATATATAACATACAGGACATTGAAACCGTGAACACTCATACTGAATCAGCGCCTCCATAGATCTGATACATATATAATGTAGGTATTTTGCTCTCAATTTGCAGAATAACAGATGCCATATTGACGATTCAACAGAAGTTTGATAGAAAGAAATATGATGCTGAGATGACACTCAGAAGCCAGCTTAGTGATACTTGCAGGAGTCAGTTCAGAGAGTTGGAAACCAGTCTAGTGGAGCTATTCAGCAAGAATGGATTAATCTGCAGAAATTTGTCTGATGAAATAAGCAGAGTCCAGCAGGATGCTATGAAGTGCTTACAAAAAAACCAGCGGTCAGATTTTGAGTCTTCTCTGAAGTCTAATGTTACTGGGAGAATAGAGGCAGAATCTAATAGGTTAGAGCGAACTATACGTGACATGCATCTGAATGACTCGATCGAGAATAAATCAACACATGACAAATTTCTGACTAAAAATAGTAAATTTATGGAAGATCTCATCAACAATTGTCAGTATAATATCAGGAGTGAGTTGAAAGATTTACATGAGAAACACATAGAAGAATTAAGAAAGTTCTATGTTGAAAGCCAGAACAATAATTCTGTCAAAACTGTCACCTCTGCTGATAAGGAAACTGAGGAATTCAATTCAGACAATGTGCAGTTTGTTATTCCGACCATTCCAAGAGACTTGAGTGTGACTGCAAACAACAATCATAGTTTGTTTGGTAATTGTGCTCAAAATGCAAGTAATATGAATGGCTTGGTTTCGCCTTATCATATTTCAAAGCAGTGGACGAGTAAAAGTTTATTCTCCAAATCAAAGCCATCACCTGTTGCAACTGTTAAACCTCAGCCTCAAAGTGGTCATGGGATGAATATGCACTCAGAGTTAGCAGTCGTTAGTGATGATGATAGAAACGAGGAGTTAGTAGAGAGTGAGGAAACAACAGATGGAAATAAGGAGTTAGGGTTTAGCGAGGAGACAACTAGTCAAAGTCAGTCAACAAATCATGCAACAAGCCAGAGTCAGGATCATAACGAAGATGCAACTGAAAAGAAATCTAAACTCAAAAAAAGAAAAAGGAAGTCTTCATGGGGGAGGCAGAAGAAGACAAAACGTACACATGCGAAAGATAAGAAAACTACTGAAGAAACTACAGTCATACAAAGAAAGTCAAAGAAAGGTTTTTGTGATAATCTCAATGTCGGTGAACTGCTTTCTCTCTCACAGTCTGCTTGTTTTTCACAGAGTAACAGCAGGTTAGTTACTAACACAGTTGTAAATTTATATAACCACAAATATGGAATGGGCCATGGTGAAATAGTTATCATAGTTTCAGCCAGAGAGCTGTCCCTGGGACAGCCTATTCATCGGCTTGACTGCCACCTTAAGCTTTGGGTATGGCAAAACTTTAAATAGCGACTTATAGACAGAAATCTAAATTGAGCATAATATAACATGTGTATTATGCAGGAATTCGTTCACAAGTCCACCCATATTACCTACCTTTATACTTACCGTACCCAAACGTAAACTTATGAATATATTGGTATATTACTGCTGTTGGTGCTTCCAAATCTAAGTAGTATGACACATATAACATATTCTGGTATAATTATTACAATAATCGGCATCGGAATCTCAAATAATCGACAATCGGCGCAAGGCTCTTCTTAATAATCGGCTCATCACTAATTCATGACAGTATTTAACTCCTCAAAAGACATTTGTAAGACTTTTAAGCTAAAAAAAAAGTTTTTGTTGACTGTAAGTCAATAGGGGTTCCGAATTCTGGGCTACAACCACAGACACAGGTGAGTTTTGGTATTCGCCGCAATGACAACTCAGAAGAGTACATGACCGTTCACATAAAAACAGGAACAAAATGTTTAATTACAAATAAAAACAATTAAAATATTAATAATTAGTGTATTTATCCCCATCCATACAGGGGGGGGGGGGGGGTCGGAAAAAATTTCCAGGCACGTATGATGATTTTTTTTTTTTCGGCCTCGGACCACCCACCCACCCAATTTCTTCCGTTTCCGGCCTTTTTTTCCAGGCAATTTTGGACACCCACCCTTTTTTTTTCCGTTTCAGGAAGTTTTTTCCGGTCAGTTTTGGACACCCACCCCCCTAAATTTGAGAAAATTATCAATTGAGCAACCAAATAGCTGATTATCCTGCATTATCATAATTTATTGCGCGATATTTGAATAGAACAGTGCATAATGAGATAACGATACTATTTGAATTTATCATATAAGTGTCATTAATCAAGAAATGTGTCAACATAATCACATTTCAAGGGATATATAGACAGAGTGCCAAAGTTTTTATTAACATTCATTTTCATAATATATAGTCACATGATCTAGTCACATAATCACATTTGAGTATTCTACATATACATGGTACCGGTACAACAAATTTCAGATTATTTGATATTTTGATATTTGCTATGTGATATACAGTAATGCCCTAATTAATCGACTCCATAAGCACAGCAGAATAATAGGTAATTTTTCAGGATTTAGTCGGAAATATGGCTTGTTGTCATTCATCGGAAAGCTCTCGGTGAGAGCTTTCCGATGAATGTCAACAAGCCATATTTCCGACTAAATCCTGAAAAATTACTCATTATTCTGCTGTGGTTATGGAGTCGTTTAATTAGGGCATTACTGCATGTATTGCTGGAATCAAATTGTTTATCAAAACATGTGGAAATAGAACTGGTCATCCCAGTTCATCCAAGTTTGAAAAATAATGCTAATACCAAACATAACCATGATATAACCGCGCTACTCTTCTTGGGGCATCTCAGAAACCAGAACTGAGGAAACATGTTATAGCGTGTAATGGCAGGCTGGTAGCCACTGCCTGAAGTAATAGGCTTCGTAATAATTGGGAATAATATGGATGGATAGCCCAATTTCACTTCTTTTTTTGCTCACGATATCAGTGACGATAAAATCTTCGTTACTGTGATTAACATTACAAGCTGATCCACATTAACATGGAAAACAATGTGAAATTGTTCAAGCTGGCCTGGCTGGCCTTCAATTTATTTGTTAAGATTTTATGTTTTACGTTGTCAAAAGTCTATTTTATTCCATTATTTATTATATCTTTATTTCCATGTCAGATATGGTCAAGTGTGCTTTCATTTTATTACTTATTTTCAGCTGAGTTCTGCATAGTTATTCTTATTTTGTTGTATCAGTAGATGGAATCCTGATTAAATTTTATTTTTCCAATAGCGCAGTTTCTAGTTCTATCAAGTTGAATTTGGGTTATTGTTGGCCATTGTGCAACTGATCCAACTTCTGATAACCTCTATATGTAGTATAGCATTACTATTAACTATATATGACCCGTTTCTGTTCAAAACACATCAAAATAAGACTCAATAGCAGGAATGGAAAAATTTTTGGGCATATGGAAAAAAATGCTTTTTGGACCCAAGAGACACCCACCCACCCCATCATACGTGCCTGGAATTTTTTTCCGACCCCCCCCCCCCTGATCCATATAATAAAATATTATAATTATAAGAATCCAACATGAGACCTTCTCCGTCTGAGGAAGGGCTTTTGATTTTATACCACATTATTCTGAACTCAACTGTAGAGACAATACCAAGGAAACCATGCATAACATTCGAGCAGCATGTGGCATGATACAACACTAGTTTACTGTCAACAGCGGTAGTTTCTTTGATGTTGCTTTATAGATAAGAGGTCATTGAGGTCATTGGCTGACCTGCAATATGGACCTGCAAATATTCAAGATTCGATTCAATGTTGATATCGGGCACCCGATTCGAGATCGACACCGAATCGGTCCGCTGATTCGGACACTTTCAATTTTTGTGTTACTTTGGTGTAGTCTTGTTTTTTTGCGTCTGAATAACACATGCCAAAAGACATGAACTCACGAATATTGAAGCACACGGTTGCCAAGTTAGCAAACTTAGGTAATTTTGAATGTATGCCGTTCAGAATGGAGATGCATTATGCAAATTATGTGCTTCGATCGTAACCCGTGACAGTGATTAATCACCGCATATATTTGTAATCTGTATAGACATTATGTAAGTTGAAAATTGTCTACATGGTGCATGATCGCTAGATCCGGAACTCAATTGATTACCTTATGTTTAGAACTTCAGATATCCAATTCAGATTAAATGAATAAAATTCAATGTCAGCCGCCATTTTGAGCGACAAAACATAGATTGGAATGAACAGAAATGGTGAGAAACCTTAGAACTATCGGCCTATTACGTTCTTAAATGGACGACATCATGTGCCACCAGTTATCTGCGACACTGCCAGCAGAATTCCTATAAATTTCCTACTTTCAGTTTCTGTTTCCCAGATGATTACATTTAACACTTGTAATTTGTGTCTGTTTTCTGGGACCCCCTCCGTAAAGACAACTACTGTGAATATGTGACATAGGTGTTTGATCTATTGTGGGATGAACAGTTTAACAGATAACTACCATTGGTATAGGAATATAACTTATATAGCTGAACGGTCTACCCATGTCCACTTGTGTCAAATCTTTAATAATGTAGACAAATAACTTCCATTCCATGGGGATTGTGATACGATGAATGAACTGTCTGTAAGTGTCTTACGGTCACTTCTTGTATCATGTTCACCATGACACAGCTAGATAGAAATTCAATACAACATATCCCAAACCCTCCATGAGCCTGAGAGTGACTTGCCTATGTAATGATTAGATATCGATTTTTGAAATCTATTAATTTTCGGAGATGTGGGCCACAAGTTGGCAGAACCACATGCTCAAAACAGACAAATTGCAGGTGTAAAATCAAGTGGTTATTATTGATAATAGTAACCACTTGATTTTAGAGTTATCCATCTTACACCCACAATTTGTCCGTTTTGAGCACGTGGTTCTGCCAACTTGTGGCCCACATCTCCGAAAATTAATAGATTTCAAAAATTGATATCTAATCACTCTGCGATTTGATGGGTGGGTTCCTCGACTCGAATCATATTTTTTACCCCCAAAGCCAAAGAAATATTAATTTAGGATCGTCTAATTGGATTGAGTACCTTTAAAAGATGACTCACCAAATTTGACGCCAATTGGTCAAAGCAAACCTGAGATCTAACATGGTCCCCAAATGCAGAACATTTGCACTCAAGTATAGACACTATTTCTTTTGACATTTGTCGAAATGACGTCATATGACGTCGCACGCAAACCCACACTTGCTTTGCTATTGTAGACGAAACTTCCATGCGCTCTACCAAAGCGTTGTTGGAAATAGGCGCTAAATTAATTTGTAGTTCAGGTTCAGTGTGAATATAAGTAACGAATGTTGATATTGTCGTGGAAGTGCATGTAGTGGGGTGTAGAGTCGAGACTCGAAGTTCTACCATCATTGGGAATGGGTGCTAATATGGTATTTTAATTTGCCAGTTCGGCATTAACATAAGTAAAGAATGCTGTCTTTGATATGAAATTTGTGCATTGAGTGTGGAATCGATGGAGTACTGATATACACGGAAGATGGCAAATGGAAACAACTCTGACCTCCATCCAGTGGGTACCGTCAATACTGCTGACACTAGTTAATGCTCTTTTTATCTTTAAGTTGAGTGCAAATCTAATAAGAATGTTTAAAAGATCAAAATGTTTAAGAAGCGTGCGCTGTTTAAGATCATATAATGTGTGCGAAGCGCACAAAGGGGCCACAGGTAGAGGTGCCACGATTATTTATTTTGATAATCGATAATCGGTCGTCAATAATCGACTATAATCGATTAATCGTACATAATAATAATAACATCAGTAGAAGTATTCCGTAATATGGCCTATTGCCATATTGGCTGGGTGCTGGTTAACTGCTATCGCTGCTTGTTTGAGGCATCGGCTGATGTAATTTTTGTGTTAATAAAGTGCATCATAAACCACCGGTAATGACTAATGAGCACAATGTATTCAATACAAGCACAGTTCTCGGCGATGTCATGGTTATAATATTTGTGAGTTCATTGGAACGAACGTAGCGATTAATTTAACAGCCAAACATACAAGCAATATAAAAGTAGGAATGCACGACGGACTGACGGTGGTTCCTAAAAAAAAGGAATCTAATGTTACGGAAACTATAAGTTTCAGCGAACTTCCAGAGCATGGATAACAATTACAAAGGTGGGCCCCTGCCCGCAAATTTCAGGACTCAGAACAAGTTAAGTATTTGGTAATAGTTAATTTCATTTAGCAGTCACCACACTATAAGTGATAGCCTGTACTAGTAACATCTAAGTATACTTATACAAACAAAGTATACTTGCTGCAAATGACACCGCCGAGAATATCGCTTATTAAAATGCCATAGGTTTCCTGATTTCGACAGAATGTCAATCAACTCCCCTTTGGTCCAATGAGATTCAAGGGCGAGGGCATTCAGTTCACTGACAGTCAGCCCATTTCAAAGACGTAGTGCCGCCTTTCTTGTAGAAATATACAACGATGTCGGCATAAGTTCAAAGCTGCAGTTCCGCCATCATGGCGCCATGCAATTTGAAGAATATAAAATGACTCGAAGAGTATCCATGTCATCAAATGAACTGCCGGTTGTTTGCAACATTTACTAGTAGTACTCAAGTTGTCGGAATCTCTTTGATACATGATCAAATGTTGTTAACCCCTCGGTTGTATATTAAACTGTGTAAAACAATCAGGGTATTCAACAATAACTGGCATTTTCCAACATCCGAAATAAATAACGCAGATTAATCGACGACGGAAATGGTAATTGATTATTGGCTTTATCAATGGTTCATCGATTATACGATTAATCATGGCACCCCTAGCCACAGGCCCCTCACATGCTAAATAAAGGCTTCCAAATGGAGCCTGTTTCAGTTAGTATATAGTAATAAAGTAAAATATCTTGATTGTTGGCATTCCATATGTGCATGATGTATAGGATAGGATAGGATAATTTATTTACAATATACACATGAATAATACAATGACAGTAACATATAATAATATAAATGCTGTATATATTGTTGGGGGTTAGCCTAGCCCTATCGGGCTGTCTTCCTGCTACCCCCTAAAACAAGTATCACTATAAGTATTTGCAAACATGGCTTGTATTTTTATCCACGCATACGTACAGACTACATGTATTATCGTGTATAAAACTAACTAGAAACTAGTTTTGGGGCATATCACAGACAGTATTGGTGTGGTTGTGAGACAATCCAGACGAATTGTAAGATACCGCCGTCTTTAGTTAAGTAAGTAAGATAGGAATTATCTATATATATCGCTGGAAAGTCTTTTTTTGTTTTGTTTGTTGAGTGAGGTGTTGGGATATTCAAATTAACAGTATTACATATATGTAATGTTTATATGTATGTTAGTGTCGAGAACAATTATGATTTTGCATCAAGTATAACAATGAATATTCATATTATTTATAGAGCACAGTCGGGGCATCCTTTGTTTTTACAGCGTACATTTTCTTGGTAATTTCTAAGCATTGCTATCTGTAAGCGCTTCTTCAGCGTGTGCCTGCTTTGGTAAGATGTATAGTCTTTTTCCATGTTGTTCCATGTTGTGGGGTAGGCGTGGTGTGGCAATTTACCTGACCAGTCAGTTCTAGGTAGTTCTAACAGAACGGGATTCGGGTGTCTTGGTGTTGATTTTGCTCATTTATTGTACATCATTCCAAAAGACGCAGGCAGGCGGTTATAACACCAGTCATGCATGAAAATGGAGGAATTGAGGGTGTGTAAGTCATATATTTTCAAGATATTCTCTCTTTTAAAGAGTGGATCTGTGTGACTCCTATACTTCTTATTGCATATTATACGCATTGCTCTTTTTTGTAATAGGAATATTTTCTTGACTTCCGGAACATGACCCCATATTTGGATACCATAAACTAAGTGGCTTTGAATCAGTGCATAGTACAATGTTTTCAATGCTTTACTTGGGAAAAATGTTCACCTTATTGATGCAGTAGATTGCATGTGATAATTTGGAGCAGATTATGGATATGTGCTTTTTGAATGTCAAGTTCTCATCAATGTGAATACCTAGAAATTTTGCCGATGATTCATGTCCAAGATTCCCTATTCGGTTCAATTGAGTGTTATTTATTCCACTTTTGGTCATTGTTTTGGGGGTGTAAAATCATGTAGTTGCTTTTATTAATATTAATTGAGAGTTTATTACAGCAGCACCAGTCTGATACATTGGCTAATTCATTGTTGACGTAACTTTGTACTAGTTCGCCATCTTTACCGCTTGTAAACAGTGTTGTGTCATCGGCATACGATAAAATGTCTATTGTTGTAGAATTTACCATATCATTCACGTATATTAAGAAAATAATCGGCCCAAGAATTGAGCCTTGGGGGACCCCGCAGGAAGTGTTCATAAGGTTAGAAGTAGTCCCACCATATTCAACGTATTGCCTCCGCTCATTCAAATAACTATGGAACCATGACATTGCTACACCCCTGATGCCATAGTGTTCCAGTTTCGATATCAGTATGTCGTGGTCGATCATATCGTATGCTTTAGATAAATCAATAAATACAGCTAAGGTGGAATCCCGTGTCGGTTTATCATTATTTTTAACGAGATGGTCTAGAAGGTGCAAAATCGGGTGAAAAGTTAAGTGATTTGGTCTAAATCCATATTGGTGTTTATACAAGATTTCATGTTCATTTAGAAAATCTACTAGTCGTTTTTGCATTATTTTTTCAAGTAGTTTAGAGAACGATGGCAGGATACTGATTGGGCGGTATGTCTAAAAATAATTCATATGCCTTATCAGGGGAGTTACAACTGAGAACTGAGTCGAATTTACATGATTTTAACAAGTTTTTGAAAATATTGACATTGTTAGTGTTGTAGTTCCTGTACGTGACTTTTTTATGAGGGGGGTTTATGGGTTTGGGTTTGTTTGATTCAGATAGGAATATGCCGAAATGATCGGAGATGTCGCAAGTAATTATCCCTGTTGTTGGTATAGATGTGATCAATTAGGGTAGCAGAGTGCTCAGTCATTCTTGTCGGTTTCGTTATCATGGGCACGAATCCTCTCGTGAAGACATTGTTTATAAAATCGTTAGTTTTTTTATGCGTATCGAAATTTAAGAGGTCGATGTTGAGGTCTCCTATTATGTAAGACTTGGTATTGTTCACTTGTTCTAATATATTATCGAATTTCAACATAAATTTGTCCAAGTCGGCCTTTGGTGCTGTGTTCGGTCTATAGATACATCCTACTATATAATTATCGTTCGCTCCTCTGTTTATTTCTATAAATAATGTTTCTATTAATACATGTGGTATAAATACTGTTAAATCTGGTCTGGGTTTATATTGCAGATTTTCCTTTATATAAATACCAACGCCGCCTCTGGCATCGTCGCCGTCAGGTCGAGATTTGAATTCTAAGGGGTGATATCCTGGAAGTGAAAAATCTGAGGGACTATGCACTTTGAATATTTCTGTTAGGGCAATAACATCAAACAAATTATCTTCTGTTTTCAAGTCACAAAGCAGATTTTTTAGATCTCCGTAATTTGCGTTAAGGCTTCTGCAATTTAGGCCGAAGATAGAGAATTTTATATTATTTGACAGCATCTTTTTACCCTGTATAGGCGAAAAATATTGGCATGTATTTTGATTCCAAAGTTGGATGCTATCGGGATTGAGTTCATCTCCTTCTAATTGAGACCATTTCACCGCGAAATCGTGTGCCTGTGTATCCCGAACTTCACTCAAAGTTATTCTATTTGCAGACATAGTGGAAATTTCTAAATTGCTGTAATGTGCGCCCCGGTATCGCCATATGTTTATGTTGTCGTGCGGAAGATCGATATGTATGCGTGGAAATTAATACGAATATCATTTTTGCTAAACTTGAATTCAAGTTCTTTGGTGGAATTGTATCAATAAATTTGTGCGTGAAATGCTGATGTTAATATAAATATAGCATATATGATGTCAATATATTTTGTCATTTATACAATTTATATAGATGAATAATTACTAACAAAGACGAATAGGCTAGTATACATATATTAGTCACAGGTGGATAAAATGTATAGATCCATATTCCTACAAACACACACACAACGGTATATGTAAACGGTGTGTATACATGGTGATCAATAACCATTATTGGGTCTCCGCATTATCACCCCAACCACAACATGTACAGATGGACGGAGGCATGTTGACAGCCAGACAGCGATGAGAACAAACAGTGGAGACAGGGGTGCATGCAGGCCACCTCCGACATGAACAATATGTCAATTCCAGTCGTTTAGAAAAAGGAGTCTCACTTTAACACACACACATATATATATATTGCCATGCATTTATCACTATTACAAGTCACACCACTGATTTATATAATTTGGTCTAAACGTTGTTGAATATATTGAAAATTGTCAGTTCTGGCGCTTACTGTATCTGTCCATAATGATGATGTACCCATCGGTCGTAAATATTATGATTGGTTTCGTCACCTGCAGGTGCACAAATTTATCCTGCGTCTCGGACCAGTGAAGTGAAGCGTGACAGGAGATTGCGTGTAGGACCTGTTTCTCTGGACTGATGTATACAGAAATTGTCGTTTATCATATTATGTGCATTAAGAAACTTCTCAATTGGAATATAAAATTCACTCAGTTATATTCGATGATATGTGTACATGTTGCGGATTGAGCTAGTAGGTGAATGTCAGAAGATTTGAGGAAGTAATAATTATCTTTGAATACCGTGTGCATAGAAAGATTGAATATATCTGGGTTGGGAGAGAGGGGGGGTATAAAATACAGTTTTATTGAAATAAAGTGTTACTACAAATGGGCCGCAGTACAGAGGCCAGTGATCCTTAGGCTGCATGCTGAATACAGGCTCAAAAGCACGGAAGCACGAGCGGTCAATATATTCTTATTCTACTGTATAATTTTACGCATCGCTTACTGTGTTTTCTATTTTGTCGATATTGTTAAGCGCATGTATGGCTTTCCATATGTTCTAACCAGTGAAATTCAATTACAAATCATACATATAAACACATAGAGGGAGCCTGTTTTGTGCTGCCAATCAGAATGTTTGTTTCATTTTATCTTAGGATAAGCTTAAAGATGGCGATACAAAGTTGATGCGGCAAGATTTACCTAATGAAAAGTCAATTAAACACTATTTTACTGAAAACTATGGATAAATTGTTAAGCAAATGTCACGTAAAATAATTCAAGACTGTTGTGAGTAGATGAGCAAAAGGTTTTTTGTGAAGCTCATTGTTAGGTTGGTCCACTAAAAGTAAATTCCCTTCGCGATAATGCAATGCATGTGTTGAAATGTGGAAATGGACTTAACTCACATTAAAAATTTAGCTTGATTTAGCTATATGAGCTATTTAGCTAATTTAATTGGCACCTGTGCCCGACCTGATAATCAAGTACATGTTTACAACTCATGGAAAACCCTTGAATTTTTAGTATTGGGCTCCTGGAAAAACCCTTGAAAATTGCCCCCAAATACTCATGGAAACTCCTTGAATTTAATTTCAAACTTGTGCAAGAAACCTGATGTAGCATAATTTAATTTTTAAGATTATTAAATGATATGGGTCATGTTTGACAATTTAATCTGATTTGTGGGAAATGGAGTGACAAGTCCAATAAAACAACATACTAGTAATGTGTATATATTATACACTTTTTCCTTTCACAAGTGACTATGTCCCGTAACTGGATTACTCCAAATAAAGACACAGTGTAAACTTGTGAAAGAGTTGATTGTTTCTCTATCCACTGTATTAACAAGCCTATGAAATATGAGATATTTTTTATTAGAGTTTTTTTCAAAAACTGGACTTAACATTTGGTGAGGTCGGTAGGCGTGCGGGAGATTGTCTGGACAGTGTAAATCTCAAACAAACGTCCACCGATTTAATTCATATGCAAACATCCACCGATTTAATTCATATTTTGAATATGGGTCTGTTGCAAAAATATCTAGCTCAATTTAAAAAACCAGGTTTGTCAAATCTTTTATAGGAGAATTATGGGCCTTAGTTTGTCTATTTTTAGCGATTTTGATCGTTCGGGACTGTTAGCACGATAACTCAAACAAATTTTAACCAATTTCAACGATATTCAGTCGAATGAGCCATGTCTGTTTAACATGTATACCATCATCATTTCCTGCAACCAATACAGATTCATCAGGTATGAAATATTACTTTCAACAAAGCATTAAACTCTTGAGACCAATGCTCCAGGAGGCCCCAGAAGTGCCCTGGTAGACCCCGAAGCCACGACAAATAGTTTTCATGGCTGGCTCAACCGATTTTCGTGGCTGGTTAGCTAGCTAAGCCGGCTCAGTCACGACGTTCGTGGCTGACGAAATATGGCGGCTGAGCCGACTGAGATGTTGTCATTCAGTGTATTCTCGTTTCCGAAATGTTCCTAACCCCCTGTTACCGGTTATAGACGCCGTTTTTTTAGCGTTTGTGGTGAACCCGTAGAATTCCAGACCACACGTAATCTTTTGATGTTGGGCTTTTCCATCATGGCGAAAATTCACGAAGGACTGGTATGGATATACTATGCAGTTTCCCATCTAATCGGTATAAGTAGTTACATTTGGGACTTCTGTCGACTTCAGACTGCTACCATCACTGCCATCTTGCGATATATGCATGCACCATTGAATGATGAACCCGATAGTAATGATATATAATATTTCAAACTATTTTCTATTCTTATGTGTAATATATATTGACAAATGCCAGCAATGTCCGAGACTGGGTGTTGTCGATATGAACAATTTATATTTTAACCCTTTCAATACCGAATGGATGCGCCCATTCAGTTATATGAAAGCATGCATTGGGGTAGTCTATTCCACACTAAGGGGCCCGGTGTTCTGATAATATAACAACCATGCCGTGTCCATGCGAGTATATGCCAATATTAGGAAATGCGGTTTAGTTCTTTGCGATTCACAGTACAGTTGTGCTTGACATATAAGCCCATGCACATGGCTCAGCCATTTTACAATTCTGGTGGCGGAGATTTTTAAATGTGGCTGGCGTTAGAGATAATATGGCTGGCGACGGCTTGTGGCCAATATGGCTGGCGGCGGCGGCGTGCGATGGCGGCTTCGGGCTCTATGCCCTGGGTAGGTTGAAATTTAAATTTCCCCCCGAGGAAGGTCACTTGAACCCTTACCTATGGGTAGGGCTGCCATGATTAATCACATTTATAATCGATGAACCATTGATAAAGCCGATAATCGATTACCATTTCAGTCGTCGATTAATCTGTGTTATTTTGGATGTTGGACAATGCCGGGTATAATTGAATACCATGTTTGTTTTACACAGTTTAATCTACAACCGAGGAGGTTAATAACAACCTTTAATCGCATATCATAGAGATTCCGACAATACGAGTGTACTAGTAATACATTTATGTTGCTAACAGTTGGCAGTTCATTTGATGATGTGACATGGTTACTCTTCGGGTCGTATATTCTACAAATTGGCGGCGCTGCAGCTTTGTACTTATGTTGATGTCGTTGCTGAATGCAACTGAATGCACTCGGCCTTGATTGGAGTGGTGACGGTGAATGAAATTCACTATTATCAAATACTTAACTTGTTCTGAGTCCTGAAATGTGTGGGTGGGGGCCTACTTTTGTGATTGTTATCCACACTCTGGAAGTTTGCTGAAACTTATAGTTTCCTTAACATTAGATTCCTTTTTAGCTGAACTTTACTTTGTAAAGTTTGAGCTATTGCCATGGCTTTGTCGTCCGTGTATGTGTGTGTGTGTGCATGATTCGTCAACAATTTCCTTTAGCATGGGCTACAGGTTGTACCTTTAGTCGGATCATTATGAAATTTGTCATGGCTGTTGACATTGACATGTAGATGGGAACGAGTCATTTTGGGGTCATTTGGCAAAAAAACATGGCCGCCAGTGGCCATCTTGGATTTCAAAATTCAATCCATTAGCACGGACTACAGGTCGTACTGTTTGTCTGATCATCATGAAATTTGTTATGGATGTTAATATTGACATGTAGATGGGCAAAATAACATGGCCGCCAGCAGCCATCTTGGATTTTACTCTTTGCATGACTAAACCTTTGGCACGGGCTACAGGTCGTAGCTTTGGTCTGATCGTCATGAAATTTGTCATTGATATTAATATTGACATGTAGATGGGAACGAGTCATTTTGGGGTTGTTCAGCCAAAAAACATGGCCGCCAGCAGCCATCTTGGATTTTACTCTTTGTATGACTAAATCCTTTGGCACTGGCTACAGGTCCTACTTTTGTTCGGATCATTATGAAATTTGTCACGGCTGTTGACATTCACATGTAGATGGGAACGAGTCATTTTGGGGTCATTCGGCAAAAAAACATGGCCGCCAGTGGCCATCTTGGATTTCAAAATTCAATTCATTAGCACGGGCTACAGGTCGTACTGTTCGTCTGGTCATCATGAAATTTGTCATGAATGTTAATATTGACATGTAGATGGGAACGAGTTATTTTGGGGTCGTTTGGCCAAAAAACATGTCCACCAGCAGCCATCTTGGATTTTACTCTTTTACTCTAAATCCTTTGGCACGGGCTACAAGTCGTATCTTTGGTCCGATCATCATGAAATTGTGATGGATGTTGACAATGACATGTAAATGGGAACGAGACTTTTTGGGGTCATTCGGCAAAAAAACATGGCTGCCAGCGGCCATCTTGAATTTTACTCTGCATAACTAGGCCTTTCAACTTTCCACATTCCTAATCACTCCATTGACTGTAACACATGAAATTATTCCCCTTCCAAGTTGAGCTACAGTGTCATTGACACTTTAATTACTGTTTTCATTTTGGGAACCGCTGGTGGTCCGTTGTGTATTCCTACTTTCATATTATTTGTATATTTGGTTATTCATAACACTGAAATTAATCGCTACATTCATTCTAATGAACTCACAAATATTATAACCATGACATCGCCGAGAACTGTGCTGGTATTGAATACATTATGCTCATTAGTCACTACCATCAGTCGATGCCTGAAACATCCAGCGACAGCAGTTAACTCGCACCCAGCCAATAGACCATATTATGGAATACTTCCACTGATGTTATTAATATTACATGTAGGTCTGATTAATCAATTACAGTCGATTATTGAGGACAGATTATCGATTTATAAAAATAAATAATCGTGGCACCTCTACCTATCATGGGAGGGGGTACCCCCTCCCATACCTTCCTGCAGAGATTTGAGCCACCAACAATCATGTTTTTACACAACTATCACTTCTAAAACGAGGATGATATATCAGGAAAATAATAATATTTACATGAAGGAAGTTTGCATTTTCCAACTGAAGATGATAATTTTACTGAACAGATCTGCTTGGTATTTATTTAGAATGTATAGGATGTTTTACTAAACTATAGAATGACAAAGGATGGTATTTATTCAATTTAGAAACTTATTTAAAAAAAACATTCTGTCTTTCTCTTTGAACAGACATTGGACTGTGGATGTTGGGAGCCATATGGAGAACACAGGACAGGTAATATTTTCAACACACCACTCCAAAATGAACTAATTTGAGAGCATGACATGATAAGATATATAAAAGACAATTTATATTTCATACACCAAACAATAACACATGGATCTATATATTCTCGCTTCCAGTGATAGCTGGGATTTTTTTTTAGTAATTGGCAATATCTCATTCATTGAAATGAGGTTCAATTGAAGGTCATAACTTCATAGCTCGATATATATATTTATAGGGATAGTCTTTTTTGTCAGCCAAAGGCAAATTATTAGTATATTCTCATGCAATAACCTATATTTTTCTACAAGAAGGTTAATTCTATATTAGCCAAATCGTGATCATAGAGATATCTCCATAGCTGGTGTTGAAAGTCAGAACTAGTGGGTATTAACATAATTGAGAGGCAATACACAAAGATGTGTAATCCTTCAAATGTCCAAAGACAGAGCCTCATCACTGATGTTGGAATTTAGAACTAGTCCATAATAAAAATAATTTAAAAGTGGGTCATCATCAAGTAGGAAACTAAAGTAATGCCCTAAATAATCGACTCCATTACCACAGCAGAATTATGGGTAACTTTCCAATATTTAGTCGGAAATATGGCTTGTTTCCATTCATCGGAAAGCTCTCATCGGAAAGCTCTCAATGGCAACACGCCATATTTCCGACTAAATCCTGAAAAATGACCCATAATTCTACTGTATGGTTAAGGAGTTGATTATTAAGAGCATTACTGTACAAGGTTGTGTCTTGCCAGATTCGCCAACTGAGTGGTATAACATAGAGGCAATTTACAGACCTGTCCTACACAGGCATAATTGGAATGGATTAGGACGACCGAAGAGAGTGTCCATATGTTCCTGAAAATCGGAACATACGCAGCTCAGGTATTTAGAAAGTGGGTCATCACTAAGTAGGAAAGTATAGGGTTGTGTGTGGCTATGTTCGCAAACTGAGCGGTATCATATAGGTCGATTTACAGATCCTGGACAGGCATGGTCGGGATTGAGAAACAAATTTCCCTGAGTTTGATTTTCACATGTAAAGTCATGAGGATGTCAATTTCCTTACTCTCAGATAAGGAGTTGTCAACATCGCAGATCAGACATAGTCAAATACTAGTATGCACACACAGGTGTCAGAATAACTATCGCTCAAAGTGATGATTCAATCTTACTTTTACTTATATACTTACTAGTATATTTGTGATGTGCACAAACAATTCAGAAAGAGGTATTCGTTGTGAATAGATGGTATTAGCTGTAAATTTCTTTGAAATTAATGAAAATATGAGTTTCATTGAATGAAAAATTATGAAAAAGCAGACATTTTGTGTGACAAATTTCATTTACTTCCAAATTTTCCCGCACAGAGAACACTTTAAATATCATAATGCACATAAACTAAGAAAATAAAAGCAAATACTTACTGGCATGGTGTCAACAATAAAAATTTATATTTAGCATGCAGAGCAGCAATTTTGGCATGCAGATTATTATTTGAGGTGCAGATCAGGCCATGGGATAACACGGTGTGAACCGTGTACGTGGATCATAAAATATCAATATACTTGGGTGGAGATATTCAATACAAGGACAGCTTTATAAAAATAAAAAGGGTCTGTTGGTGTGATCAAAAATGGTCATGGTCCTGTGACTTCTACTAATTAAGAGTATGCCCACATGAGACGGTTTGCCACATGGGGATATGTACGCGCCGGGCGACAACCCAGCTTTTGTTCCTCTTGGAGCTTTCTTCTGTTTTCTTTTACAGTAATATTTGATTTTGTTTTGACTAAACATTTCTGATGATAGAGGGTTAGCCAGCCACCCGTTATTTGGATGGCTGTTCAGAAAATAGACAGACAGGTGTTCAATATAAGGTAGCTAAAATTCTTCACCAAAGGCAAAGCTTTTAAATACCGGTATTTGAAGTCAAACTATTATAACTTAAGCCATAATCATTGTCAGTGCTTGATCATTCCATGTTTCTAAATTCCTCACCAATATTTGGAAAGACACCATATATTCCTAGTTTTCTATATTACATGTATTGTTATTGTGAACACTAGACCATAAATATTTTTCATGCTTTCAGCTTGACTAAGTTCCTTTTGCCCCCACCAGCCTGGTAGATCATAGTAATTAAGATACATTGGCAGAGAAATAAACTCAGCAATTTCTCTGCAATTGCATACTTTTTCTGCCAACAAATTTCTCTTCCTTGAAGGTTCAAACATTTCATATTGCTGAGGATAACAAAGTTACACTGTTGTCATAGCCATTAATTTGATCACATTATGAAAGAATTGGTAGAAAATGAGGGTCTTAATTAAATTTAAGTGTATATGCTTAGGCTGGTATGTTTTGGTACTAAATAATTTGACTCTGTCAGCACTATCATGCCCAATTCCCAGACTGAATGGGACAAAGGAAACTGGGTCTTATTTCAAACAAGGTTACATATCCGTGATAATTAATGTTATCTTTTCAGTTTGAGTTCCATAGTCGAGAATCATCACCATCAATGTCAGTGACTGAGGTGATAATAAAGAGAAGATGCACTGGGAGGTTTTCAAAGAAAACACAGAGCATGCGTAAGTATGCCATAGTTGTTGTAATAATTTGATTAGTTGTTTTAATGGAATTCGGAGGTGGTGCATTTTAGAAACCAATATATTTTATATATGCCTAATAATATAATCTTGAGGGTGTTACCATTTCTGACGATAAGTTTTTCTTGTATTTTAGTGTCTTCATTCTAGCCGGTAATGCCCTGGAATCGCATTCTCGAGTGACCATGAAAATTAATTGTCCATCTTTACTCTTTAATGCTATAGTTTATATACTGTATTATTTTCTAGAATACGACAGAACCCACCCCATGATATTGTGTTATAAAAAAATAATTATTGGGTAAATATTGAAATTAGGTGCCCCCTTGATTAATGCTCTATACTGATCCACTTTATATATTAAGTCTGTACATTTAATATCATTTTAGCCATCATAATTTATCTTTAAACATGGATTTGGAAAACAAATTACATGGCATTGGAAAAATCTGTTACCGGGCGCTAAGACATTGTATCCTGGAGTTTTTTCTCCCCCCCCCCCCCCACCCGAGTGCATCACTCTTTTATTCAAATACCATAAAATTTGCCTTTGAAATTTTACCCAATTTGCCTCAAAATTGACAGTATTTTACAAAGCTACATTGCTTGCGAAATTTTGTTTCCTCTGTCAGATGGTGCCAGTCATTATAGATTAAAATTTGCATGATATCGGCGGTATTTATATATATACAGTGATGTAACGTTCGCTATTTTATATTCCGCAAGCAAGATAATTTACTGAGGTACAATGTACTTTTGTACATATATACATTACAACGACAGAGATCCCATCAGCCACAGTGACCAATTCAGCATAATATAAGTATAATATAAGAGTACATGATGGCTATATATATTAACCCTTTGAACCCTGACATCCTGAACATAAAATGACCCCAACCCGAGGCGCCTGACGTTATATAGTGTTCCGATGACGTAACTCATAAAGCTCTTAATTGGGACGTATATGTACATGTATACATGCTCAACTATACGGCCATCTACTATGCTAACTGAACAAGTGTGCGGTGAAATATGTCACAATGTATTTCAACGAGACAGTCTATTCCACGTTCAATATACATGTACATGTATATAGATATATTGCGGCTTCCTTTGGTCGCGCTATATATTTATAACGAAATTCTTACACTTTGCCTACAATAGAAGGCGTTTCTCAAAATGCACCTGTGTGCTTGTGCGAAGAAACGGACCCCCTGTTTCCAATTTGGCTGCTAAAAAGGTATGAACATGTGACTCATTCGCGCAAAGTATAGAAGCACTATTCTAGTTAATTTGGGCTTTGATCACGAATTTCTAACGAAATACTTTCCAACGATAAAAAGCGGGGTTTTTTTCTCGAAATAGGCCTCTGCGCATTGCGCAAAGAATCAAAATCCTCTGTCATCAGTTTGTCGATAAAAGTCACGTGGTTAAACATGTGACACGTGTGTGCAAAGTAGAAGTACAACTCTAGTTGATATGTGCGTTTATTGAGCTGTAATTTTGTGTCAAATATCGTCTGATTTCCGGACTGGTATTCCGGTCTCCCGGGATATAAGAATATAAGGATTCGACCGGTATTCCGGTCTCTCGGGTTAAGGCGGTGCTGCTTTTATTTTCGAACAAAAAAAATTGGTTAAATTAATAGACAAAATTCCACGCATTCCAAAATCAACTAGTTCCAATGTCTGTACAAAATAGAAAAAATCCTAAACAAAAAACATATATTAATACAACAATTAAAGTCTACGATTGTCACTAGACCACATAAAGCGAGCTATATTTCAGAAAATAATTTGAAGAGATGAGTATATTTACAGCCGTATGGAAATTCTTGGCATCGTCAAATCTAGGTATAACAACATATGGCAAGCACAAGCAGTTCCACACATTAATACATGTTTTCTGGAAGCAGGATCTGCAATGAGTTTTGATTGCTTCGTGGAGTCAACTAATGTAATTGTCATGTCGACGTCTCTAATTGTGTCATTCCTGTGTCATATCTGACTGGAAATTATTACATCTATATATATATATATTAAACACCTCAAAAAAAGAAATCCCCCCCTAATATATTTGGTAATATTTTATTACATATTGGATGGGTTTTGACGAAACTTTATGCTAATGTCTAGTGATATCTGAGACACAACCTGTGTGAGGCACCATCCTGTGAGTTATGTTATGGCCAGCTGAGCACGAATTGAAAGGAGTTGCAAAAGTTGCAAAACACTTGACATAGAATGGACAGTCACTCCAGTGTTCCATTGTTCACACAAGTTATTACTGGCTCTAAATGTGGTCCTAAAGTGACACTGTGAGTCCACGACAACATGTGTGTCATCTTCGGAACACAATGTGCCTGCTGCATGCCCAGGCCATTCAGTCTAACCACATTGCTTTGGAATGACACCTTGAATTTTCGTGCCATGAGTTATTGAAATCAGTCTCTTTGAAGCCATTTTCAATAAACCATGTTTCCCACCGTGTAGGCCATTGAGGTACCAACAGATAAGGATTTCCAAACCCGTGCAAGAAGTGGGGGACCAAGGCACAGCCGAATGACTGTGATCACTCTACCTGAGTTTCTGCATCTTTTGAAAAGTGCCCTCTTCCATTTAATTCGTGCTCACTCAGCCATATCTCACATCACAGCACAGGGCTCAACTTGGGTTTCCCTACCGACCCTATTTTAAACCCCCTACCCTAATAGTCTAGGCTGTGCTGGGGGGTGATCGTCGCACATCGGGGGAATTTATGCGACCATCATTTTCTTATGGGAAAATTACTCTAGTTTTCGAATTCAGAGGGCGCCGAGCCGAGATAGGTGACAAAATATAACTTTTCACTATGTTTCATAGGGTACCCTACCTAAAAAATGACATATTTTCAGAGGTTAACAGGCATTAGCCAACTGGTTAACAGGGCATCAATATCGGAAAGATTGTAAACATATTTGCAAATTATGGAACCAATATAGACACTTAATCAGATTCAACATCGTTTTAATGCTTTCGTTCTGATTTCGTGACGTCATGGTATAATATGTAGCGTGACGCGTCAAACATTCATGGCGATTCAGACAAAGTGTTGTGCGTCAACTCTGTGCAAAGATAGCTTATCTGTCTAATTCTTCCAAGTTATATATTTTTGGAAATGGAAGGGTACCCCCTATATAACGATGTTCATACTTACATTATATCTTTCCAAGTATTGACATAATAGACAAAAAGTTAACCCTCCCCCCAATTTCACAAATAACCACATATATGTGCCCATGCAGTTTGTGTCCACCAAATAAATTGACAATGCACAGTTTACCTTTTCATGTTGTGTAGAATCGTACGGCGACACTGATAATGTAAAACATCGTTCAAATCCTAGATTAGGAAGGTAATAAAATCCAAGATGGCGTCCAAGATGGCCGCCAATTTTTATATTGACACTCGATACACCAGATGTATGGTAACCGGACTAGATCATCGCGAGTGCTTTATGTAATATGGCCTTGTCTTGGATGGAGTCTGTATCTTAATACGTATAAGGCAATTGGCGACGTAAAACCGATGATGAAGACCAAAATGGCCGCCAAAATAAACAGAACTGTTCCGATAAAACGACCAACTTCTGAGTTGCAATAAAATCACATGGTATGACTGTTGTAGCTTTTTCGTTTGTACATATATGTCATTGTGTCCAACATGATCCGTATCTGAAGAAACTAGGAACATTAAGATAGTAATTGTTCATTAATTTCTCGAAATAACGACATCATATAATGTCAAATTGCCTAAACCGGACCGAATTTCAAACTGACATCCAATCATTTGATGGTATATATGTCAATATTCTGCTACACGATGCTACAACTGCAAACATCCACATTAGTATAGCAATAATGGAAGCCACAATGCCGATTAAAACATGCCTATACAGTGTATGCACTAACAGTTATATATTCAATTATCAATACATAAAGGAGTTTTTCCATGCTAGTAGCACATTAGACCCGCAATCGTATACCGTCTGGAGATAACGGACCTACAATAATTGCGGATATTTTGTTTATACGAAAATGTTGGCCAACTGTGTTCACATTACCCCGCTAATGTCGTCAACTGCTTACCATGGTAGTTGGTTTCTACGTTCAAAGAAGCGATGTTCCAATGTAATAACGGACAATAATCACCAGCAATTTAGACCGAACTAAAACTGTTTTCTCTACATTTCCTCGGGATGCCACCCCGCACGGAAATGGGTGTTTACATAAGCAGTTCTAATTCGTATTTGTTTAGAACTTCTCAACTCTGAAGATTTAGAAACAATAAACGGTTACATGTTCGTTGCAAATACTCATTTTATGAACTATTCACAGTTGCAACCGATAGTTTAAATCAATTTCCCACCAACGTACTATAGTCATGGGTGGTTGACGAGTTAATTCACAGGTTTATGCCCTCACTTCCATATCATTTTATTTCACACCTGCAGTTCAGGTTTCACGTCGCTGTCGCAATATATTAATACATCTATTGAGCGTTTTGTTATGATGCTCATCCATTTCGTCAAGAGACGAAGAAATAATAAGTTTCTGCCATATTTTATATTGGATAAGGCCTATCCACTCGTAGACAATTTCGTTAGACATTTAACCACCGATAACATGACTTCATCATGCTGGTACTTATCAGCAATGAGTAACATACATCTATCGGATCTACACAGCCGGTGACACGATTAAGTTGATGTTCTGGTCTTATGTGAACCTAATTTAATCATTAGCTGTCAACTCGGGGAACACTATAAAAAAGTTGGTTGGCACATGTGCGCGGGCATTTCTGCCAAGTACGATAATCCGAGAAGTTGCAATAGTTAATTCACTGTGACAGTATTGTTGGATTAAATTGACCTGACCAATCATATGATGCAATCCAATTACTCTTCAGCTGGATACGTGATTGTTCCCAACAAGTAATTGTTTATCATAAGTAATTCATAAATGGCACTGAATGGCATGGGTATATATAATAGAAAAATGGACGAATTTTATTAATATTGGGACTAAATTCAAATTATAAGAAATATTTCTTTTTTCGATTTAATAAGGTGGCGAGTTAGAATCGATAATTTTGAAGACAAATTAACTTCAATCGCATAACCTTAGTCGAGACTAGATCCATTTATTAAATGTAACACTTAACTGGTTTTCAAAGGGCAAATATGTTTGCATTATTTGTGTGCAATTTTACACATACATTACCATAACTCAAAGCATGAAGTATCCCGATCTAAATTCCTACCAGGTGTACACATAAGAAAGTAGAGAGATTACTAATTTAATATGCTGGAAGCAAAGGGTGTTGCTACTTTCGAAGTTTCATATGTGTGGGATACTATGTGTAAGTTTACTATATGCCTTGCCCCATGTCGCAGAAGAATCCATATTATGAGCAAATAGGTCCAACAGCCATCAAATATCCGACTGCGATTGTCTATATATGTCATACATTCAATCCAACATTCAAACAAGAACGTGTGTCATTGTCGAATATAGGGCCGTCGCCACATGCAACGATGGAACCTGGTTTGATTGTATGGTACTCACAAGGTAAACTTACTCAAAATATATAGACCCATTACGGCTTCAAATTCCTCAATATTAAGCTAAAATAAGGATTTAAATCAATTGTTTTCTGAGACGTCTACTTAGATGAATGCACGCAATAACTACCACACCTATGTACATTATCTGATATTTGTGATAATCGCATGCTTGCATATATGCTTTCGGTCAGATACATATAACTGGTTCACGCATATCGTAAAATGTATCCTGGGGACAATTACCACAATCATGAATATTTGACATATATCAGATACGTAGGTTGTTCCATTGCAGAAAATTGGCGATCGTGCAAAGGATCTGCTAATTATTGTTTTTGTTAAAAGTACTCCACGGCTACTATATTTCTTGAGAATGTCCTACCTGTAGCGGTTATACTCTATTTTGAATAAAAACTAATTCCGCGGCTATGGCTGATAACATGTGACCAACGAGTTGTCATCCCGTTGCTTGAAATGGATCAGCATCAGTGAAAGGGACACATTTAGTATGACAAGCATCATTCTAATGCTGAGCAACTGAGTATATGACATTTTGAGCACGTCTTCTAACTGTGTGGCTTTCTAATCCTTGTACTTTTCATGTTTGGTTAATTGCCGAGATTGCTCCATACTGATATATAAATTGGATGATATAGTTTTATCCCATTCGAGTACTGTACGTGATTATCATAGTTGGGTACGTGTGACTGAGAGTCGTGTGATACCTACAGTGTGAGACCAACTTTCATGGATCCAAATTCCATGGGACTTAGCACAATCAATACCACGGCCTCACACTTACCGTTATCATTTAAAGCATTAGTATTTACAAATGAGGGGTCAGTTTTGATAATATTCTACCTGTTCCAACCAAACCTGAAAGTTGGTTCTGTGCAACATTCTTGGGGTAAGCTCCAAGTAACTTGATATTATTTAAAATGACCAATGCCTTGTATGAAGTTAAATACTGAATGCATATAATGTGTTTAAATATATTGTGATAGCAACGCGAATTCTGGACAGCCGGGAAGATATAAAATAATATGGAAGCGAATGCATATATATAACTCGCCGAAGGCATCAGCCACTACTCAGACATACTATTGGTCGTCAATGTGTATTCAGTAAAATAATTAATACACCGCAACCACGCATATCAAGCGGCATAAAATTAAGTACAGATAAGCAAATACTCAGATGAACTGCTTAAGTAAATAAGCATAAATCCACGTCTGATGGGACCATAGCGAGAATAAAACGACACAGTTACGTATTTTGTCAGATTTGTTTGAGATTTGTTTCGGTTATTTCAATAGAACATCACTCCAATGAACGTGAAAATCAATTACCCCAGTACGCATTGACAACCTTGATGAGATATATAACATAAATTGTCCATTCTTTGCATACCCGCACTTATCAGGATTCTAAATTGGTTGTTATTGCTTGACGGTTTGTGTAAGCGGGTCTAATGAGTCATTACCGTGGAAACCTACATTGGTTATTGAGGATTGAATATGTATATTTAGTCGGCATTGTAGCTTCAATTCTTATTGTACTAATATAAAAGTCAGCAGTTTCATCACCAAGCAGAACGTTGACTTGTATACCATAAAATGGATGTCAGGTTGAAACACTATCCCATTGTGGCAATTTGGCATTGCATGTCGATTTTGAGAAATAAAATGAGCATTTAATTTCTCAATGCCAACAATTTTATTGGATTCTGATCACATTATCAACAGACATATATGCACGAACGAATAAGCTACAAAACTCATAACATGCAGATGACATAACATTGCAACTCGGAAGCAGGTAATTTTATCGGAACATTTTTTAGTTTTATGGCGGCCATTTTGGTCTCCATCATTGGTTTTACGTAACCAGTTGACTTATACATATTACAATACAGCCTCTATGAAATAAAGATCAGTTACAACCGGTGTGCACACTCAGTGTGCACAGAGTGCCGATATTAAACTTGGCAGCCATCTTGGACGCCATCTTGGATTTTATTACCTTCATGATCTAGGATTTGAACGGAATCTTACATTCTCCATGTCCCCGGATGGTTCTGCCCTATATGACACTACAAAATGTGCTTTGTCGATGTTTTATTGGAAACAACCTGCATGGGTGCATTTAAGTGGATATTTGTGAAATTGGGGTGTGGGTTAAGTTTTTCTCGATTAGTTTACCATTTGGAGATATATAATAAAGATAGGAACATCATTTTGTAGGCAATACCCTTCCATTTGCAAAAATATTTAACTTGGAAGAATTCGACAGATATGCTATATGTGCACAGAGTTGATGATCTAGTCCGGTTACCATACATCTGGTGTATAGAGTGTAAACATAAAAATTGGCGGCCATCTTGGACGCCATCTTGGATTTTATATTACCTTCCTAATCTAGGATTTGAACGATGTTTTACACTATCAGTGTCGCCGTACGATTCTACACAATATGAAAAGGTAAACTGTGCATTGTCAATTTATTTGATGGACACAAACTGCATGGACACATATATGTGGTTATTTGTGAAATTGGGGGAGGGTTAAGTTTTTGTCTATTATGTCAATACTTGGAAAGATATAATGTAAGTATGAACATAATTATATAGGGGGTATCCTTCCATTTCCAAAAATATATAACTTGGAAGAATTCGACAGATATGCTATCTTTGCACAGAGTTGACGAACAACACTTTGTCTGAATCGCCATGAATGTTTGACGCGTCACGCTACATATTTTACCATGACGTCACGAAATCAGAACGAAAGCAGGAAAACGATGTTGAATCTGATTAAGTGTCTATATTCGTTCAATATTTTGCAAATATGTTTACAATCTTTCCGATGTTGCTGCCCTCTTAACCAGTTGGCTAATGCCTGTTAACCTTTGAAAATATGTCATTTTTTAGGTAGGGTACCCTATGAAACATAGTGAAAAGTTATATTTTGTCACCTATCTCGGCTCGGCGCCCTCTGAATTCGAAAACTAGAGTAATTTTCCCATAAGAAAATGATGGTCGCATAAATTCCCCCGATGTGCGACGATCACCCCCCAGCACAGCCTAGACTATAATGTTTTTTTCATGGTTTTCTAAAAAAAATTTATAAAACACAAAAATCACATTTCAGCATCCCAGAATAGGTTGATTTCTTAGTAAAAGTATGGTGCAATATTAAAATTTATACAAAAATAATCAAAAGTAGTTTTATGTCAATCTTGCAGAGTAAAATTCGCACATGAAAAGTAATAAGAATAGTTAAAAAAAAAATAATTAAAAAAATTAAATTTCAAGCCTACCTACCGACCCTATTTGTTTTCGGCTTGTGTAACCCAAACCAAACATTTACTTCTTTGGCCAAATCCAATTAAATATCTCCGAAAATATTACAGAATAAATTAGCGGGGGGACTTTCTTTTTTTGGAGGTGTTTATATACTGAAATTCTTCAGGAACTTTGCTGAAAAATCAGAAAAATGTTACAAGTACTTACATATTTCCACGATTTTCACATGAGTCTTTAGTGTATAGCATATCTGAAGTGGGTCTGTATATAGTCTGAACGAATTTTCCTCACCTTTCGTTAACTGGCGCGGCACCCACGTTTTGTTGGTTTTCGTGCACAAATGTTTAGGTAATTTATATACCGATAAATTGGGCTGGACGATATTAACGAAAATAAAAAACGTGATTTTTGGAAATTAAAACCGCAGTTAACGATATAATCGCGGTTTATTAAAAACAGATACAAGAAACTGAAAACAATTTCTCACCGTTCGCTAGAATCACATCATTATCATTAATTTTGACAAGTTGACGTCGGGAATAACATACCCGGTACACAACCACTCAACCAGTGACAACCCCATGCTCGATCGATATTCGGAATGAAAAGTAAATTCACTGGTTAAATTCCGCTATTCGGACAATTTTGTTCCGGTGACTTGACAAATTCTGGTATATACCAGTAATTAATAAAACAATTATCTCGTCTATGCCAAAACTAAAAGTGTTCTATACTATAGTATCCTTTTCTAACTCGAAATGTTCAACTATGTTGAGTAAATATATATGCTATTCCCGATGACACTTGCGTCTCTTGACAAATGGAAATGTGGTTTACCGTCAAGACAAATTTGACAATGAGGTTCAGTCTTTTACAAGTCCAAACACACGTAGCTAGCTAGTACATAACTTTTGGAATTCGGCCAAGCAAGGACACCATGTATTGTTGGGCGGGTTTGAAGACCTAATTCTATACAATTGGTTTTAACCAATCGCAGTGAGTGGCGTGGCATAACTGACATTCATATCGATCTATCACCTGATCGGTCGTCGATCCATTTGGTGAATTCTCTTGTAATAAATATTTTGCAGGCAAGTCGGAGGGTTTGTGTAATATTGTGAGCGAAAGGGGGACGTATTCTGGGTTTTCATATTCCCCAATTTCGTTAGTCGTTCTAAACGTTGTTTACTATGATGATTGAATATTGAAAAAATCAGGACACGGGATTTAGTTGGAATTTAAAACTTAAATAACTTGATTTAGGCTTGATCGAGTTAAACTATTTATTTGTATACGCTTATGATTAGCTGGCACCCACTGATTGCCGACGATATTACGATTATTTTAGATTAGACGATATTACTGACGATATTGAAATTTTAACCGGGTATTGCCGATTAATCAGGAAACCGCCCAGCATTAGTTGGAATTTTCCAACTGATGACCATTTCAGTCCAAAAATTTTCAACTGTTATCTTTTCAGAAAATAAAATTGATAGAATTAGGATAAAATGGTTGCAAAAAGCTATCAGTATGTAAATTGTATTATTTTGAAATGAGGTTTTAATGTTTTTAGCTCACCTGGGAACCGCCCAGCACTACCGATAAAGTTCAGATGGTAAGGGACAATGTCGATTCAAGTTTGTTAGGTAACTGGTATTCCAAAGATATATTCTCCATTTTAATGTAAACAGTTTGATTCTGAGCATAGTACGGTATGTCAATGCTGTTTCAGTGTGGTAGAAAACAGCGTCATTAACATCATTGTCCGTCTTGACTAACTTTAGTTATAGAATTGTCCATATATTACATACCATAGACACGAAAAACGCTTGTTTCTTTTCAAAGCGGTCATTTTTCACCGGTATTTTTTGGCATGTGCATCATCTCCATCCCCTCCTGTGTGGCGATTCTGGTTTGTCTGTTCTTGATAAAAACATCTACAACTGTTGAAATATATGGGGAGCTCTGTCCTTGCAACCTGCTAGGCGCTAAGACGCAACACATGGCTGTGTCTATTCTGTAGTAGTAAATTTTTTACTATTTTAAAATGGATTCAATAGATCTATATATGTAGCTATTGGCACCATGAATGGTAACTCTATTCTAGGCCCCTGCGAAGCTTCGAGATTCGATTCATGATCAGACATCATATATAGGCAATCAACTCATTCAACTGTCATAACCCGATTGTTATACCTTATAAACAAAGAAATAATCGTGCGGCTCGATACATTGAGATCAATAATCTATAAATAGAACCAAAGTAGGTAATGTCGTAATGACTATTGAAGTGACGTAATTGGAAATTCCTGAGGCGCGTGTTTACAAAATAATACAAAACCAAAATGGCTGAGTTTCGTTGCCTGTTCAATTTATTAAAAGGCGAGAACAAATATGCGTGTAAGCACTGCACCACGCTTTTGTCTGTTCAACCCACAGGTACAACAACACACATTAGGCTGCATGTCCAGCAGAAGCACCCCGCTCTGTTCGAGAGAACGACACAGACGGAAAATTGATTTTTTTGATCGAAAAGTATGACTATTTTGCGCGATGGTTAACGCCGATGTTTGAACCCGAGCCATGTAAATGACTAAAATAGTACATTATATTCTTAATTTCTTACGCAGAAGAAATGAAAATAATACACACGTCGAGTTGTTTATGATTTACACGAATCTGTTTGTTCAACTTTTCTCCGGTACAATCATGTTAAATTTCGATGTCCGCGAAAGGTGAAGATTCGATTCGAGATTCGATTCGCATTCTCGAGATTCGATTCGAGATTCGTTTCGAAAGGAAATCCCCAATTCGCAGGGCCCTACTCTATTCTACTTTCCATGTGAAAATTGGTAGAAAAAGAATCAGTACAGTACCTTTGGATTTCACAAATAGGAGTTTTCATTGCATACATCCAGGCAGATTCTTTGGTGAGAATCTCTTGCAATTCTCAATTGAATTTATGCAAAACATCCATCTAGGTCTTAAATTTGTTTAATTCTAGGTCCGGATGCAGTTGACATGTTGAATACACCAAACCTTATGCTTCCATCCAATGATAGCCATAACAGATCTGGCACTGTATACCAGGTATGACTAATGTTTGTCTGATACTTTTACTGCTACTGCTGTAAAACACCATATATTTTATTCACTGAATTTACCAATTCCCCATAAACAATGGATCCAGCTTACTTTGCTGGAGACCAGGCTGGTAAATAGGCCCCTATGTGAAGAGTCGCATATATTAGAGAATGCATTGGCCCAGATTTTTCGTCATGGAAGGGTTAGTGTCCCTCTCAGTCCGTCTAGAAAGAAAATTTAAAGTATAAATTAAAACAATTTTATAAATACCAAAAAGATAGTCTATTCCATGTGAATATTCTTATATGACACGTGTTATTTATATGTCAGAATCTAGACATATTGTTCACAAAAAAGAGCGTGAAACAAGTTCACACAAGCTGCCATGACTCAAACATTTTTCATCTTCTTAATACCAAATTTGGTGTTGATTAGATGAAAAATGTTTTGAGTCATGGCAGCTTGTGTGAACAACACAAAAGTCAACCGATTTAATTCATATTTGGTATATGGGTGTCTGTTCAACAATATCTCCAAAAGATTGAAAACCATGTTTGTCCAATCTTTAATCCAAAAGTTATGGGACTTAGTTTGTCTATTTTTAGCAATTTTGATCGTTCGCTACCATTAGCACAATAACTCAATCTTTGACCGATTTCAACGATAATCAGTATATGAGTCTAGAATCACCTCTAGATGGAGCTATCGGATTTGAACGATTTTCAATGAAAAACATGGCCGCCTGCTACCATCTTGGATTTTACTCTTTGCATCACTGAATCATTTAGCGCACCCTACAGAGCATATATCCTCGTCCGATCATCACCAAACTTCATATGGATCCTCGGTGTGACCTCTAGATGGATGCTTACCATTTTTTCCGAATTCTGTGAAAAAACATGGCTGCCAGTGCCAGCAGCCATCTTGGATTTTACTCTTTGTATGACTAAATATTGTAAATAATGTACAAATTGTAAATTATTTTCTCCATGCAGGTCTGCATGTATGAGGTGAAGAGATTAAAGAATTTAACTGAATTGAATCCTTTAGCACACCTTACAAGTCACATTTCTGAGCATCCAATTGTCACCAAACTTCATATGGATCTTCGAGATAACCTCTAGATGGGAGCCTCCCTATTTTCCCGAAATTCGTAACAACAAAACATGGCCGTCAATAATTCTTTTTGACAGATCCACTCTTTCCGGCAAAAAAACTTGACAAACGCCATCTTCTGATGCGTACCCCTTGTTCCATTTTAGAGTTATCTTTCTTTGTTTATCTGGAAATCAATTTTTTTGTGAGACTGTTCTTGCAGATATCCCAACCATGGGAGAATCACGCCTATACAACGGAACTGGTCGGTCTAAATCATGCAGGAATGGATAAAATTTCATTTTTATTTATGCCAAACTTCCCTCGGAAAAGTTGAGAAAGTCACCAGAAAAAGTTGAACAGACGGTTCGTTTAGGGGGAAATCCTTGTGATGAAGGGAATACACATCCCATCTCCGATTATAATTTAAACCTTTGCGGAGAAAACTGGAAAAATCTAGCTTTAATATCGAGTAAATCATAACATTTTATTACGTGATTGTTGGTTGCGTCATTTTCAGTTTGTCGCTTTCGCAAAACAAGTTGTTTATTTATCTGGTGCGATGGTATTACTCGTCTCTTAAATATGAATAATCCCTACGATTCCCAATATCAATAAAAAATAAAAATAAATCCAACTTCCTTATTTGGGTGAGGCTTGATTCTGCCGTCACTGGATTGGTCCGGCTCTTCCATCTTCTTCTTCTTCTTCTCTTTATCTATCCATCCATTTAGGATAACCTCTTTCGAGTAAAAACATTGTAGTATGTACATATGTACAGTAGCTAAGTTGATAAAAAATTAGATAAAAGATTCGGAAACGTGCAGGTCTGACTATCAGTCTATACATAGTTTCGAGTGTGAACATCTTCAGCCAAGAGAGAGAGAACGGTATCTTGCACAGTGTAGATGGTAGCACAATATGGTTGAGTAGTGATAGGCATCACAGACATCAGTCGAAGCCACAGATGAGGAGAAGTCGTCGAACATCGATGGATCTAGAATGTACTGTAGCTTGACTTCCGTTGGTATTGAGAAGAAATCAGTGTCAAATATACATTTGTAGCTTTCAGCTAACTTCGGCATAACACGATCACGGACTGGTTGTAGGTATGAACAGGTTAACAGAATATGTTGAATAGACTCTTCACCATCATTACATAGCTGACACACAGGAGATGAGTTTGAGTATCGATGTCTATTTACTTCCAAAGAATATGTGTTGGTCAGAAGACGAAGCTTAGTGGAAAGTTTAAATATACAGCGATGTTGATCAGGATTTACAGTCAGTATTTTGTTGATGACACCAGGTGTGTATGCTCGAGCATTAAGATACTTGAGAGTGCTGTACAGAGAGGCTTCTTCACAAATGCGATTTTTCCAATATGAGAAAACTGCTTCTTTGACACAGGTTTTCCAAGCATTTTTTGTTTGTGGTGAAGAAAGTTCATTAAAGATACATGGTAGATTATATTTGTGGAAGAGTGACTTTACTACTACAAACCAGCTGTGACTGGTTTTGTCCTTCATCAGCAGTTGACGAAATGCGAGCTGTTTTTCAACTGAGGAATCATCTTGGCGACAGACATTGTTGAATAATATAATAATCTTGTTGTCGATTTGTCCTTCGATCAACTGGTAAAAGTCCAGAAAGAATATACACCACTGGGTCAGCTGTAGACTGAGATAAAGATAGAACCTGTTTAATAAATTTCTTCTGGTATAGTTCTAGCTTGAGAACAGCTTTCTGGTCCACACTAATAACTTCACATCCATATGTGAGAGCAGGAGCCACATATATCTTGTATAGATGAATGCAAGTTCTGGGGTCAAGACCGTTGTTACCATGAAGCCCCATAGGCATCAAGCTGTATGCTGTCCGTCTCGCTTTCTTTATATTATTATCGATTGTTTCAGTAACAGTTCTGTTCGAATTTGTGGAACGAATTATACCAAGATGAGAGGAAGATTGTACATTTGGCATCTGCACTCCATCCATTAGGAATTTCATATCACTGGTCTGTCGTTTGCCACACTGAGAAACTTTAATAATCACACTTTTCTGTGGTTGCAGCATATATCGATGTTCACGACTATATTGATGCGCAATGTTAATGAGAATTTGCATATCACCTGGATTTGAGCTGACCAATGCAATGTCGTCGGCACATGCAGTGGCACTAACGTTGATGTTTCCAATCTTAACGCCGAGATCATTGGTGGATAATCTATGTAGGAGTTCATTTATATAAAGTTTATACAGATCAGCGCTGATAATTCCTCCTTGTCGAACTCCTTGCAACGACCTCAGATTTACATGAGTCCCATTTCACAATGGATGAGCAGTTAGAATGAAGGTCATCAATCAACTTCCAATAAATATGGTTAATTGAAGTTAAATATGTTTTTCGAAGAAGCATTTCCTTGTTAACAACATCGAAGGCAGATTTAGCATCCAAGAGACCAATGTAAACATCACTTTTCAGATCTTGCTGTTCTCGGAGAGCTTCCTCAAGCATGAGGGCACTGTTCAGAGGAGAGGCATTGGCAGTGAAGCCGCGTTGAATTGGAGCTTGTTCAGGCAAGGTGAATTTTCTGAATTCTTCACGAATAATTACTTCCATTATTTTCAGCATGACGGGCAAGACAGTTATTCCTCTATAACTAGAAGCATATGCTTTGTCACCTTTGTTTTTATATACCGGATTCAGAAGACCGGTTTTAAGTGAGGTTGGAATCTGTCCATCAGATAGAATCACATTGATAATTTGAGTCAGAATTTTAATAAGATTGTCACTTGTATAAACAAAATGTTCCGCAGAGAGTCCAAATATGTCTTCAGCTTTTCCTTTTTTCAAAGTGGAAATAGCTTTTCTTACTGTAGTGCTATCAACTTGGGTAGAAGTTGTATCCATAGAATTAGCTTTTATGGCAAGATAGTCTATAGTAACATCTTGAAAATGTTTAAAGTCATAGGAGTTATTATTGCTAGGTTGAGCTAGCTGACTGAAGTGTAGTTTCCATTCATCAATAACATCCTCATTACAGAAGACCTCATCCCCAACATGAAGATCGGTCAAGAAGACACTTGCTCTACTTCGCTGTCGCTTTACGAGAGAATAGAAGAGATCCTTGTTGTTTTCGCCAGCTTGCATGATAGAAACTTTCAGATCCTGGTTTTGATGATGTACAGCTTTACGTACCTCAAGTCGGTATTGTCGGCGAGTTTCATTTCTATGTATACATAGGCTGTCCTCTGGATCAATAGGTTTACCGGCGCGTACCCATTCAGAATGTGCAGCACGATTAACATGGAGAGCCGTAGAAATGTTACTATTCCAAACAGACAGTTTTGGCTTGTTTTTATTTACTTTCCTTCCTTGAGATGTCTCTTTCGCAGCTTTACAACGGATGTCGGACATACATGTAATGGTACTCATAATATCACTGCTCTGTGTATCCTGCAGAACCCCGATGGACTCCTCAACTTTTTCTGTGTATTGTGCGATATTTACACGTTTCCAATTTATTTTAGGAATAGGAGTTTTGTTTTTGTTGTCATTGAAGGTATATGAGGTATTACCAGGTATATTAAGGAGAACAGGAACGTGGTCCGAAGTATTCACATCAAGATCGAATCGAAGAGACTCCACACAGAGATCCTTAGGATAAAATATGTAATCAATTTCCGAAACTAGTACACCTTTAACATTCATGAAGGTCATTCCTTTCTTGTTGGTAATCAGACTGTTACCTTCCATTACATCCAGAAGATCTTTGCAACGACGAAGGTCTGGTGATTTATAAATATCAGTATTAAAGTCACCTCCGACAATGATAGAATGGGTAGTTTTATATTTGATGAATATCTCATTAAGTTGATCAATAACATCCTGGAATTCATTAACTTTATCGTTAGATATTGTTGGCATGTACACAGAAACAAGTATTGTTGGTGGTTGAATGAGAAGTTCAATACACTGCACACGGACGCCGCCATCGTTTAAGACTTTTACATACTTATCCCATCCAGATTTCCACAGAATAGCCACACCACCGTAGCCGCGAGGCATACACGAAGGAAGTAATGGGTCATAGTCATCTACAGCTTTTCCACATCCATCAATTATACAGGCTCTTCCAATAACCTCCCGATTGATCCACTCTTCCGGTTTGCAACACAACACACACACACGTGGTTTTCACTCGACCGAAGTTGAATTAAGAATCGCAAAGTTGGTTCAAACGATATAATTATTCAGAAAATGGCAACAAGAAATAGATCTTTGGTTTGTTCAGGCGGATTTGGAAACATTAGAAGACAATTTCAGTACTGATACCAGTACGTTGTAATACCTGGGTACCGGTATGTCATTGAAAATGGAATAATTATTTGCACCCCCAGCCGGGATTGAAATGGATTATTCCATATTAAACTGCACTTAGCGATATAAACTTCCCGCTACTTGACCAGAAATCGACAAGGTGTTGATCTGAACAGTTATATGTCACAGTATTCATATTCAATAAAGCATAAAAAACTGAATAACACCGTTTATATAAACGAAAAACTTGCCATGCAAACCAACACGTCAAATCACGTCATTGAGGAATAGGTAGCCACGTCAAATCACGTCATTGAGGGTTACGCTAGAAAACTATTTGAGTGTTAAAGAGTTAACCCTTTGATCGCCATAGACTGTAATAACGGTCCAATCCTAATATTCCTATAACCCGGGAGACCGGAATACCAGTCCAATATTTGACATGGACTACAGAAAAGTAAACATATTGCGATCAAAGCACACATTACCTATAATTGTGCTTCTACTTTGCACTAATGAGTCACTTGCTCATCCATCTGACTTTAGCAGCAAAAAATGTGACAGGAGTGGGGGAGTTGACCCCGAGGTCTATTTCTCTGCGCATTTACAGATGCATGCGGATTTTGAGAAATGCTTATCGTTTATCGTTGGCATGAGGAGAGAAGAATTTTGTTATAAATAGCGCAATCAAGGGGAGTCGCAATATAATATTCATTCATATTGAAAGTGGAATAGACTATCTCGCTAAAATTCTTTGTGACATATTTCATCGCACTCTTGTTCAGACAAATATGAACCTATTTCAAAATTCTTTGGTATTCATTCATGTTTTATTTAGTTATCACAGGTTGAAATTAACCCTTTGAGTGCCAGGGGCCGATATTATCGGCCCTAAACCTACACAATAAGTCTGTTAAAGAATATAATAAATATTAAAATTGTTAAAAAAACAAAAACAAAAAAATGTTAAGCCAATGCATTCTCTTATATATGCGAGGCGACCTATGGTCGACTCGCATATATAAGAGAATGCATTGGCACAGGGTATATGGGTTGATACAAAAATCGACCTGGCACTCAAAGGGTTAAGACATCTTTTGAATTAAGCCACATCATAAAATTAATATAACTCAGCGGAAAGCCACTTTGGCAAGGGATACTCTGGGCAGTGCATTGTTTCTCTTTGTTTATATAGAAATGTTCATATTTTGTTTAATCATGGGTCATCAGATCTCAATGGAATTGAGTGGAGATATTCAATATGTAATGCATATTGAGCAATATTTTTTGACAATCAGTAAAAGCTGATATTTAATCGTGATCTCTCGAGGTCTGATTATTATCTACTTATCTTATAAAATAATACAAAGGATGTGATATAGTTTGTATATTTCAAGATTTACATTATAATAACCAATTATTATTATCCATCCCTTAACTAACACCATTTCCGATTGGGCAAAAACCGCCACGTGATAGTTCTGGAAAAAGTCATATTGGACTCCCGAAAGTCATATTGGACTCCCGACTGTACAATATGACTTTTCATATTGGACTCCGTGACGTCATGAATTAACTCTATTGCGAAATGAATCGGTGAAATTGTGATGCGCGCACAACATTGATGGATTTTAGCAGACGTTTCACTTCCGCATTGAGTTTTTTCTCACTTCCGTGTTTACTTTTCCAAATCATGCTTTCTGATGATCAATATACGGTACAGGCTTTTATAGAGAATTAAGTGCCGACAAATACCAAAAATAACCACAAAAGTTTTATTTCCAAAATTTGGATAAACATACAGATGGATAATAAAAATGTCATTATACAATGTTGTGTACAGTATGAATTTTTCTTGTACTCGTCCAGGTTGTGGTGAAAAGTCATATGACTTTTCACCACAACCTGGACTCGTACAAGAAAAACACATACTGTACACAACATTGTATAATAACTTTATATTATTGCATTTATGTCATGACACAGTCAGACCGGAATAAACAGATGGTTGATGGCATCATGGCCATCATCATTCATCATTTCAGGTCGAGTTTGTTACAAAACTCACTCAAAAAGTGGTAATATCGGCTTGAGAATACATTTGTTGATTGTCTTATGTGATTTCATGGTTATGCCTGTTGTTTGGGTCAAAGACTATAATTTGGTAGCCCGGAAAAAAGCCTGGGTTTATAAGTCTGAAGATTAGCTAGCCTCCACTCTTTTGGACAAGCAGTTCAGAAATTGGACAGCCAGATTCATCTCAAGATTGGTGGCAGAAACTAGCCAGTTGTGACTGTTGCAGACTGTTTACTGCTGTTAGCGAGTATGAATCTTATTTGAATTTGTGAAGTATTCTTCAAATTCCTCTTCAAAATATGCTTATTTTAACACATGAAAAAGATGGGTCCAAGTTTATTTTGAGAAGGCCTTCTTCTTTTAGGGTGGAGCCACTGTCACACTAGTACCAGCCCTGGGAATTAGCCCAGGCAATAGTCAACGCCTAGGTAAAGGCAGCTCGGCAAAATCAGTTTGCCTAGGCAATACTATATAGCCTAGGTAAAATAATTTCATTGGGCTAATAAACTTTCATTGTTTCAATCAGAGATACAAACTCTTCAGAGAAAATAATTTCCTTTCACTCTTCTTTACATATATATTGTCCTACATTATGTCAATAGGATCCATGGCACTGGGGCATTAACTATAAGGACACTCTTTAGAAGAATGCTGGTGAAATTGTACATAGATGTTAAGTAGTGGCCTGGAAGCAGTGTCCCCCAAAATAACTAAGAATTTTGGATGATATTAATACGAGTGAATTATATAATAACTAGCAGATTAGCCCACATTTGCGGATACCTAATTCAAGTATTCCCTGTCCCATGTTGAGCGCAGCGATTGAGCTAACAAAGCAATCCCCACCTGGATAATTACTGACCACTCGACACGTTGCAAACAGCCGTATGCGAAAACACAAGGCAATAAAGAGCGTTATTCGGTTAACAAAACCAAATATGGAAAATTAGCTCGCAAACAGCCGTAGGCGAACCCCAAGGCAATAAAGAGCGTTATTCGGTTAACAAAACCAAATATGGAAAATTAAGGAGCGTTATTGCTTTAACCACTCCCTGCCAAGGACGGTGACGGGGAAGGGAGTTTGGGCTCAATCGGTCCAGCCGTTTTCGAGTCTATAAAGGACACACACACACACACATATATATGTATACAAAGTCTCAAAATATATAGTAGACTAGCAGGTTAGCCCGCCACTGGCGTGGTTCGTCTCATGGCTTTGTTCGAAAAAGCAATTGCAACAGCTTCCGAGACACGTATGCTGCACCTAGGTCGAAATCCGCCAGTTTTACCCGATTTGACCTTGCATTGATAATTTTCAAGGTCAAGGTCAGGTCAGGGTCACAATTTAACCCGTCCATGACACTTCCCGCACAAAAGCACCCCTAGGTAGCAAGTTTGAGCTCAATCGGTTTGAGTCTAAAGGACACACAAATATATATCATTTGTGGGTACCCGTTTCAAGGTGAAAATCTCCCCCATTCCTAGGAAGCCCTAAGTACGTAAGAATCACACAACACGCTCATGTCTGGATACAGTCTTACGTCTGGACCCAGATGTAAGAATCACACTACACGCATACGCTCTTTATCAACGACACTGCGGATACGAACGCTCTTTAACTATCAATGCGATTAACCCCACAGTGCCAAGGACGGTCATTTTTGTGACCGGGAGTGAAGAACAGGTGCCCGGAGCTTCTCCAAAATGCCGCGACGACCATTCCCGTGGATTTTTACCCTTAGATGGGAAGTTTGGTCTCGATCGGTGTAGCCGTTTTCGATTCTATAAAGTATATATATATATATATATACACATATATATTTATATACGTAGTTCTCAAAATATATAGTAGACTAGCAGGTTAGCCCGCCACTGGCGGCATTCGTCCCATGGCTTTGTTTCAGAAACATGACATTTTTGTAATTATTTTGTTTTTATTTATTTTTGTTTTTTATTTTTGAATATGAATTTAATGTTTTTTAAATTTAATATATTTTGTTTCTGAATTGTTTTTTTATTGTTAATTTTTTTTAAATTTTAAATTGTTTTAATTAAATTGTAAATTGTTTTAATTAATTTTTTTGTTTCTGGCGGAAAAATTTACCCGTAGAAATCCCCCCTTCCTAGGAACGACAGACAACGCATTCTTTGTTTCGTGAAATCTCTCTACGATAACATTGCATTGAATTGAAATTAAATTTTAAATTGTTTTAATTAAATTTTTTGTTTCTGCCGGAAACATTTACCCGTAGAAATCCCCCCTTCCTAGGAACGACAGACAACGCATTCTTTGTTTCGTGAAATCTCTCTACGATAACATTGCATTGAATTTAAAACAAACGCTTCCCGTCGGGAAATCTGTCTGCATAATATTTTGAGTCTGCCGTACCCGTCGTAATGTCGTGAAATCTCTCTGCATAATAGATAACATTGCATTGAATCTGTTGTTGGCATTCAGGGCTTCGGGTCGTTGTTGTTGGCATCACGGCTCCCCGAAAACTCTCACATTGCCGAAAACGTGTATTTAGTAATATCGTTGTTGTTGATATTTACGGCTTGGGGGCTATTTTCTTATTTAGTAAGTTTGAGCTCAATCGGTTCGAGTCTATAAAGGACACACTCATATATATGACACTTCCCGTAGGTAGCAAGTTTGAGCTCAATCGGCATTCCCTGGAATTTCCCGTAGATTGGCAGATTCCAGTAGCTTTATAACGGTATATCTGGGGAGAAATCTGATGCTATATGCTTCGGTATATACTGTAAAAACAAAGCGCGCCATCCGTGCTCACAGGGAATAAATTTCGAGCGATAACGTTTGCGTAAATACGAAATTGTGAGTGTTGGTTTGTAACCGGGATTTCTGAGAAGCATTATGCCTATAACTACCCCCCCTAAGCCCTGACCTAAGTGTCATACATACTATAACAATGATGTTGTAAGAGCTCCAATAAATCTCCCCGCATAGGCAAGCACTCAATGTTCCCGTATAACTCTGCAGATGCCAATAACGTTGAATGGGAAACAGACGCTCTTTATAGAGATGCGTAAAAAACAAACGCTCATTAAATAATCACTTGATTAACCCACGCCGTGCCTTTGCAGTGATTTGAGATTGGAGAACTGGTGCTCTGAGCTTCTCTAAACCGCGACCACGGTCGTGTCGGTGGGATTTGACACTTACATAGGAAGTTTGAGCTCAATCTGTACTCGCGTTTTGGATTCTATGAAGTACACACATACGGAAGTCTCAAAATATATAGTACTAGCCGATGAGCCCGACGTTGTCCGGGCTATTCAAAAACCAAATTTCAAGTCGATAGCTCCACCCGTTTCCGAGATCTGGTCTGCGCATGCGCGAAGCTGGCGTCGCACGGGCTCGACGACCCGATAAAATTCGTATCCTGGGCAAGATACATTCACATACCAAATTTCAAGTCGATAGCTCCACCCGTTTCCGAGATCTGGTCTGCGCATGCGCGAAGCTGGCGTCGCACGGGCTCGGCGACCCGATAAAATTCGTATTCGGGGCAAGATACATTCACATACCAAATTTCAAGTCGATAGCTCCACCCGTTTCCGATATCTCGTCTGCGCATGCGCGAAGCGGGCGCCGCACGGGCTCGCCAATACGACAACGTTCAACGCCCGGTCAAACTACACACACGTACCAAGTTTCGTCCCGATCGGTCGAGAATGGTAGATTTGTATAAATGACAGACAGACAAACAGACAAACAAACAAACATACATACAGACAGAGGTCTTCAAAATATATATGAGACTAGCCGATGAGCCCGACGTTGTCCGGGCTATTCAAAAAACCAAATTTCAAATTTCAAGTCGATAGCTCTATCCAGCCCGAAATTTCAAGTCGATAGCTCTACCCGTTTCCTAGATCTGGTCTGCGCATGCGCGAAGCTGGCGTCGCACGGGCTCGGCGACCCGATAAAATTCGTATCCGGGGCAAGATACATTCACATACCAAATTTCAAGTCGATAGCTCCACCCGTTTCCGAGATCTCGTCTGCGCATGCGCGAAGCTGGCGTCGCATGGGCTCGGCGACCCGATAAAATTCGTATCCGGGGCAAGATACATTCACATACCAAATTTCAAGTCGATAGCTCCACCCGTTTCCGAGATCTCGTCTGCGCATGCGCCGCACAGGCTCGCCAATATGACAACGTCCACCGCCTGGTCAAACTACACACACGTACCAAGTTTGGTCCCGATCGGTCGAGAATCGTAGATTTGTATAAATGACAAACATACAGACAGACATACAGACAAACAGACAGAGGTCTTCAAAATATATATGAGATAGACTAGCAGGTTAGCCCGCCACTGGCGGAAATCGTCAGAAACATGACAATTTTTAATTTTTTTAATTAATTTTTTAATTGAATTTTTTGTTTTTCAATCAGTTTCAATGAGTTAATTGTGCCTTTTTAATTTTTTAATTTAATTTAATTTTTTGTTTTCCAATTTTACCCGATTTGACCTTGAATTGATCATTTTCAAGGTCAAGGTCAGGTCGGGGTCACAATTTAACCCATCCATGACACTTCCCGTAGGTAGCAAGTTTGAGCTCAATCGGTTCGAGTCTATAAAGGACACGCACATATAGATCATTTGTGGGTACCCGTTTGAAGGTCAAGGTCACCTCGCGCGGAAAACTGACCCGATAAAAATCTCCCCCGTTCCTTTGAACCCCTAAGTACGAAATTAAGTACGAAATTTCGTCTTGAGACGGTCAATGGAGCCGTATTTATACTCGTCGTGTATATAGAGTTAGACTCTCTTTATCAACGACACTGCGGATACGAACGCTCTTTAATTAAATATCAACGCGATTAACCCCACAGTGCCGTTTTTTGTGACTTCCGAGACACGTATGCTAGGTGTAAAATTTTGTCGAAATCCACCAGTTTTACCCGATTTGACCTTGAATTGATCATTTTCAACATCAAGGTCAGGTCAGGGTCACAATTTAACCCGTCCATGACACTTCCCGCACAAAAGTACTCCTAGGTAGCAAGTTTGATCTCAATCGGTTCGAGTCTATAAAGGACACACACATCATTTGTGGGTACCCGTTTCAAGGTGAAAATGACCTCGGGCGGAAAAACAGACCCTATGAAAATCTCCCCCGTTCCTAGGAAGCCCTAAGTACGTAAGAATCACACAACACGCTGAATGTCTGGATACCGTCATGCTCACGCCCGGACCCAGACGTAAGAATCACATTACACGCATACGCTCTTTATCAACGACACTGCGAATACGAACGCTCTTTAACTATCAATGCGATTAACCCCACAGTGCCGTTTTTTGTGACTGAGAGTGGAGAATGGGTGCTCGGAGCTTCTCCAAAACGCCACGACGACCATTCCCGTGGGTTTTTACCCTTAGATGGGAAGTTTGGTCTTGATCGGTGCAGCTGTTTTCGATTCTATAAAGTATATACACATATATATATACCCGGTACGGAAGTCTCAAAATATATAGTAGACTAGCCGATGAGCCTGACGTTGTCCGGGCTATTCAAAAACCAAATTTCCGATAGCTCTACCCAGCCCGACGTTGTCCGGGCTATTCAAAAACCAAATTTCAAGTCGATAGCTCCACCCATTTCCGAGATCTGGTCTGCGCATGCGCGAAGCTGGCGTCGCAATTCGTATCCAGGGGAAGATACATTCACATACCAAATTTCAAGTCGATAGCTCCACCCGTTTCCAAGATATATATATTGCCCAATGTCATTTGCGGATACCTCGGCCGGTGATGAGTTAACGCGACATCGGCCGGTTAAGAGTTAAACGTGATCACGTCACGATCTCTCGACGGCGTAATATATTTACGGAATGTTTTTTCGATGACCGAAGCATGGTCATGCGTTCTTCCCGATAATTAAGGTAGAAACTTTAAACGGACACAGGCATGTGACACAGGCATGTGATACATCGTTGGAAAGAGGAAGCGCCACAGATTCTAACCGTGCATATCATATGACTGGCAATTTATTATTCGCGCTATATCGAATCGATTTGTGAGCACCGAACTGAAATATATTAGCGCAAAACGGCGTAAAAACAGATTTGACCTCGGCACGTGAAAAGTTGATCTCGGATCTGAAATCTGATGAGCTAATATTGTCCGCCTGGTCAAACTACACACACGTACCAAGTTTCGTCCCGATCGGTCGAGAATCTTCCGAGATCTGTTCTGCGCGAAGCTGGCGTCGCACGGGCTCGGCGACCCGATAAAATTTGTATCCGGGGCAAGATACATTTCAAGTCGATATCTCCACCCGTTTCCGAGATCTCGTCTGCACATGCGCGAAGCGGGCGCCGCACGGGCTCGCCAATACGACAATGTCCACCGCCTGGTCAAACTACACACATGTACCAAGTTTCGTCCAGATCGGTCGAGAATCGTAGATTTGTATCAATGACAGACAAACATACATACAAACATACAAACAGAGGTCTTCAAAATATATATGAGATAGCAGGTTAGCCCGCCACTGGCGGAAATCGTCAGAAACATGACAATTTTTTATTTTTTTTATTTATTTTTTTAATTAATATTTTAATTTAATTTTTTGTTTTACCCAACAAACCGGCCAAAACCGGCCAAATAAAGCTTCAACAGCCTAAAATATCTTCGGTCTGTCTCAATAGAACCATACAAATATGGATATCATTGGAACCGGCTCCTTGACCACATTGTGATAGTTACAGTTATGCCCTGTGCCAATGCATTCTCTTATATATGCGAGTCGACCATAGGTCGCCTCGCATATATAAGAGAATGCATTGGCCTAAACAAAATTGATCATTTTCAAGGTCAAGGTCAGGTCGGGGTCACAATTTAACCCGTCCATGACACTTCCCGTAGGTAGCAAGTTTGAGCTCAATCGGTTCCAGTCAATAAAGGACACACACATATGGGCAATTCCACGGTTTCGGACGTACAATTCGCACGACATATTTAACTATGTTTTCTATGCATGCAAACCAGGATAGTACTTACATATTAAAAGGACCTCTAAAATGTCCTTTTCGTTTCTATTATGAATACATTGATCATTACTTGACAAAAAAAAAATTTATGGGTCCTAGAATACTGGTTTCAGATGTACTCAGAGAATCAAATTTTTGCACCCTTATGCTACTCACATGGCAAACTCTGTGAAGTTATGCCATAAAACATGTACTTAGTGTGCATATCTTGGCTACAATATATTTATCTTGATTTCCTACCAAATAAGAAGTATAGCATTGTAGTAAAACTTTCACAATCCAAGATTGTTCTCGGTGTTGGACATACATTATTTTGGTGTCGGACGTACACTCCAGGTTCATGCAAAAATTGGCTGACAATATCATATCAGTAAGACAATGGAATGACATGTATAACTTTTATTATTAAATTTCTTTAAACTTTAATGTTTTGGCAAGATAATTAACCAATTAAATTAGTAGCATATAAATAGTTATAGTTTTGGCTTATAACTTTTGGACTACCATCTACTGTGCTGTTACTGATTTTCTTGATATTTATGTCATAAATTAAATGAAGACCACATATTTTCTGTCGCCTACGCGAAATCACATTATCTATGAAATTTCTAATGGCGATGATTTATTATTAATTAACAGGTTGAATGGCTGGCTATACATGTACCTGTGATCTTTTAGAGAAATGTGTAAATTAAAAAAAACTGGTCCAACGGTTTTTACCTTCAAAATAATGGTATAAACAATATAGGATGTCCAATGTTTTTGAGTTGATACCAGATTGCGAAATATATCACGGCGTCGGGTATAGTATATACATATTATAGTCCAGGAGATATTGGTCGACCTCTGCACCCCCCCCCCCCCCAGGACTCAACTTCACCCCACTAATTTTCTTCCTTAAGGTCTCCTCTAATTTTTTTAACTTGTTAACAAGAAAAAAAAGTGGCCGCAGAGACTCCAGACAAGATGGCGTCCATCATGGCGGCCATTTATTTTAAATGCACCAGGTCTCTTTGATCGCCGTTATAGTAAAGATGATATCACATTTGGTCTTGTTTTCCGCTCGATTCGTTATTCTAATATACAACCCTTACAAATTAGCCAAAAATCTGACACCAGAATCCAATATAATCTTGGCCGCCGAAATGTGAAAATATGCTATTTTTCTTACATGTTACCACCTTTCGTTTGTCTCTGTGGGCAAATGTTGGCATCTTTGCTTCATGTTATACATTTATCATATAGAGGAGTCATTGGCGACCACATGGGGATCATAATATACATTCATTGCGGGATATTTTTGTCCGATATCACATTTTTCCCAAATACGGTATAATAGGTCAAAGCCAAATCGACGTCAATAACGCGATGTAATGTTTCGAATCAATGAATGTTATTGCTATTATAACAACACCCATGCATATATATGTGCAGGAGATACTCGAGCTAGGATTCCTCTTATACCTGAGTTGAGGAATATTTACCCAAATCCAAGATGGCGCCCAAAATGGCTACCAGAAATAAAAAATTGCCGAAAATCGCTTATTTTAACATCAGTGAGCGTTATTGTCATGAAAACTCCACACCTGCTTACTATTGTGAGTTGGGAACACTTAGACGAAGAACTTTCCTTGTACCATATTCAAATAAAAGTCCCTCAAATCCAAAATGGCGCCCACAATGGCAGACAGAATTTGAAAAATCACCGAAATTTCCTCATATTTACATCATTGGGCATTATTGTCGAGACAACTCCATCCATGCTCACAGTTGAGTTGGAAATACTAAGGTGAAGTAATTACCTTACATCTCATGCAAGAAATGGTTTTCCAAATCGAAGATGGCGGCCAAAATGGCGACCGAAATTTGAAAACAAGCCTACATTCCTTTACTTTCTTAGGATGGGCGTTATTCTTTCGCGATTTCTACCCACCATTACATGTTGATATGTATGAATTGTTTATTAGGGTTTGGAAAGTGATACTCACAGTCAATATGGCGGCCAAACTGGCGGCCAGAAATTGAAAAGAAGCCGATATTATCACATACTAATTTCAACTTTTTGTCATAATATCGATTTGTATAGACGAAACGGTACATAATATAAGTTATCTATTAATTCCAACGTAAGTCGTAGCCTTTTGGAAGGATTAAAACCCACAATCGCGATGTGGCTTTCGAAATCCAGTCTCCACTAAGGGCTCATACTGGCCGTAACCGTATATAGGTGCGCCGAATAGTCATATTATGACTTCCAAAAATCAAAACAACAGTACCTGAGCTTATTCTGAATTGCCTCATTCAGCATTATCTAGACCCGTTTCAGTCTCTTCGTCCGATTAATCTATCTCGCTCACAACAACAGTTTACTACACTTCTTTGTAGAAGGGTCCCACTAATCGGAATGTTTCAAAGAATACATATGCCGGTGTCCAGCTCACGTGTTTGTTTCGAGAGCTTGGAATTCTTAGCGAGCTTCATTCGTGGTGTATCTTATGGTATAATTCAGATGATACATATGGGGTATAGGCGTAATATTGTGCGATCCACTAGAAAGGTATTCGGTCGATGCGTATACTAGCTAGCTAGCTTTGAGGAGGACCTATCTATCTGCGTATTGTCAGCTTTGGTGACCTAATGGGGATAACAACGTGTACACCTGGTGATCTTCCCAAATAGCCACTTCTCAATATATGGTTCATCAATTCACATACTCATCTAATGCACTGACGTACCCGGACAACTTCTGTATATGGCTTCTAATGTTGAAAGCCCGACATTTGACGGATGCATTTCTGCTAAGGCATGAAGACCATAATGCATAATATACCCAAACTCCTTGAACATGATCATAAGAACAAGCTTGTTGGCGTCCAGCAATCGTCTCACTGAACAGCTCCAAGCAGATGATAACAATACACACGGTGCTAGTTTGTGGGTATGTGTCATGATAGTGGAAATGAAATTGGACCATGACTGCACCGCCCCTTATTTTGTTATGTTTTCGATTCAGACAGGATCTCATGTGTGGCTTTGCTTTCCTTGTATGCTAAGATTGTATGTTCCGATCCGTTTGGAAGCCGTTCTTAAACAACTGGATCAGACGTGTGCCATTGGCTACTGCTGTATAAGCCCCACCAAGACTGGGGTGTAGTCTTAAAGGCGATACCTTTGATAGTTGGTTGATATGTCATACTCACGCTGGGTGGTATGGTTCAAGAAAGTACAAATGCCATCAACAAAAGGGTGAAATATTCAACGCGAAGAACATCCAGAGGACTGTTACGTTGATGAGCTCTTGCATTCAGTTCAACAAACGTTGGTACACCAAGTGATTTGTTGGTAACATCACCATTGCGACCATTTTCCTGCATGAGACATTAACTACTATATTCTAAAGTTATATATATATATAAAGTTATGTGATCATAAAGGTCGCGTTCCCCAACGTCCACCGTGACCGCCATTGCCATCAAGACTGTAAATTGTTCTTTAAATACATAGTGAAATAAATGCACCACAGTTCCTGACATTTTCTTGAATAATACCGCCCACATACTGAGAGAGGATAACAAAAAACGCATACATTAATGCTATAAAGACATTATCCTTTAGTCCATCCGACTGTTTTGAGGGAGGCTAGCATAGTATAATCCAGACAAAAATGTACGTAGTTGAATCAGAAAGACTTCGAAACGGATGTGGAAATACAATCTTACCACACCAAAAAAAAACCGACACGCATGACATGCACCAGGTGTAGGGGTGGTGTTACCGTGGCCATTTCATTCCCACTATCATGGCGCATGTCCACAAACTAGCACCGCGAGCATTGTTCTTCTCTGCTGGGAGATATCGACGAGACAACTGCGGGGCGTCACACAGTTTGCTTCGGATCATGGTCAAGAAGTGTGGGTAGTCTGTACACTATGGTCTTCTCCTTAGCAGATAGACATCTGTCCAAGGGAATGAGACAGCTAGCAACTTTCGAAACACTGTCGAAGTTGTCCACATATGCCAATGCGTTCGCTGAGTTTGTGAGTTGACGAACCATCTATTGAGAAGTGACTAGCTAACTGGTTCGCCAGGTGTACATGCCGTTATCCCAATGGGGTATGAGACACATACATAGAGATGACCTTCTGTAAGCTTGTATACTCATCGGTCATATGCCTTCCTAGTTCAAGATGACGCACAAATATCATATTTAGCAAATATTTAAAATCGTAAGCTAGACACCGGAAAATGAATTGTTTGAAACGTTATGAACTTATGATTAGAGGGAACCTACTCCCAGGAAGTGGTGAATACTTTGTCGGTGTGAGCGACCTAGATTTATCAGACAAAGCAATGGAAGCTGGTCCAGATAATTATGGACGTGACGTGGCAAATCAGAATATGTTATCAGGTAATTGTTCTGATATAACTATTCGGCACACCTACGCTTACGGCCATTATCGGCGCTAAGTGGAGAATGGATATCGAAATGCCACATCGCGATATTAATTGTGGTTTTTCATCTTTCCAGAAGGATACGAGCTATGTTATGCGTTGTTGTACCTTAAATTGAACTAGTAGATGGTTCATGTACAGTTTCGTCCATACATACCGATATTATGACAAACAGTTGAAATTAATATGTGAAAATATCGATATCTTTTCAATTTCTAGCCGACAATTTAGCAGCGATCTTGGCTGTGAGTATCAATTGCCAAACCCTAATGAATACTTCATGTCACTATTCCATATCAACATGTAATGGTTGATAGAAATCGCGAAACAATAACGCCCATCCTAAGAAAGTAAAGGAATGTAGACTTGTTTTCAAATTTCGGTCGCCATTTTGGCCGCCATCTTCGATTTGGAAAACAATTTCTTGCATGAGATGTAATGCAATTACCTCACCTCAGTATTTCCAACTCAAATGTAAGCATGGGTGGAGTTCTCTCGACAATAATGCCCAATGATGTGAATATGAGGGAATTTCGGTAATTTTTCAAATTCTGTCCGCCATTGTGGGCGCCATTTTGGATTTGGGGGACTTTTATTTGGATATGGTACAAGGAAAGTTCTTCGCCTAAGTGTTCCCAACTCACAATAGTAAGCAGGTGTGGAGTTTTCATGACAATAATGCTCACTGATGTTAAAATAAACGATTTTTGGCGATTTTTTTATTTCTGGTGGCCATTTTGGCCGCCATCTTGGATTTGGGTAAATATTCCTCAACTCAGGTATAAGAGGAATCCTAGCTCGAGTATCTCCTGCACATATATATGCATGGGTGTTGTTATAATAGCAATAACATTCATTGATTCGAAACATTACATCGCGTTATTAACGTATATTCGGCTTTGACCAATTATACCGGCATTTGGCAAAACGTGATATCGGACAAAAATATCCCGCAATGAATGTATATTATGGTTCCCATGTGATCGCCAATGACTCCTCTATATGTTAAATGTATAACATGACGCAAAGATGCCAACATTTTCCCACAGAGACAAACGAAAGGTGGTAACATGTAAGAAAAATAGCATATTTTCACATTTCGGCGGCCATCTTGGCCGCCATATTGGATTCTGGTGTCGGATTTTTGGCTAATTTGTAAGGGTTGTATATTAGCATAACGAATCGAGCGGAAAACAAGACCGTATGTGATATCATCTTTACTATAACGGCGATCAAAGAGACCTGGTGCATTTAAAAAAAAATGGCCGCCATGATGGACGCCATCTTGTCTGGAGTCTCTGCGGCCACTTTTTTTTCTTGTTAACAAGTGAAAAAAATTAGAGGAGACCTTAATGAAGAAAATTAGTGGGGTGAAGTTGAGTCCTGGGGGGGGGGGGGGGTGCAGAGGTCGACCAATATCTCCTGGACTATTACCACTGCAGTGAATATATAGATCTGGGCATAGTATTACGTCGAGCTGACAAGGTGAGATCACAGGATCAAACGAGCTGCTGCGAGTTTGATCATATGATCTCACCCGGTCAACGAGACGTGATGCGACGACCAGAGGTAATCACTGCATTAGCAAAAGGTTTATTATATGGCACATGATTTAGATAGGGTTAAATACAATGACCTAGTTAGGATTATACACTGACTTTTCCAGCGGTCTGGAAACAATCATGATACTATTATGATATTTGAAGCAGAAAATCCAGTCATATAATAAACACATACCGGTAATGTAATGCCTGTTGGGATCGAGGAGTGTTTTACATAACGAGTTGGATTGGCGTAGAATATTTCGCGAGAGCCGGTAGGCTCTAGCGAAATATGACTGAGATCCCAGAGAGGATTCAGTTTCAATGAATAAGAGTATATTTGGAAACGAAAAATAGTTCATGCTTTTATTTCATTTTCACAAGTGAAATACAAAATCATTTTATATATATAAATGACCGGGATTCCATTGAATACACATAGAATGTCTGTAAACGAGGTCAGATCACGGATCCAACGATCGACTCCAATACCTTGTTTATTATGTGACTACGCCAACAATACGAGGGAACAATAGTTCCGGCAGTATGATCCATAGGCACGTGCGTTTTCCGGGAGTTTCCACTTGTGTGTGTTTTCCGGGAATTTCCACTCTGGGGCGTTTTCCGGGATTTTAGATTTTCACCACAAACAAATGAAACAATACTGGTATTTTAAAGGAAATCACTAAGGTCATATAATAATATACTTTATTACACATCTATACACATAGATTGTCTGTACACATAATAGATGTGTAATAAAGTATAGTATACTATTACATAGAGTTTCTTGTAAGTACTATAAGAACAGTAATCTTTTGACTTTTCTCAGAACTATCTGTTATACAATATATGTAATGCAGAAATATTAAGCTGTTGGAATATAGTACTAATTGCATGTGTTTTCATCACACTTGCTTCAAATTCCAGTTCATTAATTGAACCCTACTTGCTTAGAGCTGTATATCTTCATGCCATCAACAAGAGCAAGAAATCGAACCATGTTCATGGTTTGTGTGACCTCTTACTATAAAAATGGGCATTTTATAATGTATAGTTATTTTGGCGAGCCCGTACAGAAGCAAAATTGCACTGCAGATTTAATTTCAGTCTATTTACTTATAATCAGTAAAGGTGGATCAAAGAAGCTATAAACAGTAAAGGCTATAAACTGAATATAGTTGGTTACAACATTTTATAAAAGTTCAAGTGTGGTTGGCCCAGACTTTTTTGCAATGTACATGCTACCGTTACAGGGTGTGTATGTCCGAAACCGTTCTCGTGTACGTCCGACACCGACCTATCTCACCAGATGAGGATCGCTTTGATGTGAAAATTTATATCAGTATTCTAAAAGATAAAGTTGCTTTTGTCCAAAAGTATCTTTACTCTATGTGAAATATTCCAAGCACAAGAAAACTTTTGGCTAGATTTTGGTGTCGGACGTACACATGGGGCATACCAAAAAAAAAAACCTCATTTAATAAATATCAAAAAATTTCAGGCAACTTCTTTCATTTTATCGTTGTAGGAAACTCACTGTAGAATACATAAAATATTTTTTATTTTTGTGTATGAAAACAATTAGGTAGCATTAAATTGTTTTAAAAAACATGAATTAGTGCTGACATGTTGAGTTTCTGTGTGCATAAATTGGCACATTTTTATCAAATTATTACAAAGGTTTTTGACTTGCTATTTTCACTCACATCATATACCATATTGAATAGATTTATAATTCAGCAAATATAGCTTGTTTCTGCAGGTTAAAATTTTTGACCCCAAGGTTTCACTTTCCGTGGAATTGCCCATATATATCATTTGTGGGTACCCGTTTGAAGGTGAAGATCACCTCGGGCGGAAAAACTGACCCGATGAAAATCTCCCCCGTTCCTAGGAAGCCCTAAGCACTGGGGGTAAGCTGCTCCATGGGAAGCGGTTCGCTTGTGATAAAAGCTCCAGTGCGCATGAGCGAAGCTCCAATGCGCATCCGGTCAGAAGAAGTTATTTTATTTACAACATTCAAAGAACACAGATTGAAGGTAAGGAATAGAAAAGAATTTCCACTGCTGCTCCCTTCTACGATAACATTTATAACAAAATCAGGGACGTTTTGTCACATCTTTGCTCACAATACCCTCCTTTTCCCAGTTTAGCATTGCTGAAAAGTATTCCCTATGCATTTACTATGGGAAACTACCGAAAGTAACCGGGTGAATAGACCGTATTTAAAAGCTTATTTGAGCGTGAACAATATTGAACAATAAAGCTAATACGTCATCTAGTAATCCCCAATCAGTGTCGATGTATTCTGCTCATTTAAATCAATGCCAGAAAGCTTTCAAATCATGACAAAAAGCCCCAGTGCCATTGCGATAACAGGTTACACATCGTGTGCGCTTGTGATGAAATAAAGCGCCAGTGCGTAGGTGTCATGGAATCGTAATTGACTTATTTTGGCAGGATAATCAACATTCTGACAACCGAAAACTACAGAAGGTGGTGTGTGCTTTCCTCAGTGTCATTTTCTTCAATTAGCTTGTGTTTTATGTTGTAATTTAATATATTATATATCATTTATAGCATAAATATCCGAATACGAATGTAATTAAGACAATTAAGAATGTAATACAAATGATACGAATGTAATTACGATAATTAGACATTAGTATATATAATTACTATAATATAATAATTATATTCATATCATTTGCAGTGCATTCTTCGCAAAACCATAACACCATATGTATAATGGTGATATGGATTCGTAATTATGATTATTAGACATTTATTTTAGTTGGGAATATGTTGAACTGGTATCGCTATGTTGCTTCAGTGAAAGCTCACACCTTGATGCACGATTGGGAGTGTCAGGGACGTGACTAGAGGGTCTTGGTTTGGGTGGGTGTCAAACTTCGAATTTCCAACTGTATCCCCCACTTTGGAGCACATTTTTATCTCAACTTAAGACTTTCCTTTTATTTTGCACACTCTTGAGGTTGAATATTCTGACTGTTACCTGAAACAGGTTTGCAACTGGTTGGAACTCCAACGATATACCCCCATATATTTGAAAGTATCTGAAATATATGTTGTAAATATAAATGTCTTTCAACTCCGGGTGGAGTGCAAATCACAGGGGTCAGGGAATATATATGTTTTTAATTTATTATAGTATTTTGAGAAAATAATATGATAAATTAAAACAAAAAATTCCTGGACCCCTGTATTGCAAATTGATTTGCCCAATATTGCCCACCCGCAATGAAGACACTCTACCCACAATTATACCTGATTATCTTGCGCTTATTATTTCATTATTGTCATTTCAGATGTATGCGGGTATGGAATGGTCAATGGAGGATTCAATGATCTTAATGGACCTTTCTGAAAAGATATTAAAATGCATCCATAATTGCATGTATTTGGCATTATTTTTTGCAATTAGTTGATTTTAATAACTAAAGCGTCTTTTGAAAAATGTTGTTGTTGTTATTGTTGTTGGAATCTGATTATACGGGGACCACCTGATCGGATTGTCTGCCTTTAATAGGTCATGCATGCCGTTTTCGTGCCATTTATATATAATGGCACATCCATATTGTGTTATGACTTACACAAGCCGCATATCAACAATTATTTTGCAAGATTAATTATGCGAATACATGCATGCCATGGTCAATCTCCCACATCGTAATATGCATACATGATCAACCCACTATTCGAAATCAATTAGGCTGACAACAAACGAATAGTTTTAATTATATCCGTACAATAACATGTGAATCACACAGGACTGCATGTACATTCAAATACATATCGATTGGAGTATATAATAGGATATACTATTGGTATATAACTGATAATTCCGGAAACACCACACGATAATTGTCATGTTTTAGGCTCCAATAATGCCAATGTGATTGAAATAATAAATACGAACTTGTTTCGATCGTTTTCACCTCTGCAATTCCCTAAATCTCTTTTTAAATGCGCACTGGAGCCCTCCAGTCCCGGCGGTCTACGCGCTGGCGCTTATCGAAATACGAACTGGAGCGTCCACGTGGTGGTGTTAAAATGCATTTTTCTCAGTATTTAGTTGTTTGAGACACCAACGCCAACAACAATCGCACGGCGGAGGTGTTTGTTATAGCAATTGATACGGGACATTATTCAGATTATTTCGTTTTCATACACAAAATATCATGTTATTAAGAATTTTCTCGTTACACAATCGGGTTTTGAAGTGATAAATCAGCTGCTTCTGCATGGTATGGAAATGTGTTCGAATAAATGCGATATATAAATCACAGTTGAAGCATGTTGGTCATTTGTGACCGACGTTCCATAGAATAATGCTGTTTATAGAGATAATACGTACCATTTTGAATACTTCAGTTTCCTTTTTTACAAAATAATCACAGACGCACCGTCGCATTGTAAACTGCGCACTGGAGCTTTTATCACAAGCGAACCGCTTCCCACGGAGCAGCTTACCCCCAGTGCTAAGTACGTAAGAATCACACAACACGCTCATGTCTGGATACATTAGCTCACGCCCGGACACAGACGTAAGAATCACATTACACGCATACGTTCTTTATCAACGACACTGCTCTTTAACTATCAACGCGATTAACCCCACAGTGCCGTTTTTTGTGACTGAGAGTGGAGAATGGGTGCTGGGAGCTTCTCCAAAACGCCACGACGACCATTCCCGTGGTCTTTTACCCTTAGATAGGAAGTTTGGTCTCGATCGATGCAGCCGTTTTCGATTTTATAAAGTATATATATATTTATATATATATTTATATACGGAAGTCTCAAAATATATAGTAGATAAAATATCATACCTGGGTTGTAAGGTTATTATTGATTTGAAATAGAAATATTGTTGCAAAAAGCATATTATTGCAAAATTTCCAAGGTAAAATAAATTGCCTATGTAAAATAAGTTTTTGTCTAGGCCAATTTATCCACCTGGGCTAGGGAAAAATATTTCCTAGGCATCTTTTCCTCAATTCCCAGGGCTGAGTACAATCCAACTAATTTAGTTTAAACATATTTTATTTCCAACAATATTTAAAACAATTGACAAAGCCAAGGGATTGGGGCACAAGAGTTAGCACTTAGGATCCCCATTATGAAGTATACTTTGTTGGCTAACACTAATTGATGGCTTTGAACAACCTATTTCCAGTTCTGGTTAACTCTTTGGATCAGTATACAGATGTTACTAGTAATGAGCCAAGAAGTTGACAGATTCATTGTTCAGTCCTTCCCATGAGGAAAACACAAAGAGGCCATTTTTTTGCTCCCGTAATTCAAAAGATAGGAGGGTCTGATTGTCTTATCAAACCCGGTCTGAGACAAATAAATTTTGAATAAAAAAATTTTGATTATTGCAGTTCCCTTGTATATAATCTTGTTTCTGATTTATTTTCAGAATGATCAAACTGGACTTGCACGGCGTATGAAAAGTAAACGAAGATTATGTGACTCTCAATTTGATACCCAAATGTTGGAAATATCTAGATCTGTCAGAGAACATCAACAGAAGAGCTAAACAATTCCTTGTTAATGATCAGTAAATTTGTGTCGGCATCATATTTGTTTTCTATTGGTTGTTCAATATTCATGGTTGAATTATGGATCCTGAATGATGGATTAAATTTTACATAAATATATTAACTGGTTCAGTGCTGAAAGCCCATATTTGGACCCTATGTAAGAGTGCTGGAAGCCCAGATATGGGCTTTGGCAATGCCACTGTCTTGTTTAGTCAACTCTTGTTTAGTTTAATCATTTAAATAGCATTTGTCAGGTAATATTTCAGAAATATTGTTACATATATAATTAAATTGGGACATTGTGAAGTTTGAATGGATGCCGACCAATAAAATTGTCAGAAAAGGTACTTATATCGCGAAAAGTTTGAGAAAAATTACAAATGTTTTGCCCTAAGGGCGGCCGACAACCAAGCTCATAACCATAACCTAATCAGACATCCAGGCTCATATCGATAACCTAATTTGACAAACAGACAACCAGGCTCATAACCATAGCCTAATGAGACATCCAGGCTCATAACCATTGCCTAATGAGACATCCAGACTCATCATCATTGCCTAATGAGACATCCAGACCCATAACCATAGTCTAATGAGACATCAAGGCTCATAACCATAGCCTAATGGCTAATGAGCCATCCAGGCCCATAGGCATAGCCATAGCCTAATGAGACATCCAGACTCATAACCATAGCCTATTGAGACATCCAAGCTCATAACCATAGCCTAGTGAGACATCCAGGCTCATAACATAATCACAAATGTATATATATGGGGGTAAAATTTGAGAAAAGAGTGCAAATTATCAAATGCGAGCATAAAATTCAATAATTTTCTGTCTGTTGAAATATATATACTCATTTTATTACGTGTATGTAGGATATTTAGCAGCGAACCAGTTAAGTTTGTTTATCTACAACTGTTCATGACTAATGTACATTTAATTGTCATCATTCTGTTCAAAGCTCTTTGAAAAATTGTCACTCTAAAAAGGCAAGTCGGTTTGTTCAGACAAAACTGTCAAAATCACAACTATACAATGTTAGGTTGGTATTTAAAGTAAAGTTTAAGGGTTGTTAACCTCTAAAAACCCTTAAAGGATTTATTCGGTCTAGAAACTACAAAACGAAATCGGAAAGCCCTCCCTGTTGTGATTAAAATGATCCAATTAAGTCCCATTCCGATCGCATAATAAATAACCCGTAAAATAAATAAATAATACCACAACCGGTATTCGGAGATTTCCGTGACTAAACTACGAGTGACTTAGTTGTGGGAGAGCAAATTAAAAACACAGATTCGGAGCCGGAGTTTATTATGCTGACTACAATGACGTAATCGTAAGTCAGCCGATACTAAAATGCGGAGTTGTGTATAGATACTAAAATGCGGAGTTGTGTATAGATTTATGGCAAGCCGTTTTCACATTTTTGATTGATTTGAACTTAAGTCCAATGAATTGGACTAAAGTCCAAATAATTGGACTTAAGTCCAAATGAATTGGACTTAAGTCCAATTAGCGAATTGATTTGGACTTAAGTCCAAATGAATTGGACTTAAGTCCAATTAATTGCACTTAAGTCCAATTATTGGACTTAAGTCCAAATAATTGGACTTAAGTCCAAATAATTGGACTTAAGTCCAATAATTGGACTTAAATAAATTTGACTTAAGTCCAATTATTTGGACTTAAGTCCAATTAGTGAATTGATTTGGACTTAAGTCCAATTCATTTTGACTTAAGTCCAATTCATCTGGTTTGAAACGATAGTCCCCTTCTTTGTAATGGTATATTCCTGCAAGTTTTGATTGACAGTCAAACTCCGTACTAACCAGGGCATTCCTGACTCCAAGCATACACAAGACGGCTGTCAATCAAGACTAACTCCGTACCAAACTGCAAGACAGAGTTCAGTCCCCTATGCTACGCGGGACTTACAAATCATAGCATGAGCGTACAGCTTGACTCCGTACGTCCCCTTTGCCACGTGGCTTGTTTTCGGCATGCCGAGATTGAAAATGTTTCGAATCCGAATTGGATCTTAATAAATGCTAAATGCATGCATGAATGAAAATTAATTCACGACTTGATTCAATTGTTATTTGACAGCATGTAGTGTATGCTACACGCAGTTTCGTTTATTGCATTTACTAAGTGTCTTATTTGTATAATTTGCTCGGTTTTCAAACTCAATGTAATAAGGGTGTACTCGAAAGTCGAATTATGCCAAAACAATAGATTAGAGTGACTCCCCTTCTATTGCTATTGTAATGACTGCGTGAAGCACAGCCTCAGTTAACTTTGTCAATCTATTCTACAGAGACTTCTTTGCATCAATTGGCTTGATCAGAAGGAAATTGCAAAAATAATTTACATTATATATTTCTCAGACTCAGTGTTAACATACGCTTTAGCCCACTATTTCTATAAATTTGGTCAAATATATAAACAAATTAGCAGTCATAATTCCATTAGTGCATGCAGCCTCGATCGAGTGTGGACCCTGTACATAAGTTGTAACTTTTTTATCAGGTTAAAATTATAAAGAGCAAGGCCGGGGTGGTATTTTATCTACCTGGTCGGACTCTGGTAACATTATTATCGGTATACAGACATTTCCCCACCCGGACAATTACCCACCGGACATTTACCCACCATACTAATAAAATGCAGACATCAAAGAATGCTTTGACTGATCAGTGAAGCCTGGTCAGTGAGGCCACCTCAAGCGATGTCAACTCAGTCGATGTAATGATTTGACAGACAGACATCATCATATGTTAAAAATCGTTCCGAACTTCTTACAACACGGGCTATTGTTGATATGATCTTGTCCACATCGAGCTGATTCATTATATATGTTGAAAAAGGTAACAATTAACAAGATCAACAAGAATTAGACCCACATGTAAACGGCCATTTTCCCACAACTCCGCCCTATGAGCAAAACCAGACCTGCTTAATATCTGATGGGGGTGTTTCTTTTACAGATGAATTGGACTTAAGTCCAAATGAATTGTACTTAAGTCCAAATACCACATAATTGTGAATTTCGGCGAGGAATTGGACTTAAGTCCAAATAGATGAAAATATCGGTATTTGGACTTAAGTGTAATTCAATTGGACTTAAGTACAATTCCTCGCCGAATTCACAATTATGTGGTATTTGGACTTAAGTCCAATTCGCTATTTGGACTTAAGTCCAATTATTTGGACTTAAGTTCAATTATTTGGACTTAAGTCCAAATAATTGGACTTAAGTCCAAATCAATCGAAAATGTGAAAACGGCTTGCCATATAGATTACGTCGCTATTCAATGTGTTATCTAATTAAAGAAGATAGTGTGGCCGCTTTGGTCGTTATCTGGAATAGAAAACAACAGCAGGAGGAGTTGTGATTTGGCCCCGGGATCTTCGAAAGGGTCGACTGACCCTTTCCCTAACCCCTCATTTTGAGCTTTTATTATCAAAAACAAGAAAAAAAGCACTTTTTGGTTTCTTCAACGTTTCTTCGTCTTTTTCTTCCTGTGCCTCTTCGCCGGTGGTGGTGCTGATGAAGAGGCATCTGAGGGAGACGTGCTGGTTTTGGAGTGATGGATTCTGACCTCAACTGTAGCGGGATCCAAGGCGTCGTCTTCTGTGTAGATGACTCGGTTGTAGATGAGCTCTTTTTCTGCCTTAATGTTGAATCGATGTGCTATTCCTTGAAGATCTTCCTCAATGATCTGGTCTTTTAGATCTTGGATCAGCTGGTCTATGTCTGGTGGTTCTCTCTCCCTGGTGGGTGAAGACCCCGGGCCAAAGTACATCGGTGTCTTCGGGACGGTATGGATGTCATCTGCCGTCTGTGGTGGAGCTGGTGGAGACTCCAACTGAACCACGAAGTCAGCGGCAGGGGCGTCTGGGATGTCATCAGCGCCCCTGTCTCCTCGGGCCTCGGTGGCAGGTACATCCACTGCAGAGACTGTCTGGATGTCATCAGTCGGCCTCTGAGATGTTGTGTCCTGTCCAGGGGGAGGAACCAGGCAGGAGGTAGCTGGGTGTCTCTCAGCCTTTCACGCCATCCACCTGGCCCTTCTTTCAGCATCCCTGCGACTGTGTCCCGGGCCTTTCTTCTTCTTCTTCTTCCACATCTCGGTCTGGGTTGCCCCTCCGCCGGTGTTCTTGGCTGGGCCGCAGCTCGTAGAGGGTGCGACATCAAACTCCAGAGCCACGTCCACCCGACCCTTATGTTCATGGATAGTCCAACGCACACAATGGGCCGAGTGGAAACCACTCAATGCGTGTAGCACCTGACTGGGGACAAAACTCATAATCCTGAGCCAGGTCTAACAAAAAACTCACGACCTCTCAACAGATTAGCACAGAAGTGCTGGTGCACGTCCTCTCCGTCGAACGATCGGATCGAGAATGAAAACAATAATTATGTGAATAAAGTATTAGTAGCGCCTAGAATGGTTGTTTTTGTAGCCATTAATAACATGCCGCCACGTGTCTGCTTTGTTGAATATAAGGCAGTAGTGCTTCGATTGTCTCGTATTCACTCGGTGATTTGTAATCACTCAGTGACTATTCATCAGTGTCAGTCGCGAACTTGTTTGCACTGTAAAATGCCCCAAAGTGAATATAAAGGGCGACAGATGATCATATTCACCTGGTCATACATAAGAAGCGCCTAAATGTTATATAAACACTGTGCTGAATAATGTTAACTCTATTTAGGCGCTTTTGTTTTTTGTTTTGTGTTTTTTGTTGTTGTTTTACTTTCGATATAAATATCCCGAATATCTGTCATCTCCACATATGCCAAGTAGATGTAGTGTCTTCGGTTGTGAAAGGGCTAGCGATCCATTATTAAGTACCTCCAAAAAGACAACACAGTGCATAATTTAGAACGCTCTTTATTGTCTACCGCTTTTGGGAGATGGACGCTCTTTATATTTAAATGTCATAACACCATACAAAATCACCCATGACATATCGAAATAGAGCACGTTCAATCGTTCATAATTGAGAACGCTCTTTATTGTCTATACCGCGACGAAAACATGGACGCTCTTTATTAGAGGCAATCATTGGATTTTTTTCTAGGCTAACAATTAAAAAGTCAATATCTGCATCAAAATGTAAAATAAAACGAAAAAAATAAATAAACAACAAACACAAACTGAAAAACCACGCCAGGCGAGCCTTCAATTAAAATTTGTTTTATGCCAAACTGCAGCCTAATTAATAATTGTTGTAGTTTCGAACAGTCTGTTGTGTATTCAGAGGCCGGAAAAATTTTGATTCCACGTGATTTTCTATCAAGCGAGAATCCGAGGTTTTTTGACGGTTTGGGGGAGGTATTTGTGGTGGGGCCGCAAATGAAACCGACGTGGACCGCCATATGTGTTGTTTAACCAGCCTAATGGGCTAATCGTAATTTTGTCATTAAATGAGCTTGTCAGCATCATATAACACCATGTAAAGACCCCGTTAATCTCGAGATTTTAACGGTAACTCCCCAAAAAAATTCACGCACCCCTCCCGGACCCTCCCCCAATTGAAATTTCCATAACAATAGGAACGCTTCAGTTGAGGCCAGTCTAGATGCTAGGATTAGCGATTTTCTTGTTTAGTTTTCAAAATTTTCTCACCCCGGGCCGAACAACCATGGACAGCCCGGTGTGTCCTGGTCTCTCTTGTCCATAGCCGTGTGCATTTGTCTGGAGTTAGACCGCTAGATGTTAGAATTTATTTAATTTTTCAGGTAAAAATATCTGAATGGTCTCATACTGGGAATATATAGAACCATGGTTTATGAATATATAGTATAATAGGCCAGAGCACTGAGGTGCAAGGGGGGTGCAAATGGAATTATGCAAAAAACATGTATTTGGTCTGATTCTGATTCAAGGGGGGGGGGGTGCAGTTGGAATTTCCTAAGGTGGACACCACCTACCACCTGAACAGAGACCCAGCTCTCCCACTCGGCGCTCTGTGCCTTTGGCAGATGGGCCAATATTATAATCATTTCCACGCCGGTTTTTTGGCCCAGACCGCCTCTGTCTCCACACACTATGTTTCGTGTGAAGAAACAGACAGGAACATTATTATGACGAATATAAGCCATCATGATACATGTACTAGTATAATAACCACCACCTTTTTAATCACACCCCATTTGTGTTTAATTGTAGCTCCTATAGCGCACAACGAGATGACACTAGTGTGTGAACTAGCTTCCGAAATTGGTACCATACAACGAAGAATAAGCTATATATTTTGGCCTAACTTGTATTCTTTCAGAAACAGTTAAATTAATTTCGCACGAAATTCCGCTCGCTCATTGCATTTCTGCATAAATTAATCTCATTTCACACAACTTTTATCGCCTTAAAGTGCATTTTAGCCATCATTATTCGTTATATAATCCAACATTCTAGCAAATCCAGTTCATAATTCAGCACATTCAAACAGTTTTATTCCGTGATCGCTATTTATTGTAAAGGCCTAGCTAATTAACTGCCGACTGCAATATTTTACACGTAATTTATCAACTCGTTACGCGATTGGCGGAATTATTTTAAGCTCCATCCACCGCTGTCACCGGTAAGCGTCGATGCAGATGATCGGTCATGTGACTGCGTTGTGGACATGTGATCGCACTCACGTGATTTACACTTCGGATATTTCCGCGATTTTTTAAATATAACAATAATAATAAAAATACTATCTGCTCGATTTTGAATTTTCTTGGCGAAATGGGTCTGTTAGACATATATTATTAGCATTATGACGATAACAAAAAATATTTTTTTGACAGACTAATTCCTTTAACTATCAAGATAGAGATCAAAAGTTGGCACGGATGTAGTTTTCACTCTAAGGGCCATAACTGCAGAATGGACGAAACCCATTCCATGTATATCCTTTTCCCCATTGCTGGTTGGACAGATGGAGGGACTCACAGTCACTGCAGAACCCATTGTTATATCCTCCATCCAGGCATCAGTCGGAAGATGCTGCCAAAAATGTATTAGTACAATTGGTTCTATATTTGATAAAAGGTCATTGGTGTGCAAGAGATTTGTCCTTTCTTATTTACAGGGGAACCTGTGGACTAATTTTCAATAGAATATGTCATTTACTCACAAAAATGAAAGTGTCAATGGCACTTTAGCTCAACTAGGAAAGGGAATAATTTCCTGTGTTACAGTTATTGGAGTGATTAGGAACGCGGAAAGTTGAAGGGTCTAAGTAATACTAGATTATCAACATGAAGAGATATATATAAAGTAAAATCCAAATGGTTGCTGGCGGCTATGTTTTCCAATGAAATTCAAAAACATTTGATAGCTTCCATCTAGTAATAATATCAAGATTAATATGAAGTTTCGTGATGATCAGATGAGGGAAATTTAGTCATTGAAAGAGTAAAATACAAGATGGCTGCCAGCGGACATATTTTATGGCCGAATGACCCCAGAATGACTCGTTCCCATCTACATGTCCCATCTACAAGGTACGACCTGTATCCTGTGCCAAAGGATTTAGTCATGAAAAGAGTAAAATCCAAGATGGCTGCTAGCAGCCATGTTTTATGGCCGAATTACCCCAAGATAAAACGTTGCAATCTGCATGTCAATAATAACATCCACGACATATTTCATGATGATCATACGAAAACTCTGGTCTGTATTCAATGGATTGAATTTTGAAATTCAAGATGGCTGCTGGCAACCATGTTTTTTGCTGATTAAAGGTACTCAATCCGATAAAACTCTCTCAATTACTATTTCAATGGCTTCGGGGGTCAAAAATATTTGATTCGAGTCGAGGAAGTCACCCATCAAAGCTCAGATTTGTTAGATATTGATTTTAGAAATCTATTATTTTTCATTATCGGGAATACTATCTGGCCCAGAACTCAGTCAAAATTGCATTAAAATTACCACTTGATTTTAGAGTTATCCATCCTTGTCTGTTTGAATAGATTTGGAGTACACATCCAGAGCAGATTACGGCAGTTATTAGTACTCATCTCGAGCACATAACAAATTTCTAAAATCAATATCTAATAACCCTGAGCTTTGTTTGATGGGTTCCTCGACTCGAATCAAATATTTTTTCACCCAAAGCCAAAGAAATAGTAATATAGGACCCTCTGATCGGATTGTTGTTGTTGGAATCTGTTGAGATGGGGACCCTCTTTACGGATTGAGTACCTTTAATTCCAAAATGACTCGTTTCCATATATACATATTAATGTTAACATCCATGACAAATTTCATAATGATCCGACCAAAGGTACAACCTGTAGCCCATGCCAATGGATTTAGTCAAGCAAAGAGTAAAATCCAAGATGGCTGCCAGCGGACATATTTTATGGCCGAATGAACCCAAAATGACTCGTTCCCATCTACATATCAATGTTTACAAATTTCATGATGATCCGACCAAATCTACAACCTGTAGCCCATGCCAAAGGATTTAGTCATGCAAAGAGTAAATTCCAAGATGGGGGCCAGCAGCCATGTTTTATGGCCGAATGACCCCAAAATGACTCGTTCCCATCTACATATCAATGTTAACATTCGTGTCAAATTTCATGATGATCTGACAAAGGTACAACCTGTAGCCCATGCCAAAGGATTTAGTCATGCAAAGAGTAAAATCCAAGATGGCTGCTGGTGGCCATGTTGTATGGCCGAATAACCCCAAATTGACTCGTTCCCATCTGCATATCAATGTTAACATCCATGACAAATTTCATGATGATCCGACCAAAGGTACAACCTGTAGCCCATGCCAAAGGATTTAGTCATGCAAAGAGTAAAATCCAAGATGGCTTCTGGTGGACTTGTTTTATGGCCGAATGACCCCAAAATGACTCGTTCTCATCTACATATCAATGTTAACATCCGTGACAAATTTCATGATGATCCGACCAAAGGTACAACCTGTAGCCCATGCCAAAGTATTTAGTCATGCAAAGAGTAAAATCCAAGATGGCTGCCAGCAGCCATGTTTTATGGCCGAATCACCCCAAAATGACTCATTCCCATGATGATCCGACCAAAGGTACAACCTGTAGCCCATGCCAAAGGATTTAGTCATTCAAAGAGTAAAATTCAAGATGGCTGCCAGCAGCCATGTTTTATGGCCAAATGACCCCAAAATGACTCGTTCCAATCTGCATATCAATGTTAACATCCATGACAAATTTCATGATGATCCGACCAAAGGTACAACCTGTAGCCCATGCCAAAGGATTTAGTCATGCAAAGAGTAAAATCCAAGATGGCTGCTGGTGGCCATGTTTTATAGCCGAATGACCCCAAATTGACTCGTTCCCATCTGCATATCAATGTTAACATCTATGACAAATTCATGATGATCCGACCAAAGGTACAACCTGTAGCCCATGCCAAAGGATTTTGTCATGCAAAGAGTAAAATCCAAGATGGCTGCCAGCAGCTATGTTTTATAGCCGAATGACCCCAAAATGACTCGTTCTCATCTACATATCAATGTTAACATCCATGACAAATTTCATGATGATCCGACCAAAGGTACAACCTGTAGCCCATGCCAAAGGATTTTGTCATGCAAAGAGTAAAATCCAAGATGGCTGCCAGCAGCCATGTTTTATGGCCGAATGACCCCAAAATGACTCGTTCTCATCTACATATCAATGTTAACATCCATGGCAAATTTCATGATGATCTGACCAAAGTTACAACCTGTAGCCCATGCCAAAGGATTTAGTCAAGCAAAGAGTAAAATCCAAGATGGCTGCCAGCGGACATATTTTATGGCCGAATGACCCCATAATGACTCGTTCCCATCTACATATCAATGTTAATACCCATGACAAATTTCATGATGATCCGACCAAAGGTACAACCTGTAGCCCATGCCAAAGGATTTTGTCATGCAAAGAGTAAAATCCAAGATGGCTGCCAGCAGCCATGTTTTATGGCCGAATGACCCCAAAATGACTCGTTCTCATCTACATATCAATGTTAACATCCATGACAAATTTCATGATCATCTGACCAAAGTTACAACCTGTAACTTGTGCCAAAGGATTTAGTCATGCAAAGAGTAAAATCCAAGATGGCTTCTGGTGGCCTTGTTTTATGGCCGAATGACCCCAAATGACTCGTTCTCATCTACATATCAATGTTAACATCCGTGACAAATTTCATGATGATCCGACCAAAGGTACAACCTGTAGCCCATGCCAAAGTATTTAGTCATGCAACGAGTAAAATCCAAGATGGCTGCCAGCAGCCATGTTTTATGGCCGAATCACCCCAAAATGACTCGTTCTCAAGATGATCCGACCAAAGGTACAACCTGTAGCCCATGCCAAAGGATTTAGTCATTCAAAGAGTAAAATTCAAGATGGCTGCCAGCAGCCATGTTTTATGGCCGAATGACCCCAAAATGACTCGTTCTCATCTACATATCAATGTTAACATCCATGACAAATTTCATGATGATCCGACCAAAGGTACAACCTGTAGCCCATGCCAAAGGATTTTGTCATGCAAAGAGTAAAATCCAAGATGGCTGCCAGCAGCCATGTTTTATGGCCGAATGATCCCAAAATGACTCGTTCTCATCTACATATCAATGTTAACATCCATGGCAAATTTCATGATGATCTGACCAAAGTTACAACCTGTAGCCCATGCCAAAGGATTTAGTCAAGCAAAGAGTAAAATCCAAGATGGCTGCCAGCGGACATATTTTATGGCCGAATGACCCCAAAATGACTCGTTCCCATCTACATATCAATGTTAATATCCATGACAAATTTCATGATGATCCGAACAAAGGTACAACCTGTAGCCCATGCCAAAGGATTTTGTCATGCAAAGAGTAAAATCCAAGATGGCTGCCAGCAGCCATGTTTTATGGCCGAATGACCCCAAAATGACTCGTTCTCATCTACATATCAATGTTAACATCCATGACAAATTTTATGATGATCTGACCAAAGTTACAACCTGTAACTTGTGCCAAAGGATTTAGTCATGCAAAGAGTAAAATCCAAGATGGCTTCTGGTGGACTTGTTTTATGGCCGAATGACCCCAAATCACTCGTTCTCATCTACATATCAATGTTAACATCCACGACAAATTTCATGATGATCCGACCAAAGGTACAACCTGTAGCCCATGCCAAAGGATTTGTCATGCAAAGAGTAAAATCCAAGATGGCTGCCAGCAGCCATGTTTTATGGCCGAATGACCCCAAAATGACTCGTTCTCATCTACATATATCAATGTTAACATCCATGGCAAATTTCATGATGATCTGACCAAAGTTACAACCTGTAGCCCATGCCAAAGGATTTAGTCAAGCCAAGAGTAAAATCCAAGATGGCTGCCAGCGGACATATTTTATGGCCGAATGACCCCAAAATGACTCGTTCTCATCTACATATCAATGTTAACATCCGTGACAAATTTCATGATGATCCGACCAAAGGTACAACCTGTAGCCCATGCCAAAGTATTTAGTCATGCAAAGAGTAAAATCCAAGATGGCTGCCAACAGCCATGTTTTATGGCCGAATCACCCCAAAATGACTCGTTCCCATGATGATCCGACCAAAGGTACAACCTGTAGCCCATGCCAAAGGATTTAGTCATTCAAAGAGTAAAATTCAAGATGGCTGCCAGCAGCCATGCTTTATGGCCAAATGACCCCAAAATGACTCGTTCCAATCTGCATATCAATGTTAACATCCATGACAAATTTCATGATGATCCGACCAAAGGTACAACCTGTAGCCCATGCCAAAGGATTTAGTCATGCAAAGAGTAAAATCCAAGATGGCTGCTGGTGGCCATGTTTTATAGCCGAATGACCCCAAATTGACTCGTTCCCATCTGCATATCAATGTTAACATCTATGACAAATTCATGATGATCCGACCAAAGGTACAACCTGTAGCCCATGCCAAAGGATTTGTCATGCAAAGAGTAAAATCCAAGATGGCTGCCAGCAGCCATGTTTTATGGCCGAATGACCCCAAAATGACTCGTTCTCATCTACATATATCAATGTTAACATCCATGGCAAATTTCATGATGATCTGACCAAAGTTACAACCTGTAGCCCATGCCAAAGGATTTAGTCAAGCCAAGAGTAAAATCCAAGATGGCTGCCAGCGGACATATTTTATGGCCGAATGACCCCAAAATGACTCGTTCTCATCTACATATCAATGTTAACATCCGTGACAAATTTCATGATGATCCGACCAAAGGTACAACCTGTAGCCCATGCCAAAGTATTTAGTCATGCAAAGAGTAAAATCCAAGATGGCTGCCAACAGCCATGTTTTATGGCCGAATCACCCCAAAATGACTCGTTCCCATGATGATCCGACCAAAGGTACAACCTGTAGCCCATGCCAAAGGATTTAGTCATTCAAAGAGTAAAATTCAAGATGGCTGCCAGCAGCCATGCTTTATGGCCAAATGACCCCAAAATGACTCGTTCCAATCTGCATATCAATGTTAACATCCATGACAAATTTCATGATGATCCGACCAAAGGTACAACCTGTAGCCCATGCCAAAGGATTTAGTCATGCAAAGAGTAAAATCCAAGATGGCTGCTGGTGGCCATGTTTTATAGCCGAATGACCCCAAATTGACTCGTTCCCATCTGCATATCAATGTTAACATCTATGACAAATTCATGATGATCCGACCAAAGGTACAACCTGTAGCCCATGCCAAAGGATTTTGTCATGCAAAGAGTAAAATCCAAGATGGCTGCCAGCAGCTATGTTTTATGGCGGAATGACCCCAAAATGACTCGTTCTCATCTACATATCAATGTTAACATCCATGACAAATTTCATGATGATCCGACCAAAGGTACAACCTGTAGCCCATGCCAAAGGATTTTGTCATGCAAAGAGTAAAATCCAAGATGGCTGCCAGCGGACATATTTTATGGCCGAATGACCCCATAATGACTCGTTCCCATCAACATATCAATGTTAATATCCATGACAAATTTCATGATGATCCGACCAAAGGTACAACCTGTAGCCCATGCCAAAGGATTTTGTCATGCAAAGAGTAAAATCCAAGATGGCTGCCATCAGCCATGTTTTATGGCCAAATGACCCCAAAATGACTCGTTCCAATCTGCATATCAATGTTAACATCCATGACAAATTTCATGATGATCCGACCAAAGGTACAACCTGTAGCCCATGCCAGAGGATTTAGTCATGCAAAGAGTAAAATCCAAGATGGCTGCTGTTGGCCATGTTTTATGGCCGAATGACCCAAAAATGACTCGTTCTCATCTACATATCAATGTTAACATCCATGACAAATTTCATGATGATCCGACCAAAGGTACAACCTGTAGCCCATGCCAAAGGATTTTGTCATGCAAAGAGTAAAATCCAAGATGGCTGCCAGCAGCCATGTTTTATGGCCGAATGACCACAAAATGACTCGTTCTCATCTACATATCAATGTTAACATCCATGGCAAATTTCACGATGATCTGACCAAAGTTACAACCTGTAGCCCATGCCAAAGTATTTAGTCAAGCAAAGAGTAAAATCCAAGATGGCTGCCAGCGGACATATTTTATGGCCGAATGACCCCAAAATGACTCGTTCCCATCTACATATCAATGTTAATATCCATGACAAATTTCATGATGATCCGACCAAAGGTACAACCTGTAGCCCATGCCAAAGGATTTTGTCATGCAAAGAGTAAAATCCAAGATGGCTGCCAGCAGCCATGTTTTATGGCCGAATGACCCCAAAATGACTCGTTCTCATCTACATATCAATGTTAACATCCGTGACAAATTTCATGATGATCTGACCAAAGTTACAACCTGTAACTTGTGCCAAATGATTTAGTCATGCAAAGAGTAAAATCCAAGATGGCTTCTGGTGGCCTTGTTTTATGGCCGAATGACCCCAAAATGACTCGTTCTCATCTACATATCAATGTTAACATCCGTGACAAATTTCATGATGATCCGACCAAAGGTACAACCTGTAGCCCATGCCAAAGTATTTAGTCATGCAAAGAGTAAAATCCAAGATGGCTGCCAGCAGCCATGTTTTATGGCCGAATCACCCCAAAATGACTCGTTCCCATGATGATCCGACCAAAGGTACAACATGTAGCCCATGCCAAAGGATTTAGTCATTCAAAGAGTAAAATTCAAGATGGCTGCCAGCAGCCATTTTTTATGGCCAAATGACCCCAAAATGACTCGTTCCCATCTGCATATCAATGTTAACATCCTTGACAAATTTCATGATGATCCGACCAAAGGTACAACCTGTAGCCCATGCCAAAGGATTTTGTCATGCAAAGAGTAAAATCCAAGATGGCTGTCAGCAGCCATGTTTTATGGCCGAATGGCCCCAAAATGAATCGTTCTCATCTACATATCAATGTTAACATCCATGACAAATTTCATGATGATCTGACTAAAGTTACAACCTGTAACTTGTGCCAAATGATTTAGTCATGCAAAGAGTAAAATCCAAGATGGCTTCTGGTGGCCTTGTTTTATGGCCGAATGACCCCAAAGGTACAACATGTAGCCCATGCCAAAGGATTTAGTCATTCAAAGAATAAAATTCAAGATGGCTGCCAGCAGCCATGTTTTATGGCCAAATGACCCCAAAATGACTCGTTCCAATCTACATATCAATGTTAACATCCATGACAAATTTCATGATGATCCAACCAAAGTTACAACATGTAGCCTGTGCCAAAGGATTTAGTCATGCAAAGAGTAAAATCCAAGATGGCTGCTGTGGCCATGTTTTATAACCTCAAAATGACTCATTCCCATCTACATATCAATGTTAACATCCATGACAAGTTTCATAATGATTTGACCAAAGGTACGACCTGTAGCCCGTGCCAAAGGATTTGGTTATCCAAAGAGTAAAATCCAAGATGGCTGCTGGGCCATGTTTTTTTGGCCGATTGACACCAAAATGACTTCTTGATGATCAGACAAACAGTATGGCCTGTGGCCCGTGCTAATGGATTGAATTCTGAAATCTAAGATGGCCACTGGCAGCCATGTTTTTTGCCGAATGATCCCAAAATGACTCTTTTCCCATTTACATGTCTATTCATGACAAATTTTACGTTTTTTTAATAATATCTTCAAGACCAGTTTATTCTGTATAGAACTGGTTCGGAAATGTGACTTTATTTTGTATTGTTCATGTTAACTTGTCACTGGAGCAATGAAATATGTGACAAAAAATGACCATTGGGATTCTAGTCATATTTCAAGAAGAAATGAGAAGAATTGTGCAAAGTAAGTGAGCCTAGTGAGGCATACCATTACTTGTGAATATTTCATCTTAATGGAACCAAAACTGTCACTTTTGCTAAAAATGGCTGTCAAAATGGCGGCCAACACATGGAAAATTGTAAATAATTGTCCCGTCGTGCCATACAATCGCTTAAAAGTTGTCGACTGTGAATAAAATTGGCTGTTCTGTCATACATACATTGAATACTAACATTTATGATGCATCTAGGGTAAGTGCTACTATTACGTTACCAAAATTATTGGACTTTTCTCTCAAAATCTGCAAAAAATTAAATTTTCAGGTTTGCACCATTTTTTCAAGTAAAATGGAACTATCTTTTGTGTTTGTTGTTTTGATCCGTTTGATGTGTTTTTAGAAAAAATATACTCAAGCTGGCTTGCATTTGGTAGAAAAGTTGATATTTTCAAATATCCCGCACATTATTCTCTGCTCTTCGGTAAAGGTAGCACATTACGATTCACTTGGTTATTAAACATGTTAGTGATGTTACTTAATCAACTGAAACTATATGTTATATTCTGGTTGTCCCAGTACCTTATGCGGAGCGACAATTTCATTTTAAATCATGTAGTATTATTATGTCTTATGTCTTATGGGATTCTGGCCATGGTTTTGAACGGGAATGAGCAGAACTCTGAAACTGAACTGAGAGGGGCATAATTATGTGCCTACTCTGGTCCAATAATATGTGCAACCATTATAGGTTAGTGGGTGTCAGACCAGATAACACGTATATCACGTCCCCACGCCTAGCACACTAGAATGACAAAATAATAGCCAGCGTAAAGAACTGGCGGGTGGACCAGAAGGCATTTAGAGAGTCAAACAAGGAGATGATTAAAACACTGATTAATAACATCAAATGCAGGGCCATTGGCATCAAGATTGATTGACTAATGTCAGGAAAACCGTTTCCTCCACTGTGCATATAAAAGGCCACCAAGATGAAGAACTCTCTGACAATTCCTCCCAATCGATTACCATTATGGAAAGTGATGGCCACCAAACTTAAGATCCAACTGCACAACTCACCATGACCATACAATCATGTTATATATACATAAACACTACACAAATTACCATATAGCCACTCGCTTTATACATATACACATCGCCATGACCATACAACCACACTTGGGTTTACCCATAAACCACACGCATGACTATACAGCCACGAGTCCACCCTTCAGGTACACCAGGTATACTCCTACACTTTACCCATGACCATATAGTGGTACATCCATGACCATATGGTCACTTCTTGTATACATATTCGCCTCGCCAATGACCATACAATCACTCCCTGTATATATATTTGCCACATTTATGGCCATATATCCACTAAAAGTATACATATACACTGCAAGTTCAACCATGACCATAGAGTAACTCCTGATATACATATACACCCCACCAATGGCCATACGCCCTTGTATATATACAAATGCCCCGCACACATGGCCATTCACACACTCTTGAATATACTGCTCACTCTAGACAATTCAGCCACTCGCTGTATACATGTACCAATACACAACATTTGTGGTCAAACAGCCACTCCTTGTTTACCAATTCACCTCACCATTTTCCATACGATTACTCACTATACATATTGGTCACACCATGGCCATATAGTCAACAAATATACAATGTACATACATACCCCACCAATGCCTATTATAGAACCACTCCAGGTATATTTCCTCACCATTGACCATACATACCTTCTATATATATATAGCAATACGACGAGCAGCACCTCACCATTGGCCATACAATTTTCACACCCATGACCATATACCCACTCAAGATATACATATACACCCCATTTCAATTGTCACCCTCGTCGAATCGGCTTACCTATTTCTTACATTCCGAGGAATCGACGGAAAGTACCGAGGATTCCGATTGACCCCATTTATGACCAGAGTCAATGCAGGTATACATATACACCCATGCCTCAGCTCACAAGGCGACTCGGGCGAGATTGTCGCCTTACTGTCGCTGACTTCGCCCTATCGTCGCTCTAAGGCGAAATCGAAGTATAATACACCTCACCAATGGATATACCAATACCCCGCATGACGCCAGATTTGAACATACACCTCTCCCATGACAATTCTGCCACTCGATATACTCTCACACCCCATCCATGATCATACAGCTACTCTGTATAATATAACAGGGCAGAAATTCTGTAGATATGGTAGTCGGGATATGTAGATGTCCAATGTCATTGAACAAACAAGTCTGTGTAGGGGAATAGCATTTAATTACAATGATCTGGTTTTCCAAAATGAACATAACATATAACAGCAACAGGTATTCCGTATAACGTTAGTTTGGTGTCCAATGGTAATCCTAATGACGTGAAACAATATAGTGACTAGTCTCGATAAAATTTTCCTTTTTTAAGTTAGAGCTGAAGGATTTTATATAAAATTGGAGGTGAGAAATGCCAAGCTGAATTAACCGATGAGTAAACGGTGACAAGTGAAAACATGTTGAAATGGAAAGTGTTGACTGATTGAATACAGCAATTAAGATGAACTAGATAAACCAAGAGGCAGAACAATTAAAAGGCTACCAACATAAATTAACAGGTTTGATTAAATGAATATGACAATTAAACACTAATGAATTATGACCTGACGGGTAAGTAATGAAATTGTCCTGAAGACCTAAGATGTGACAATACATAATAAAACATAAACTTTGAAACATTAATCAACAAAACGCACACTAAATTGAGCAACAGTTCAAGTTCTAATATGCCCCGTTGATAATACATATACACACACCAATGACAATACAGCCATTACAAAGATGCATATACATCACATATACAAGCACACTCCATATATACCCACACGCCGCCAATGGCCATCCAGCTATACTCCAGGTATGCATATACACTCCAACAATCATGACCATATACAGTCATTCCATGTACACCTATATACATTACACACAAGCATAAAACCACTCCCTAGTATATGTGTTGATACATCCAGTCCCACACATGGTCAAACAGCCAACATATGTATACATATACATCTACTCATGGCAATAGTCACCCAAGGTATGCATTTATATAACACACATGACCATACAGGCACTCTATATATACACATACACAACACACATATGAACATACAGCTACTATCATTATACCCACACACCACTTCAATAACCATACAAATAATCCTTCAGTGCAAAGGTACTCATCTCACACATGTCCATACATGTCACCCCTTTATACCATCTCATCACACCATCACCATATAGGCTACTCCTTTGCACCATGCATGACCATACAATAACTCCCTGTCAAACTATTCACATCATCTATGACCACACATTCACTCCCTGGTTGCCGTTTTGACTTAGACCATATATTAAGTTGAATTTTATGCTAATGGTCAAGAGTAGCCACATAATATGGTTTCACACAGTTCCCTCTGTCCATGTCCGTTCAAAAATATGGCCAGAGTCCCAAAATACATTTTGGAGAAAATTCCACACTACAGTACGGTACATCATTTAAAACAAGAAAACCATAGTCAGAAATGGTAACGCCACCGAGATCATATTATTAGCCATAAATATAAATCAAAATATAAAATATATTGGTTACATGAATGGACCGCCTCAGAATTCCGTTAAGATAAGTAATTCTTCAAATTATTACAATGAACTACGGCTTATAAATTACTGCAGGTTTCTCATTCGCCACACCAGAATGCTTCTAAATGCGGATCAAAGCTAAGAGTGCGTGGCACAGCCATTGTTCATAGACATTTTACAGATAGCGAGAATGATGCATGCTGGGAACGAAAGCATCCACAGCAAAGCCATGTGCTTACGGAGGCATGCGTTTATTATAGGGGATTTATGGTGGGCCTATAAAACTAATTATAACTTTGTTATCTGTCATAGTTTATGCGTGAAATTTTAAACATATATACCTGGACATCTACCCCTTCCAGAATGTTGAAAAACATTTTCAGTTGCTCATCGTATTTTTTATAGACGAAATAGTCCGAAATTCCAGAAAATTGCGCTAACTGCTCAATCTTTTAATGTGTTACAAAACGTCTGATAAAAATAGTTCTATCGGGAATATTCACACCATTTTTTTTCAGAGAACATAGTGTAAATATAGTCCTATCGGGATATCGTAAAGGAGATTAATTAAACCCCTCAGACTGCCGAAACTGACGACATTAAATTCGCTTTTTCGTGTCCCACGGAAATGAAACTTGTCTGTCCATTGATCACGTTATTTATTTGACATAGTATTTTTTTCTTCTGTTGTATTTGAACACTTGTTGCACGCGCAGGCTGCACGATCATAATAACTTCAACCGATAAGCGCCGACTGATACCCGCGCAACAGTTTGTCTCAAATAAATTGTTATCAAAACGCAGGTTTATGGCCGCGGACATAAGCCGATTAAGTGTAATGTAATTTATCCATGAACTTGACTGAAAAATTGTGATTCTATCACCATTAGCCACGAAAATGGGACCTCTAAACAGGCAAGTTTGATTTTCGGGGGACACGAACAAGCGAATTTATTGTCGGCAGTTTCGGCAGTCTGAGGGTTAATTAATCCCGAATTAAACGGAACTACTTTACGATAGTCCGATAGGACTATGTTTACTCTATGCATGTTCTCTGAAAAAATAGTGTGAATATTCCAGATAGAACTCTTTTTATCAGACGTTGTGTAACACCTTAAAACATTGAGCATTTTATAGCGCAAACCGAAATGTGTTGTCTTGCAAGATATCCCACCGCTTTAGCTAAATTTACCTTCCTACAATATCCATAAAGAGGATCATATATTATATACCCACGGTTTTAATTATAGAATATAAAATATATTGGTTTCGCGAATGACCAACTCAGAATTCCGTTAAAATAACAATAACAACCAGCACCTATAACGAACCGTTTTACTGGACTTGGCCTACTGGTCGCGTAGTTCCGACTTTTAAATAAACGGAATTTCCAACTCTATAAATAAAAGCCCCACAATGCATTCGCCCTGTCCACCACGCAATATCAAAATCTCAGCAGCTAGATACACCACAGGTGGCGTAATAAATGCTCTTTATTATTTCCATATCAGGAATACAGTAACAAACAAGACAGCAGTAAAATAAATGGGGACAAAAAGTTAGTGTAATCATGTATGAAATTTCCAACTGTTAAAATTCTTTATAACAGTTGTGACTCCCACCCCCTCAAAATACCTCCATCATTCGATCCCCGTCCCCATCATAATGGGGACATAATTACTAGTTGGGATACCAGGCAATGGTAACCATGTATTTTAACCTTTATGTTGTAGTGTAATAATGTATGAAATTTCCAACTACATGTGCATTAACTTTTTTTTTACAAAAGTTGTGAATCATACACACTCAAAATCTAACTTCCACCCCACCCCACTACACTGTCCCTTCCACTTAAAAACATTCTGGAGATCAAGTTGGCCACAGGTGTTCAGTTATTATACCCCACGTGTCTTGGACTGTTGCCAAATTCACAGTGCTCCATTAGAGGGCCTGCTTGGACTGTTGCCAAATTCACAATGTTAACTGCAGAGAGGTTGTATGTTATTGGAGACGTTCTAATATGACAATAGGCTGGCCTAATTAACGAACCATGTACAGCTAAATACACACAAGCAACTTTTAATCTTCAAATAGATACAATTGTCGGCCTCCAAAATTCAATATACTTTCTTATATACAAACAAACATTGAACTCATACCATTGTTTCACTTAAAGGTACGGTTGGCCTTGGCGGTGGGTATCCTGTAAAAATATTTCCACCCGTCAGAAACCGCCACAAACAGAAAGAACATCAAAATGTAGACAGACTTTGTCCGTATACAAATAAGAAATATCGCATACACAGTATGTTATTGTCATTTGTTTGACCATTGTTATGTAAACAAAAGCATAAAAAGTAACTTTTCTGGTGTTTGTTTATATTATGATGGTAAACATAAAGAGCGTTCTTTGTTGGTGAATTCCTGATATGGAACAAATAAAGAGCGTTTATGCCATTTTTGTGTGATTAGCCAGTAGCATTGTGCTGTCTTCTGTAACACAATCAGTCTCTTGCTTAGGTAAAATATAGTAGGTATTTATGATAACATGCTGTTTACGCGATAGTCATGGTATATATGAACGAAACTGTATGCATTTTAATGTTTTTCTGTTTACAGTGATTGGAACAAATATGAATATTTTCGACAACTAAGGCCTCACGTGCCTTTAACCAAAATAGCGAATTTCCCCAAAAGAACGCATATAGACTGCGCATGCGCAATTATATTAAAATACCCACAATACACTTCACGAGGCTCTCAATGGGTTATAATATTTGTTTTCCAAATTTGTTTTATCTTCAACTAAAAACAAATAGTCTATCGAAATAACTTTCAAATTAATATTACACGTTTCTATAAATAAGCAAATTAGTATATATAAACAAAGCGTATTTCATTAATATTTGACTACAAAAAATACTCGGAACACAACTGTAAATAAACTAACTTGAGACTCTCAGTCACTCACACCGTCACAGTCTCAGTCTCACTATCGAGCTGACACTCAGAACAGCATCCGAAGCCGGAAATTTGGAAATTCGCCATTTTTCTTCAAACAATTTTATTCTTTACAAAATACAAATTATCGGGTTAACATAAAACCATTCAAAAATTGAAACAAACTTAAATAATAAATAAATTAAACCATAAACTCTTACCATAATTACAGAAAATAAAAGATGGCCGTTACTACAAAAAAAACAGACATGCGCACTCCAATTAAAATTACCCATAATTCAGTTCACTACACCAGGGGCTCCCAACAGGTTATACAATATTTTCAGGCTATCAGATTATTTATATTTTCGACTTTAAGTTTACAATTTGAGCCTGTCCTCACTCTATCGATACGATTTATCATAAACATATTATACACCAGTGGCGTTAACTTTACAACTTCGGCATCTACGTGATTATATCGGTACGATTCAGTAAGGTACAAACAATCTCCATAAAATACCCACAATTCAGTTCACTACATGCAGGGGCTCCCAATAGGTTATTCCCATTTATTATGGGCTCCCAATAGGTTATACAATATTTCCAGGCTATCAGATTATTTATATTTTCAACAACATATTATTACACCGGTGACTTTAAGTTTACAATTTGAGCCTGTCCTGACTCTATCGATAGGATTTATCATATTTTCATAAACGTATTATACACCGCTGGCGTTAACTTTACAATTTCGGCATCTACGTGATTATATCGGTACGATTGAGTAAGGTACAAACAATCTCCAAGAATACATTCGCCCTGTACTCCATGCGATATAAAAAAAACAAATGCTAGAAACACCACACTAGGTGGCGTAATGAATTTGGTCATGCCTCAGAAGGCACAGGGACAATGAGAATGAAACAAGTAGTAATTAGTGGACTAAGTATCATGGTTAATAACCAAGTGAGTTACAATTTGCTAATTCTTGGGAACAGGGTACAGAACAGAATTCTGCTCGGGATATATGTAAAAAAAAAAATTTAACCAAATGTGGTCGCCTTTTTGAAGCCCTCTTGAGTAATTTTGTCTAGAAACACATTATTGTGACGCATTTAAGACAGATCAAAAACAATAAACATCGTTGATTCCAAAGATAGTTCCATTTACTTTAATAAATGGTCCAAACACGAAAAGTTTATTTTTGCTGATTTTGATGTCAAGTTTGTGATAGAAAAACCAACAATTCTGGTAATGTCAGTGGTTACATTAGTAACACTTAAAGGGGTACTGTACGCCAAATGTTGTTGTTGGTTTTTATAGTCTCCGAGTCGGAGAATAAGGTAACAATTTTTTCATTATTTGAAAGTCTGTTGAGTACGAAGTAGTGTTACGGATGACAAATTCACCGGAATCCAAAAATACAAATTGTCGTTGTCGAGTAATTTTTGTACAGTTTTCAACCAAATGAATCAAATAAAAGTTATATTATATGCATACTAGTCCCATATAATCATTTAAGTTAATGTATCATCGCTAGTCAGTGAGTGGCTTGTGTGTTCTCCCCGTATCATCATAATATTTTAAGCGATCGTGTGTGCGATCGGTTTAGCAAGCCAGTATCCCTCAATTACTTTATTTGAGTACGGAAATTCGTAATTTAATTGACGCCATTTTATGGCTCCAGTCATAAATTCAATTTATATCAAATTATTAAAGGTACTCAACCCGTAAAGAGGGTCCCCATCTCAACAGATTCCAACAACAACAATCCGATCAGAGGGTCCTATATTACTATTTCTTTGGCTTTGGGGGTAAAAAATATTTGATTCGAGTCGAGGAACCCATCAATCAAAGCTCAGAGTTATTAGATATTGATTTTTCAAATTTGTTATGTTCTCGAGATGAGTACCAATAACTGCCGTAATCTGCTCTGGATGTGTACCTCAAATCTATTCAAACAGACAAGGATGAATAACTCTAAAATCAAGTGGTAATTTTAACGCAATTTTGACTGAGTTCTGGGCCAGATGGTATTCCCGATAATAAAAAATAATAGATTTCTAAAATCGATATCTAACAAATCTGAGCTTTGATGGGTGACTTCCTCGACTCGAATCAAATATTTTTGACCCCCGAAGCCATTGAAATAGTAATTGAGAGGAGTTTTATCGGGTTGAGTACCTTTAACTTTTAAATTATTAAATTTTAAGATAGCCTATTAACCTGAGCGTTTACAGAATACATCTTCGACTCAAATTACTTATGTTTCTATATATTATCGATATTAGATCGTTGTTGTCACCGGAAATTTAATGAAAATGGCGTACAGTACCCCTTTAAACAATCTGCATCAGATATGTTAGAATTGAATGTACATACGGCAGCATGCATAGCCAATTTTACTCACCAATC